>JAOPSE010000111.1:4567095-5167095 GCA_029449295.1 Zea luxurians
TCCCCCTATTCCCTAGCCACACTACATATTCCACCTTACTCAAATGCTATCGGCCGGCTGAGTCACTTTGAATGGGGGTTGACATGGTAGTAATTAGAAGATTATGTGCTTCTACCCATGATGCAGTAATGAAAGAATGCGTTGCTCCAGTATCAAATAACACTTCTGCAATATGGGAGTCGACTAGAAACATACCTACTATCATGTCAGGGCTTTCCTGAACTGCTTCAGCCTCCAAGTGGTTCAGTCTCACATGATTATAGCGTGGCTGAGAGCGGTTGCCTGCTTCAGGCTGCGACACATTCTACTTTGCTGGGGCATTGGGGCCTGACTGTTGCTGGGCTGCCTTCTTCGGACATTGCATCACCCAATGGCCTTGCTCTCCATAGTGGAAACATGCTCTTTCCAATGAACTAGTGTTGTTTGACTATTCTGCTGGTTCGCTGGGGTAGGAAGACGAGGTGCCTGCTGATTCTGCCTCTGAAACTGGCCTCCTCCTGACTGATTGTTCTAGCGATTCTGATGCTGGTGCTGAGGATACGGCCTTTGGAACTACTGCTACTGAGGTGGACGCTGGTTCTGCCTGAACTGCTGAGGTTGATTGCTTGAGAAACAAGGGCGATTGCTGCTTCCAGGCTGGGGTCCACTGATCTTGCGCTTGCGATCCTCCATCTCTTTGCGTTTCCTCTCTGTCATGATTGCTTTGTCAATCAGGTGCTGAAATGTCGGAAGGTGTGATTCATCAGCTGATATTGCAGAGGGTCGACCAAGCCTCTCAGGAAACGATACTGTCTCTTGGCGTCGGTGTTGACATCTTCAGGAGCATAGCGAGACAGCTGCAAAAACCTGTCTCGATACTCACTGACAGACATTGACCCTTGCTTAAGGCTAGGAACTCCTCCTTCTTCACTGTCATTAGACCTGCGGGAACATGGTACTGACGAAAATTGTTTCTGAATTCTTCCTAGGTGATGGTGTCAGGGTTGGCATGGGTGGCGAGGTAACTCCCACCAGGACTGAGCTGCTCCTCTCAACAGACGGGGACCATACAGAACTTTCTCCCTGTCATCACACTGAGCGGTATGCAACTCCCGCTCCACAGTATGCAGCCAGTCTTCGGCATCCATGGGGTCAGAAGAAAGAGCAAACGTTGGGGGATGACCTCTCATGAATTCAGCACGCTTGTCCCTGGTCATCTGAGGCATCTGAGGCTGAGGTGGGGGTTGCTGCTGCTGCTGAATGGCGGCCAAAGTCTGAACCGATGGCTTGAACTGCCTGAGTCTGCATCATGAACATCTGCTCGATCGACATCTGGGGTGGGGGTGGCAGCTGCTGTTGCTGGGGTGCCTCATCCTGCGGTGCTGCATGCTCCTGCTAAGCATGCCTTCCTCCTCTGCGCCTGTTTTCTGACATCTGCAGAATGCAACCACACATCAGAACTGATCTGGCAAATCTTGCAGCATAAGAAAAGAGTATAGAATTCTTCCACAACACTGAACAAATGAACATCTTCACTGATCTCCAACACAGACCAACACAGCTTCTCAGATAAGGAGGAAAGTGGAATAAAAGGCTTCCCAACTAGATAGCTAACTTCATTAACATAACAGGTAAACCAAAATGCAGGGGATACCCGCACTCTGGTGACAGTCATTACAAAGATCAAATCCAACATAGTTCACCATAACAAACATAAATGCACAGTATAAGCAAACTACCCTGTCTAACTAAGACTGGCTAAAAGCAAGACTAATGCTAAGACTATAGCTTCTATGTATATATTTTCGTATTAATTACAAGATCCGACGCTGATGATCTATGGTTCTAAATTTATCCTGGTCTTGCAGTTAGGGTTGCCATAAGACTGGTGTCCACACCGAGGTGAGCGGTACGGGTGCTGAGTCCCGACAGGAGCGGGGAGCCATCATCCAGGTGACGACGCTCCACGCGCTCAGCCCGCAGCTGGGCGGTCTCAGCATGAGCCTACTCAACTCGTCTAATGCATGGTCCAGCTCCATGTTTAGCACGGCAGCTAGGTTTGCTGCTCAACCTAGGATTGTCCTCACCAACAGGTGAGACAATCACGCCTCTGTGCTAGATGGACGACGGGGGTAATACTTTCAGGTTGAGACCATCAGCTACCCCACTGAGCACTGAACAGTAGTATGAAAGCGCACGCCGTGCGCATCTTGCATGGCCACCTAAGCTGAGTCCCGCTCAGAGATGGAATAGTGCTCTGAGCAGACCTCCGCACCCCGGAGACTGTTCTCCGGACGGCGCACCAAGCAGGTCACCTCCCAGCGGTCCGGGTAGACCCCACGATTGTGCTGGAAGACCATACAGCGATACTCGATGGACCATGTACGCCGGTCAAGTGCCCGACGTAGCAGGGTGTCGAGCGCATCGTGAAAGTGACACTCGCGAGCAGCGTCGCGAGTGATGGGTCGAGCAACCCATCCTTCCAGCCTGGTTGGCGGAAAGGTCGTTGCTGAAGCTCGAGCTGCTGTCGCCACCTCCGTCATCTGGGTCTCTTCTAGCAGCTACTCCAGCGACTGGGGCGCTCAGTTGTGGTGCAGGGGGCGCCTCCAGGGGAAGCACGAGGGAGCAGCTCCTCACAGACTCTATCTCATGCTGGAGCGAGAAATAAGAGCCCTGCTGCTCCTGCTCTTATCGTCGACGCTCCTGCTCCTCATGGAGGCGGTGGTGCAGCCTCTCCAAATGGCTGGACTGACCGGTCAATGGACGGCGAAGCGGACGCTCCACGAGACGGGAGGGTAAGAAGGGGATGACAGACTTCCGTGCAGTGTGTCTAAGACGAGCCATCTACAAAAGACACTGTTGGGGACTTGTTCTCAAGTGCTATGAGTTAAGAATAAGGCAACACAAAAAACGTTAAACGTTTAAAGCCCTTCGTCCTTCGAAGCATTATTTCCCTTAGGATATAATGACTTTCGGACGAAGGTAGTAAGGATATACCTTCATCAACATAACATAAAGAAATGAAGAAAGAATTACATAAAACATAAAAGATAATATAAACAGTCATCATTATTATTATCTCATTTCTGTTTTATTACTATGGAAAAATAGAAAAATATCAAATTACAAGTGTACCTTCCACTTGAAAGAAGGTAAAAGTACCAGCGTGACGCAAGCATCAATGCCTAGTCAGCGTGAACAGTACTGGGTTACTGTTCATCTATTTATAGGCACGGACGCAGCCCATGTAAAATTACACTCATGCCCTTTACATTTGCTGATAACTCTATAGTAATCCATCGAGGTCTACATAGCCTTTTCATCTTTAAGTCGGTTTTCCTTTTCTGCTATCATGCCAAAGCTCTCCTGCGCACAGCTTTGGCTTCGCGCTATCCTTCGTACTCCTTCTTGTGCTTCTTCACGCTGTGGTTCCAACTCAAGTCCAAAGGTACCTATTCATGCATTATACTTCCAAAAACATTGTTAAAATCATGTTTTTGAGGACCTTCGGAAGCCGAAGGCCCCCAACAGTAGCCCCTCGCAATATTAATTTGTTAGAATGATAAATTCAGATTGCGACAAGGACGAAGGCCCTGAGCCGAAGGTCCGAAAAAACACCTTCCCTTTGCTAGAATAGCAACAGCCACTGACAAACGGGCCCTCCAGCATGCAACGCACCAGGCGTATAAATAAGAGCACACCACGAGCTCATTGGCATGCTTTCTTGCCATCTGCTCTTGCTTACTCAATTTTTAGCTCTTGCGCACCAACACTTGCTTGGCTTTTTTAAATTTTTAAGCTTCGGCTTTGAGAGCACTTTCTCAGCATTTTCGAAGATGTCTGAAGATAAGAAAGCTGTCACTGAATCAAAGCTGAGCCTTTCTGAGGAGATGCATCTTGGCTTTATTGAATCAATAGCAAAGATAAATGCAGAGAAAATTACTAGGGAGATTTTGGAGGGTTTATCTGAAGACACTAGTGATAGTGACAGCTATGATATGGAAAGCGGCGGGGAAGACTCCGAAGATCGACCCTGGCGACCAAGCCATGCGGTTTTTGGAAAATCAATTATTAAACAAAGCCATCTTGACAACATGAGGGGGAGATACTTTCGGGATATGTCTATTGTGAGGGCTGACGACGGAGAGAAGACTTGTTCTACTCCAGAGGAAAATGAAGTCGTGATCTTCCGAAGCTTTTTCAAGGCTAGGCTTCGGCTCCCTCTGAGTAGCTTCGTAGTCGAGGTTTTGAAGATATTCCAGATTTACCTTCACCAGATTACCCCCGAAGCCATTATAAGAATGGGAATCTTCGTATGGGCTGTAAGGAGTCAGGGCTTGGAGCCAAATGCAAAAAGTTTCTGCAGTATGCATGAACTGTTATATGAGACGAAGCCTTGGGTAAAGAACAGTATCATAACAATTTTGGCTGCTATAGCTTCGTTGCCCATTCTAGCTCAAGCTCCCCAGTACCGACTTTTCGGAAGAGATGGCCCAGAGACTGGACGAAAGAATGGTTCTATGTAAAAATGATTTAAAGGCGCGAGAAGACATTAAAGAGATAATCATGCACCCTATCTGGCAACGCTTCGGGCTCCAGAAACCGAAGGTAGAAATTGACGAAGCGGCCGAAGAATGTCGCAAGGCCTTCGGCTTAGTCAGCTCTTTCATCGGGACAAGGGACTTAGTTCAAGAGCACGTGGCCTACAGGATATGGCTATTGGTAGCCAACTGGGAGATGCCAAAAGTATCCATCAGTAATCCCCCATGAAGGTGGTTTGGTTCGACTAAAATATACCTTCAGGTTTAGAGAACAGTTTATCGAGCCAGACGACGACTGGCTAAACAACGTCGAAGCTACAAGTGATGAGCTGCTTGGGCTGTACTCCAAAGCAGAAGATAACGCATTATCAGCGACCTTCGAGAACCGGAAAAAGAAGAGACTAAACAGAGTTTTTGATGCTCTTGGGTTCATGTATCCTGACTACCGTTACCCGCCCTGGGGGCAAAAAAGAAAAAGTAGAGGTTCCGGGAGAGATGATGTTTCAGCCGCTCCGAGCGAGCCTGTGCCGAAGAGGAAAAGGGTGATGGTCCTTACTCATCGACCGCGCTATATTGAACCGGCCATAGTGCCCGAATTTGGTGGTGAGTCCTCTTCGGTAACCGAAGGCAAGAAACCTGCGATTACGCAGAAAATTGAAGAACCGTCTGCATCGCTGAAGGCATCATCAGCCAAATCAGATGAGCCGAAGGCCATTAACATTGAAGATATGAAGGTTGAGAAAATGAGGATAGAAGTAATAAGTCCTTCGGCAGAGGTGACAATGTCGAAGGCACAAAAGGATCTTTCAATGACTCCCAAGAGGAAGAGAATGGTCAACGTATTAGATGTGCTAGAAACAATAAAAACTTCAAGCTCTACTCCGAAGAAAGCTGCTGAAGCTTCGGAAACACAAATTAAGGCCGAAGCTGCCAAGATCCAAGTCGAGACCGAAGTTGGGCCTTGAGAGCCCGCCAAGGAGAAATCCTTGGAAATCGGAGAAAAGACGGAGAAAGAAGCTGCAGAAGTAATTCTAACTAGAAAGACTGCCATTCCTATTCTTGAAGCATCATCTGAAGCTCCTGATTATATTATACGACATGCTTCGGGAAAAAGATTATCTGAGAAAGAAAAGCGAGAGACTCACTTCTATGCTCAAAGATTGAAATATCTAAAGGGGGCACTGGTATTCAACGGCAGCGGGGAAGAAGACTTGTTGTACTATCTCCCAAACAGCAAAGAGATTTCTGTCTGCCGAGAGATGGGTAGGAGCTTCGGGTTCCCGACACTGGAAGATGGGCTCTCAGTGTTATCAAAAGATGAGCTGGCCGACAGCTTAGCATACAATAGTTTGAAGGTGAGAAAATAAGATTTTTGTATTTAAAATTAAAATTTTCCATTCGCTTACACTCAATACCACATTTTTTGCAGGGCCTTATCCTTAGCAACGCCCTCAGGGCAGAAAAAAGTGCTGAAGATGAAGGGTATACCATAGCCTTAAACAACCTTCGTTCCGAAGTAATTGAACTAAGGAACGAAGGTCTTGAAAAAGATAAAATATTAAACTCATTGTTGAACAAAATAAAAGAAGACGAAGTTGCTTCCAAAGCCCAAGCTGAAGCTCAGAAATGCGAAATCGAAGATCTTCGGAACAGCTATTCGAAGCTAAAGAAAAATATGGTCTTGTAGAGGCTGATCGAGATATTAGTGTATATTGGAGGAACCACTTACAAAAAATAGTTGATGAACTTCGTTCATCCAAGGAGAGGTGCTATGAAAAGTCTATAGAGTGTGTTAAGAAAATAAAAACTAGCTTCGCCAACGTTGGCGCATTCTCTAACGAAGACAACTTCGTAAGGGGTGATCCTGAAGGCCCAATTGATTGGATTAGCAACGAAGCTGAAGCTTTCGAGGAAGTTTTGAGTGGTCGCGGGGACATCTGCGCTTTCTCGGGTGCTAGGGGAATCGCAGCTATTTTAGAGAAGTCAGGCTGCGACCATGTGAAAGCTTTGGCTCAATCCGAAGCTACTCTATCTATTGAAGATACAAAAGATCCCTCGGCCGAAGCAAGCTTAATTGGCGGAAAAATTTTTACTGACATCTGGGAGAATGGCGGCCGAGGGATGGAGCACGAGATAATAAAAAAGAGCGAAAAAGATTCTCATGATTCAAAAGAAGCGACGAAGGCAGCTGAGAAAGCGGCGGAACTTGAGAGGCGGATAGGTATTGCTTAATAAGTTTTTAACTTTTTTTACTAATTTTGCGACTTTGGACTTATTTACGTTTTATATCGCAGCTGAACTATCTCCTCCTCCAGAGCCCTTCGAGTCGATGGCCAACCCGGAAGTAGAGAAAGAAGATGAAGTCACTAAGGTGGCTGAAGTTATTTTGGACGAAGCTGTTAATCGACTGCTGAACGAAGCTGCGGAAGCAGTTTTAAAAGAAGAATAGCTTTTATTGTAAAAACATTTGGAATGTAACATTTGCTGAACAAAGTGCGTAATATTTTTATAATTTTGAATGTAATGAATTCTTTACGATGCATGAAACTTTACGTACATACCGTTTTTGAGCCTTCGGCGAAAAAAACACCTTCCCTTCTTTTCATGCGTTGTGAAGAATATCCATATTTCGTACAAACATCCAATCTTCATAAACCATTATGCTTCGTAAGCAATAGATGTCCTTTTCATTTTAGAGTTTGACGAAGCTATACTTCTTCAATACTTATTTTGTGCCTTGGCACTGCTTCTTCGAAACAATCTTCGAAGATCAACATTGAATCCCCTTCTTGCGCCATTGATGCAATATGATGTATGATGTTATGCTATGCAAAATGATGTAATGATGTTATGCTATGCAAAATGCTATTTGTGCCGAAGGTACACACACATTCCCTCAGTAAAGCACACGATCTTTTTGCCGTTTATTTTTCGGCTTCACCGCTTATTTTTCGGTGTATCAGCGCTGACTTTTCGCTGTAAGCCTCCCTTAGGAGCTTCTTCGCCTTTTACTTCAGCGCTATTCACGTTGACTTTTCGCGCTTTGCCTTTTACTTCGGCGGAATCAGCGTTTATTTTTCGCTGTAAGCTCTGCATTCCCTTTGGAACGACTTTTGAGCAGAAAACTTACACTGCACTCCCTTAGGAACGACTTTTTGTTGCTTCGGGAAACTTACGCTGCATTCCTTAGAACGACTTTCTATTGCTTCAGCAAAACTTGTAATGTGATTGTGAACCCCGTGCTCTCTTGAGAGCAACTTTCGTGCTTCACCAACTTTTTGGACTTCGTGAGTCTGTAAAAGAGATTCATTTCTACTATGGCCAAAACGAAGCTATTACAAGGAATTGAAAACGACAGGAAAAGCTTAGGCTTTTAACGATTGTTCTCTATTAAAAAAAAGAAAAATGATAACGAATGCCAAAACTATTTCAGAAGTAGGATATCTTCTAGTAGATGTGCTTTGATTCTGGCATAGTGCTATTGACTGTGCGAGCTTCGGACTCCTCTCTGAAGTCTCGTTGCTGGTGAGTGTGCTGGCTCCCTTCTAGCTGCTGGCCTCGTTGCAATGGTGGTGGAGGTGGAGGCTGTTTCCAAGATGCCTGAGGTTGGCTTGCCGAAGCAACAGAGGCTGCAGGATGGTTACCCACATACTCTGGAATGTACGGTGAGTGGTATGAAGCAGTATGCATGACTTGCTTCGGCTGGCTCTGTTGGGCTGCAGCTTCTGCTATCTCTTTCTGTTTCTGGATGGTGACGTGGCACATCCTGGTAGTGTGGCCCTTGTCCTCATCGCAGAATAGACAATAAATTTTCCCGGGCTGATCCCCAAACCTTCCTCCAAAGCCCCTGGCGCCTCTGCCCCTTGGAGCTGGGGGCCAAGGATAGCTCTGTTGCTGCCCCGAAGCCTGAGAAGAATATTGCAGCCTCTGTTGTTGACTTCCCCTGTCGTCATTCTGAGTGGAATGAATTGATCTGACGTGCCTAGGGTGGATTCTCCCTCCGAAGCCCCTGGCCATTTCGGAGAACCTGTAAGCTTCCTCCCTTCTCTGTCAAAAATCATTGTCAGTACGGATGTATTCATCCATCTTCTGAAACAGTTTCTCCAGGGTTTGAGGGGGTTTCCTGGCAAAGTATTGGGCTGAAGGTCCTGGCCGAAGCCCCTTAATCATGGCCTCAATGACAATTTCATTGGGCACTATTGGCGCTTGTGCCCTCAGACGCAAGAACCTTCGGACATACGCCTGGAGATATTCTTCTTGATCTTGCGTGCACTGGAACAAGGCTTGAGCGGTAACCGGCTTCGTCTAAAACCCTTAAAAACTGGTGACCAGCATGTCCTTCAGCTTCTGCCATGATGTGATTGTTCCCGGCCAAAGAGAGGAGTACCAAGTTTGTGCAACATTTTTGACTGCCGTGACGAAGGATTTCGCCATGACTGCATTGTTACCACCATACGAAGATATAGTTGCTTCGTAGCTCATTAGAAACTGCTTCGGATCTGAGTGTCCGTCATACATGGGGAGCTGGGGTGGCTTGTAAGACGGGGGCCAGGGTGTAGCCTGCAGTTCTGCTGACAGAGGAGAAGCATCATCAAAAGCAAAATTTCCATGATGGAAATCCTCATACCATCCATCTTCGTTGAAGAAGCCCTCTTGGTGCAGCTCTCTGTGGTGGGGCCTTCGATTCTGCTCATCTTGAGCAAGATGACGCACTTCTTCGGTGGCTTCGTCAAGCTGCCTTTGTAGGTCAGCTAACCGAGCCATCTTCTCCTTCTTCTTCTGTACCTGCTGATGAAGCATCTCCATATTCCTGATTTCTTGGTCCAACTCATCCTCTTGTGGTGTTGGACTAATGGCCTTCCTCTTCTGGCTTCGGGCCTCCCGAAGAGAAAGAGTCTCCTGGTTCGGGTCCAGCGGCTGCAGAACGGCAGCCCCTGTTGCCGAAGCTTTCTTTGGCGGCATGACAAAGGTCGATGCTTGCCGAAGGTGGTCGAAAAAGGGTTCACCGGAGATGGGCGCCATTGTTGGGGACTTGTTCTCAAGTGCCATGAGTTAAGAACAAGGCAACACAAAAAACGTTAAATGTTAAAGCCCTTCGTCCTTCGAAGCATTATTTCCCTTAGGATATAATGACTTTTGGACGAAGGTAGTGAAGGATATACCTTCATCAACATAACATAAAGAAATGAAGAATTACATAAAACATAAAAGATAATATAAACAGTCATACATTATTATTATTTCATTTCTATTTTATTACTATGGAAAAATAGAAATAATATCAAATTACAAGTGTACCTTCGACTTGAAAGAAGGTAAAAGTACCAGCGTGACGCAAGGATCAATGCCTAGTCCAGCGTGAATAGTATGGGGTTACTGTTCATCTATTTATAGGCACGGGACGCAGCCCATGTAAAATTACACCCATGCCCTTTACATTTGCTGATAACTCTATAGTAATCCATCGAGGTCTACATAGCCTTTTCATCTTTAAGTCGGTTTTCCTTTTCCGCTATCATGCCGAAGCTCACCTGTGCACAGCTTCGGCTTCGCGCTATCCTTCGTACTCCTTCTTGTGCTTCTTCATGCTGTGGTTCCAACTCAAGTCCGAAGGTACCTGTTCATGCATTATACTTCCAGAAACATTGTTAAATCATGTTTTTGAGGACCTTCGGAAGCCGAAGGCCCCCAACAGACACCGTAAGCATAAGAGTGAGAGCAGAACTAATATGACCAGCAAGTAATAAACCATAAATAAAATGAGGAATTAGAATAAGCAAAAGATTTTTAGCAAGGTATAATATATAGTAGAACATAAGTTTGGTCGATATGACCAACTTTTGAAGGGATACCAAAGTCAAGGTGATAATAGGGGTCTATAATCCTTAGAACGACCATTCTACTCTAGGTTAGCGGTCCTACAGTCAGCACGGCTTTGATACCACCTATGTCACACCCGGTTTTAGAAGGCAAACCGAATGCGAACCATGTACGTGCCAGGATCAGCAATTCACGTACACAACAGTTACATAACTAGACATCATCACACAGTGCTTAAATAATAACATAAAAGGGGCATAATAGTCGATTACATCATATGTCTGAGACATCCACATAGTCTTTACAATAATCAAAGTGCGGAAAAGAAACGTAGATACACGCGGCCTTCACAGGCAGCCGACTGGGGGTTGCTGCTAACCCACGCCTAGAACTCGTCGTAATCTTGGAACTCCTGTTGGTCTCCTTCCATGGCTTCATCTTCTCCTGAGCAGTGGTTGCAATGCGAACATCCTAGGGGGTTTTGGTGTGTAGAGCAAGGGTGAGTACACATCAACATACTCAGCAAGTGTCCTGTTTGGCTGTAGTGGACTAGCTTTATGTGGGGGTAAGTCAAGCAGTTGCTTTTAGTTGGTCAGATTATTATTACTAGTAGAGAAAGCCAGGTTTTAGAATTAACCCACGTTATTAACCCAAACATATCCTTTCCAAACGGAAAGAATATCACTTACCATTACCAGAGTCAATACCAAAAAACCATCAATCTCATTGCCACCTGTAATCCGAACATCTCTAATCAAGTATCACTAATCACTGGAGCTCCCTTGGCTGCTCATAACCGCGAGCACGGCTGATATATCAGTTTCATAACACTCTGCAGAGGTTGCGCACTTTACCCATAAGCTGTGATTTCCCTTTCTGCCCGGAGATCATGACTCTCCATTGATCACTACCAAGGTGACCCACCAGGGTATCACTACGTAGCCTTTACAAAGGTTCCCCGGGGCTGTAGCCGCCCGTTAGGTTTCCTAAATGTACCGCACTCCTCTCCAAGGGACAAATCAACCTTGGCAGAGCGAGCCGCATACACCGAGACCCATTAACGGCACGACGGCTAAGCGAACTATGCCCCGGTTCCTCTAATTATTCAGCTAAGGGCGTTCCACTCCACCCCTCATGGTTGCACTGTTTTCCCGGGCGATCATCCAATGAACAGGTCCTTACGGAGAGGCACTCGAGAAACCGCTCGAGTCCCCTTAAATGCCATAAGTATATCAATAATAAAGGAGGGAAAACAGCGTATCATTGATAAATCTCATCATGTTCATTGATTAGTGTTAAGCACTAGCAATAAGCTAAGCAATAATAATCCAACCCAAATAGGTAAACAAGGACATGGATAACAAAAGCTAGTCAATCCTTAAGTATAGTTGTGTAAATGCGGAAAGTGAATTATAGAATTGTATAGGACATAGATAGGTCAAGGGACACTTGCCTCCACCAACCAGCTGCTGCTCAGGGGCTTCTCCTATGAGTTCCTCGGGCTCTTCAACCATATCGTTCTCTATACGAGCGCAAACAGACATACATCCACACATTTAATACAAAGGAACAGTACACTATACAATAGAATGCAATAAATAAACAGACGTTCCACGTGGGGCTCGCAATTACGGTTAAGAGAGAAAGAGGAAATGACAGTCGAGTCTACGGTCGAGAAGCGATCATGTTACACAATTATAAATTAAACTACTCGCTTAACAGAAGGGCATTAATTTAGACATTGCGTTTAGCATAAAGTAAGGTCATGTTCTACGTTTAGTCGTTATAAATAAATAAAGATGAATGAAAGAGAGTGGTCGCACGGCGAGACCTACGACAGCATTTAAATTGAATTAAGAAATAAATGACTCGCCGCGCGACAGAGCGTGCAACGAGATTCTTACATTAATTATAGATAAACGTTAAGCGTTGCGCGACGAAACGCACGACAGCTTATGTCAACAGAACTGCATTTAAAATGAATCGTCGCGCGATGAAGCGCGCGACGCAGCACTGTAATGAATATAGATTAAAAGAATCGTCGCGCGATGGAGCGCGCGACGCAACACATTAATAAATATAAATTTAAGGAATCATTGCGTGGCAAAGCGCGCGACGCAACACATTAATTTATGAAATTAGAATGAACCGTCGTGCGGCGAAGTGCGCGACGCAGCACATCGACTAAACTAAAATTAAAATAGATTAAAACGAGGGTTAAACGCAGTGCGACTACGGTCTCACACGCGAGAGCACGCTGCGCGTGCCGAGGGCACGCGAGCCGTGCAGGCGCGTGGGACGTGAGTCACCGGGGCACGGGCGCGGGCAGGGGCACGGCCAGGGCGCAACGCGGGGCGCGGGGCACGGGGGCGGGGCTCGCCGGGCGCGAGGGCGAGGCTTGCCGAGGAGCAGGGCAGGGGCTCGCTGGGGAGGGGCCGAGCCGGACGCGGGGAGGCCGAGGGGGCGGCGCGCAGGGCACAGGGCCGAGGGGCGGCGCGGGCGCGGGGCCGGGAGGCCGCGTGGGCGTGGGCAGGGTAGGCCGCGCGGGGAAGAAGATGGGAGGGGTAGGAGGGAGAGAGAGAGAAGGGAAGGGGAGGGGGAAAACTCACCTCCGGGGATCCAAACTCCGGCGATCACGTCTCCAAACCCTAGGGCACCACGGGGAGAGAGAGAGAGGTGGAAGAGGGAGAGGGAGTTTACTGCGCGGGAGAAAATCAAATGAGACAAAGGGATTAGGGGGAGGGAGGGGGCACGTGCATGGGGAGGACAGGGGCGCCAGGGGCGCGCGGGCTGGGCCGGGCCAGGCTGTGTCACATCGCGTATCGAAACCCACGACATGCACGACCACTAAACGGAATCCGATCGCGAACCAAAATCCAAAACTGGACGAGACGAACACGTGACATCAGACAAAGAAATGTGCTTCGGCATGATGCGACACCCATGACACTTAGGTTTTGTTTATACATGACACAGACACCCATCACTATACTGGTTTGAAATTGGGAAGAAGGAGCGAAACGGGAAGAGAAAAGAGAGTAACGTCCGAATTTGGTGAGTGAAAAGAAGAAAAAATTCTACCCCCAAATTCAGGGTGTTACATTAATTGAACTTGTGTAGGGTTAAGAAAAACGAGTGATCTTAGAATAACCTTGACCATTTCATGGTCATCCCATTTTGTGCTCCCAAGGTTGCGCACTTGGTTCACCAAGGTCTTGAGCCAGTTGTACATGGCTTGTGGCTCCTCCCCTTGGTTGAGCATGAATCGACCGAGCTCCCCCTCGATCGTTTCCCGCTTGGTGATCTTGGTCACCTCATCTCCTTTGTGCGCGGTCTTTAGTATGTCCCAAATCTCTTTGGCACTCTTCAACCTTTGCACCTTGTTATACTCCTCTTGACTTAGATAGGCGAGGAGTATAGTGGTGGCTTGGGAGTTGAAGTGCAGGATTTGGTCGACCTCCTCCGAATCGTAATCCTTGTCCCCTACCTTCGGTACCTGCGCTCCATACTCAATAATGTCCTATATGCTTTTGTGGAGTGAGGTTAGGTTTGCCTAATGGAACAGAAAGTAATGGAGTGTGTTTTGAAATACGAGGATAGCGGAGGGGCATCTTACTATACTTCTTGCGCTCATGGCGCTTAGAAGTGACGGACGTCGATTTGGATCCGGAGGTGGAGGGTGACGAAGAGTCGGTCTCGTAGTAGACCACTTTCTTCATCTTCTTCTTCTTGTCACCTCTCCGTTGAGACTTGATGGAGGAAGAGGATTCCTCTTTGTGCTTGTGGCCGGACTCCCTCGAGTTGGTTCTCCCCAAGCTTGTGGACTTGTCGCCGCTGGTCCTGATCTCCCTCTTGGTGTGATCTCCCGACATCACTTCGAGTGGTTAGACTCTAATGAAGTATCGGGCTCCGATACCAATTGAAAGTCGCCTAGAGGGGGTGAATAGGAAAATCTAAAATTTACAAACTTTAAGCATAACTACAAGCCGGGGTTAGCGTTAGAATTCAAGTTGAGTCCGAAAGAGAGGGTGAGAACAAATCACAAGCAAATTAAGCGGATGACACGGTGATTTGTTTTACCAAGGTTTGGCCCTCGAAGGCCTAGTCCCCGTTGAGGTGGTCACAAAGACCCGGTCTCTTTCAACCCTTTTCTTCTCTCAAACGGTCACCTAGACCGAGTGAGCTTTTCTCCTTAATCAACGGGTCACTTAGACCCCTTACAAGGACCACCACAACTTGGTGTCTCTTGCTTTGATTACAAAGGTGTTGAGAACAAGAATGGGGGAAGAAGAAAAGCGATCCAAGAACAAGAGCTCAAATAACACGAGCAAAAACTCTCTCTCTAGTCACTATTTGCTTGGAGTGGATTTGGGACTTGGAGAGGCTTTGATTCTATTGAATTTGTGTCTTGTATTGATTGCACTAGCTCTTGTATTGAATGGGAAGTCCAAAAACTTGGATGCCTTGAAGTGGTGGTGGTTGGGGGTATTTATAGCCCCAACCACCAAACCAACCGTTGGGGTTGGGCTGCTGTCGATGGGCACACCGGACAGTCCGGTGCGCCACCGGACACTGTCCGGTGCGCCAGCCACGTCACCCAACCGTTAGGGTTCGACCGTTGGAGCTCTGACAGCCTGGGCCACCGGACAGTCCGGTGGTGCACCGGACAGTCACTGTTCACTGTCCGGTGCGCCTTCTAGCGCCTGCTCTGACTCTGCGCGAACTGTCCGCGCACTATAGCGCTTTTCAGGTTTTCGTTGGAGTCGACCGTTGCGCTGGAGCCATTGCTCCGCTGGTGCACCGGACAGTCCGCTGGCACACCGAACAATCTGGTGAATTATAGCGGAGTGGCTTTTCAAGAAACCTGAAGGTGGCAAGTTGGAGTTGATCCACCCTGGTGCACCGGACAGTCCGGTGCGCCAGACCAAGGTTCTCTTCGGTTTCTTTTGCTCTTTTCTTTTGAACCCTAACTTGGACCTTTTTATTGGTTTGTGTTGAACCTTTGGCACCTGTAGAACTTATAATCTAGAGCAAACTAGTTAGTCCAATTATTTGTGTTGGGCAATTCAACCACCAAAATCATTTAGGAAAAGGTTTGACCCTATTTCTCTTTCAGTATTATATCTTCCTGTTGCAACGCACGGACACTCACCTAGTATCCATAAAAAATAATATTAAAGTGAATATATGGTCTACGTATCTGGTATTAAGCTGATAAAAACAAATATTACATGTTATCTTAGTCAGAAAGTATGAGTTAAAAAGGAGCTTGATCTTTTTTATAGCTTGCTCGAGTGACAATTCTCCTTCAAGTAGCAGATGATACTATGTGGGAGTGTTGCGCTTAGAGATGACAATAGGTAAAAACCAGCTGGGTATTACTTGCCCAAACTCATACCCACGAATAAAAAATACACCCACTAAAATACACATACCCATGACGGATATAAATTTTGCCCAAACCCATGCCCATGCGGGTTTCGGATACCCAACGAGTTTCCTATACCCACTAACATCAACATAATTTTTTTATATAGTCAGTATATTAATAATCCAGGATAAAAGGAACAAGTGATAACTACTTTTAGATTAAACTTTGTTACATGGAATTTATTTCAATTAGAACATATTCAATTAATAATATTATGAGACATCTATAAGATATGTTGATTTTAAGGCGGGTTTTAAAACCCATGACTTTGCGGGTATGGGTAGTGAAAGAACAAATCCATGTCCACGTACCCATTGGGTTTCCATTTGAACCCATTAAAAAAACCATGGCGTGTGTGAAAGTCGCCTAGAGGGGGTGAATAGGCGGAATCTGAAAATTACAAACTTAAGCACAACTACAAGCCAGGGTTAGCGTTAGAAATATAAACGAGTCCGAAAGAGAGGGCAAAACCAAATCACAAGCAAATAAGAATGGATGGCATGGTGATTTGTTTTACCGAGGTTCGGTTCTTGCAAACCTACTCCCCGTTGAGGTGGTCACAAAGACCGGGTCTCTTTCAACCCTTTCCCTCCCTCAAACGGTCACTTAGACCGAGTGAGCTTCTCTTCTCAACCAAATGGGACACTAAGTCCACTACAAGGACCACCACACAATTGGTGTCTCTTGTTTTGATTACAAGTGTTATGGAAACAAGAATGAGGAATAAGAAAAGCAATCCAAGCGCAAGAGCTCAAAAGAACACAAAAGTCACTCTCTCTAGTCACTAATTTGCTTGGAGTGATTCTGGACTTGGGAGAGGATTTGATCTCTTTGTTTGTGTCTTGTATTGAATGCTATAGCTCTTGTATGAGGTGTGAAGGCTAAAAACTTGGATGCCATGAATGTGGGGTGGTTGGGGTATTTATAGCCCCAACCACCAAAATGGCCATTGGGGATGGCTTCTGTCGACGGGCGCACCGGACAGTCCGGTGCGCCACCGGACACTGTCCGGTGCGCCAGCCACGTCATCCAACCGTTAGGGTTTGACCGTTGGAGCTCTGACTTGTGGGGCCACCGGACAGGTCCTGTAGACTGTCCGGTGCGCCTTCTGGCGCCTGCTCTAACTTCTGCGCACTGTAGCACATTTAATGCCTTCTGCAGACGACCGTTGGCACGAAGTAGCCGTTGCTCCGCTGGCACACCGGACAGTCCGGTGCGACACCGGACGGTCCGGTGAATTATAGCGGAGCGGCCTCCCAAATTCCCGAAGCTGGCAAGTTTAGCGTCGATCTCCCTGGTGCACTGGACACTGTCCGGTGGTGCACCGGACAATTTCCGGTGGCACACCGGATAGTCCGGTGCGCCAGACCAGGGCTGCCTTTGGTATACTTTGCTCCTTTGTTTTAAACCCTTTCTTTTATCTTTGTATTGGTTTGTTGTGAACCTTTGGTACCTGTAGAACATATTTTCTAGAGCAAACTAGTTAGTCCAATAATTTGTGTTGGGCAATTCAACCACCAAAATTCATATTGGAAAAGGTTTGATCCTATTTCCCTTTCAATCTCCCCCTTTTTGGTGATTGATGCCAACACAAACCAAAGCAAATATAAAAGTGCAGAATTGAACTAGTTTGCATAATGTAAGTGCAAAGGTTGCATGGAATTGAAACCGATATACTTATTTCAATTAGATATGCATGGATGGTTTTTCTTCTTATTTAAAATTTTGGACCACTCTTGCATCACAAGTTTTGTTTTTTGCAAATCCTTTGTAAAGAATCAATCAAAATTTCTAGAATCAAGAATATTTAGCTCATTCCTAAGTTTGGTAAAGGATTGCTCATCTAAAGGCTTGGTAAAGATATCTGCCAATTGATCTTTGGAGTTTATATAGGCTATCTCGATATCCCCCTTTTGTTGGTGATCTCTCAGAAAGTGATACTGAATGGCTATGTGCTTAGTGCGACTGTGTTCAACGGGATTATCCGCCATGCGGATTGCACTCTCATTATCACATAGGAGAGGGACTTTGCTAAATTTGTAGCCATAGTCCCTAAGGATTTGCCTCATCCAAAGTAATTGCGCGCAACAATGGCCTGCCGCAATGTACTCGGCTTCGGCGGTAGAATGACCACTAAGTTTTGTTTCTTTGAGGCCCAAGACACCAGGGATCTCTCCAGAAACTGACAAGTCCCTGATGTGCTCTTCCTATCAATCTTACACCCTGCCCAATTAGCATCGGAATATCCTAATAAATCAAAAGAGGATCCCTTGGGGTACCAAAGACCAAACTTAGGTGTGTGAACTAAATATCTCAAGATTCTCTTCACGGCCCTAAGGTGAACTTCCTTAGGGTCGGCTTGGAACCTTGCACACATGCATATGGAAAGCATAATGTCCGGTCGAGATGCACATAAATAGAGTAAGGATCCTATCATCGACCAGTATACCTTTTGATCTACGGATTTACCTCCGTTGTCGAGGTCGAGATGCCCATTGGTTCCCATGGGTGTCTTGATGGGCTTTGCATCCTTCATTCCAAACTTGGTGAGTATATCTTGAATGTACTTTGTTTGGCTGATGAAGGTGCCCTCTTGGAGTTGCTTCACTTGAAATCCTAGAAAATACTTCAACTCCCCCATCATAGACATCTCGAATTTTCGAATCATGATCCTACTAAACTCTTCACAAATAGATTTGTTAGTAGACCCAAATATGATATCATCAACATAAATTTGGCATACAAACAAATCATTTTCAATGGTTTTAGTGAATAAAGTAGGATCGGCTTTGCCGACTTTGAAGCCATTAGTGATAAGATAATCTCTTAGGCATTCATACCATGCTCTTAGGGCTTGCTTGAGCCCATAAAGCGCCTTAGAGAGTTTATAGACATGGTTAGGGTACTCACTATCTTCAAAGCCTGGAGGGCCTCAACATAGACCTCTTCCTTGATTGGTCCATTAAGGAAGGCACTCTTCACGTCCATTTGATAAAGCTTGAAGCCATGGTTAGTAGCATAGGCAAGTAATATACGAATTGACTCAAGCCTAGCTACAGGTGCATAGGTTTCACCAAAATCCAAATCTTTGACTTGTGAATACCCCTTGGCCACAAGTCGTGCCTTGTTCCTAGTCACCACACCATGCTCATCTTGATTGTTGCGGAAGACCCACTTGGTTCCTACAACATTTTGGTTAGGACGTGGAACTAAATGCAATACCTCATTCCTTGTGAAATTGTTGAGCTCCTCTTGCATCGCCAACACCCAATCTGAATCTTGAAGTGCTTCCTCTACCCTGTGTGGCTCAATAGAGGAAACAAATGAGTAATGTTCACAAAAATGAGCAACACGAGATAGAGTAGTTACCCCCTTATGAATATCTCCTAGGATGGTGTTCACGGGGTGATCTCGTTGGATTGCTTGGTGGACTCTTGGGTGTGGCGGTCTTGGAACTTGTTCATCCTCCTTGTCTTGATCATTTCTATCTCCCCCTTGATCATTGCCGTCTTCTTGAGGTGGCTCATCTTCTTGATCTTCTCCTTCATCATCTTGAGCCTCGTCCTCATCTTGAGATGGTTGAGATGCTTGCATGGAGGAAGATGGTTGATCTTGTGCTTGTGGAGGCTCTTCAAATTCCTTAGGACACACATCCCCAATGGACATGTTCCTTAGCGCGACGCATGGAGCCTCTTCATCATCTAATTCATCAAGATCAACTTGCTCTACTTGAGAGTCGTTAGTCTCATCAAACACAATGTCACAAGAAACTTCAACTAGTCCAGTGGACTTGTTAAAGACTCTATATGCCCTTGTGTTTGAATCATATCCTAGTAAAAAGCCTTCTACAGCCTTAGGAGCAAATTTTGATTTTCTACCTCTTTTAACAAGAATAAAGCATTTGCTACCAAAGACTCTAAAATTTGAAACATTTGGCTTTTTACCTGTGAGGAGTTCGTAAGATGTCTTCTTGAGGATTCGGTGTAGATACAACCGGTTGATGGCGTAGCAAGCAGTGTTGACCGCCTCGGCCCAAAACCGATCTGAAGTCTTGTACTCATCAAGCATGGTCCTTGCCATGTCTAATAGAGTTATATTCTTCCTCTCCACTACACCATTTTGTTGTGGCGTGTAGGGAGAAGAGAACTCATGCTTGATACCCTCCTCCTCAAGAAAGCCTTCTATTTGTGAGTTTTTGAACTCCTTCCCATTATCGCTTCTAATTTTCTTGATCCTCAAGCCGAACTCATTTTGAGCCCGTCTCAAGAATCCTTTCAAAGTTTCTTGGGTTTGAGATTTTTCCTGTAGAAAGAATACCCAAGTGAAGCGAGAATAATCATCCACAATAACTAGACAGTACTTACTCCCGCCAATGCTTATGTAAGCTATTGGGCCGAATAGGTCCATGTGGAGGAGCTTGAGTGGCCTGTCAGTTGTCATGATGTTCTTGTGTGGATGATGAACACCAACTTGCTTCCCTGCTTGGCATGCGCTACAAATCTTGTCTTTCTCAAAATGTACATTTGTTAGTCCCAAAATGTGCTCTCCCTTTAGAAGCTTGTGAAGATTCTTCATCCCAACATGGGCTAGTCGGTGATGCCAGAGCCAACTCATGTTAGTCTTAGCAATTAAACAAGTATCGAGTTCAGCTCTATTGAAATCAACTAAGTACAGCTGACCCTCTAATACTCCCCTAAAAGCTACTGAATCATCACTTCTTCTAAAGACAGTAACACCTGTATCCATGAAAAGACAGTTGTAACCCATTTTACATAATTGGGAAACAGAAAGCAAATTGTAATCTAATGAATCTACAAGAAAAACATTGGAAATAGAATGGTTAGGTGACATAGCCATTTTACCCAATCCTTTGACCAAACCTTGATTTCCATCCCCGAATGTGATAGCTCGCTGGGTGTCGACGTTTCGACCCCGAGAGGGTCCCTGGACCGACGAGTAAATTGTCGCTACGTGTCCCTACCCAGATGGGTTGGCGCGGGATGGAACACAAGATGTGGGACAAGCCTTGTATTATCCTGCACCGGGGGTGCCGCTCGCAGTAGGGGTTACAAGCGCGTCGCATGAGGGAGAGAGAGAGGGGGTCATATGCCGCTTCCCTCGCGCGAACCTCTCTCAGGGTGGCCCTGGACTCCCCTTTTATAGAGGCAAGGAGAGAGTCCAGGTGTACAACGGGGGGGCGTAGCTATGTGCTAACGTGTCTGGCAGTGGAGTGCCTAAGCCCTGTGTACATGCCAACGTGGCCGTTGGGGGAGAGCTTGGGTGTTGTACATGTGATGGCGTGGCCGCCGAAGGAGCGCCTGAATCCTGTAGGAGCACAGCTGGTGTGACACCCCAGTGTCACCTAGGGTTTCTCTCAAAAGTGTCAAACCAAGAACCATCATTTTATGTGAACCAAAGCAAGCATGAGCATCAAATTATCTTAGGAATAAATAATTCTCCAAGCATATGCTTAAAAGTATCATGATCAAAACAAATGGGTCTTTTAAAGAGGTAAGAATGTGTAACCCTAATAAAAACCCTAAATAAGCCCCATGAGCAAATTTAAGAAAATAAGGAGAAGAGTATGAAAAATTTCAAAATGGTGACTTGAGCCAATTATAAAAATTAAAGTATATTTAATAAGCAACAAGAAAGGTTGAGAAAGCTTAGCCAAAATAACTCAAATAAATCCCCAAATCAGCCCTTGAACTATGAACTCTTGGAGAAATTCAGATTTCTGAATTTCTGAAATTCAGACCCCTTTCCAAAGATCAACTGCGTTCTCTGTTTTTCGAAACTCAAAGCCAGGAGATCCAAATATCAAAGTTGTACCAAATTCCCTTGAACACGTCCTGGAAAAGTTTGAACTCAAACCAAATTCATTTGACATGGTTTTGGCGCGGTTTGACCTCGGGACCAGACATCCTGACACTGGCACCTTGGTGACGCTACAACTCCCTGTCCCTAGCCTAAAACCGCGCGACGTCCACACATAAAAGACAAAGCTTGGTTAGGTGAACAAATCCTTCGCAGCGATCTTGCCCAAATTCGCGAAGATTTGCTCCCAATCAGCGCTTGAACTCGGGCAGAAGCATCGGGCACACGTGTTCGACCGTGGCTGACACCTCCGGTTCACGCCCGTTCGCGCACCCGCGCCTTCCAGTGCACGCCCGCGCGCGCTCGCCGGTCCACGACCGCCCGTGCACCGCGCCGTGCCTATAAAGCCTCCCCAGGCGCGCCTCACATCACCCCGCACTCACCAGCGCCAGCCGGACACCTTCCCTTAGCTCCGGTGAGCTTAATTCCGCCCGCCATTGCCGCTAGAGCTTCGGCCACCGTGGCCAGCCCACTCCAGCCACCCTCGAGTCGAGCTCGTGCTTCGGCTAGCTCCGCCAGTAGCCCGTGAAGCTCGCCAAGCCCTCGGACCAGGCCGGACTTCACCGGAGGCCCGAGATCGACCTCACCGGACTTCGGTCTTCCGCCGCCGCGCGTGGACCGAGCTGACCAGTGAGTCTCCATCAAATTCCTTGCTCCCATATCTTCTCTGGCACCCTGTGAACCTCTCTGACCCATCCAATTGATCTATTCCGCAGTGACCAGGCCGGACTCCCCACCGTCGATGAGCATCCCCGCCTGCGCGCGTGGACCGACGGACTCCGGCCATCCCCGACGGCGACCCGCACCTCGTTGTGATCCCCGAGACCTCTTCTACGTCCTCGACCACTTCACCGGAGCCATCTCGCCGCCAGTCGATGAGCCCCTCCACCCTTTCTTCCGCCGCGGTTACTGTTTAACTTAGAAGAAGGACCTCGGGTTAGGAGGTGAAGAACCCGAGGGGTTTTCTGTAACGTCAGTGACTCATGTGAATAGTAGCCTAAGGACTAATCAGCGAAGAAAACTTAGAGTATCCGCCAGGGACCCCAGTGCAAAGTGGATTTCCATTTAATCAATTCTGATTAACCTTTTTAAATAACCAGAGAACTTGTAAAATCCATAACTTGATGAATCCTTCATAAAACGTTGTCAAACTAATTTTGTTAGCTCCTGAATATTATGAACTATCATTTAAAAATGATAAACCCTATGCTTTCTATTCTGAATTTTTGAGTTTAGAATTAAAAACAGAAACCTACCAAACCTAGTTTAATTAAGGAAAATTAGTTTTTCTTCTGTACTGAACTTGAGAAAATTTGTAGATGTTCAAACCTCATCTAGACACTGTTTAAAAATAATAGGAACCCCAGTATTGAAAAATATGATGTAGATATTCATTTAAAGCTATTTTGCCCAAAACTTAGGAAAAATCAGAAAGGCATTTAAAATTAATGAACAGTGAGTGAAATTATTTTTCCTAGTTTGCTTAAGTAACAAAGAACCTAGGAAAAATGAAGAGACCATTAGTCCAGATCAGTTTTAAATTATAATGTTTTATTTAGCCTTATTTGAACTGAAAATCAATTATTAAAATTTCAAACCTATACCCAAAATGGATAATAAAAATCCAGTGGACTTATAACCACCAGAGCCCCACTACAAAAATGATGAACACCTCAGCCCAACATATTAAGTAAGGAAAATAAATATAAAATGATAATGAGGCATTTTCCAAATAAATCATGAACAACCCCTAATGATGCAATAATGGGCAACCAAAATTTTGCTAAGGCCATGATAAGATAAACCACCAGAGAAAAATGCAAACCCCTGAAAAGGGAACAAACTCATACCTATTGTTAATAAATTATGAGAAAGGCCACTTAATTCAAATAATGCATACCACCCCTTCCCTTGATCAAAAAGATGCCAAACTTTAGAATGATTGCTCTTGCACAAAACAATAACTAAAAAAATGAGAACTCTGTTGTTTGATATTTTTCAAATATAGTGGTGGTAGAAAGCACCTATTTGGCTAGAAACTTGAGAAAACCATAGTAAAATAACTAAAAGGTATTAATGGCTGGAAATTTGTATCAAGTCATGTTATAACACCTAAAAGCCAGCAAAAATAAGTTTTAGAGAATTACCCACTGTTAAATAGTAGTTGTAGTTCAAAACACCCCTTCTTCCCTAGAATTTAATAATTTTGTCTAGAGAAAACTATTCACTTTCTGATCCCCAAATTTTGAAGCAAAGAAACATACCCCAGTGCCAAGCCACTGTAATTTTTACAGAATTTTTGGAATTTTATAAAAGCAACTTGTAGTTCAAACCTACTCCCAAAACATTTAAGAGAATAAAAGAAAAGGAAAGAAAACATAAACCTCACTCTAATAAGCCTACCTTGAGTACTTATTAACTCTCACTAAGACTTAACAAGAATTCAGTGGAACCCCCTACCACTTGCCTTAGCTAAGTTTAACATAATTTACCAAGTATACCACCCAAGGGTATTACATAGGTAAAGCTAACCTTGTTAACTCAAGTGGGTCATACATCGTCCAAAGTTGTAATTTCTAAAAGTACGTATCATATCATGCATGTATCTTACGCATTGCATTCATTAGATTGTAATCTTGCCGATGGAGAGTACGTGCTCATCCCCGAGCAAGGACCTGTCCAAGAGGAGGACCAGGAGCAGGCTTCAGAGGCTGCTATTGAGGATCTCCCCGCAGCCCCAGCAATTGAAGGCAAGCCCCGGTTATATGCATAACCGTTTATTTATGCTATTTTACTTCACTTAATGTTTGTAGGTTTGTAATGTGCACTTAAGTGTAGGAGTTGCTTGAAACCTCTAGCTGCATGAACTTAGGATTCCTTTTTGAGATGAATACTAGTATGCTAGGTCGAGTAGCTGCTTGCTAATCAGGATCTCGTTAGAAGTCGAGTGATTTTTCTAGCACTCGCGCGAGGTCAGGAATTGATTGTATTCATCTTGATAATGGGATATATGTTGATCTATGGACTTGGATCCAGGGAGGATGCCTTGTCCATGAGACGGGAAAAAGAATTAAGGATTAATGTGTGGATACCTGAGTCAAGCTTTTGAACGTACTAAGCACATGCCGGGAAATATGGTAACCGGTAAACCTAGTACCTGATTGAAGCCGGGTGCGGACTTTATCCCTCATGCGACCTGAGACTGGGTCTCCCATGCTAGCTATGGTGGGTACAAGTGCGGTCACTGCACGGCGGCAGCTGGGGTCAGTGGAGCATTGTATGCCAAGGCGGTGAGGCTTGGACGCGAACGGGGAATCGATGGGGACGGTTGTCATGTGTGGGGTCAGAGTACCCTGACATGCCGTGTGTTTAGGTTTTCCCTTGCAAGGTTAAAACTCGATTTGAATCATCTGCTTCTCGCAGCTAATGAGACTGCTTGACCCCTTGTACTGCATCGAGTAAGAAGTGAAATGAGGTTACATGAGATAACTTGTTGATTGAACTAAATGCTTGTTACCATGTATGCTTAGAAGAAGTAAACCTAGCTAAGTTAGTGATGATAGAATTTGAAAAGCTAAAAGTTGATTTTAGAAACAGCTAGTGCTTTGGCAAACCAAACCCCTCAGCCAAACAGCTGCATAGTCTAGAGGTAGAGGAGTAGATTCCTCACACCGGGTAAGTCTAGCTGAGTATTAGTATACTCAGCCTTGCTTGTGGCATAATTTTTGCAGGTACCATTCAGGAAATGGTCGATGGTGTGACTTGGCCTACCACCCTGCCACCGGGTTGGACGGTCGAGTGGGATGTTGCTCTGGCAGGAGAGGAGCACGAGGAGTAGTGGGCTAGGCCTTGCCCAATTCCTCGATACCGACGACATCAATTATCCGCTGCACTTTATTTTGTGAACTCTTATTTGCTACTCAAAAACTCCGAATTATGTAATAATTCAGCACTTAATTTGAGGTTTCCTGTTTTATTGTATTTCTTCTGTGCCTCACCTTCGAGTGAGATTGTGGAATTTGATCCTGGTTAAGTGGCTCCATCAGATTAGATCTGAGGGACTGACGGGTTATTCCGATTTAAGTGTGTTACGGCCCCTGAGGCGTGACTTAGGCACTTAAGCTGGAATAATTCGGGTGGTTCCGCCACAGCTGGTATCGGAGCAAATTCCACCACGGAGAAGGACAATAAACCATGAATACCAATTTTCAAAATCTAAAACTTGCCTAGAAACTGCTAAGGATCGTCAGGACTAGACTAATTAGACCTAGGACGAAAGGCCTTAGGCATAGAGGGAAAATGGGTGACTAATTACTTAGGCCCCGTGGGCCAGTATTTATATTTTTAGGGATGCCCTGAAAAGCACCCTATTTTCTTTCGAGAGGCAACATTTCTCCCAGCATGCATGCATCATAAAAACACAAAGAGGAATTAAAATTTGAGCTAACCCACTTTCTTTAAAACCATCCGGGCTCTCTTTTTCTTTTTCCTTCCACCATAATCTTTACCTTTGATTCCCTTCCGCAGATGAATTCACCCACCCCCGCCAGTGGAGGAGACTCTTATTTCAGTTCTGACTTCCTTTCTCGCGATGGTTTTCCTTCCATCTTGTGGGAAGTGCTTAACTCCGCCGGTTATCCTACGCCCCCTTTGTACACGGTGCAGTTGTATGAGGAGCATAGGGTACCTCGTTGTCGGGTCTAGCTGACTTTGGAGGCTCATCCCCTTCAGCCGGGGTGGCGTTCTCTTGATTCTGAGACGATTGGACTCAGGACGGACGACACCGTTGAAGCAGCAGCCATGAAGGCTCTGACGACTTTCTGTGGCTACCATCCCCTGGAGATGGTGATGCACCCCTTGGGACTCTTCCCTGCTGAGAGGAAGGATGATCCCATGTGGTGTAACCGCGTGAGCCATGTGAAGGATGTGTGGGCAATGTATCCTGACTTGGTTGGGAGGGTCACTGTTCAGTGCATGAGTGCGCTGTACCGCCTTCAGGCCCTTCAGAGCGACGCTATGGCACACCTTGCTAACATCGCTCAGACCGCCAAGCTCACTCTCGACAGTCGAGAAGATTTTGTGGTTGATCTATCCACCGAGTTGGTAGAGAAGGATCTGCAGGTGGAGAGGCTGAGCCAGCATCACCACCCTGGAGCAACAGGTGGAAATCCGAGACAACACTATTGATGTCTTGGAGAACCAGCTTCATGATGTGCAGAGGGAACTCGAGGAAGCAAATGACCACCTGGACATGCACCACCTGGAGATGGAGGCCAATGAAGCCGGAAGCGAGGGAGAAGAGGATCCCGAGGAGCTAGGACCAGCCCCTGGTGCCAATGGGACTACCTCCGCGATGCCTCCTTCACCCGTATCCAGTGTCGCTTCCACCGCTCAGGGTTAAGCAGTCACTTCGACACTCTTAGGCGAATAGAAACCCATGCGAGCTTAGTTAATATCAGATTTTGGACTAGGCTTATGGGTACTTTCCCCTGATTGATGTAACCCTGTGAACTTTTGAATTCTGTGGGATATTTGTCACCATGTTATCTTAAATTCGAACCTAATATTATGATTGTGGCATTTTCCTTCCATATGGGATAATATTCTGACGTTCGAAACTCTGAGTTGGGATAACAATGGCGGCAATCTCTATTTTCAGATGGCAGCTAGGCAGCATCGCGGGCATAACGAGCCGGTTCCCCCGCCACCTCCTCCAGCTCCCACAGTGCAGGAGCTGATGGCTCAGTAGAATGAGATTCTGCGATAGCTCTTGCAGCGCCAGCCCCACCCTCAGCAGCATGGTGGAGGCCAGCATCAGCGACCTCTGGCTATGGCAACATACCAGGAGTTTCTGAGCACGCAGCCGCCCTTGTTCACCAAGGCAGAGGATCCGTTGGACGCCAACGTATGGCTTCGCGTCGTCGAGTCCAAGTTTCCCCTCCTCACGGGAGACTGCCCTGATACTACCAAGACCCGCTTCGCCGCGCAGCAGCTTCGCGGATCTGCTCGGACTTGGTGGGATCACTTCCGTGCTATGCTCCCCGCTGATCGTGAAGTGTCTTGGGAGGAATTCAAGACTGCCTTCAGGGGACACCACATCCCAGTTGGCATTCTTGATTGGAAGCTGAATGAATTTCTGGCCCTTAATCAAGGAACCCGTACGGTACTGCAGTATGTGCAAGCCTTCAACGACCTATGCCAGTATGCAGGGTACCATGCTGATTCTGATGAGAAGAAGAGAGACCGCTTCCGCAGGGGTCTTAATACCAAGCTGCGGGAACGACTCAACACTGTCCGGGCTGATAGCTTCAACGAGTTGGTCAATATGGCCATCTCCCAGGAGGATTGCATTGTTGCTCACCGGGCAGAGAAGAAGAGGAAGGCACCAATGGCAGCACCATCCACTCAGGCTCAGAGGTTCCGGATTGTTTCTCACAATCAGAGCAGGGGTTTTCAGCAGCAGGCAGGCAGATGGGTGATCAGGCCACCTCAGCAGCAGCAGCCGGCACCCAACCGCTTCCCAGCTCCCGCCCCAAGGAACAATCAGCCTCCGCAGCAGCAGCAGTTCCGCCAGGGCAATGGGAACAAGTGTTTCACTTGTGGCAATGTGGGCCACTATGCCAAGAATTGTCCTAGGAACCAGCAGAGGCAGATGCCAGCACCAAATCAAGACAAGGGAAGAAAGCAGAAGGTGCAAGTCAGGCAAGGGAAGCTCAACTTCACCACTCTGGAGAAAGTACCTAAAGGAGCTCCTATCATGACCGGTATCTTTTCAGTTTATAATCAACCTGCTTTAATTCTGTTTGATTCTAGTGCATCTCATAGTTTCATTAGCCAAAAGTTCAGTGCTAAATGCAAACTGCCATTCTCTCACTCAAAAGGGTCATTCATGATAGTCACACCTGGGGGTAAAATTGCAACTAATCAATTAAACCAAAGTGTGCCTATTCAATTGGGAAGCCACATTGTCAAAACCACTCTTCTTGTGTTGGGATTGGAAAATGTGGACATCATTCTAGGAGCTAATTGGATGACCTTACACCAAGTTGTGCTTGATATAGCCAGTCGTACCATGGAAGTTAATTCTCCGATCTGTGGGAACTTCACTTTAATTCTGCCCAGTCAAGGTTCTACTCAGTCATGTGCTTTCTCTATGACGGAGTTACCTTTGAAGAAGATCCCAGTGGTCTGTGAATATGCAGATGTCTTTCCTGATGAACTGCCAGGAATGCCACCGGACCGGGATATTGAATTCGCCATCGAGTTGCAACCGGGAACGGCCCCAATTTCCAAGAGGCCCTACCGAATGTCACCCGCTGAGTTGGCAGAGTTGAAGAAGCAATTGCAAGAGTTGCTAGACAAGGGATTTATTCGCCCAAGCACTTCGCCTTGGGGATGTCCAGCACTATTTGTGAAGAAGAAGGATGAAAGCTTGAGGCTGTGTATAGATTACCGCCCTCTTAACGCGGTAACTATCAAGAACAAGTATCCTTTGCCTCGTATTGATGTTCTCTTTGACCAGTTGGTCGGGGCCAAGGTATTCTCCAAGATAGACCTTCGCTCTGGCTACCATCAGATCAAGATACGAGCAAGTGATATTCCGAAGACGGCATTTTCAACCAGATATGGGCTATATGAATTCTTGGTGATGTCATTCGGGCTGACAAATGCACCAGCATATTTCATGTATCTAATGAATTCTGTTTTCATGCCTGAATTGGACAAGTTTGTGGTGGTTTTCATCGATGACATCTTGGTGTACTCAAAGAACGAAGAAGAACATGTCGGGCATTTGCATGTAGTGCTTCAACGTCTGCGAGAGCACCACCTTTATGCCAAGTTATCCAAGTGTGATTTTTGGCTGAAGGAAATCAAATTCTTGGGTCACACTATCTCTCAGGCTGGAATAGTTGTTGACCCTGATAAAGTGCAAGGGGTGATGAACTGGAAGCCACCAACAACTGTTCGTCAGATTCGAAGTTTTCTGGGATTAGCTAGTTATTACCGAAGATTTATTCCGGATTTCTCTCGAATGGCGAAGCCTATAACTGAGTTGCTGAAGAAAGAAGTCAAATTTGTTTGGAGTCAGAAGTGCGAAGATGCCTTCCATGCATTAAGGCAGCTTCTGACCACAGCACCAGTATTGGCGCAGCCTGACAACAACAAACCTTTTGATGTATATTGCGATGCCTCTAGCACAGGGCTAGGTTGTGTTCTGATGCAAGACAGCCGAGTCATTGCTTATGCCTCAAGAGCACTCATGCCTCATGAGCAAAACTATCCCACTCATGACCTCGAGTTAGCAGCAGTGGTTCATGCATTGAAGATGTGGAGGCACTATCTAATGGGAACCCACTGCAACATCTTCACTGATCATAAGAGCCTTAAGTACATTTTTACTCAGGCTAATCTCAACATGAGGCAGAGAAGATGGCTAGAGCTGATCAAGGATTATGACCTGGAGGTACATTATCACCCAGGAAAAGCTAATGTGGTAGCAGATGCCTTGAGCTGAGTGCAATTGTATTCTGATGGATTCTCGCATTAACACCTTGTGTGATGAGTTGAGCAAGATGCAAATTGAAGTGATTCCTTCTAGTTCTTTGTCTCACACTTCTGTTGAGCCAGCTTTGCAAGACCAGATCATCATGGCCCAGCTCAGTGACAAGGGAGTGTAGATTATCAAGAAGAATCTCCATCAGAAAGTTGAGAAGTATAGTTGTTTCCGCCAGGACGAAAAGGGTGTGTTATGGTTCAAAAGCAGATTGGTGATTCCTAAGGACCAGGATCTCAAGAGGAAAATTTTGGATGAGGCTCATCTCTCCAAATTCTCTATGCATCCGGGAAGCACCAAAATGTACCATGATCTGAAGCCTTTGTACTGGTGGACCAGAATGAAGAGGGAGATAGCCCAGTATGTATCAGAATGTGACACCTGTCAGAGGGTAAAGGCTAGCCACTTGAAATCAGCTGGAGCTTTGCAACCCCTGTCCATACCTTCGTGGAAATGGGATGACATCAGCATGGATTTCATTGTGGGACTGCCCAACACCTCTCGTCATCATGACTCAATTTGGGTTATTGTGGACCGATTGATAAAAGTGGCACATTTTCTTCCTGTGCACACCACTGATAAGGCTCAAAAGTATGCAGAATTGTACATTGACCGGATCGTGTGTTTGCACGGATTACCTCGGACCATTGTTTCTGACCGAGGAGCCCAATTTGTTGCCAGATTTTGGGAACAATTGCAAGAGTCTTTGGGAACCAAGCTAATCAGGAGTTCAGCTTACCACCCACAGACTGATGGTCAGACGGAAAGGGTAAACCAAATTCTGGAGGATATGCTGAGAGCTTGTGCGATCGATTGTGGCAAGAACTGGGATAAGCACCTCTCCTTGGCAGAGTTTGCTTATAACAATAGTTATCAATCCAGCCTAAAGATGGCATCTTTTGAAGCTCTCTATGGAAGAAGGTGTAGGACACCACTCAATTGGTCTCAACCCGGAGAAAGAGAAGTTTTTGGACCTGACTTAGTGACTGAAGCCGAAAGGAAGGTCAAACTAATCAGGAAGAATCTAGAAGCTGCTCAGGCCAGGCAGAAGAGTTATCATGATAAAAGAAGGAAACCTCTCCAGTTCGAGGTGGGAAGTTTTGTATACCTCAAGGTATCACCCACCAAGGGAGTGCAAAGGTTTGGGTTCAAAGGCAAGCTAGCCCCTCGTTACATTGGACCTTATGAGATCGTAGAAGCATGTGGACCCGTGGCATACAAGCTGAAGTTACCTTCAAAAATGTCTGCCATTCACGATGTATTCCATGTATCTCAGCTGAAGAAGTGTGTTCGATTGCCGACTGAAATCTTAGCAGAGCCAGAATTGGAGATAGAGCCAGATCTATCGTACCAGGAGTACCCCTCCAAGATTCTGGATTGCAAGGAGAGATCAACTCGGGCTAAATCAATCAAAATGTACAAGGTCCAGTGGAGTAATCACTCAGAGGAGGAAGCTACTTGGGAAACCGAGGAATTCCTGAGATCCAACTTCCCCGATTGCCTACCTAAGGAAGCTGGTATGTAATCACACCCAACCCCTCCTCCTGCCCTTCGAATCTAATTCTCAAAAATATAATCCAAATTCAGAATGAAGTAACTATGAAGCAAAACTTAAAAAGGACTTCCTTCTGAAGTTGCAAAGAGAATGACATTCGAAGAGCAGTTTTATCCAAATAATAACAACAATCGCCCATTTCCTTTAAGTCTCACCCTTCGCTTCACCCCGGGAGGACTCTGGCCCGAATCTTGGGACGAGATTCCTTTAAGGGGGGAAGGCTGTGACACCCTAGTGTCACCTAGGGTTTCTCTCAAAAGTGTCAAACCAAGAACCATCATTTTATGTGAACCAAAGCAAGCATGAGCATCAAATTATCTTAGGAATAAAGAATTCTCCAAGCATATGCTTAAAAGTATCATGATCAAAACAAATGGGTCTTTTAAAGAGGTAAGAATGTGTAACCCTAATAAAAACCCTAAATAAGCCACATGAGCAAATTTAAGAAAATAAGGAGAAGAGTATGAAAAATTTCAAAATGGTGACTTGAGCCAATTATAAAAATTAAAGTATATTTAATAAGCAACAAGAAAGGTTGAGAAAGCTTAGCCAAAATAACTCAAATAAATCCCCAAATCAGCCCTTGAACTATGAACTCTTGGAGAAATTCAGATTTCTCAATTTCTGAAATTCAGACCCCTTTCCAAAGATCAACTGCGTTCTTTGTTTTTCGAAACTCAAAGCCAAAAGATCCAAATATCAAAGTTGTGCCAAATTCCCTTGAACACGTCCTGGAAAAGTTTGAACTCAAACCAAATTCATTTGACATGGTTTTGGCACGGTTTGACCTCGGGACCAGACATTCTGACACTGGCACCTTGGTGACGCTACAACTCCCTGTCTCTATCCTAAAACCGCGCGACGTCCACACATAAAAGACAAAGTTTGGTCAGGTGAACAAATCCTTCACAGCGATCTTGCCCAAATTCGCGAAGATTTACTCCCAATCAGCGCTTGAACTCGGGCAGAAGCATCGGGCACACGTGTTCGACCGTGGCTGACACCTCCGGTTCACGCCCGTTCGCGCACCCGCGCCTTCCAGTGCACGCCCGCGCGCGCTCGCCGGTCCACGACCGCCCGTGCACCACGCCGTGCCTATAAAGCCTCCCCAGGCGCGCCTCACTTCACCCCGCACTCACCAGCGCCAGCCGGCCACCTTCCCTTAGCTCCGGCGAGCTCAATTCTGCCCGCCATTGCCGCCAGAGCTTCGGCCACCGTGGCCAGCCCACTCCAGCCACCCCCGAGTCGAGCTCGTGCTTCGGCTAGCTCCGCCAGTAGCCTGTGAAGCTCACCAAGCCCTCGGACCAGGCCGGACTTCACCGGAGGCCCGAGATCGACCTCACCGGACTTCGGTCTTCCACCGCCGCGCGTGGACCGAGCTGACCAGTGAGTCTCCGTCAAATTCCTTGCTCCCATATCTTCTCTAGCACCCCGTGAACCTCTCTGACCCATCCAATTAATCTATTCCGCCGTGACCAGGCCGGACTCCCCGCCGCCGACGAGCATCCCCGCCTGCGCGCGTGGACCGACCGACTCCGGCCATCCCCGACGGCGACCCGCACCTCGTTGTGATCCCCGAGACCTCCCCTACGTCCTCGACCACTTCACCGGAGCCATCTCGCCGCCGGTAAGCCCCTCCGCCCTTTCTTCCGTTGCGGTTACTGTTTAACTTAGAAGAAGGACCTCGGGTTAGAAGGTGAAGAACCCGAGGGGTTTTCTGTAACGTCAGTGACTCATGTGAATAGTAGCCTAAGGACTAATCCGTGAAGAAAACTTAGAGTATCCGCCAGGGACCCCGGTGCAAAGTGGATTTCCATTTAATCAATTCTGATTAACCTTTTTAAATACCCAGAGAACTTGTAAAATCCATAACTTGATGAATCCTTCATAAAAAGTTGTCAAACTAATTTTGTTAGCTCCTGAATATTATGAACTATCATTTAAAAATGATAAACTTTATGCTTTTTATTCTGATTTTTTGAGTTTAGAATTAAAAACAGAAACCTACCAAACCTAGTTTAATTAAGGAAAATTAGTTTTTCTTCTGTACTGAACTTAAGAAAATTTGTAGATGTTCAAACCTCATCTAGACACTATTTAAAAATAATAGGAACCCCAGTATTGAAAAATATGATGTAGATATTCATTTAAAGCTATTTTGCCCAAAACTTAGGAAAAATCAGAAAGGCATTTGAAATTAATGAACAGTGAGTGAAATTATTTTTCCTAGTTTGCTTAAGTAACAAAGAACCTAGGAAAAATGAAGAGACCATTAGTCCAGATCAGTTTTAAATTATAATGTTTTATTTAGCCTTATTTGAACTGAAAATCAATTATTAAAATTTCAAACCTATACCCAAAATGGATAATAAAAATCTAGTGGACTTATAACCACCAGAGCCCCACTACAAAAATGATGAACACCTCAGCCCAACATATTAAGTAAGGAAAATAAATATAAAATGATAATGAGGCATTTTCCAAATAAATCATGAACAACCCCTAATGATGCAATAATGGGCAACCAAAATTTTGCTAAGGCCATGATAAGATAAACCACCAGAGAAAAATGCAAACCCCTGAAAAGGGAACAAACTCATACCTATTGTTAATAAATTATGAGAAAGGCCACTTAATTCAAATAATGCATACCACCCCTTCCCTTGAGCAAAAAGATGCCAAACTTTAGAATGATTGCTCTTGCTTAAAACAATAACTAAGAAAAATGAGAACTCTGTTGTTTGATATTTTTCAAATATAGTGGTGGTAGAAAGCACCTATTTGGCTAGAAACTTGAGAAAACCATAGTAAAATAACTAAAAGGTATTAATGGCTGGAAATTTGTATCAAGTCATGTTATAACACCTAAAAGCCAGCAAAAATAAGTTTTAGAGAATTACCCACTGTTAAATAGTAGTTGTAGTTCAAAACACCCCTTCTTCCCTAGAATTTAATAATTTTGTCTAGAGAAAACTATTCACTTTCTGATCCCCAAATTTTGAAGCAAAGAAACATACCCCAGTGCCAAGCCACTGTAATTTTTACAGAATTTTTGGAATTTTATAAAAGCAACTTGTAGTTCAAACCTACTCCCAAAACATTTAAGAGAATAAAAGAAAAGGAAAGAAAACATAAACCTCACTCTAATAAGCCTACCTTGAGTACTTATTAACTCTCACTAAGACTTAACAAGAATTCAGTGGAACCCCCTACCACTTGCCTTAGCTAAGTTTAACATAATTTACCAAGTACACCACCCAAGGGTATTACATAGGTAAAGCTAACCTTGTTAACTCAAGTGGGTCATACATCGTCCAAAGTTGTAATTTCTAAAAGTACGTATCATATCATGCATGTATCTTGCACATTGCATTCATTAGATTGTAATCTTACCGACGGAGAGTACGTGCTCATCCCCGAGCAAGGACCTGTCCAAGAGGAGGACCAGGAGCAGGCTTCAGAGGCTGCTATTGAGGATCTCCCCGCAGCCCCAGCAATTGAAGGCAAGCCCCGGTTATATGCATAACCGTTTATTTATGCTATTTTACTTCACTTAATGTTTGTAGGTTTGTAATGTGCACTTAAGTGTAGGAGTTGCTTGAAACCTCTAGCTGCATGAACTTAGGATTCCTTTTTGAGATGAATACTAGTATGCTAGGTCGAGTAGCTGCTTGCTAATCAGGATCTCGGTAGAAGTCGAGTGATTTTTCTAGCACTCGCGCGAGGTCAGGAATTGATTGTATTCATCTTGATAATGGGATATATGTTGATCTATGGACTTGGATCCAGGGAGGATGCCTTGTCCATGAGACGGGAAAAAGAATTAAGGATTAATGTGTGGATACCTGAGTCAAGCTTTTGAACGTACTAAGCACATGTCGGGAAATATGGTAACCGGTAAACCTAGTACCTGATTGAAGCCAGGCGCGGACTTTATCCCTCATGCGACCTAAGACTGGGTCTCCCATGCTAGCTATGGTGGGTACAAGTGCGGTCACTGCACGGCGGCAGCCGGGGTCAGTGGAGCATTGTATGCCAAGGCGATGAGGCCTGGACGCGAACGGGGAATCGATGGGGACGGTTGTCATGTGTGGGGGCGAAGTGACTGCGGTCACTTCGGCCTGGCCGACTGAGGCGCATGTGTCAGGATACGACATCAGGCATCCCCCGCATTTAATGCGCCTACGAAGCGGTCGGTTGGTGAGGTGGTATGGCCAAGGTTGCTTCTCGACGAAGCCTGTCCAAGCCAGGCCTTGGGAGAGCTGAGGGGGCGCCTGCCGCCTGAGGAGGCCCTCGGGCGAGGCGTGAATTCGTCTGGGACCACTGTTCCTACCCGAGGCTGGGCTCAGGTAAGATCGCGTCCTTCGGGTGGACGAAGTCTTGGCTTGAACCGCACCCATCAGTTGGTCTGAGGGTGTTAACCTGTCGTGATTAGGAGCGTTGGGGGTACCCCTAATTATGGTACCCGACAGTAGCCCCGAGCCTCGAAGGGAGTGATGGTACTCGCTTGGAGGCTTTTGCCGCGTTTTCGGTGAGGGGACTGGCCTTTCTCGGTTTTTTGCCTTGTTCTGGTGGGTGCGCGCGAGCGCACCCGCCGGGTGTAGCCCCCGAGGCCTCGGAGGAGTGGTTTGACTTCTCTGAGGTCTGAATGCTTTTCGTGGTGCTTCGGCCGGTCTGGTCGTTCCCTCTTGCGGCCCGGCAGTAGCCCGGGTGCGTGGTCGGGTTCCAAGTTATCAGGCTAGTTTGTTGACGCTGTCAACAGTTTTGGCCGTAGCCGGGTGCGAGAGCAGCCCCCGAGCCTCTGCATGGAGCGAGAGGACGATCAAGGACTTTCCCGACTTTTATTATACGCCCCTGTGTCGCCTTTCCGTAAGAAGGAGGGGGGAAAGCGCCATGTTGCCCTCGGAGGGCGCCAAACATGGTGTTTCCAGTGAGCTGCTAATGGGTGATCCGAGTGGACGCCCGTGCCCCGTTCGTTAGGGGTCGGCTGTAGCCCGGAGGCACGCTCCAAAAGTACCTGTGGGTGATTCGCCGGACCCAGACCCCTTCAATAGGGTCCGAGGGCTCGATGCCTCCCTCTGGTGGGATTTCGTTACAAATCGTTCCCGCCGATCTCGGAAATGTCCTAGGGTACCTCGGGAGCGTAGCCCGAGCCTTGGTTATGTATCGAACGTACCCAGAGTCATCCCTCACTCTGCATGTTCTGGGGCGACTGTCGAACCCTTCCGAGGGGCCAGCCTACGAACCCCTGATCAGTAGTGGGCACGGAGCCTGGGCGCTCTGGGGCGGCTGTCGAACCCTTCCGAGGGGCTAGCCTTTGAACCCCTGATCAGTAGGAGGGCTCGGGGCCCACTTCCTTCACCGGGAAGAATCCTTTCCACAATGTCCCCTTTCCCTGTTCCTGTAGCAAGAGAGAGAGAGGAGGAGGAGGGGAAGGATATGAATTTTAAATGAAGTGGCGCACCTTTTTTGACGCGGTCATTATGGCGAAGATGAAGCGACGCCTGTCTCGCCTGCCAAAAGGTGTCGCCTGCTCCACCGGGGAGTTAAGGTGACAGGACGGGCGATTCGCGTGGCACCTGTTGCGCGTGCGAGCCGTTCGAGGAATGGGCGTTTTGCCTCTGGGTTTGAACTTCGCGGCGGGTTCGGGCGAAGTGTTGAACGGGTCTTGCCCGGGCCTTTATATACCCGGAAGAGAGACCGGTTGCGGTTCCTTACTCTGCTGCTTGCCTCCTGCTTGGGTTTTTGCAACCTAAGGGAATAGCCAGAGAAAGAAAACCGCAAACCTCGTCCGCTCCGCTGCCACCCCCTTCGCTTGACGATGGCCGACCGGGTGACCGTCGTTCCTCCGCGCGACCCGTGGCCTTTTTCCATCATCACGGTGGACGATCTGGAGGCCCTTGTCACCGACGGGTTGCTCTGTCCCCTCTCCGGTGACCCACAGCCAGAGTGGATGGTCCCTCCGAGCCGGGCTGACCCGACCCCGCCGCCGGGGTACATACTGAGCTTCGTCTCCTTCCATGAGCGGGGGTTCGGAGTGCCAGCAAGCCGTTTCATGTGGGCGCTCCTGCATTACTATGGGGTGGAGCTACACAACCTCAACCCCAACTCCATCGCGTAAGCGGCCATTTTCGTGGCGGTTTGCAAAGGCTTTTTGGGGATTGACCCCCACTGGGATCTGTGGACCCATTTCTTCTCCGTGGAGCTTTTTGCCTTGACGACGGGGGAGAAGAAGGTCTGTATGGTGGTGCGAGCCGGCGGCTGTACCCTCCAGTTGAGGCAACCGCGCGCACAGCAGTACATCCCCACCATCCTTGTGTCTTCGAACAAGGGGTGGCAGCGCCGGTGGTTTTACCTCTGGAACGACGATGGGAGGCTCCCATCGTTTTCTCAACGAGTGGTGACCGCTCCCGGCAGCAATTGGTGCTATGGGGCCACGCGCGAGAGACAGGAGAAACTCTAGCCCTTCTAGCGGCCTTGCAGGAGCTACGAGATGGGGGGCTTACCGCCGCAGGGGTGGTTGCCGCCATTCATCGCCGGAGGGTGCTCCCCTTGGTAGAGCGGCGGTTGCCGCTTTCGGAGATGATGCCAGGAGTCGACTTGGAGGGTTCGCAGATGTCCTCGGTTCCCCTCTCTGCCGACGACCTTCGCAGGCGGGTAGCGGGCACAGTGGGGAAGCTGGAGGCCGGTGCCCTTACCCAGCCCTTGATGTGTCCCGAGCGTGGGTGCATGTCCTTGGTGAGTATCCGCCCCTTCTCCTATCTTGCGTCAGGTTGCCTTCGATTCTCTCAGTCGGGATTTCCGCTCGTCTCCAGGAGCTAGGGTGTTACAAGCCTTCCCTGCCACCGGTCCCGGAGGACGCGGTGGACCGAGCCGCGCGGAGGGTCGCTGCGGAGAAGAAGAAGGAGAAGAAGGACGCGGAAAAGGCTCGGGCCCGCGAGCGGATGCGGGCTCGGGATGCCTTGGAGAGGCGCCGTCGAAGGCAGGAGAGGGATCACCGGAGACGCCTGACGACGATGATGATGACGATGATAATGAAGACGACGACATGGCGGCCCGCCTTGGCCTCAGCCCGGATCTGAGGCTGGGCCAGGGGTCGTCGAGCCACCCCCCGAGTGGGCTGGCACCGTCAGCGTCCGGGGCCGGGACATCAGGGTCCTGGTCCGAAGAGCAGGGGCAAGCCGAGGGGGTACTTGACCCCTCGGCCGAGGTAATTGAGGTGACCCCAGGGGGTCAGGCCGTCTCGCCTGTCCCCCACGAGCAGTCGCCCGTGTCGGTCGTACTGGAGGTTGATCCTCGGGCCGTCGTGACGTAGCGCGGGCGGGCCGCCCCTTCTGAGCCCCGGGCGCCCGAAGTGGGAGCGGCGCTGAAGCCAGCAGCGGGGTGAACATTGACGACGCCTGCGGGACCGAGGCTCGAGGGGCCTCCCCTCAGGCGCGATTGGCTCTGGTCCGGAGCGGGTAAGTATCTGAGGATACCTATGTCCGGGCTCCTTCTTCGTGTGTCCTGATCCTGCTTTACCTTTTCCTCCCAGCAAACGGAGGCACGGTTCGACCGATCTGGCTCCTAGGAAGGCCCTTAAGACGGCGCCAGCTTCTGCAGCCAGTGCCGCACCGCGCCACGCCGGTCGGTCGGCCTCCGCACCAGATGCCCCCAAGCGGGGGGCCTAGGCGGCGCGAGTTGCCATGGGGCGAGCTCTCAAGGCTGACCCCTCCGTCGAGGTGGTCGTCATGCCAGGGGAGGCTGCTGTCGCGACCACGGCCTTGTGCCCATCTGACGTGTTGTCGGCGCCGACACCAGCTTCTGCCGAGGCGGTTGCCGTTTTGCCCATGGAGCCACCCATCGCCGCTGATGCTGAGATGGTTGAGGTGCCGCTGCTCGAGGTCGTGGATTGGGAGCCCGCCTCCAAGGCGTTGGGACCCCGGGCAGAGCCTCGGCCCGTCTTGGGGAGCGGCGACCTCATCCCCACGCGGTGTGATCCTAATGAGGGACGCGCGTAGGCGCTCCGGTTCTGGACCCGCGGTGCCTCGAAACCCCTCTTCGTCCTTGACGATGAGCGGGAGGAGCAGTCTTGGGATGAGCTCCGTGAGTATGCCGAGGCAGCGATGGGGTCGCTTCGAGCGACCATGGAGATCTTTTCCAGGGATGTTCCTAGGATCCTCCAGGTAAGGATTTCAGGCGCATCTTTCGCATGGCTAGGGTATTCTTTATGACGCCCTGCTTCCCTTCCTAAGGATCTGATGGATCTAAGCATCGCCAAGTCGTCGTTCATCTGCCGCGAGGCCGACATCTGGGGTTCGCTGCGGTTCCTGAGGGCCGCGCTTACCGAGGCTACCGAGCGCCTCGCCCAACGGAGCGCCGAGGCGGCGGACCTTCGGTTGCTCTGCGACGAGCTAGGGGCGGAGGCAGCGGCGGCACACGCAGAGGCGCAGCAGCGGCAGCTGGAGCTTGGCCAGGTTGTCGGTGAGCGGGACCAATCTCGGAACTAGGCCGCCGAGGCCGAAAGCCGGGCTGAGGCCCTTGGGGGCCAGCTAGCCGAGGTGTCCGCTCGGGCCGGAGCCCTGGCGGAGGACCTGGCCACGGCCGTCGGGTCTGCTCAGTCCGCCCAAGCCACAGCCTCGAAGCAGCGTGTTCGGGCAGAAGGTATGTTTTGGCCACTTTGTGACTTCGATCTTCATTCTTCAACTCGTGTTTGAAGAATTCTTTTTGGCTGTTCGCAGAGTTTGAGTCAGCCCTCAATGAGTCCGCCAAGGCACTTGCCCGGGCGGCTGAGCGGGAAGAAGCCGACCGCGTGGCCATGTCTGAAGCTATCTCAGCCTTCTGCTAGGTCTCTGGTCTTGACGACGTTCCCTTGGGAAGCTCCCCCTAGAGTCGCCTGTAGGCCTTGGGCGGCCATGTGCGCAGCAGACTCCGTGAGGCGCTGCATCACGACGTTAGGCGGGCCTTCGCCGTGCTCGCTTCCCACTACGATGTGGATCTGGAGCGGGTCAGCGAGGGGTACTGTCTACCCGATGAAGATGAAGCCGCCCTGGACAAAGTTCAGAGGCTTGACGTGGGCGTCGCGGGCCCAAGTGCAGTGCTGGCGTCCTCCTTCGAGATGGAGATCCTTCCGCTTGCATCGCCGTCCAAGGCCGAGGCGGACCTCGCCGAGGGTGGAGACGGCGCCGAGGGTGGAGACGGTGCCGAGGGTGGAGATGATCTCGCCGAGGGTGGAGACGAAGCCGAGGGTGCCACTCCTCCCCCGGGCGATGCTTGATTCTGCCGGGGCAGCCTGTTCAAAACATGCGTGTGTCTTTCGCGGCCGCCGAGGCCTAAACACTTTGTCGTCGTGTTATAAAGCTGCATTTCTTTTCCTCTTGTTTCGAGTATCCGGACTCGTTCGTTAGTAGCAGAACTGCTTATCTGAGTAAGAGTTATTTCTCGCGGAAGGTGACGAGTGAGGTATCCATATCCCGGAGGCGTAGGAGTCCCTCGGCTCGGTCGGCCTTGCCGCTTACACGCGCCCTTATTCGTTTTGCGGGGTTCTGTTACCGATATAGTCGGGAAACACGAAAGTCGTTTTGGTGGAAAACTTTTCTAGAGGAAAATTTTGACGTGCAGGGGGTTCCCCCCTTCTAGCCCCCGAGGGAGGGTCGGGCTTTGCTGTGGCAAGGCCGACCCTTCCTTGACGGTCAGACTTTGTGTATGTAAACGAGGTATGTGAACGACTTAAAACATCTTAAGGGTAGAAGCGACGTAGCTGTTGGATGTTCCAAGCGTTGCTGTAGACCTCGCCTTGGTCGTTTGCCAGCTTGTATGTTCCGGGCTTCAAGATCGTGGCGATGATGAAGGGCCCTTCTCAGGGAGGAGTGAGCTTGTGGCGCCCTCGGGCGTCCTGTCGCAGGTGAAGCACCAAGTCTCCCACTTGGAAGCCTCGGGCCCAAACGCTTCGGGCATGGTAGCGCCGCAGTGACTGCTGGTACCATGCCGAATGTTGTAAGGCGATGTCCCGAGCCTCCTCGAGTTGGTCCAGCGCATCTTCTCGGCTGGTCTGGTCGCTTTGGTCGTCGTACGCCTTGGTCCTCGGGGAGCCATATTCTAAGTCTGTGGGGAGGACGGCCTCGGCCCCATAGACTAGAAAGAACAGCGTAAAACCCATGGCACGGCTTGGTGTCGTCCTTAGACTCCAGACTACCGAGGGTAGCTCTTTCATCCACCACTTGCCGAACTTGTTGAGGTTGTTGTAGATCCTTGGTTTGAGCCCCTGCAAAATCATACCGTTGGCAAGCTCCACCTGCCCATTCGTCATGGGATGAGCTACGGCGGCCCAGTCCACACGGATGTGGTGGTCGTCGCAGAAGTCCAGGAACTTTTTTCCGGAGAACTGCGTGCCATTGTCGGTGATAATTGAGTTTGGGACCCTGAACCGATGAATAATGTTAGTGAAGAATGCCACCGCCTGCTCGGACCTGATGCTGTTTAGGGGTCGGACCTCGATCCACTTGGAGAATTTGTCGATAGCGACCAGCAGGTGCGTGAAGCCCCCGGGTGCCTTCTACAAGGGTCCGACGAGGTCCAGACCCCACATAGCAAATGGCTAGGTGATGGGTATTGTCTGCAAGGCCTGGGCAGGCAGATGCATCTGCTTTGCATAGAATTGACACCCCCGGCAGGAGCGCACAATTCTAGTGGCGTCGGCCACCGTAGTTGGCCAGTAGAAACCTTGTTGAAAGGCATTTCCCACGAGGGCTCGAGGCGCTGCATGATGGCCGCAAGCCCCCGAGTGTATTTCTTGCAACAGCTCTTGTCCTTGGGCGATGGATATGCATCGTTGAAGGATGCCCGAGGGGCTGTGGTGGTAGAGCTCTTTTTCATCACCCAGCAGGACAAATGACTTGGCGCGCCGAGCCAGCCGCCGAGCTTTGGTCTTGTCGATGGGAAGCTCTCCTCGGAGGACATATTCTAGGTACGGGGCCTGCTAGTTCGGATCTGGCGCGTCCCCATTCTGTTCCTCTTCGACGGGCAAGGCCTCTTTCTTGATGGCCGAGGGTGCCTCGGGTGCGGCCGAGGGTACCTCGGGCTGGGCCGAGGCTGCCTCAGGCTCGGGCGCGTCATCGATCTTGACGGATGGTTGATGCAGATCTCTGGAGAAGACATCGGGGGGAACTGTTGTTCGCCCTGAGGCTATTTTTGCCAGCTCGTCCGCAGTCTCGTTGTACCGTCGGGCGATGTGGTTGAGCTCCAGCCCGTAGAACTTGTTCTCCAGGCGCCGAACTTCGTCGCGGTAGGTTTCCATCCTCTGGTCACGGCAGTTGGAGTTCTTCATGACTTGGTCAATGACAAGCTGCGAGTCGCCTCGAGCGTCGAGGCGTCGGACCCCTAGCTCGACGGTGATGCGTAGCCCGTTAACCAGCGCTTCGTACTCGGCCACATTGTTTGACGCCGGAAAATGGAGGCGAATGACGTAGCGGAGATGCTTTCCGAGGGGTGAAACGAAGAGCAAGTCAGCGCCCACTCCTATTTTCATGAGTGACCCATCGAAGTACATGGTCCAGAGCTCGGGCTGGATCGGAGTTGTCGGTAACTGGGTGTCGGTCCACTCAGCTAGGAAGTCTGCCAAGACCTGGGATTTTATGGCCTTCCGAGGAGCGAATGATAGCGTTTCGCCCATAAGCTCCACCGCCCACTTTGCTATCCTACCCGAGGCCTCGCGGCACTAGATGATCTCCCCCAGGGGGAAGGATGACACCACAGTTACCGGATGAGACGCGAAGTAGTGTTGCAACTTTCGCCGCGTCACGATCACCGCGTAGAGCAGCTTCTGGATCTGTGGGTAGCGAGCTTTTGTCTCGGAAAGTACTTCACTGATGAAGTAGACCAGCCTCTGGACGGGCAGTGCATGCCCTTCTTCTCGCCTCTCGACTACGACCGTGGCGCTGACTACCTGAGTAGTCGCGGCTACGTAGATCAAGAGGGCTTCTTGTGACGGAACCTCCCAAGTAATTAGGCCCACCTACAGTTGTCCTTGTCCAACGGACTTCAGACAACCCTGTAGGTGCCCCTGAATTACTTGACAAGTTCGGTATCTTTCCTTACCTTACCAGGAACGATTCACCCGTCTTGCAGACATTACAGAACATCGGAGATAAAGAAATGTGGAAGCGATTTACATAACTTACATTTATTTTAAAAGCAAGCTCAAGTTGTTTTATTACAGACCAGAACTAAAAACGAGTGCACAGTAATAATATTATACAAACCAAGGGAGGCAAAAACTCCTCCCGAGAAGATTTAAGTAAAAGATCTATATGGAGGACCAAGTCCTCCCGCACTTCAGTCTTGTGTTTCTTCTTTGGGAACCACCTTGGCACAGAAGCAGCAGAAATCTGCTACTTCCTCACCTAAAAACAACGAAGGGATAAACCCTGAGTATGGAATTACTCAGCAAGACTTACCCGACTAAAGAAAAGACTCTCAAGGGTATGCTGGCTTTTAGGGAGTCAAGGTAAGGCTTCTCAATAATCAAAGACTCTGTTTTGCAGAAATGCTTACTAAAGTGGATCCTTAAAAATCAAATTTTATTTGTCAAGTTAAGTTCAATTACCTGCAACTAGAGTTCTTTCTACCCTAGTTCAATCGCTGGTCCTGCACTAGCCAATTTCTTAACAAATACCCATCATCTTTAGTGGAATGCTACGTGTAGGGTAGTGACCAAGTCTTCATAACCGCGAAGGTACGGCGATCCGAATCGATTATACTCAGCTGAGGATCTCCAATCACACGACATATGTAGCACTTAACCCTTGCATATGTCAACCCGCCACCGAGGTTCTTAAGACCGGATCAGGTTCACGCAAACCGAGAGCACAGATACACCACCGTCCAGCCTCTTGCCATGGAGGGTACACGCTACTCTCGCCACCGCTCCACGCCCATTTCGTGTTATCTTATTCCGGCCTTAGTCTGCCCGAGGCAAGGCTTACCCATGACGAGGCATGTGACCAGCTAAAGGGTCCTCGATCAACAAGCCTACATCGAGACAGTCCTTAATCGACTCAGACGGAGACACTACACCGAGACTCCTTTCTCGTGCAAGTCACCCGCCCGGTCTCAGCTTAATCTTTTCAAACCCAAAGTTTGGTACCTGGCAGAGGTACATCTTTTCCAGATGTTGAATCCATCACGGCCCTGATGGATCCACCATCAAATTTTATTTTCAAAAACATCCCACCCACTTTTGCCACATCATCTTTTGTAAAAACAAAACATTTTGTTTTTTAAAGCAAGGCTAAGCATCAAAATCTTTTGTAAACGGGTGATCAAGGAAGGTAATCAAATTCAAGGAAGGTAATGCAGGAATTGTTTTAGCAATCAACTCCTATCACCTAATGCATCAATCAAGTGAGAAAGATTTTTTAAAAACATCAAGGAAGGTGGCAAATGCACCGGGGCTTGCCTTTGTTAACAGGTGAGTCCTGCTCGGATCCACAAATATCGAAATAAAAGCAGTTGCCTGCTGGAGGATCTGAGGTTGGTGGTATCCCCTCTTCAGTGACTTCTTCTTCTTCTTCGTGTTCTAACATAACCATATATATGCATAAGAATGGATGCCATGGGATGCTCATGAGGATGCGAAGATAATATAAACTTATTATCTAAGTCTTGAGTACAACTTTCCTTCACGGTACTCCGAGAACCTAGGGTTTCCGGAGTCAGTAAAGGAGTTCATAGGGCAGGGGGGTGGTTTTGGGTTCTAGTTATCAAACATGGTCCAGATCAACCCAAATTCTACCCAAGGCTTCTAAATATTGCTTTAAGTTCCCATAAAAAGTTTGGGCATTTTTGGACTTACCAATTATTTTCTAAAAATCCATAACTAATACTTTTAACTACTTTAAATGCCCTAAAATTTCTTATTTCCACTAAAAATCACAAAACTATTTTTATTAAATTCTAGGGAAAATAACAAGCCTAGGAAAATTGGTTTCACAATTTTATTATTTTTCTACTGTTTTCTATAATTGTTTTGGCTCTGGAGATAAAAGAAAAAGAAAAACAGATGAATAGTATTGGACCGAATCCAGCCCAGGTCGGCCCACTACCAGCAGAAGCACGCCCACGCGCGCGCCCGCGCTGGCAACTTTATGGGAAAGGCCTCGGGGTTTTCACTATCTGCGGACGGGTTTTCTTACTGTTTAACAGAGTCACTGACACTTTGCAAGAAGGTCCCTCGAGTTCTATTCCTTTACGTTTAACGGTCCCCGACGGCGTGGAGCACGGCCGAGCTCCGGCGAGCTGTCTGTGCCGGCCGATTGGGGCAACGGCTAGGGTTCCCGAGTGGCGGACATCAAATTGGACGACGCCCGAGTGTTTTCCCTAATCTAATTTCAAGAATGATGTACTAATTTGGCCTGGCCACGGTAACCGCGCGGATGAACCAAAGAACCACACGTTCCCGGCGATTGGTGGCGGTCTAATTCAATTGGAGGGGTCGAAGAGCTTAAGGAGGGCATAAAGATGCTAAAACAAGCAGCAGAGGGACTTGAGCTCACCTGAGTTGAGCTGGTCACGGTGAGGTCTTCTTTGCGGCGGCGGAAACCGAATTGGGGAAAGTGAGCGATTCTCTGGCTATGGGGGCTAATCGGAGACGGGAGTAGTGGCTATGGCTTTGGTACGACCTAGCGCAACTGGCCGAGGGCTCAATTTATAGATCCCCGGGGCGGTGGCGCTCAATTTGAGCGGATAACGGAGGCGGCCGGAGATGAGGAAGAAGGCGGCGCGGTGAATACGTGGCTAACGCCGTGGCAAGCTCATCGACGCTGATGGGACTGCAGTAGGGAATCACGGTGATGCAATGTCGCGGTTAGGACACGCGGTGGCCAACGGCGAGGGCACGTCGGCGGTGAGCACTTTACCCGCAGGCGATGAACCAGGGGAGGAGTACCGCGGCCGACCGAGGTGGTTTCCAGCTTGACGACGATGAGGATCTTTTACCCCGAGAGGCTATCCACAAGTCCGGTGCACGAATCCAAACGCCGGTGACCTGAATCACGGCGGAGGGATCCGTCGGCGGTGAGGGCAGCCGCGCGGTTGATCTGATCTAGTCAAGCTACTGTACCATGGCGAGCTCCTTTCAGATGAACTGACAGAGAGATTTGAGGCTAGATTTTCTCCCGATTTTGTATAGTAACCGAGCAAGCTTTCTGTACCAAAGTTATAGGGCTACATACCAGCTACAAATCGACTGTAGTGACTGAGCTCATTTGATAACTAGATCATGGTTGAATTCAGCTCCAAAGATGGCTTTGCTACACTGAAAGTCTGAATTTTAGAATAAACTAGCCTGTCAGTCTGACTTTGGGTGTGATTATCTCTAAAATCTTCATAACAACTATGCTTACACTCTTAAGTAAAGTTTTTCACCTAAGATAGATCTACATAGTTGATGTGGTGACCTAGGGCAAAAACCTTATAGTTTGAAAGTTACAAAGCTCAAAAGTTGAGCCCATAACACTAAGTTTCAGACTTAGAGAAATCTCAATTGGGGGTCCTTTTTGCATTTAAGTCCAAAACTTAGGGTTTGGCTTGTAAATTCACATATGAGTGCCCCTAATGACTTTAGATACTTATTTAACTTGGTTTTTGCACTTTAGTCCAAAAGTGGACCAATTTTGCACATAGACCCCTAGGGTTTAGTTTTAGGGTTTTCTAGGGTTTCATTTAGGGTTTCTAGTATCCCAGGGGTATAAATGAGATTCAACTTTGTTTTTGGGGATATTTTATAGCTATTTCACTAAAGCCTTTAGGTTTTCTCAATTTGGGTTAAGTTTTAGCCCCTTTAATCCTTGTTTAGGGTAATGCTTCCCATCCAGGGTCCTATTTGCAAAACCTTAAAACAATACAACTTGTTTGAACTTTTTGCCTAGTGAATGCACTCTAGGTGTATCAAACATATGCAGTGTCAATGCTTATGATGCCATGCTCAAGTTTTAGTCATAGTAACACCAGGAGTGTTACATCCTTCCCCCCATAAAAGAATCTCGTCCTGAGATTTAAAGTCCTAGGGTGAGTAATGGAAAAGGAAATGTGTCACATTTTTATTTCCTTATTTCTGGTACAAGGCAGGGTGGTGTGGGGTTCATTCCTTTATTGCCATAACTATATACATTTTACAAATTACATGAGGCTAGAAAGCCTGGGAAATTCTTATTCAAGAAGTCTTGAGTTTCCCACGTAGCCTCTTCCTCAGAATGCAGGTTCCATTGTACCTTGTAGAACTTGAGAGTCTTTCTCCGGGTAACCCTATCCTTTTGATCCAGAACTCGAATAGGATGTTCTGAGTACGTTAAGTCTGGTTCCATGACAACATCTGTCACTTCAATGGTTCGATCGGGAACCCGAAGACACTTCTTCAATTGCGATACATGGAACACATTATGTACTGCAGACAATGTTTCGGGAAGTTGAAGTTGATACGCCACTGGCCCATATCTTTGAAGAATAAGAAATGGACCAATGTACCTGGGGGCAAGCTTTCCCTTTACCCCGAAACGCGATACTCCCTTCATTGGTGAAACCTTTAAGTAGACGTAGTCTCCTTCCCGGAAGTATAAGGGCATTCGCCGTTTGTCTGCATAACTTTTCTGACGAGCTTGTGCTTGCTTCAGATTACGAATAATTTTCTGAACTTTATCCTCGGCTTCTTTCACCAGATCAGGTCTAAAGAAGCACCTCTCACCAGGTTCAGACCAATTTAGCGGAGTCCGACACCGTCGTCCATATAAAGCTTCAAAAGGTGCCATCCTAATACTTTCTTGATAACTATTATTGTATGAAAACTCCGCCAAAGGTAAACATTCATCCCATTTTGGTGAGAAATCCAGGACACATGCCCGCAGCATATCTTCAAGTATTTGGTTCACTCTCTCAGTTTGTCCACTGGTTTGAGGATGATAGGCCGAACTGTGGAGTAACTTAGTACCCAGGGATTTATGAAGTTCTTCCCAAAATTTGGATACAAATTGTGGTCCACGATCCGACACTATAGTCTTTGGAATCCCATGCAAACTGAGAATACGAGCGATGTACAACTCCGCATAGGTAATGACGTGATATTTTACCTTGACAGGGAGGAAGTGGGCGATCTTGGTAAATCGATCAATGATAACCCAAATAGAGTCATACCCTTTTGTGGTCCTGGGCAATCCCACAATGAAGTCCATGCTTATGTCTTCCCATTTCCATGTTGGTATTGGTAATGACTGCAATGGACCGGCAGTCCTCATGTGTATGGCTTTGACACGTCTGCAAGTGTCACACTTAGCCACATAGCGTGCAATTTCAATTTTCATCTTCGTCCACCAGTAGTGCTGTTTTAGAACGTGATACATCTTAGTGCTTCCCGGATGAATAGAATAGCGACTAAGATGCGCTTCATCTAAGATTTGCTGGCGGAGTTCTTCATTCTTTGGCACTACTATGCGGTTGTTAAACCATAACACACCTTGATCGTCTTCCTTAAAACATTTGGCTGTTCCAGCCCTTATCTTCTCTCGTATGTGCTTCATACCCAGATTATCCTTTTGAGCATCAATTATCTTTTGCAGAATGATTGACTCAAGCTTTAGCTGATTTAGAGTCCCTTGTTGGATTATTCCCAGGTTTAACTTTTCCATCTCTTGACATAAAGTATTGTCAGAGGTTTTTACCATAAGGCAGTGGCAGGAAGCCTTACGGCTTAATGCGTCTGCCACCACATTGGCCTTGCCTGGGTGATAATGGATCTCCAGCTCATAGTCCTTAATAAGCTCAAGCCATCGTCTTTGCCTCATATTTAACTCTGACTGGGTGAAGATGTACTTCAAACTTTTATGATCTGTATATATGTGACAGATATTTCCCAGCAGATAGTGACGCCATATTTTCAGGGCATGAACCACAGCAGCTAGCTCCAGATCATGAGTTGGATAATGCTCCTCATGTCGGCGCAACTGCCTTGAAGCATACGCAATTACTCGGCCTTCTTGCATCAGTACACAGCCGAGCCCATTGCCAGATGCATCACAATATACATCAAAAGGCTTAGTGATGTCCGGTTGAGCCAATACCGGAGCAGTGGTTAATAATGTCTTCAATTGCTCAAAGGCTTCATTACACTTAGAAGACCAATTGAACTTAATATCATTCTTCAATAAACTTGTGATTGGCTTCACAAGCTTAGAAAAATCGGGTATGAATCTGCGATAATATCCAGCTAGTCCAAGAAAACTCCGGACTTGGTGAACAGTGGTTGGGGGTTTCCACTCCAGAATATCTTTGACCTTGCTAGGATCTACCGCAATTCCTTTAGCTGATAACACGTGCCCCAAAAATTGAATTTCCTCCAGCCAGAACGCGCACTTGCTGAACTTGGCATACAGCTGATGTTCCCTCAGGCGCGTCAATACAATCCGTAGATGCTGAGCATGCTCCTCTTCATTTTTAGAGTATATCAAAATATCGTCGATGAAGACCACCACGAACTTGTCCAACTCGGGCATGAACACCGAGTTCATCAAATAGGTGAAGTGGGCAGGAGCATTTGTGAGCCCGAAAGATATTACCAAGTATTCAAACAATCCATACCGTGTAGTAAATGCGGTCTTCGGTATATCCTCAGGCCAAATACGGATTTGGTGATAGCCCGATCTGAGATCAATTTTGGAAAATACCCTCGCCCCAGTCAGTTGATCAAATAAGATGTCGATCCTTGGAAGAGGGTACTTATTCTTGATGGTGACCTCATTCAGGGGTCGATAATCCACGCACATCCGCAAGGTTTGATCCTTCTTCTTAACAAAAATGGCGGGGCAACCCCATGGGGACGAGCTTGGCCGGATGAATCCCTTATTCAGTAGATCTTGTAATTGAATCTTCAATTCCGCCAACTCATTAGGGGGCATACGGTACGATCTTCGAGAGATGGGAGCTGTACCGGGCTTTAGCTCAATTACGAATTCTACATCTCTTTCAGGGGGCAGTCCAGGCAAATCTTCCGGAAATACATCTGGAAACTCACATACTACCGGAATGTTCTTGATCTCCGGTACAATGGCTTCAAATATTCCACCAGAAGCTTTGGCTGGATTGGTTACAGGGAGAGACAAAAGAATTTCTTCTTGATTATAGCTCAACCTGACGGTTCTGAGTTTAGTGTTGAGGATTGCCTTGTGTTGGGTTAACCAATTCATACCCAAAATTACATCTATATCCTGGCCTTTCAGAACAATCATGTTAGCAGGAAAGTTCCGTCCGGCCATTGTTACTGGCACTTCATAGGCCACTTCTCTAGTAAAAATGTGTCCCCCAGGTGAATGAATTTTAAATCCCTCTTTTGATTCATGGCATGCAATGTGATGTTGCTCCACAAATTTCTTGCTAATGAAGGTATGCGAAGCACCAGAATCAAAAAGAATAATTACAGGGTGACTGGCCACGGGAAACGTACCCATCATCACCGGCTCTCCTTCCGGTGTAGTGGCCACTTGAGTGTAGTATACACGCCCCGTTTTCTTGGTATTTCTCCCCACAGCATTACCCTTGGGCTGAGTAGACTTCCCAGTTCCTTGCTGAGCATTGGATTGATTTTGCTTGGGGTATGGGCAGTCTTTGATAAAATGTCCTGATTTGCCGCAGTTGAAACACCCGGTTGAAGAGCTGGGCAAGGCAGGGAATCGAGTGCCTGGGGCACCCGGCTGATTTGGGGAAGTGGAGGTATTGCTGGGGCGGATAATAATGGGCTGTTTGAAAGGGAATGCTGGTGGACGAGAAAAAGTACGGTTTTGGCTAGAAGGCCGGATGACGAACCGTTGCCTCTTCGCCTGGCCCTAATTAGGCCTCTCACCACTGAATCCCTTATTCTTCCCAGAACTTGCGTATTTTGCTTCCATAGATAAGGCTGTACTGACAGCCTTTCCATATGTGAGATCAATACATGTGGCCATCTTTCGCTGCAACCGGTCATTTAGACCTCTCATAAAACAGTTCTTTTTCTTCAAATCAGTATTCACCTGGTCGATGGCATACTGCGACAGGTGATTAAACTTGTTAAGATACTGATTGATGGTGTCTCCTCCTTGTTTCAGCTTCATGAATTCCTCTTGTTTCATATGCAGCACCCCTTCCGGTATGTAGTGCTCACGGAAGGCTGCTTTAAATTCTTCCCAAGTGATTTGATGGTTGTCAGGTTGGATAGCCACAAAATTTCCCCACCAAGTACTGGCAGGGCCACGTAGTTGTTGTGCCGCGAACAATGGCTTCTGCGTTTCAGAACAACAAAGAAGACCAAACTTTTGTTCAATAACTCGTATCCACTCGTCGGCTTCTAGCGGGTCTTCTGCCTTGGTGAATAGAGGTGGACGAGTTTCGGAGAAGTCCAGATAAGTGGTTTCACGGGGACCTTGCTGAAAACCTCTTCCTGCCTGCTGCTGGAACTGCTGCTGACCCGCCATTTCCCTAAGGAAGCGGGTATTGTCTGCGGTGGCATTCACCAAGGCGGCAATCGCCTCAGCTAGCGTGGGTGGAACCGGAGGTGGATTTGGGGTGACATCCCGACCCCCAGAAGTTCTGGCTGCGTCCTGTCCGCGAGTCCTGGTCGGCATCTGAGGCAAAAACATTTGAAATAAACATAATATGCCAAAGAGACCTTCCATTTTACATTACTATAAAAAGTAATGATACAGACTCGATATTACATAACAGGATACATTACCCATTATACAAAAGTTCAACCTATTATACAACAGTGCATAATACACTACTCTACTTCTATTACACCATTAGTCCTGCTTTCCGTTACTTTTGGCGGCCTCATTGTCAGGTGTGGGAGTCCAGACGTCAACCAACCTCAAAGAAGGAGGGGGTTCAAAAAGGTCTGACTCCCCACCCAACGCGCGTCCCGCAACGTGAGAGGGTCCGGCTTCCGCCTCAGCAGAGTGTGCAGGCACACTAGGGTGTAATTGTGAGTATAGTATATGGACTTCCTCATGCAACGTATTGCAGTAGACCTGCAGGTCGTCGACAGTTGAGCTAAGTTCTTTAATTCGGGCCTGAGCCCTTCCTTCCTTAGCACATGCCAGCAAATGAGACTATACTGCCCAGTCAAGTGCTAAGTCTCGATCAGCAAGCTGATCCTGCAGGTGACGGATGTCCCTTCTTAGTTCATTGATTCTATCTCCGTCTGCGACCCAAGCATCGGTCCTGTGTTGCAGCTCTGCTTGAAGTCGACTCACTCGGGCTTCAAGGTCTCCTATGGGGTCATTACTTCCGCTGCTGCTGCTTTCGTGTCGAGGGGCTAGTTGATGCCGGGGTACTCCATTTGGTCCCGTTGACTTACGTGTCGTTAGCCTTGTGCGTGGCGGCATCTTTCTAAGGGGGGAAAATTTATTAGCATAATTCTTAGCATGATGCATGAATAAGTACAGAATCAACCTTAGTCGATTCAACCTTCTATACATTGCACTCTTCCTATCTGGTCTTTAAGATAGACTCTTCAGAATACTTAGGTAAGAAGAGAAAAGAATTTTTTTTTAGGTAAGACTTTCGAAAATCCTTTTGAAGATGCCTCATAATTTCTGCAGAGAAGGGCTACGCTCCGATACCAGCTGTGACGGAACCTCCCAAGTAATTAGGCCCACCTACAGTTGTCCTTGTCCAACGGACTTCAGACAACCCTGTAGGTGCCCCTGAATTACTTGACAAGTTCGGTATCTTTCCTTACCTTACCAGGAACGATTCACCCGTCTTGCAGACATTACAGAACATCGGAGATAAAGAAATGCGGAAGCGATTTACATAACTTACATTTATTTTAAAAGCAAGCTCAAGTTGTTTTATTACAGACCAGAACTAAAAACGAGTGCACAGTAATAATATTATACAAACCAAGGGAGGCAAAAACTCCTCCCGAGAAGATTTAAGTAAAAGATCTATATGGAGGACCAAGTCCTCCCGCACTTCAGTCTTGTGTTTCTTCTTTGGGAACCACCTTGGCACAGAAGCAGCAGAAATCTGCTACTTCCTCACCTAAAAACAACGAAGGGATAAACCCTGAGTATGGAATTACTCAGCAAGACTTACCCGACTAAAGAAAAGACTCTCAAGGGTATGCTGGCTTTTAGGGAGTCAAGGTAAGGCTTCTCAATAATCAAAGACTTTGTTTTGCAGAAATGCTTACTAAAGTAGATCCTTAAAAATCAAATTTTATTTGTCAAGTTAAGTTCAATTACCTGCAACTAGAGTTCTTTCTACCCTAGTTCAATCGCTGGTCCTGCACTAGCCAATTTCTTAACAAATACCCATCATCTTTAGTGGAATGCTACGTGTAGGGTAGTGACCAAGTCTTCATAACCGCGAAGGTACGGCGATCCGAATCGATTATACTCAGCTGAGGATCTCCAATCACACAACATATGTAGCACTTAACCCTTGCATATGTCAACCCGCCACCGAGGTTCTTAAGACCGGATCAGGTTCACGCAAACCGAGAGCACAGATACACCACCGTCCAGCCTCTTGCCACGGAGGGTACACGCTACTCTCGCCACCGCTCCATGCCCATTTCGTGTTATCTTATTCCGGCCTTAGTCTGCCCGAGGCAAGGCTTACCCATGACGAGGCATGTGACCAGCTAAAGGGTCCTCGATCAACAAGCCTACATCGAGACGGTCCTTAATCGACTCAGACGGAGACACTACACCGAGACTCCTTTCTCGTGCAAGTCACCCGCCCGGTCTCAGCTTAATCTTTTCAAACCCAAAGTTTGGTACCTGGCAGAGGTACATCTTTTCCAGATGTTGAATCCATCACGGCCCTGATGGATCCACCATCAAATTTTATTTTCAAAAACATCCCACCCACTTTTGCCACATCATCTTTTGTAAAAACAAAACATTTTGTTTTTTAAAGCAAGGCTAAGCATCAAAATCTTTTGTAAACGGGTGATCAAGGAAGGTAATCAAATTCAAGGAAGGTAATGCAGGAATTGTTTTAGCAATCAACTCCTATCACCTAATGCATCAATCAAGTGAGAAAGATTTTTTAAAAAACATCAAGGAAGGTGGCAAATGCACCGGGGCTTGCCTTTGTTAACAGGTGAGTCCTACTCGGATCCACAAATATCGAAATAAAAGCAGTTGCCTGCTGGAGGATCTGAGGTTGGTGGTATCCCCTCTTCAGTGACTTCTTCTTCTTCTTCGTGTTCTAACATAACCATATATATGCATAAGAATGGATGCCATGGGATGCTCATGAGGATGCGAAGATAATATAAACTTATTATCTAAGTCTTGAGTACAACTTTCCTTCACGGTACTCCGAGAACCTAGGGTTTCCGGAGTCAGTAAAGGAGTTCATAGGGCAGGGGGGGTGGTTTTGGGTTCTAGTTATCAAACATGGTCCAGATCAACCCAAATTCTACCCAAGGCTTCTAAATATTGCTTTAAGTTCCCATAAAAAGTTTGGGCATTTTTGGACTTACCAATTATTTTCTAAAAATCCATAACTAATACTTTTAACTACTTTAAATGCCCTAAAATTTCTTATTTCCACTAAAAATCACAAAACTATTTTTATTAAATTCTAGGGAAAATAACAAGCCTAGGAAAATTGGTTTCACAATTTTATTATTTTTCTACTGTTTTCTATAATTGTTTTGGCTCTGGAGATAAAAGAAAAAGAAAAACAGATGAATAGTATTGGACCGAATCCAGCCCAGGTCGGCCCACTACCAGCAGAAGCACGCCCACATGCGCGCCCGCGCTGGCAACTTTATGGGAAAGGCCTCGGGGTTTTCACTATCTGCGAACGGGTTTTCTTACTGTTTAACAGAGTCACTGACACTTTGCAAGAAGGTCCCTCGAGTTCTATTCCTTTACGTTTAACGGTCCCCAACGGCATGGAGCACGGCCGAGCTCCGGCGAGCTGTCTGTGCCGGCCGATTGGGGCAACGGCTAGGGTTCCCGAGCGGCGGACATCAAATTGGACCACGTTCGAGTGTTTTCCCTAATCTAATTTCAAGAATGATGTACTAATTTGGCCTGGCCACGGTAACCGCGCGGATGAACCAAAGAACCACACGTTCCCGGCGATTGGTGGCGGTCTAATTCAATTGGAGGGGTCGAAGAGCTTAAGGAGGGCATAAAGATGCTAAAACAAGCAGCAGAGGGACTTGAGCTCACCTGAGTTGAGCTGGTCACGGTGAGGTCTTCTTTGCGGCGGCGGAAACCGAATTGGGGAAAGTGAGCGATTCTCTGGCTATAGGGGCTAATCGGAGACGGGAGTAGTGGCTATGGCTTTGGTACGACCTAGCGCAACTGGCCGGGGGCTCAATTTATAGATCCCCGGGGCGGTGGCGCTCAATTTGAGCGGATAACGGAGGCGGCCGGAGATGAGGAAGAAGGCGGCGTGGTGAATACGTGGCTAACGCCGTGGCAAGCTCATCGACGCTGATGGGACTGTAGTAGGGAATCACGGTGATGCAATGTCGCGGTTAGGACACGCGGTGGCCAACGGCGAGGGCACGTCGGCGGTGAGCACTTTACCCGCAGGCGATGAACCAGGGGAGGAGTACCGCGGCCGACCGAGGTGGTTTCCAGCTTGACGACGATGAGGATCTTTTACCCCGAGAGGCTATCCACAAGTCCGGTGCACGAATCCAAACGCCGGTGACCCGAATCACGGCGGAGGGATCCATCGGCGGTGAGGGCAGCCGCGCGGTTGATCTGATCCAGTCAAGCTACTGTACCATGGCGAGCTCCTTTCAGATGAACTGACAGAGAGATTTGAGGCTAGATTTTCTCCCGATTTTGTATAGTAACCGAGCAAGCTTTCTGTACCAAAGTTATAGGGCTACATACCAGCTACAAATCGACTATAGTGACTGAGCTCATTTGATAACTAGATCATGGTTGAATTCAGCTCCAAAGATGGCTTTGCTACACTGAAAGTCTGAATTTTAGAATAAACCAGCCTGTCAGTCTGACTTTGGGTGTGATTATCTCTAAAATCTTCATAACAACTATGCTTACACTCTTAAGTAATGTTTTTCACCTAAGATAGATCTACATAGTTGATGTGGTGACCTAGGGCAAAAACCTTATAGTTTGAAAGTTACAAAGCTCAAAAGTTGAGCCCATAACACTAAGTTTCAGACTTAGAGAAATCTCAATTGGGGGTCCTTTTTGTATTTAAGATCAAAACTTAGGGTTTGGCTTGTAAATTCACATACGAGTGCCCCTAATGACTTTAGATACTTATTTAACTTGGTTTTTGCACTTTAGTCCAAAAGTGGACCAATTTTGCACATAGACCCCTAGGGTTTAGTTTTAGGGTTTTCCAGGGTTTCATTTAGGGTTTCTAGTATCCCAGGGGTATAAATGAGATTCAACTTTGTTTTTGGGGATATTTTATAGCTATTTCACTAAAGCCTTTAGGTTTTCTCAATTTGGGTTAAGTTTTAGCCCCTTTAATCCTTGTTTAGGGTAATGCTTCCCATCCAGGGTCCTATTTGCAAAACCTTAAAACAATACAACTTGTTTGAAATTTTTGCCTAGTGAATGCACTCTAGGTGTATCAAACATATGCAGTGTCAATGCTTATGATGCCATGCTCAAGTTTTAGTCATAGTAACACCAGGAGTGTTACACTTCTCCTGCGGTGGGGGGCACCAGTATGGGTGTTTTCGTAAGGAGTGACTTAAGGTTTTCGAGAGCTTCCTCAGCCTCGGGGGTCCAAGTGAAGCACTCGGCCTTCCTTAGGAGGCGGTACAGAGGCAAGCCTTTCTCTCCATGGCATGAGATGAAGCGGCTTAGAGCCGCAAGGCATCCCATGACCCTCTGTACTCCTTTCAAATCTTTGATCGGTCCCATGCTGGTGATGGCCGCGATTTTCTCCGGGTTGGCCTCGATGCCCCGCTCGAAGACGATGAACCCAAGGAGCATGCCTCGGGGGACTCCGAATACACACTTCTCATGATTGAGTTTCACGTCTTTCGCTCTCAGACACTTGAATGTTGTTTCAAGGTCGGAGAGGAGGTCGGAGGCTCTCTTCGTCTTGACAACGATGTCGTCGACGTAAGCCTCGACCGTTCTGCCGATGTGTTCTCCGAACACGTGATTCATGCACCTCTGGTAAGTGGCGCCTGCATTCCTCAACCCAAATGGCATTGTGGTGTAACAGTACATGCCAAAAGGTGTGATGAAAGAAGTAGCGAGCTGGTCGGACTCTTTCATCTTGATTTGGTGATAGCCTGAGTAGGCATCGAGGAATGACAGGGTTTCACACCCAGCTATGGAGTCCATGATTTGATTGATGCGAGGTAGAGGGTAGGGAACTTTCGGACATGCTTTGTTTAGACCAGTGTAGTTTACACACATCCTCCATTTCCCATCCTTCTTCCTTACAAGAACAGGGTTAGCTAACCATTCGGGATGGAATACCTCTTTGATGAACCCTGCCGCGAGTAGCCTGTGGATCTCCTCGCTTGTGGCCCTGCGCTTTTCCTCGTCGAAACGGCGTAGGGTTTGCTTCACGGGTCGGGCTCCAGCTCTGATGTCCAGTGAGTGCTCGGCGACATCCCTCGGTATGCCGGGCATGTCCGAGAGACTCCACACAAACACTTCGGCATTTGTGCGGAGAAAGTCGACGAGCACTGCTTCCTATTTGTAGTCGAGCTCGGAGTTGATCCGAACTTGCTTGCTGGCGTCGTTGCTGGGGTCGAGGGAGACAGACTTGACCGCCTCAACTGGTTCAAAGTTGCCGGTGTGCCGCTTCGCGTCAGGCGCCTCCTTGGAGAGGCGTTCAAGGTCGGCGACGAGGGCCTCGGACTCGGCGAGAGCCTTGGCGTACTCCATGCACTCCACGTCGCATTCGTACGCGTGGCGGTACGTGGACCCGACAGTGATGATCCCATTCGGGCCCGGCATCTTGAGCTTGAGGTAGGTGTAGTTGGGGACGACCATAAACTTGGCGTAGCATGGTCTTCCCAACACCGCATGGTAGGTTCCTCGGAACCCGACGACCTCAAAGGTGAGAGCTTCCTTTTGGAAGTTTGAGGGACTTTCGAAGCAGACGGGTAAGTCGATCCGCCCGAGGGGTTGGATTCACTTCCCGGGCGCGATCCCGTGGAAGGGTGCCGCACCGGCCCAGACTTCGGACCGATCAACCCCTAAGAGTTCTAGGGTCTCAGCATAGATGATGTTAAGGCTGCTGCCTCCGTCCATGAGGACCTTGGAGAGCCTAACGTTGCTGATGATCGGATCGATGACGAGCGGGTACCTTCTCGGGCTCGGCACGAAGTAGGGGTGGTCGCCTTGGTCGAAGGTGATTGGCTTGTCGGACCAGTCTAGGTAGACTAGCGCCACCACCTTCACCAAGTAGACTTCCCGACGCTCCTGCTTGCGGTGCCGAGCCGAGGCATTCGCCGCCTACCCGCCGTAGATCATGAAGCAGTTATGGACTTTCGGGAATCCCTCTTCCTTGTCGCCCTCCTTCTTGTCGTTGTCATGGCCCTTGCCATCCTCCGCCGGGGGCCCGGTCTTATGGAAGTGGCGTCGGAGCATGATACATTCTTCAAGGGTGTGCTTGACGGGCCCCTGGTGATAGGGGCACGACTCTTTGAGCATCTTGTCGAACGTGTCGGCCCCTCCAGGTGGCTTCCGAGGGTTCCTGTGCTCGGCCGCAGCGACGAGATTCGCGTTTACGGCGTCGCGCTTCGCTCACGACTTGTTTTTAGCCTTCTTCTTCGTGCCCCACTGGGCGGACACCTCAGGGGCATCTGCCTTTGGCTCGACCTGAGGCTGCTTGTCCTTCCGGAAGATGGCTTCGACCGCCTCTTGACCCGAGGCGAACTTGGTGGCGACGTCCATCAGTTTGCTCGCGTGGGTGGGGGTCTTGCGCCCCAGTTTGCTCACCAGGTCCCGGCAAGTGGTGCCGGCGAGGAAAGCCCTGATGACATCCGAGTCGGTAACGTTGGGTAGCTCGGTGCGCTGCTTCGAAAACCGCTGGATGTACTCTCGGAGGGACTCCCCTGGCTGCTGGCGGCAGCTTCGAAGATCCCACGAGTTCCCAGGGCGCACATACGTGCCTTGGAAGTTTCCTGCGAAAGCTTTGACCAGATCGTCCCAGTCGGAGATTTGCGCAGGAGGCAGATGCTCCAGCCAGGCTCGGGCGGCGTCGGAGAGGAAAAGGGGTAGATTACGGATGATGAGGTTGTCACCATCCGCCCCTCTCAACTGGCAGGCCAGTCGGTAGTCCGCGAGCCACAGCTCCGGGCTCGTCTCCCCCGAGTACTTGGTGATAGTAGTCGGGGCTCGGAAACGGGCAGGGAACGGTGCTCGTCGTATGGCCCGGCTAAAGACTCGTGGGCCAGGTGGTTCGGGTGAAGGACTGCGGTCCTCCTCACTGTTGCAGCGTCCCCCGCGCCTGGGATGGTAGCCTCGGCACACCTTCTCATCGAGGCGGGCTCGATGGTCGAGGTGGTGGTGCTCGTCGCCGAGGCGTTCCCGGGCGATGGGCGCCTCGTCCCGTGTATGCTCGGGACGGACCGAGGCTTCCCGAATGCGCCGGGAGGACACTGCACGATGCTCCGAGGGGTCAGCTCGCCTACGGGAGGCGGAGCTTGTTGGGGGCCTTCGTCTTTCGAAGGTCCTCAAAAACAAGATTTGACAATGTTTTCCAAGTGAATTATATAAACAGGTATTTTCGGACTCAGATTATGAACATGGAGTACGGTCAGGACGAAGCCTAAGCCAGACGAAGGGGGATTGAGATGAAGGACGGGCTGATTACCATGCTGTACGAAGGATGGTGCACAGCCGAAGCTATGCGCAGGAAAGCTTCGTCGCGATAGCAGAAAGGGGAACCGACCTAAAGATGAAAAGACTATTTAGGCCTTGATAGACTCCCATAAGTCATTAGCAAATGTAATGGGCATGAATGTAATTTTACATGGGCTGCGTCCCACGCCTATAAATAGATGAACAGTACTCCCGTACTGTTCACGTTGATTTGTACTTGCTCGTGCGTCACGCTTGTACTTTTTGCCTTCTATCCAGCCGAAGGTACAAATATAATTCAATATTGTTCTTATTCTTCCATGATTACATAATAAGGACATGTGATAATGCTATGTGATTATTCATGTTATTCTCTCATGTTTCATATGCTTCTCCTTTTATCAATATAAACTGTAATGATGAAGGTATGTCCATCATGACCTTCGTCTGAAGACCGTTATATCCTAAAGGAAATAACGCTTCAAAGGACGCAGGGTTTTTACCACTAACTTCTTTCTGTGTTGCCTTGTTCTTAATTCATAGCATTTGAGAACAAGTCCCCAACATTGGCGCCCACCTCCGGTGAATTCACTTCCACTCTTTGAGTTTTTGAACACCTTAAGAAGCCATAAACCTTCGCTATGGTGCCGAAGAAAGCTTCAGCAACTGGGGCTGCAGCCCTGCAACCGCTGGACCCCAATCAGGAGACTCTCTCTCTTCGGGAGGCCCGAAGCCAGAAGAGGAAGGCTGTCAGCCCGACGCCTCAAGAGGATGAGCTAGACCAAGAGATCAGAGATATGGAGATGCTTCATCAGCAGGTGCAGAGGAAGAAGGAAAAGATGGCCAGGCTAGCTGAACTGCAAAGGCAGATAGACGAAGCTTCTGAAGAGGTTCGCCATCTTACTCACGATGAGCAGAACCGAAGGCCTCAACAAAAAGACCTTCATCAGGAGGGTTTCTTCAACGAAGATGACTGGTATGACAATTTCCATCATGGAAGTTTTGTTTTCGATGATGCTTCTCCTCTGTCCGCTGAGCTGCAGGCTACACCCTGGCCTCCGTCCTACAAGCCGCCACAGCTTCCCATATTCGATGGCCATTCAGACCCGAAGCAATTTTTGATGAGCTACGAAGCAACAGTATCTTCGTATGGTGGCAATGCTGCAGTCATGGCAAAGTCTTTTGTTATGGCTGTCAGGAGTGTTGCTCAAACCTGGTATTCCTCCCTTCGACCAGGAACGATCACTTCATGGCAAAAACTGAAGGACATGTTGTTAACCAGCTTCCAAGGGTTTCAAATGAAGCCGGTCACTGCTCAGGCCCTGTTTCAGTGCACTCAGGATCATAAAGAATACCTTCAAGCGTATGTCAGAAGGTTCTTGCGTTTGAGGGCACAGGCACCAACGGTGCCCAACGAAATTGTCATTGAGGCCATGATCAAGGGACTTCGGCCTGGACCTTCAGCTCAGTACTTTGCTAGGAAGCCTCCTCAAACTTTGGAGAAGCTGCTCCAGAAGATGGACGAGTATATTCGTGCCGACAATGATTTTCGCCAAATAAGGGAGGAGGCTTTCAGGTTTTCTGAAATGACCAGGGGCTTCGGAGGAGGATTCTATCCGAGGCATGTTAGGTCAATCCACAACTCTACTCAAAATGATGATAAGGGGAGTCAGCAGCACAGGCCGCAGTGCTCCTCACAGGCTTCGGGGCAACAACAAAGCTTCTTCCGGCCACCAGCTCCAAGAGGTAGAGGCGCCAGGGGCTTCGGCGGAAGATTTGGAGATCAACCAAGGAGAATATTTTGCTTGTTCTGTGGTGAAAACAAGGGCCATACCACCAGGATGTGCCATGTTACCATCCAGAAGCAAAAGGAGATAGCCGAAGCTGCAGCACAACAAGCTCAGCCGAAGCAGGTCATGCATACTGCTTCGTACCATCAGCCTTACATCCCAGAATACGTAGGCAACCACCCTGCAGTTTCTGTTGCTTCGGCGAGTCAACCTCAAGCTTCCTGGCAGCAGCCTCCGCCTCCACCATCGCTCCAACAAGGCCAACAGCCAGAAGGGAGCCAATATGCTCCACACCAAAGGGACTTCATAGAACAATCCGAAGCTCGCACAGTCAATAGCACTGTGCCAGAGTCGAAGCACATCTATTGACAAATATCCTACCTTGATAGCAGTCTTTTCCATTCAGTTCTATTTTCTGTGTAATAAAGGACATCTTTTAGTTTTCATGTAATAGTTTCGTTGTTTGCCACAAGGAAAATATATTTTCTCCGCAGGCTTAAGTTGCTGAAGCTTAAAGATTTGCGATAACAAGGAGGACCTTCGAATTATCAAAAATCCTTCGAAGTCACAAAAAGCCGTTCCAAAGGGAACGCAGTGTAAGTTTTCTGCTCCAAAGTCGTTCCAAAGGGAATGCAGAGCATACAGCGAAAAGTCAACGCTGATACCGCCTAAGTAAAAGGCGAAGAAGCTCCAAAGTCGTTCCTAAGGGAATGCAGAGCTTACAGCGAAAAGTCAACGCTGATACCGCCTAAGTAAAAGGCGAAGAAGCTTCAAAGTCGTTCATAAGGGAATGCAGAGCTTACAGCGAAAAGTCAGCGCTGATACAAAAAGATTGTGTGTTTTACGGGGATATGTGCGTATCTTCGCAACAAATGCCATCTACATAACATAACATCATCACATCATTTTGCATAGCATAAGCATCATACATCATGTTGCATATGGCAAAAGAAAGGAACACAGTATCGACCTTCGGAAGGATGCTTTGAGAAAGTGAAAATCGTGCTAAGTCACAAGGGGATACAATAGTGATCTTCGGAATATAGCTTCGGAGAATGTTTTCATGAAGTTTGGATATTCTTCATCAGAGCGCTATAGACGTTGTGATGCATAAAAGTTTTTCTATCTTCACGAAGCATGAAAAGAAGGGAAGGTGTTTTTTCGTCGAAGGCTCAAAAACGGTACGTATGTAAAGTTTCATGCATCGTAAAGAATCGAATCATTAAAAGCAAATATATTATAGGGTTACAAAATGTTACACATATTTCATTTCAGAAGTTTTTACAATAGTGCTTAATCTTCTCTCAAAACAACTTCTGTAGCTTCGTTCAGGAGTCGGTTAACAACTTCATCCATGATAGCTTCAGCCATCTTTTTAATTTCCTCGTCTCCTTTCGGGTGAGGGCCCGGAGACGCTTTAGTAGGATCTGAAGGAGGACAGGGTACGGCCACATTGCTATTACAAATTGCGAACGAAGTTTAAAATCAAAAATTACAACACAATAAAAACCATTAGCTAATACCTATTTGCCCTTTGGGCTCTGAGCTTTTGTCAGCGGCTTTAGCTACTTCTCTAGCGTCGTGAATGCCCTTCTCACTTTTCTGAATAATTTCTCGGGCCATTTCTCGGCCACCATTGTCCCAGACGTCGGTGAAAAATTTTCCACCAGCCTGGCTAGCTTCGGCCGAGGGGTCTTTAATATCTTCAGGGGATAAGCTGGCTTCGGATTGTGCAAGAACCTTAACATGATCGCAGCCTTTTTTCTCCAGCATAGTAGCAATCCCCCTGGCACCCGAGAAGGCGCAAATGTCTCCACGACTGTTTAGAATTTCTTCGAAGGCTTCAGCTTCGTGGCTGATCCATTCGATCGGTCCTTCTGGGTTACCTCTCACGAAATCTTCTTCACTCGAAAATGCGCCAACACTGGCGAAGCTGGTTTTTATATTCTTTACACATTCCATGGATTTTTCGTAGCACCTTTTCTTAGAAGACCGAAGCTCTTCAACGGTTCCTTCCAAATGATTGGCCCATTGGTCGCTACATTCCCGCCTCGTTTCTTCAAGTATGCGTTCTTCTTTAGCTCGGGCTAATTGCTTCCGAAGGTCGGCAATCTCGTGTTTTTGAGCTGCAGCTTGTGCTTTAGAGGCAGCTTCGTCCTCCTTTATTTTATCCACCAATGTAACTAGAATTTTATCCTTTTCCATGGCTTCGTTCCTTAGTTTGATAACCTCTGATCGAAGGTTGTTGAAGGCAATTTCATAGCTCTCGTCTTCGGCATTCTTTTGCGCTCTCAGCGCGTTGCTTAGTATTAAACCCTATATATAAAAAGTTAGTATAAGAATAAAACAATAGATTTCAAATCATAAAGTTTCCAAATGCGCAGATCTCGTACCTTCAGGCTATTATACGCAAGGCTGTCCGCAAGATCGTCCTTTGTCATCGTGTAGAGGCCAGCCTCCAGCTTCGGAAACCCCATGCTTCGGGCCATTTCCCGGCAGACAAGTAGTTCTTTGTTATCCGGGAGGCAGTATAGGAAATCTTCTTCATTCGTACCATTGAACACTAGTGCCCCTTCGGATATTTCAGTTCTTTAGCATAATGATTAGCTTCAAAAATTTCTTCTTCTGATAACTTTTTCCCCGAAGCATGTCGAACAATATAATCAAGGACTTTGGGGGATGCTTCGGGGGCAACAGCACAGATTTCTTCAACAAGAATTGGCTCTGTCATTTTTTCTTCTTCTTCGGTTTCCAAGGATTTTACCTTCGTGGGCTCCGAAGGCCCAGCTTCAGCTCCAGTTTCTTGCTCTGGAGCTTTAGTATCAAAAATCTCAGTTTTCGCTTCGGAGGTTTCAACAGTTTTCCTCGGAGTTGTGCTTGAGGACTTAATTGTTTCCAGAACATCTAACACATTAGCCATTCTTTTTCTTTTCGGAGTCACTGCTGACACCTTTTGATTTTTTACTGTCTCAACATTTGCTGCAGGACTCAAAATCTCTGATGTTTTTTCCTCAGTTGGTTTTTTCGCTTCTTCCATTTTTTCTGTGGATGGCGCTTCGGCCATCTCTTTGGTTTCTGATAACAAAATCTTCAGCTCTTCCAATCCCATCTTTGTTGGCGCTTCGGCCATTTCTGCCACTTCTGGCAGCAAGGTTGGTTTGGTTGGCTTTTCAGCTTCGGTGGTCGAAGAAGTTTCTCCGATGAACTCAGGCACCGAAGCTGGTTCAATATAGCGTGGCCGGTGTGTGAGGACCTTCGTCCTCTTTCTTTTCGGTTCTGGTTTGCTAGGAGCAGTTGCAGCTTCTTCTTTCGCAGAGGTTGTGTTTTTTCTTTTCTGCCCTCGAATGGGATAATGATAGTCAGGGTAGACGAACCCGATTGCATCAAACACCCGGTTCAGCCTTTTCTTTTTTCGGCCTCCGAAGGCTGCTGACAGTGCAGTATCTTCAGCCTTCGAATAAGCCCCAAGCAGTTCATCACTTAAATTTTCAATACTCTTTAACCAGTCATCATCTGGCTCAACGAATTTGTCTCCGAACTTGAAAGTATACTTCAGCCTGATAAGTCCACCTTCGTCGGCCTCCTTCATGGTTTCTTGCGGCATTTCCCATTTCTCCGCGAGCGGCCATACTCTGAAGGCAATATGTTCTTGTACTAAATCTCTCGTTCCAATAAAAGAACAAATAACTCCGAAGGCTCTCTGGCATTCTTCGGCAGCTTCACTCATCTCAACCTTCGGCTTTCGCAGGCCGAAACTTTGCCAAATAGGGCACATAATTATACCTTTAATATCTTCCCGTGCTTTCAGGTCATTTTTCACATAGAACCATTCTGTCATCCAGTCGCCGGGCCATCTCTTCCGAAATGTTTGCACGGGACAGCTTGACCCAGACCGAGAAACGAAACTGTAGCAGCCAAAATTATTGTGATACTGTTCCTTACCCCAGGGTTTTGTCTCGTATGATAACTCGTGTATGTTGCAGAAACTTTTCGCATCAGGTTCCAGACCTTGGCTTCTTACGGCCCACACGAAGATATTCAGCCTTATAATTGCTTCGGGGGTAAGTTGATGAAGATAGATTTCAAACATTTTCAGCACTTCTACGACGAAGCTGCTCAGGGGAAATCGTAGTCCAGCTTTCAAAAAGCTTTGGAACACTACAACTTCATTTTCTTCAGGGGTCGGGCAAGTTTTCTCTCCTTCGTCGACCCTCACAATGGATAAATCCCGGAAGTATCTTCCCCTCATGTTGACAAGATGATTTTCTTTGATACCTGACTTGCCAAAGACTGAATGGCTTGGTCGCCAGGGGCGATCTTCGGAGTCTTCACCACCACTGTCCACATCATAACTGTCGCTGTCACCAGTATCTTCAGACAAACCTTCCAGAATCTCCTTGGTGATTTTTTCCGTATTGGTCTTCGCCATCGCTATAAGAAACCCCAGGTTCTTCTCTTCGTCGAGACTCAGCTTCATCTCAGCAGCAGTCTTCTTATCTTCAGACATCTTCGGAAACACTAAAAAACTGTTTTCAAAGTCGAAGCTTCAAAACTAAAAGATCAGCAAATCTTAGTGCGCAAGAGCTAAAAATTCAGTGAGCGGGAGCAGATGGCAAGAGAGCGTACCAAATGAGTTTGCGGTATGATCTTATTTATACGCCCAGTGCGTTGAAAATTGAAAGACCCCGCTTGTCAGTGAATGTTGCTATTCTAGCAAAGGGAAGGTGTTTTTTCGGACCTTCGGCTCAAGGCCTTCGTCCATATCGCAATCTGAATTTATCACTAACAAATTAATATTGCGAGGGGCTACTGTTGGGGGCCTTCGTCTTTCGAAGGTCCTCAAAAACAAGATTTGACAATGTTTTCCAAGTGAATTATATAAACAGGTATTTTCGGACTCAGATTATGAACATGGAGTACGGTCAGGACGAAGCCTAAGCCAGACGAAGGGGGATTGAGATGAAGGACGGGCTGATTACCATGCTGTACGAAGGATGGTGCACAGCCGAAGCTATGCGCAGGAAAGCTTCGTCGCGATAGCAGAAAGGGGAACCGACCTAAAGATGAAAAGACTATTTAGGCCTTGATAGACTCCCATAAGTCATTAGCAAATGTAATGGGCATGAATGTAATTTTACATGGGCTGCGTCCCACGCCTATAAATAGATGAACAGTACTCTCGTACTGTTCACGTTGATTTGTACTTGCTCGTGCGTCACGCTTGTACTTTTTGCCTTCTATCCAGCCGAAGGTACAAATATAATTCAATATTGTTCTTATTCTTCCATGATTACATAATAAGGACATGTGATAATGCTATGTGATTATTCATGTTATTCTCTCATGTTTCATATGCTTCTCCTTTTATCAATATAAACTGTAATGATGAAGGTATGTCCATCATGACCTTCGTCTGAAGACCGTTATATCCTAAAGGAAATAACGCTTCAAAGGACGCAGGGTTTTTACCACTAACTTCTTTCTGTGTTGCCTTGTTCTTAATTCATAGCATTTGAGAACAAGTCCCCAACAGAGCTTTCGGCTCGTCGAACCGCGGCGCCCTCTAGAAGATTCTTGAGTTCGCCCTGGATGCGCCGTCCCTCGGTAGTGGATGGCTCTGGCATGGCCCGAAGCAGCATCGCCGCTGCAGCTAGGTCCTGGCCGGACCCGCTGACGGGCGGAGGCAGCGCTGCCCTGGCATTGTCGACGATGCGGTGCCGGATGTCTTGGGCCCGGTGACAGGCTTCTCCGGCGAGTGATCAGCCTACCCACTCCTGTTCGATGTTCTGTCGGAGCTGCACAAGTCGGTCTGCTTCCCCGTCGACCCGGGCCTGCATCTCACGGATTTGCTCGAGCTGTATGTCCTGACCCCCCGCAGGGACTGGGACGACAGCTACCTCCTGCAGGATGTCAACGCGAGATGAGGGCCCAAGGGGATCGTCAACCTCTGGCATACCGAGGTGGTTGCCTTCGTCATGATCCCCCAGATCGACGTGGAAGCATTCGCGACTTGGGCCGTAACCCTCGTTGTCAAGGTCATGGCCACCGTCAGAACAACCGGAGAGGCAGTAGTCGCATGCGGACATGAAGCCCCGCATGGCACCGGGGTCATTGAGGGCAGAGAAATCCCAACCGGAGTCGGGGATGTCCTCCTCCTCAGAACCCGCCGGCCCGGAGGTCGAGACGGCTGTCAGTCGGTCCCAGGTCGACCACATGTGGTACCCCGGAAGGTTTGGATACGCCTTTACGAAGGCGCTCACCTCAGCGGGGTCGCTAGGTGGATCGAAGCTGGACCGAAAAGGTATGGGATGGAAAACGGACGGTACCTCTTGGTCGTTGGACGATGGTGAAGTCGCGTCGGGGACGGTGCACACCGTCAACTCAGGTACGAGGGTGACGCCCAGTAGGTCCTTCGCGAGGGTGCTGGCGTCATCAGTCCGCTTGGGGCTGACACGTCGCGGGGAAGTGACACCCGCCGTCGCCTCAGGTGCGAGGGCAATGTCTGACATGTCCCGCGGGGGAGTGCCGGCGTCGTCGACTCGCTCTGGTGCGACAGCCGACAAGGTGCCACCCCTGCGTGGCCATGGTTGCCCCGTCTCCGCCTCCTCCGACGAGGAGGGTGGCGGGGACGACCGGAGTGCTCTTCTTCTACCATGGGGAGATGCTGTCGTAGAGCTCACCGCCGCTGGGCGAGTCGAAGACCGTTGTTGTCCTCACGCCGCGGGGGGAGGAGTACCATGTCGTAGCTGCCGTCGAGGGACATGAACTCGAGACTCCCGAAGTGGAGCACCGTCACGGGCTGGAGAGGTTGCTGAAGACTCCCCATCTGGATCTCAACGGGAAGGTGTTCGTTAACACGCAGCAGACCCCTACCTGGCACGCCAACTGTCGGCGTTTCGACCTCGGGGGGTCCCTGGACCGACAAGTAAATTGTCGCTGCGTGTCCCTGCCCAGATGGGTTAGCGCGGGATGGAACACAAGATGTGGGACAAGCCTTGTATTATCCTGCACCAGGGGTGCCGCTCGCAGTAGGGGTTACAAGCGCGTCGTGTGAGGGAGAGAGAGAGGGGGCTCGTACGCCGCTTCCCTCACGCAAACCTCTCTCAGGGTGGCCCTGGACTCCCCTTTTATAGAGGCAAGGAGAGAGTCCAGGTGTACAACGGGGGGCGTAGCTATGTGCTAACGTGTCTAGCAGTGGAGTGCCTAAGCCCTGTGTACATGCCAATGTGGCCGTTGGGGGAGAGCTTGGGCGTTGTACATGTGATGGCGTGGCCGCCGGAGGAGCGCCTGAGTCCTGTAGGAGCACAGCTGGCAGCGCGGCGAGGACCCTGCTGACGTCTCCTAGCTGTCGTAAGGGGCTGAGAGCCACCGGCGTCATGGAGCACGCGGGGCACCATCATTACCCGTCGTCGGGGTAAGCCAGATGGGACGCCGGTCTTGTTCCTTGTAGCCTGAGCAGGCTAGGAGTAGGGGAATGATGTATCCCCTATCAGCACGGTCAGTCCGAGCCCAGGGTCGGTCGAGGCGGAGACTTCTCTTGTGGCCGAGGCCGGGGTCAGGCGAGAACGCGATTCCTCCCGAGACCGGGGTCGAGGCCAAGTCCGGGGGTCGGGCGAGGCGAAGACCTCCTCCTGAGGCTGGAGCATGAGGTCGGGCGAGGCGGAGACCTCCTCCCGAGGCTGGAGCGTGAGGTCGGGCGAGGCGGAGCTTCCTGTTGCGCCCGAGGCTTGAGCTCGGTGGTTGATCGTGACCTGTTGTCAGTCGTTGCCGGGGTGGCTGGCACGGCAGTCGGAGCGGAGCAGGCAGCGCTGTTTTCCTATCATATCAGACAGTAAAGAGGAGGGGTGAAGTGACTGCGGTCACTTCGGCCTAGCCGACTGAGGCGTGTGTGTCAGGATACGGCGTCAGGCATCCCCCGCATTTAATGCGCCTGCGAAGCGGTCGGTTGGTGAGGCGGTATGGCCAAGGTTGCTTCTCGACGAAGCCTGCCCGAGTCGGGCCTCGGGAGAGCCGAGGGGGCGCCTGCTGCCTGAGGAGGCCCTCGGGCAAGGCGTGAATTCGTTTGGGACCACTGTTCCTACCCGAGGCTGGGCTCGGGTAAGATCGCGTCCTTCGGGTGGACGAAGTCTTGGCTTGAACCGCACCCGTCAGTTGGTCTGAGGGTGTTAACCAGCCGTGATTAGGAGCATTGGGGGTACCCCTAATTATGGTACCCGACACTGGGGATCTTGGTTTTTCTCGTAGGAGGAGAACATCCTTTTCTTCCCTGTCATGTGGTTTGTGCACCCGCTATCGATGATCCAACTTGAGCCCCTGGATGCATAAACCTACAAAACAAATTTAGTTCTTGATTTTAGGTACCCAAACAGTTTTGGGTCCTTTGACATTAGATACAAGAACTTTGGGTACCCAAACACAAGTCTTTGATCCCTTGTGTTTGCCCCCAACATATTTGGCAACTACCTTGCCGGATTTGTTAGTAAGCACATAAGAAGCATCAAAAGTTTTGAATGAAACATTATGATTATTTGATGCTTTAGGAGTTTTCTTCTTAGGCAATTTTGCATGGGTTGATTGCCTAGAACTAGATGCCTCACTCTTATACATAAAAGCATGATTAGGGCCAGAGTGAGACTTCCTAGAGTGAATTCTCCTAATTTTGTGTTCGGGGTACCTCGTTATCCTGAACCATGAGAGTCTTGCCCTTAACAAAATTAGACAATCTTTTAGGCGGGGCATTAAGCTTGACATTGTCTCCCTGTTGGAAGCCAATGCCATCCTTAATGCCAGGGCGTCTCCCACTATAAAGCATGCTTCTAGCAAATTTAATTTTTTTATTTTCTAAGTCATGCTCATTGATTTTAGCAGTTAATGTAGTTATGTGGTCATTTTGTTGTTTAATTAGAGCAAGGTGATCATGAATAGCATCTACATTAACATCTCTACATCTAGTGCAAATAGAAACATGTTCAACGGTAGATGTAGAGGGTTTGCAAGTATTCAACTCAACAATCTTAGCATGCAATATATCATTCTCATCTCTAAGATTGGAAATAGAAGCATTGCAAACATCTAAATCCTTAGCCTTAGCAATCAATTTTTCATTCTCAATTTTAAGGCTAGAAAGTGAAGCATTCAATTTGTCAATCTTAGCAATTAAATTGGCATTATCGTTTCTAAGATTAACAAGAGAATCATCACAAACATTTAAATTCTCAACCTTAGCAATTAATTTAGCATTCTTATTTCTAAGGTTGGAAACAATGTCATGGCAAGTACTTAGCTCACTAGCATAATTTTTCCTTTTGTTGCATGTTTAAGTTGGCAAAGAGAGTAAACAAATCATCCTCATCATCACTAGAATTAGCCTCATCACTAGATGTTGCATACTTAGTGGAGGATTTGGATTTTACCTTCTTCTTCTTGTCGTCCTTTGCCATGAGGCATTTGTGGCCGACGTTGGGGAAGAGGAGCCCTTTGTTGATGGCGATATTGGCGGCATCCTCGTCGGAGGAGGAGTCGGTGGAGCTCTCGTCGGAGTCCCACTCCCGGCAAACATGGGCATCGCCGCCCTTCTTCTTGTAGTACCTCTTCTTTTCTCTCCTCTTTCCCTTCTTGTCGTCGCCCCTGTCACTATCACTAGATAATGGACATTTTGCAATAAAATGATCGGGCTTACCACACTTGTAGCAAACCTTCTTGGAACGGGGCTTGTAATCTTTCCCCTTCCTTTGTTTGAGGATCTGACAGAAGCTCTTGATGATGAGCGCCATCTCCTCATTGTCGAGCTTGGAGGCGTCGATGGGGACTCTACTCGATGTAGAGTCTTCTTTCTTCTCCTACGTTGCCTTGAATGCAACGGGTTGTGCTTTGGGTACGGAGGAGGATGCGCCTTGCTCGATGATCTTTTTGGAGCCTTTGATCATTAGTTCAAAGCTCACAAATTTACCTATCACTTCCTCGGGAGACATTAGTTTATATCTTGGATCACCTCGAATTAATTGAACTTGAGTGGGGTTAAGAAATACGAGTGATCTAAGAATAACCTTGACCATTTCATGATCATCCCACTTGGTGCTCCCGAGATTGCGCACTTGGTTCACCAAGGTTTTTAGCTGGTTGTACATGGCTTGAGGGTCTTCTCCTTGGTTGAGCATGAAACGACCGAGCTCCCCCTCGATCGTCTCCCTCTTGGTGATCTTGGTCACCTCGTCTCCTTCGTGCACCGTTTTGAGCACGTCCCAAATCTCCTTGGCGCTTTTCAATCCTTGCACCTTGTTATACTCTTCTCGACTTAGAGAGGCGAGGAGTATTGTGGTGGCTTGTGAGTTAAAGTGCCGGATTTGGGCAACTTCGTCCAAGTCATAGTCCTCATCCCCTACGGATGGTACCTGTACACCAAACTCAACAACGTTCCAAATACTAGTGTGGAGTGAGGTTAGGTGATGCCTCATTTTATCACTCCACATGTTATAATCTTCACCGTCAAAAACCGGTGGTTTGCCTAATGGAACAGAAAGTAATGGAGTACGTTTAGAAATGTGAGGGTAGTGTAGGGGAATCTTACTAAACTTCTTGCGCTCATGGCGCTTAGAATTTACGGACTGCGCATCGGAGCCGAAGGTGGATGGCGATAAAGAGTCGGTCTCGTAATAGACCACCTTCCTCATCTTCTTTTTCTTTTCGCCACTCCGATGCGACTTGTGTGAAGGGGATTCCTTCTCCTTCCCCTTGTTGCGAGACTCTCCCGATGGAGCCTTCCCGTTGCTTGTAACGGGCTTGTCGCCGATCACCATCTTCTTCTTGGCGTGTTCTCCCGACATCACTTCGAGCGGTTAGGCTCTAATGAAGCACCGGGCTCTGATACCAATTGAAAGTCGCCTAGAGGGGGTGGATAGGCGAAATATGAAAATTACAAACTTAAGCACAACTACAAGCCACGGTTAGCGTTAGAAATATAAACGAGTCCGAAAGAGAGGGCGAAGCCAAATCACAAGCAAATAAGAATGGATGGCACAGTGATTTGTTTTACCGAGGTTCGGTTCTTGCAAACCTACTCCCCGTTGAGGTGGTCACAAAGACCGGGTCTCTTTCAACCCTTTCCCTCCCTCAAACGGTCACTTAGACCGAGTGAGCTTCTCTTGTCAACCAAATGGGACACTTAGCGTTTGGTTGAAGAGCCAAGTAGAACGGAGCCATTCTGTTCCAGTTTTGTTGTTGTTTGGTTACAAAGTAACTAGAACGGAGTGGCTCCAATTAGGGAATATTCTCCTCAGATCCGGAACCATCCCGCTCCAAAAATTCAACCGGACGGAGCCGCTCCGTTCCCAGCCCGCTCGCAAAGTCACGCTCTGTTCCGTTCACACTGCAACCAAACAAAAAACAGAGCCGCTCAATTCCAGATTACCAAACACAGAATAAAGCGGCTCCGTTCCTAGAATCAAGGATGGAACGACTCCGTTCTACTTGGCTCCTCAACCAAACACTACCTAAGTCCACTACAAGGACTACCACACAATTGGTGTCTCTTGTTTTGATTACAAGTGTTATGGAAACAAGAATGAGGAAGAAAAAAGCAATCCAAGCGCAAGAGCTCAAAAGAACACAAAAGTCACTCTCTCTAGTCACTAATTTGCTTGGAGTGATTCCGGACTTGGGAGAGGATTTGATCTTTTTGTTTGTGTCTTGTATTGAATGCTATAGCTCTTGTATGAGGTGTGAAGGCTGAAAACTTGGATGCCATGAATGTGGGGTGGTTGGGGGTATTTATAGCCCCAACCACCAAAATGGCCGTTGGGGATGGCTTCTGTCGACGGGCGCACCGGACAGTCCGGTGCGCCACCGGACACTGTCCGGTGCGCCAGCCACGTCACCAACCGTTAGGGTTCGACCGTTGGAGCTCTGACTTGTGGGGCCACCAGACAGTCCGGTGGTGCACCAGACAGGTCCTGTAGACTGTCTGGTGCACCTTCTGGCGCCTGCTTTGACTTCTGCGCACTGTAGCGCATTTAATGCCTTCTGCAGACGACCGTTGGCGCGAAGTAGCCGTTGCTCCGCTGGCACACCGGACAGTCCGGTGCGACACCGGACGGTCCGGTGAATTATAGCGGAGCGGCCTCCCAAATTCCCGAAGCTGGCAAGTTCAGCGTCGATCTCCCTGTTGCACCGGACACTGTCCGGTGCGCCAGACCAGGGGTGCCTTCGGTATACTTTGCTCTTTTATTTTGAACCCTTTCTTTTATCTTTGTATTGGTTTGTTGTGAACCTTTGGTACCTGTAGAACATATTTTCTAGAGCAAACTAGTTAGTCCAATAATTTGTGTTGGCCAATTCAACCACAAAATTCATATTGGAAAAGGTTTGACCCTATTTCCCTTTCAGTGTGGGTGCCCATTGTCATCTCTAGTTGCGGTGCGTGAGGCTACCTGTTGTGTTGGGCTTGTGTAGTTTATCACGTCTTATCTATAGTATAATAGCCTATTGGTATGCGAGAAGTGAGGAGAGAAACGAACATATGAGTTTCACGTGTGATGCATGACACACGTGTTTTAGACAATGTGTTAGATTAGAAAAGGTACATAGCCCCTTTCCTCCTGCAACGATGCTCCTCGCCCTTTCCTCTCGCAGGCCCGCCAGTCGCACTTCCTACCGTGAGAAATTGAAATTATACCATTATTATGGAGTGGATTTTGCCACTTTAGGACGTTCGGTTCACTCTCAATCCATACAGATTGAGTGAGATTGGATGGATTTAAATCTCAAGCAAGTCAAATTTAATCTTATTTTTTTCAATACCATATAATCCCTGTCTAATAGGAATAACTAAACAAGTCCTTACCATCGAGCGAGCAGGCTTCTTCTACGGGGCATTATGAAACCTGGTCCAAACGTTATAATACCATTTCGGTATTAATAAAATAGAAAACGAATCGGTTTAGATAACAGGCAGCGACTAATACGCAATCAACACCAAACTGCAAACAACCGTCCTCTTCGCTCGGATGGGCATCTGACCGTGGCCACACAAATCTGGAAAATGCCCTACTCTCAAGTTGGCAAAGCATCAACAAGACTTCGTCGGCTTGTTCAGGAGTCGATCCATCCACCGCTGCTTCGCCATTAGACTCTCCCAGCGCTAAAGGCGACAACCAGGAGCTAGGAACGACGTGCGCCGACTGACGCCGCGTCCGCAGCAACCTCTTGTGTCGCCGGCTCGGCCGCGTTGCTGGCACACTGACGCCGGCTGCGCCCGCCGCCGCCACGACCTTGTCCAAGGAGTGCTGTGTCGGTCTGTAGCGTCAGCGGACCGCCGCTCTTGTTGGAGCGCACAATAGTAATTCGTTCCATGCGTTGTGGTTGGATTCGTTGCGCAGAAAGTGGACACGGTGAGCCAGGCCATCGACGTCGGTGGCAAGGCCGCGGAGCAGGTGGCGACCAGTGGCGGGCACAGGATTTAGAAGGCGGGTATTCGAAAAAAAATTAGGATACAAAATTTTCTATACCTAAAGCTTGTTTATTAGTCTATATATAGTTAATTATATATAATCTATAATTAAGCACACACAATATAGTCATAATCGATTCAATAACTAGCCTACTAAACTCGAATTTCATACAACTATTTCAAAAAATTTAAATCGAAATGCACCAGGGGCTATTGCTCGGTTGTTGGCTCGATATTTATCATATTTGGCTCTTTCCAATCGCTAATGCCTCGCATTGTCGCTAATGTCCCACCACAACCTGACAGCTCTTCCCTGATACGACAATAGGGTTTGAAGATTTTTTGCCGTGAGATACTAAGATGGACTACAATTTATTAGGCTAGGTGGGTATGGGAAGTAGCAAGGAAAGCTGGAGATATTTTGATCTAAGTTAACAGAAATTCCTACACTTATTTGATTCATTTCTTATTTCCTATGTATATATACTATATATATGTATATTTTGTTTTTTTTCAAAATAATGGGTATTCAATTGAATACCATTGAATTGAATGAGGCCCGCCACTGGTGGCGACCATGCTCATGCTCATGCGTTGGGCGAGGCCGTCAAACTAGCGCTTCCGGTTCTGAAGAGCGCCAGCGACGAGGCCCTCAAGCGAGCCCTGCCCGTGGTGTCCGCTGCCTATAGATGTACATGAGGCACGGGCCCGTTAACCCGGCCCGAGGCCGTTTTTTTGGCCCGGTTCGCGCCCGGCCCGGCACGTATGGAATGGGCCCGGGCTGGCACGGCCCAGTGGAGCATGTCGTGCCTGGGCCGCTGGCCAGGCACGTGGGCCGGCACGGCACGACCTGCTCCGTGCGGACAGCCTGGGCGGGGCCCGTAGCCGACGCCGTGGACAGCCGCCCCCTTACCTCCTCGGCTCCTCGCCCCATGGGCCCCACCTCTCAGTCCCTCGCACTCGCATTTGCACCCGCTCGCTCCCTGCTCCCTCTCTCTCCCGACTCGACGGCGATTGACTTGGCGAATCGGCGAATCCCCTCCGTCGCGGCGCCGCCCCGATCCAGCGACCTCGGCTTCCGTCCCCGACGCCGGTGACCTCGATCCACCAACTCCTCTCTAACCCTAACCCCTCTCCCCTATCCAATCCCCTCTCTCTCGGTGAACTATGTGAGTTCGTGTTGTCGTCTCGCCCTCCCCTCCGGCCCTCCCCCGCTCGCCGTCGTCTCTAATCGGTCTCTGTCTGTCGTGTGTCGTCTGGGTGGCCCTCGTGTTCTCCGGCATCGGGCTCCGGTAGTGTCGGCGTTTTGAGACCGGGGGGTCCCCGAGCCGACGAGTGAGTGTGCCGCGTGCCCCAGCCCAGATGGGTCGAGCGCGTGGGCGAGCGCGAAGGGGGGAAGAGCGAGGTGGCCGGAGTCGGGTCGTGAGAGGGAGGCGGAGATCCCGCGGCCTTCGTGTTCGTCCCGCGCCCAGGTCGGGTGCGCTTGCAGTAGGGGGTTACAAGCGTCCGCGCGGGTGAGGGGAGCGAGCGGCCCCAAGAGAGCGCCTACCCCTGCCCTCGTTCCCGCGAGGCCAACCTTCTCTAAGAAGGCCCTGGTCCTTCCTTTTATAAGCGTAAGGAGAGGATCCAGGTGTACAAATGGGGGTGTAGCAAGGCGCTACGTGTCTAGCGGGGGAGAGCTAGTGCCCTAAGTACATGCCAAGGTGGCAGCCGGAGAGATCTTGGCACCCAGCTGGTGTGGCGTCGTGGCTGTCGGAGGAGTAACGGAGCCTGGTGGAGGGACAGCTATTGGAACAGCTGTGCTCTTGCTGACGTCTCCCTGCTTCCGTAAGGGAGCCGAGAGCCGCCGTCGTCATGGGTCTAGCGGGGCGCCATCATTGCCTATCTGGCGGAGCTGGCCAGATGGGACGCCGGTCTTGTTCTCTGCGACCCAAGTCGGCTCGGGGCAGGGTGATGATGACGCTTCCTGTTGACATGGCGGACTTGTGTCCTAGGTCGGGCGACGTGGAGGCTCCTCCGAAGCCGAGGTCGAGTTTGTCCTGCATGGCCGAGGCCGAGCCCGAGCTCCTGGGTCGGGCGAGGCGGAGGTCGTTCGGCAGAGGCCAGGGCGGAGTCCGAGCCCTGGGTCGGGCGAAGCGGAGTTCGTCGTCTTCCGGGGCCTTAGCCCGAGTCCGAGCCCTGGGTCGGGTGGAGCGGAGTTCGCCGTCTTCCGGGGCCTTAGCCCGAGTCCGAGCCCTGGGTCGGGCGGAGCGGAGTTCGCCGTCTTCCGGGGCCCTAGCCCGAGTCCGAGCCCTGGGTCGGGCGGAGCGGAGTTCGCCGTCTTCCGTGGCCTTAGCCCGAGTCCGAGCCCTGGGTCGGGCGGAGCGGAGTTCGCCGTCTTCCGGGGCCTTGGCCCGAGTCCGAGCCCTGGGTCGGGCGGAGCGGAGTTCGCCGTCTTCCGGGGCCTTAGCCCGAGTCCGAGCCCTGGGTCGGGCGGAGCGGAGTTCGCCGTCTTCCGGGGCCTTAGCCCGAGTCCGAGCCCTGGGTCGGGCGGAGCCTCCTATGGCGCCTCTGGCAAAGCCTGGTCGCCCGTCGGTCTCACTCTTTGCGTTAAATGCCCCAGTGACTTGGTCGGTTGGCGCGGTGATTTAGTCAGGGTTGCTTCTTAACGAAGGCAAGGCCTCGGGCGAGCCGGAGATGCGTCTGCCGTAAAAAAAGGGGGCCTCGGGCGAGACGGAAACACCTCAGGGTCGGCTGCCCTTGCCTGAGGCTAGGCTCGGGCGAGGCGTGATCGAGTCGCTCGTATGGACTGATCCCTGACTTAATCAAACCCATCAGGCCTCTGCAGCTTTATGCTGATGGGGGTTACCAGCTGAGAATTAGGCGCCTTGAGGGTACCCCTAATTATGGTCCCCGACAGTAGCCCCCGAGCCTCGAAGGGAGTGTTAGCACTCGCTTGGAGGCTTTCGTCGCACTTTTTTGCAAGGGGACCAGCCTTTCTCGGTTGCACTTTGTTCCGGTGGGTGCGCGCGAGCGCACCCGCCGGGTGTAGCCCCCGAGGCCTCGGAGGAGTGGTTTCACTCCTTCGAGGCCTTAATGCCTTGCGTAACGCTTCGGCTGGTCTGGCGGTTCCCTCATGCGAACAGGTCGTAGCCCGGGTGCACTGTCGGGGCCTAAGTTCTCGGGCTGGTATGTTGACGCTGTCAACGGTTCGGCCGGAGCCGGGTTTGCGAGAGCAGCCCCCGAGCCTCCGCACAGGGCGAGAGGACGATCAGGGACAGACTCGGCTTTTTTACATACGCCCCTACGTCGCCTTTCCGTAAGGAGGAGGGGGGAGAGCGCCATGTTACCCTCGATGGGCACCGAACATGGTGTCTCCGGTGAGCTGCAATCGGGTAATCCAAGTGGACGTCCGTGCCCCGTTCGTTGGGGGTCGGCTAGGGGCCCGGAGGCACGCCCAAAAGTACCTGCGGGTGATCTGCCGGACCCGGTCCCCTGGCGACGGGGTCCGAGGGCTCGTTGCCTCCCTCCGATGGGATTCCGTTACAGGATCGTTCCCGCTGGTCTCGGAAATGTCCTAGGGTACCTCGGGAGCGCAGCCCGAGCCTTGGTTATGTATCGAACGTACCCCTGGTCATCCCTCGCTCGGTGTCTGAGGCGACTGTGAACCCTTCGGAGGGCTAGCCTTCGAACCCCTGATCAGTAATGGGCGCGGAGCCCGAGTAGCCTGAGGCGGTCGTGGAACCTTTCGGGAGGCCGACCTTCGAACCCCTGACCAGTAGCGGGTGTCGGGCCCACGCGATCTGAGGCGGCTGTTGAACCCTTCGGGGGGCCAGCCTTCGAACCCCTGATCAGTAAGGAGGCTCGGAGCCTAGTTCCTTCACGGGGAAGGATCCCTTTGGGGGTATCCCCTTTCCCAGTCCCTGTTGCAAGAGATAGAGAAAGAGAAAAAAGGGAAAAAGGATACGAAATTGAGCGACGTGGCGTACCTTTTTTGGTGTGGTCGTTTTGGCGAAGGCGAAGCGTCGCCAGCTGCTCCTGCCAGAAACGTCGCCTGTCCAGCCGCGGAGTTAATGCGCCGGGGCGAGTAGTTGGCGAGGCTGCCGTTGCGCGTGCGCGAGCCGTTCGAGGAACGGGTCACGGGCGCGTCGTCTTCACACCGTGAGAGGGGGTTCTCTCGCTGCCTCCGGATGGGACGTGAGCTTGGCTGATGGCGTGACCGCTGCCCTCGCGCGCCTGCCACCGTCATTACTGCCGGCCCACTTTTGACCGCGTTTGACCGCTACGTCAGGCTGGCGCTGCTGGGTCGCGCGCTGGGTCGCCTCGGGTCGCGGTATTGGTTCCGCAACCGAGGAGGTGCGGTGGTGGCGCAAGTGGTACAGTTGCTTGCATGCAGCATCCGGCGCGCCGGTCGCGCGACGCGTGGGCTTGGGCCTCCGTGCTAGCAGGTCAGGAGTCGGAGAGGCGCGGCCACTTGGCATGGTTGCATGCCGCCTGCATGGCTGCCCGCCGCTTTCGCCCGTTGGTCTGGGCAAAAGTGGAGGGTCACTCGTAACCGCTGGGTGGTTGCGTGCGCCGTGCGCGGCGGTTCGGCTTCTTCTGCTCGGAGCCGGTCAGCATGACATGTGGGTCCCAGCCCCCGCGCCGCAGGGGAGGGCTTTGGAGGCATGTTGGAGAAGACTCGGCCCATGACGGTTGGGGGTGCAAGCAGGGAGAGCCGCCTTTAAAAGGAGGGCGACCCCTTTCGTAAGGCGACCATGTCTTCTTCCTCCCTTATGCATCGTGTCTTTCCATCTTTCAAGCCCCCGGATGGGGGAAACCGCCGTCTCCGTGCCTCATCGTCGGAGGACACAACTCCGTGGGAGTGGGTACCTTTCAGCCATCGTTCGGCTTCAAGGATTTTCATCATGCAGCCCGGCTGCACCCCTCTACCGGCGGTCACCCAGGATGGTGACCTCCGGCTTGATGGTGGGGGAAAGCGAGCCGGGCTGCGGCCTCCGCCCCTTCCTCAGCCTCAAGGATTTTCATCACCAGGGCTGAGGAGGGGAGTGTGCCGAGTTGGGGTTGGCCCCTGCGCGGGCGGCGGACCACCTCTTCTTCCAGCTTCTGGTGGTGGCAATCGCCCCTTAGCCCCACGGCGGAGACATCCTCCAGCCATGCCGGGGAAGGCGAACTGCTGCTGCCCAGCTAGGATGCAACATTCTGTCTTCCTCCTCGCATTCGCGGCGAGGACGGCTGCGAGGATCTGCCGGGGTGCTTAGGGGCGTCCCGCGTTTGCTGGTGATTCGCCCAGAGCTCGTCGCTCCACGGGCTTCTCTGGCGGGGAGGTTGTCCGTACCTGCGGGGACGGAACCGGAGTTCCGTTTGTAATGGCACTTCGAATGCCAGGTTTTTTGTTCATTTCGGCTTTCGGGGCCTGAACATATATGTAACGCCGGCACAGAGTCGTGTTTTTTCCTCATTTTCGAGCACTAGGACTCGTCTGCTGATTATCTGAACCGCTTCACCAAGCATGAGTCGCCCCGTGTCAAGGTGACGAGTGAGGTATCCGTATCCCAGAGGCGTAGGAGTCCCTCGGCTCGGTCGGCCCTGTTGTCCGAGGCTCCTCTAGCTTAGTTAAAGAGACCCCTTGGCCGCTCTTCGACGAGCCGAGGCCGGGGGTAGCGATATCAGCATGAGCAGAGGCGGAGTTGGCTCGAAAATAAAACCTGTTTGGCCGGAGCCTAGCCGAGTTGTCCGTTGGCAGGATCGACGTCGGAGTTGATCAGCCGAGGCTTCGGACCGGGCTGGCGCCCTCGGAAGGTGGTTGGCCGAGGCCCCGGAGGTGGCCGGCCGAGCCGCCCGCTCGGGCCGGATCCCGGAGAAGTCCCTGACAGCGATCGCTCGGGCGTGGTGATGACGTCGTCCTTCGGAGCGGAGGCCCTCGGACCGCGTCGCCGTCCGAGGCTAGGTCGGGCCTCGCCGAAGGTGCCGTCGATGCCGAGGGTGTCGCCGCCCCCTTCCAGCATCAAGACCCGAGCTTGCAGGATCAAATTGTCTTGTAGCGTGGGCCTTATGCGGCCGTCGAGGCCAGAACACACACCCTTGCTGCGTTGTAAAGCTGCGTCTCTTTTCCTCTTGTTTCGAGTATCTGGACTTTTTGTCGGTAACAGGGATGTTAGTGCGAGCGAGAGTTGCTTCTCGCGGAAGGTGATGAGTGAGGTATCCGTATCCCGGAGGCGTGGGAGTCCCTCGGCTCGGTCGGCCTTGCCGCTTACGCGTACTTTTCACCCGTCCATGAGGCCCTGTCACCGACTCGGTCGAGAAGGCTCGAAGAATCGCTTTGACAGAAGGGCTTCCGAACGTAGAGACTTGTTCGATCCGCGGAGTCACCTTATCCGAACGCGAGTTACTTATCGCAGAAGGTGATGAGTGAGGTATCCGTATCCCGGAGGCGTAGGAGTCCCTCGGCTCGGTCAGCCTTGACTGCTTACGTGTACCCCGTCGTTTCCAGGACCCGCTTTTCGAAGTAGTCAAAAAGCACGAAAGATGTTCTGGTAAAAGAGATTTTCTTTTCGAGGAAAAATTTGACACAGAGGGGGTTTCCCCCCTTTTAGCCCTCGAGGGAGGGTCGGGCCTTGCCGAGGCGAGGCCGACCCTTCCTTGTTGACTAAACTTTGCGTGGGTGCGAGGTATATGAACAACTTGGAAATATCTTAAGGGTAGAAGCGACGTAGCTGTTGGATGTTCCAAGCGTTGCCGTAGACCTCGCCTTGACTGTTGGCCAGCTTGTACGTTCCAGGCTTCAGAACTTTGGCGATGACGAATGGCCCCTCCCAGGGGGCGTGAGCTTGTGCCTCCCTCGGGCGTCTTGCCGCAGCCGAAGCACCAGGTCGCCCACCTGGAGGTCTCGGGGTCGGACCCCTCGGGCGTGGTAGCGTCGCAGGGACTGCTGATACCGCGCCGAGTGTAGTAAGGCCTTGTCCCGAGCCTCTTCCAGCTGGTCCAGCGAGTCTTCTCGGCTAGCTTGGTTGCTTTGATCGTCGTAGGCTCTCGTCCTCGGGGAGCCGTATTCCAGGTCCGTGGGCAAGACGGCCTCGGCCCCGTAGACCAGGAAGAACGGCGTAAAACCCGTGGCTCGGCTCGGCGTCGTCCTCAGGCTCCAGACCACCGAGGGGAGTTCCTTCATCCATCGCTTGCCGAACTTGTTGAGGTCGTTGTAAATCCGAGGCTTGAGCCCTTGTAGAATCATGCCGTTGGCACGCTCTACTTGCCCATTCGACATGGGATGAGCTACGGCGGCCCAGTCTACCCGGATGTTGTGATCCTCGCAAAAATCCAAGAATTTTTTGCCGGTGAACTGGGTGCCATTGTCGGTGATGATGGAGTTCGGGACTCCGAAGCGATGGATGATGTTGGTGAAGAACGCCACCGCCTGCTCGGACCTGATGCTGTTCAGGGGTCGGACCTCGATCCACTTGGAGAATTTGTCGACGGCGACCAGCAGGTGCGTGTAGCCCCCGGGCGCCTTCTGCAGAGGGCCAACGAGGTCCAGACCCCACACAGCGAAGGGCCAGGTGATGGGTATCGTCTACAGAGCCTGAGCGGGCAGGTGGGTCTGCTTCGCATAGAATTGGCACCCTTCGCAGGCGCGGACAATTCTAGTGGCGTCAGCCACCGCCGTCGGCCAGTAGAAGCCTTGGCGGAAAGCGTTCCCGACGAGGGTTCGAGGTGCTGCATGATGGCCGCAAGCCCCCGAGTGTATTTCCTGCAGGAGTTCCTGGCCTTCGGCGATGGAGATGCATCGCTGGAGGATGCCCGAGGGGCTCCGGTGGTAGAGCTCCTTCTCATCGCCCATCAAGACGAACGACTTGGCGCGTCGCGCTACCCGCCGAGCCTCGACTCGGTCGAGGGCAGTTCTCCTTGGTGGAGATATTGCAGGTACGGGGTCTGCCAATCTTGATCTGGCGTGACCCCGCTCCGCTCCTCCTCGACGCGTAGTGCTTCGCCCTCGGGGGCCGAGGGCTCCTCGGGCTGAACCGGGGATGGCTCGGGCTGGTCCGAGGTCACCTCGGACGGGGCCGAAGGCGTCTCGGGCTCGGGCGTGTCGCCGATCTTGACGGAGGGTTGGTGCAGATCCCGGGAGAAGACGTCCGGGGGAACCGTCGTTCGCCCCGAGGCTATCTTTGCCAGCTCGTCCGCAGTCTCGTTGTAGCGTCGGGCGATGTGGTTAAGCTCGAGCCCGTAGAACTTGTCTTCTAGGCGTCGAACCTCATCACAATAGGCCTCCATCTTCGGGTCGCGGCAGTGGGAGTTCTTCATGACTTGGTCGATGACGAGCTGTGAGTCGCCGCGAGCATCGAGGCGTCGGACCCCTAGCTCGATGGCGATTCGCAATCCGTTGATCAGTGCCTCGTACTCAGCCACATTGTTGGACGCCGGGAAATGGAGGCGGAGCACGTAGCGCAGGTGCTTCCCGAGGGGCGAGACGAAGAGCAGGCCCGCGCCGGCTCCCGTCTTCATCAGCGACCCGTCGAAAAACATGGTCCAGAGCTCCGGTTGGATCGGAGCCGTCGGCAACTGGGTGTCGACCCATTCGGCTACGAAGTCCGCCAGTACCTGGGACTTGATGGCCTTCCGAGGGGCGAACGAGATTGTCTCGCCCATGATTTCCACCGCCCACTTTGCGATCCGTCCCGAGGCTTCTCGGCACTGGATGATCTCCCCCAGGGGGAAGGATGACACCACAGTCACCGGATGAGACTCGAAGTAATGTCGCAGCTTTCGCCTCGTCAGGATCACTGCATACAGCAGCTTCTGGACTTGTGGGTAGCGGATCTTGGTCTCGGACAGCACCTCGCTGACGAAGTAAACTGGCCTCTGAATGGGCAAAGCATGCCCCTCTTCCTGCCTTTCGACCACGATCGCGGCGCTGACCACCTGAGTGGTAGCGGCGACGTAGACCAAGAGGGCTTCTCCATCAGCTGGGGGTACCAAGACGGGCGCCTGGGTGAGGAGCGCCTTCAGGTTCCCGAGGGCTTCCTCGGCCTCGGGAGTCCAAGTGAAGCACTCGGCCTTCCTTAAGAGACGGTACAGGGGCAGGTCTCTTTCGCCGAGGCGCGAGATGAAACGGCTCAAGGCTGCGAGACATCCCATGACCCTCTGTATGCCTTTTAAGTCCTTGATGGGCCCCATGCTGGTGATGGCTGCGATCTTCTCCGGGTTGGCTTCGATGCCCCGCTCGGAGACGATGAATCCCAAGAGCATGCCTCGGGGCACCCCGAAGACGCACTTCTCGGGATTGAGCTTGACGCCCTTTGCCTTGAGACACCGGAATGTCACTTCAAGGTCGGAGAGAAGGTCGGAGGCTTTCTTTGTCTTGACCACGATGTCATCGACGTAGGCCTCGACCGTGCGACCGATGTGTTCGTCGAACACATGGTTCATGCACCGCTGGTACGTTGCACCCGCGTTCCTCAAACCGAACGGCATGGTGACATAACAGTACATGCCGAAGGGCGTGATGAAAGAAGTCGCGAGCTGGTCGGATTCTTTCATCTTGATTTGATGATACCCTGAGTAGGCATCGAGGAAAGACAAGGTTTCGCACCCAGCAGTGGAGTCCACGATTTGATCGATGCGAGGTAGAGGGTAGGGGACCTTCGGACATGCTTTGTTGAGACCAGTGTAGTCTACACACATCCGCCATTTCCCCCCTTTCTTCCTCACTAGCACAGGGTTGGCAAGCCATTCGGGATGGAATACCTCTTTGATGAACCCTGCCGCCATCAGCTTGTGGATCTCCTCGCCTATTACCCTGCGCCTTTCCTCGTCGAATCGGCGCAGAGGCTGTCTGACCGGTCGGGCCCCGGTCCGAATATCCAGCGAGTGCTCGGCGACATCCCTCGGTATGCCGGGCATGTCCGAGGGACTCCACGCAAAGACGTCGGCATTTGCGCGGAGGAAATCGACGAGCACTGCTTCCTATTTGGGGTCGAGCCCGGAACCGATCCGGATCTGCTTGGAGGTGTCGCCACTGGGGTCGAGAGGGACGGCCTTAACCGTCTCCGCTGGCTCGAAGTTGCTGGCATGTCGCTTCACGTCCGGCACCTCTCGGGAGAGGCTTTCCAGGTCGGCGATGAGGGCCTCGGACTCGGCGAGGGCCTCGGTGTACTCCACGCACTCCACATCGCATTTGAATGCGTGCTTGTACGTGGGGCCGATGGTGATGACCCCATTGGGGGCCGGCATCTTGAGCTTCAGGTAGGTGTAGTTGGGGATGGCCATGAACTTCACGTAGCATGGCCTTCCCAACACTGCGTGGTAGGTTCCTCGGAACCCGACCACCTCGAACGTTAAAGTCTCCCTTCGGAAGTTGGAGGGTGTTCCGAAGCAGACAGGAAGGTCGAGCTGTCCGAGGGGCTGGACGCGCTTCCCAGGAATGATCCCGTGGAAGGGCGCAGCGCCTGCTCGGACGGATGACAGACCGACGCGCAGGAGCCTGAGGGTCTCGGCGTAGATGATATTGAGGCAGCTGCCCCCATCCATCAGGACCTTGGTGAGCCTGACGTCACCGATGACGGGGTCGACGACGAGCGGGTACTTCCCCGGGCTCGGCACGTGGTCGGGGTGGTCATCTTGGTCGAAGGTGATGGGCTTGTCGGACCAGTCTAGGTAGACTGGCGCCGCCACCTTCACCGAGCAGACCTCCCGACGCTCTTGCTTACGATGCCGAGCCGAGGCATTCGCCGCATGCCCTCCGTAGATCATGAAGCAGTCGTGGACCTCGGGGAACTCTCCTGCTTGGTGATCCTCTTTTTTGTCGTCGTCGCGGGCCCTGCCACCCTCTGCGGGTGGCCCGGCCCGGTGGAAGTGGCGCCGAAGCATGACGCACTCCTCGAGGGTGTGCTTGACGGGCCCCTGATGGTAGGGGCACGTCTCCTTGAGTGCCTTGTCGAAGAGGTTGGCGCCTCCGGGGGGCTTCCGAGGGTTCTTGTGTTCGGCGGCGGCGACAAGGTCCGTGCCGGCGGCGTCGCGTTTCGCTTGCGACTTCCTCCTGCCTTTCTTCTTGGCGCCGAGCGGAGTAGACGCCTCGGGAGCATCTTCCGACGGGCGGCCCTGGGGCTGCTTGTCCTTTCGGAAGATGGCCTCGACCGCCTCCTGACCAGAGGCGAACTTGGTGGCGATGTCCATCAGCTCGCTCGCCCTGGTGGGGGTCTTGCGACCCAACTTGCTCACCAGGTCACGGCAGGTGGTGCCGGCAAGGAACGCGCCGATGACATCGGAGTCGGTGATGTTGGGCAGCTCGGTGCGCTGCTTCGAGAATCGCCGGATGTAGTCCCGAAGAGACTCTCCCGGCTGTTGCCGGCAGCTTCGGAGGTCCCAGAAATTCCCGGGGCGCACGTACGTGCCCTGGAAGTTGCCGGCGAAAGCTTGGACCAGATCCTCCCAGTTGGAAATCTGCCCCGGAGGCAGGTGCTCCAACCAAGCGCGAGCAGTGTCGGAGAGGAACAGGGGGAGGTTGCGGATGATGAGGTTGTCGTCGTCCGTTCCACCCAGTTGACAGGCCAGGCGGTAGTCCGCGAGCCACAATTCCGGCCTCGTTTCCCCCGAGTACTTTGTGATAGTAGTCGGGGGTCAGAATCGGGTCGGAAACGGCGCCCGCCGAATGGCCCGGCTGAAGACCTGCGGACCGGGTGGTTCGGGCGAGGGACTCCGATCCTCCCCGCTGTCGTAGCGTCCCCCACGCCTGGGGTGATAACCTCGGCGCACCCTTTCGTCGAGGCGGGCCCGACGGTCGCGATGAGGGTGCTCGTCGCCGAGGTGGCCCGGGGCCGCAGGCGCGGTGTTGCGCGTGCGCCCGGTGTAGACCGAGGCTTCCCGCATGAGTCGGGAAGTCGCGGCACGAGGTTCCGAGGGGTACCCCTGCCTTCGGGAGGCAGAGCTCTCGGCCCGCCGGGCCGCAGCGCCTTCTAGGAGATGCTTGAGCTCTCCCTGGATTCGCCGACCCTCGGTGGTTGATGACTCCGGCATCGCGCGGAGGAGCATCGCTGCGGCTGCCAGGTCCTGACCGGTTCCGCCGGATGCGGGTGGCGGTCTGCCCCTGGCATCGTTGGCGATGCGGTGCTGGAGACCCTGGGGCAGGTGACGTATTTCTCCGGCCGGGGGCTGGCCCGCCCATACCTGCCCGACGTCCCGGCGGATTGCCTCGAGCGCTCCTGCTCCCTCATCGAGCCCGGCCTGCGCCCCGCGGACTTGCTCGAGCTGTGGGTCGTGACCCCCCGCCGGAACGGGGACCACAGCTAGCTCCCGCGGGATGTCGGCGCGAGGCACTGGCCTAGGGGGATCACCATCCTCCGGCATGCCGAGACAGCTGCCTCCGGAGGGATCCCCTAGCTCGACGTGGAAACATTCGCGGCTCGGGCCGCAGTCCTTGTCGTCAAGGCTGCGGCTGCCGTCGGAACAGTCGGAGAGGCAGTAGTTGCATGCGGTCATGAAGTCCCGCATGACACTGGGGTTGCCAGATCCAGAGAAATCCCAGCAGGTGCTGGGGTCGTCATCTTCCTCGGACCCAGAGGGTCCGTAGGTCGAGACGCCCGTCAATCGGTCCCAGGGCGACCGCACACGAAACCCGAAAGGGGTTGCATTCACCTCAACGCGAGCGCCCGCCAAAGCGAGGTCGCTAGGCGGGTTGAGGTCGAGTCGAAATGACGAAGGATGGGAAGCAGTTGGTACCTTTTGGTCGACGAGGAGCGACGAAGTCACCTCGGGGGTTGATCGCGCCGTCGTCTTGGGTACGAGTGCGACGTCCTGCAGGCCCTCCGTGAGCGCGCTGGCGTCGTCCACTTGCTCGGAGTCGGCGTGTCGCGGGGGGACGGCGCTCGCCTTTGCCTCAAACGCGAGGGCGATGCCCGACACGTCCTCCGTTGGGGCGTTGGGGATGTCGACTTGCTCGACAGCCGACTGAGCGCAGCCTCCCGCTCGGCCCTGGTTGCCCCGCCTTCTTCTCCGATGGCGAGGGAGAGGATGGGGCGAGCTCGAAAGTTGTCCTTCCCCCACGCGGGAAAGACGTCGTCGATTCCGCCGCCGGCGGGCGGGCTGTCCGCCACCATTGTCGCTGTCGCGCGGCGGTGGAAGGAGTATCATGTCGTAGCTGCCGTCGAAAGACATGAACTCGAGGCTCCCGAAACGGAGCACCGTCCCGGGTTGAAGAGGTCGTTGGAGACTGCCCATCTGGAGCTTGACGGGAAACCGCTCGTCAACACGCAGCAGGCCCCTACCTGGCGCGCCAACTGTCGGCGTTTCGAGACCGGGGGGTCCCCGAGCCGACGAGTGAGTGTGCCGCGTGCCCCAGCCCAGATGGGTCGAGCGCGTGGGCGAGCGCAAAGGGGGGAAGAGCGAGGTGGCCGGAGCCGGGTCGTGAGAGGGAGGCGGAGATCCCGCGGCCTTCGTGTTCGTCCCGCGCCCAGGTCGGGTGCGCTTGCAGTAGGGGGTTACAAGCGTTCGCGCGGGTGAGGGGAGCGAGCGGCCCCAAGAGAGCGCCTGCCCCTGCCCTCGTTCCCGCGAGGCCAACCTTCTCTAAGAAGGCCCTGGTCCTTCCTTTTATAAGCGTAAGGAGAGGATCCAGGTGTACAAATGGGGGTGTAGCAAGGCGCTACGTGTCTAGCGGGGGAGAGCTAGTGCCCTAAGTACATGCCAAGGTGGCAGCCGGAGAGATCTTGGCACCCAGCTGGTGTGGCGTCGTGGCTGTCGGAGGAGTAACGGAGCCTGGTGGAGGGACAGCTGTTGGAACAGCTGTGCTCTTGCTGACGTCTCCCTGCTTCCGTAAGGGAGCCGAGAGCCGCCGTCGTCATGGGTCTAGCGGGGCGCCATCATTGCCTATCTGGCGGAGCTGGCCAGATGGGACGCCGGTCTTGTTCTCTGCGACCCAAGTCGGCTCGGGGCAGGGTGATGATGACGCTTCCTGTTGACGTGGCGGACTTGTGTCCTAGGTCGGGCGACGTGGAGGCTCCTCCGAAGCCGAGGTCGAGTCTGTCCTGCATGGCCGAGGCCGAGCCCGAGCTCCTGGGTCGGGCGAGGCGGAGGTCGTTCGGCAGAGGCCAGGGCGGAGTCCGAGCCCTGGGTCGGGCGAAGCGGAGTTCATCGTCTTCCGGGGCCTTAGCCCGAGTCCGAGCCCTGGGTCGGGCGGAGCGGAGTTCGCCGTCTTCCGGGGCCTTAGCCCGAGTCCGAGCCCTGGGTCGGGCGGAGCGGAGTTCGCCGTCTTCCGGGGCCCTAGCCCGAGTCCGAGCCCTGGGTCGGGCGGAGCGGAGTTCGCCGTCTTCCGGGGCCTTAGCCCGAGTCCGAGCCCTGGGTCGGGCGGAGCGGAGTTCGCCGTCTTCCGGGGCCTTGGCCCGAGTCCGAGCCCTGGGTCGGGCGGAGCGGAGTTCGCCGTCTTCCGGGGCCTTAGCCCGAGTCCGAGCCCTGGGTCAGGCGGAGCGGAGTTCGCCGTCTTCCGGGGCCTTAGCCCGAGTCCGAGCCCTGGGTCGGGCGGAGCCTCCTATGGCGCCTCTGGCAAAGCCTGGTCGCCCGTCGGTCTCACTCTTTGCGTTAAATGCCCCAGTGACTTGGTCGGTTGGCGCGGTGATTTAGTCAGGGTTGCTTCTTAACGAAGGCAAGGCCTCGGGCGAGCCGGAGATGCGTCTGCCGTAAAAAAAGGGGCCTCGGGCGAGACGGAAACACCTCAGGGTCGGCTGCCCTTGCCCGAGGCTAGGCTCGGGCGAGGCGTGATCGAGTCGCTCGTATGGACTGATCCCTGACTTAATCAAACCCATCAGGCCTCTGTAGCTTTATGCTGATGGGGGTTACCAGCTGAGAATTAGGCGCCTTGAGGGTACCCCTAATTATGGTCCCCGACAGGTAGCACAGGTAAACCCTAACCCTAACCCTAGATCTTTTGTAAACCCTAACCCTAACCCTAACTGTATATTGTTCTGCTCTTTTGTAGGTCAGTTGCTGATGCCTCGTCTTCCTCCTCTGGGGTAGATCGGGCACGGCGACTGCGTTCTCCGTTGAGGGACGGTGCTGGAGTTCGGCCGTCCGCGGTGAAGGTCGCCATGGCGGATGATGACGATGTCAATCCGGTCACCGGCAACGACGACCTTCGCGTGGCAGGGCTTGTCCCAGATGACGAAGACGACATCCAGGCTGCTGCTGCTGCTTTGCTCGGTATCGATCTAACCTCTGCTCCTGTCGATCTAAGTTCTAATCGGATCAACGCTAGTGGAGGGCCTGCTACGGCCACCGATACTCCGGTCGGCTCCACCAGCATCGATGGTGGTACTGGTACCTCATCTGTTGGTAAGCGTAAATCTACTGTCTGGGTTGATTTTGATGAGGTATTTGAGAAAGTGAATGGGTCCAATGTTCGAATTGCTGCTATTTGTAGAATGTGTAAGACTCGTTTATCTGCTACATCTTCTACTGGTACTGGGCATTTGCTTAGACACCAGAAAGCTTGTAGGAAGAAGGTTGATCACGCTGCTAGGGTCCAGTCTAGGCTTGCTTTCAATCCTGATGGTTCTCTACACAATTGGGAATATGATCCTATTTTTGCTCGAACTGAGTTGTGTCGTCTGATTGCTAGGCTTGACCTTTCATTAGGTATTGGTGAGTCACAGGCCTGGGAGGATTATATTGCCCGTGCTCATAACCCCAGGTTTACCAAAGTGTCTAGACAGACCACCACTAGAGACCTTCTAAAGCTTTTCACTGAACGACGTAATGTGCTTATCAATTCTGTGTTGCCTGCTACTTCTTCGGTTGCATTAACCTCAGATATTTGGTCTGGTAATGCTAAGGAGGACTAAATTAGTGTTGTCTGTCATTATGTTAATGCTGATTGGGAATTACAGAAAAAGGTCATTGGTCTTAGGCTTATTGAGGTTAGACATACTGGTCAAAATATTGCTGAAAGAATTGGTGTTGTGGTTTAGGAGTTTTGTCTGGTTGACAAGATTTTCTCTGTCACTCTAGACAATGCTTCTTCTAATTCAAAGGCTATGGATACATTGACACCTTTGTTTGCTGGTTATTTGGGTCCTGATCCTTCTTCTAACTACACTCTTATGCATCAACGTTGTGCTTGTCATATCATTAATCTCATTGTTAAATCTGGATTGAAGAGACTGAAACCTTTTTTGGAAGATTTTAGAACTGTAATTAATTTCTTAAATGCTTCTAATTCTAGAATAGCAACATTTAAAGAGTACTGCTTAGCAAGGGGTGTTAGACCCAGAAAATTTGGCTTGGATATGGATGTTAGATGGAATTCTACTTATTTGATGCTTAAACACTTGGTCCCATACAAAACTGTTTTTTCTGTCTTCATCAATTCACATTATGAGTCACAATTGTTGCCTCCTAATCATTGGTATGTTGCTGAGAAGATTTTAGAGTTTCTAGAACTATACTATGACTCTACTGTTGTTCTGTCTGGTGTTTATTATCCAACTAGTCCACTAGTTCTTCACCATATTCTGGAAATTGCATCTCATTTGAAAGCATGTGAAAGAGATTTAAATCTTAGAACTATTGTGTTTCCAATGCAACTTAAATTCCTTAAATACTAGAGTGACATACCTTTGCTATATTCATATGCATTCATTCTGGACCCTAGAGCTAAGATGAGAGGTTTTTTTAATGTGTTGCATTTACTTGGAGAGTGCACTGGGTGTGAGTACAGTACATATTATGCTGATGTCAAAAATGAATTGTATAAACTGTTTACTAAATATGAGACTAAGTTTGGTGCAGTTAGGGCTCAAAGGGCTGCTCAACCTTCTATTCATACAGGTAAAAGAAAACAAGCTTGGGGAAGAATATTTGGAGATTGCAGTTCAGGTGTTGTTGGTCCTCCCCCTAGCTCTACCCCTTCTGCTTCATCTTCATCTGCTATTTGTGAGCTCTCAGCCTACTTAGACAGTGACAATGTCACTTCTTATGAGGATGATTTTGATATACTTCTCTGGTGGCGTGACCACAAGCTAACATATCCAGTTTTATCCATAATGGCAAGGGATATTATGTCTGTTCCTGTATCTACTGTCTCTTCGGAGTCTTGTTTCAGTTTGACAGGGAGGATAATTGAGGAGCGACGACGACACTTATTGCCTGAGAATGTGGAGATGCTGACTTGCTTAAAAGATTGGGAATTAGGAGAAAAGAGAGAACAACATGCTGTTGACAATCCAGAGCTTGAGGACTCATTCCAGAACTTATTCCTTGATGAAGATGAACCTGTTGCTGCTTAGTGACTTTTGGTATTTACTACTTAGTTTTAGTCTTCTAGACTGTGATGTGGTCATCTAATCTGTGCTTTTATTACTTTGTGCCTTTGTCATTGAGTGATTGTGAGATAGTCATTTTGTATTGTAATATATATTTGTAACAGATACAAACTTAGTGATTAAACTTTGAGCTGGCTGCACTCTTTTTTCCTTTCTAGGGTTTCTCACAAGAGTGAGTTTTACCTAGAAAGGTTTTTAATGAGGCAGCATTGCACAAAACAGCTCATTTATTATATTTGTCTATATTTTCTGCTGTTTTCTTAACTTTGGTTAAATTTATCTATATTTTCTGCTGTTTGGGAACATTAGCGGGCTGGTGCTGGCACGACCCGTTTTTTTGAGCGTGCCTAGCGGGCTGGCCCGGCACGAAAAGTGGCCCAGAGGGCCGTGCCTGGGCCAACTGCCAGGCACGTGGGCTCTCTAGGCACGGCCTGTTCAGCCCGTATACTCGGGCCGGCCCGTTGGCTGATGGGCCGTGCTTCCCCGGGCCCGTGCCGGGCCGGCCTGTTGGCCATCTATACCGCTGCCTCCAAGCAGGCCACAGTGGCACTCCAAGGCGTTGACCCCACCCCCGTTTTGTCTGTACGATACGATGTGCATTAACACTGAAATACGACAGAGCGGTTAGAGAAAGTTGATCATTTTTCAATTTTATTAGACAAGGAAATGATATTATAATTGCTAATTCTGACCTTCCTCCCCAATCTGCTATTTTAATGAGTTCCTCTTTTGAGTTCCCCTTTTTACAATTTTCTTATTATCAATTCTATTCATTTATTTTATAGAATATTATTTTATAGACTATTTTCATTTTAAAGTTATGTTCGGTTAATCCTGTTACCTATGGATTGAATTAGATTAAAAAAATTAAGAAAAATTTTAACTTAATTGTGATTTAAACTTACCTAATTCTACTCAACCCATATAAAGAGCTAACCGAACAATTCCAGCAGTGTTTGGGGTCAGGTTTGGTTTTATAACGGCACACAGACAAGACCCGCTCGCTCGATGTCAAAGTAACGAAAACCAGCTCTCATATTGGCATAATTCCAAATTTCTCTCGTCCGCACCGCCGCCACTCGCCTTTTCATTCCGCACCGCCGCCAACCCGCCGCCTCTTCTTTCCATGGAAGTGGACGACGGTAGCCGCGCCACCCCGCCACTGGACGCCGTGGCCGCCGCCTTCAAGTCCCAAGTCATGGAGTTGCAGGACCTCGTCCTCGCCCGCAGCAGTACGCTCGCTTTTCGTTTGCTTCCATGAATCCCCGCTCACCTAACCCCAGGTGGGTCCCCATTTTCCACACCTTTTTTTCAGTGTTCCCGGCCACGGCGCTGCCCGACCTCGCCAACGTGGACGCGTTGGTGACGGCGATGGAGTCGCAGGTGGAAACCATCAGCCGCCGCCTTCAGGAGGAGCTTGACGCCATCCCCAAGGCCAAGGTATAGACGGCGCTCCTCTGATTTGAGTCCCTACGCATTCTGATCCGCCAGATTCGTGCGTGTTGTCAATGCCACAATCAACAACAATCGTGTTGTCGTCCTCATAATCATACCATGTTTCACTTGCATTAACTACGATGCTAGCATAAGGAGCAAGGTACTCATATCCGAGAGATAGGTGTGGGTGTGGCGATTTGCATCGATTTGCATCTAGCTGGGTACACCCAAACACGTGATGCATCAACCCAAAGGGATCACACACACCAACCTTCCCCACACTCGCTGACTCCACATGCCACGTCCCAGACAATTACTCAACTGTTAGTATTTGCAACATCCACGGCTGCCATAATATCAGGAGCTGCTGGTGTTTAAGACGACTAGACGAGTCTCTTTAGCTAGTAGATTAGACAATGCCTTGGACATAGTGAGAGTATAAGAACCGTGGAGCAATCGTGCATGAAGTGAGTCATATTCAATCCGAACACTCATAACAAATCTATATTTGAAGAATTTCTCAATAAACCTATGAGATGGACATGGATTAGTTGTATAGGCCGGTACCATGTGTCAGCAGTACCAAAGGCAATGACGATGGGCAAGAAGTACTGAAAGAAAAGATGAAGGCTGAAGCAGGAAGAAAAAGGGAACGCATGCCAAATCCCAAGTACATAGGCGAGCAGTGGAGAAATTAGGCCAGTAAGACCAGGCCCATCGGATGATTTCTATATATAAGGCAGGTATAACGGGAGCCCTAGGTTTACAATAGTTAAAGGAAGCCCAGGCCGATCACCCCTGCAACCTGGTTCAACCCAGCGCATCGACTGGACCAGTCTGTCGGTTGCACCACCTGCGCCCACGTCTGTGCGCGCAAAAAAGGAAATGCATGCATGAGTCAAACACGTTCCCTTGCATGCGCGTAAATTTAGGAAAGATATGTGTGACGGTTTCTATTTTTAAATGCTTTATTTTCTCCATAAATTTAGAATCGCTGCAACAGCCATGCAGCTAGACTCGTAAGGACCATTTTATGATATATACTGCTACTAAATATGCTACCCTGTGTAGATAATTATGCAATTCGGTATACTGCGTAAAAATCTGTTATCAGCTGCATGCACACGAATTTATGATGAAAATAATGTGCAATGAAAGGAAATGAATTACACGCATAGAAACAAAAAATCATATTTAATGTTTTATTTCCTTCATAAATATAAGATCCCTCCAACAGCCATGCAGCTAAACGCATTAGATCTAGTTTATGATATATACTGATACAAATTATACTACATGGTGTAGGTATTTATGTAATTCGTTACACCGCGTAAAAAATCTGGCATGTTGTTCACTGGTGGACGCATCTCCGGGTTGGAGCGTAACAACCTTAAGTTTTGAGCATAAAATCCCTCAATTATAAGCGTATATACCGAGCCAATGTGAGAGATTGATAGCTCTAGTAGGTTGTTATTACGATCCTATTTTTATGGCAGATCCGAAAAACATAGCAGCCGTATGCATGCGGTTATATAGATCCAAAAATTATGGCAAAATGCATGCATGAGTCAAACAAGTTCTCTTGCATGCGCGTAAATTTAGGAAAGATATGTGTGACAGTTTTTATTTTAAATGCTTTATTTCCTCCATAAATTTAGGATCGCTGCAACAGCCATGCAGCTAGACTCGTAATGACAATTTTATGATATATACTGATACTAAATATGCTACACTGTGTAGATAATTATGCAATTCGGTATACTGCGTAAAAATCTGTTACCAGCTACATGCACACGGATTTATGATGGAAAGAATATGCAATGAAAGGAAATGAATTGCATGCATAGAAACAAAAAATTGCATTTAATGTTTTATTTCCTTCATAAATATAGGATCCCTCCAATAGCCATGCAGCTAAACGCATTAGAACTAGTTTATGATGTATACTGAAACAAATTATACTACACGGTGTAGGTATTTATGCAATTCCTTACACTGCGTAAAAAATCTGGCATGTTGTTCACTGGTGGACGCATCTCCGGGTGGAGCGTAAAAATCTTAAGTTTTGAGCATAAAATCCCTCAATTATAAGCGTAAATACCGAGTCAATGAGAGGTTGATAGCTTTAGTAGGTTGTTATTACGATCCTATTTTTATGACAGATCCAAAAAACATGGCAGCCGCATGCATGCGGTTTCTATTTTTATACAGATCCAAAAATTATGGCAAAATCGTGGGAGTTTCTATTGCATGTGCGCAAATTACGAACAGCATAAATCAAGGAATTGTCTTTCCAATGTGCATGCAGTAAACTGATATACGAACTCTATGTTCAAGCATAAAATCGTACAGTTTTTAGCGTAAATAATACATGTGGTAGGCATAAAACACAATAATCGAAAAGAAAACTGCGCCGGATCGGAGGATGTCACGCGCGATCATCGCTGCGCGCATCTCGCGCCTTCCGTGACGTCGCTCGCTCGAACATCGCGCCTCATGTGTCGCCGTCGTTACTCGCACGTTGACGGGCGTCGCTTGCTCGCCGGCCTTGGAAGTGCCTCCTCCTCGGGGCTTCGGGGACGTCGTCGCTTGCCCGCACAAGGGCCCCGCTATCGCCCGCCCTCTAGATCGGGGAACCGCCGCCACTACTCTGGATCGAGGAACCTCCGCCACCGCGCGTCGAGGTAATGGAGTTGCGGCCACCGGCCTGGGAACCGCCGCCACCACACAAGGGCACTGCCGTCGCTCGCCCTCTGGATCGGGGGCCGCCGCCGCCGGCCTGGGAACCGCCGCCACCACATGTCGAGGTCGGGGAGCCGCAGCCACCGTAGCCACTGGCCGAGGGTCCACCGCCGCGCGCGCTATCGAGCAACCGCCGTCGCTAATGAATCGATATGGGGCGTGAAAAACTGATCCCTAGCACTACGGATTTTCTTTTATAGATGTCTGGACCTGGTCCGGCTCGACCGGATTGCACTGTCTGGCCTGGGCTTCCTTTAGTTATTGGAAGCCCAGGGCTCCTAATATACAATATATATATATATACTATGTGCTGTAATAAGACATGTGAACTTGGCTGAACCTAGGCGGCGGCAGACACTATCACAATACGAAATACCACCCGGCGGCGGATTTGCCGCGGAGGCGCACCTGTGTGTTCGTCTTGAGGAGTGAAAGTAAGAGCGATCGTAACAGTTGGTATTCGGAGCCGTGCTGGAGCACCACCACGACTACCGGACGAGGCTGCAATTGAAGGCCGAAGCTATGGCACCGACGAAGAGTGATGATCTGGTGACGCAGTTGTTGGCGAAAATTGAGGAAGGGAACAAAGAGACACATCGGAGAATGGAGGTGACGCAGACGGCGATTGGCAACATGGAATCCACGGTGAAGAGCGTGATGGGGGAACAAGTGGAGTTCCAGAGGTGGCGACCCGAAGTGGAGACCAGGGTGACAGAGATCGCCGAGGCGCTCCAAGCCATCCAGCCAAGGTGAATGAAGTGGCGTAGAGATCTGTATCTGCTTCATCGAAGGCAGAAATTCAGGCGACGAATGGTGCGTCGGGTTTCGCACATCTGGAACCACCTTCTACGGAGACGATGCACGGGCATAATCGCCACCACTCGTCAGACCCTTATCGGAGAGCGGGTGCCGGGAACGATATGTTCCGGTCACCCACTCTGGTCGGAGGTACGATCCCACCCCTCAAATCTTGATCCATTCCGATTCGAAACCATGGGGTGAAATTCATTTGGAGGTTGGTCTCACGGATCGGGGATGGGTTCTGCAGTTCGGAATATGGATTTCCCTTCATGTGATGGACCCAACCCCAAAATTATGGAAACGACAGTGTGAAACTTATTTTGAATTTTATGCCGTAGAGCCAGAGATGTGGATTAAGCTGGCCATCATGCATTTCAAGGGCCCAACAGTATTTTGGTTACATGCTGTAGAAAATAGATTGAGGGAGATGAATTGGGAAGAGTTTTGTTTACACTTGAATACCCGTTTTGGTAGAGATCAACATAATTTGCTGATTAGGCAGTTTTACCACATCTACCAGCAGACATCTGTAGCAGAATACATAGAGGAGTTTGATATTCTCATGCACCAGTTACTTGCTCATGAAACTCAGTTAACTTCATCCATGATCACTGCTAGATTTGTTGATGGGCTCACAGATGAGATTAAATCTGTAGTAGTAATTCAAAGGCCTTCAGACCTACATACTGCTTGCTCCCTTGCTCTTTTACAGGAGGACATCCTGACAACCTCAGGAAGGAAGGATGGTAGAAGGACGGAATTCAGGGGGTTTATGAAGCCACATCAAAGGTCATCATCTGTGCCTACTGCCCAAGTGGCGTACACACCAAGGGAAGACCGTCACCGTCAGTCGGGATCCAGTATCAAACCTGATGACAACAGACTCACAGCTTTGAAAGCATACAGAAGGGCCAAGGGATTGTGTTTCAAGTGTGAAGATAGATGGGGGCATAACCGTAAATGCTCTACTAGTGTTCCCTTGCACCTAGTGGAGGAAATGTGGGCATTAGCCAATTCAGCTGAAGAAGAGGATGGCAATGAAGAGACAGAGGATTAAACTGACAAAACAACCGAGGAAGCAGTGTTGGCTATCTCAGCTGCTGCAGTGAGTGGAGGAGAAGGTAACAGAGCCATCTGACTATGGGCTTCAATTCACTGTCAACAGGTCCTAATTGTTGATTCCGGTAGCTCAGCCAGCTTCATGGGAAGTCATCTAATAGGGGTCATGTCTGATACACAGAAATTGAAACAGCCCCTGCAAGTAAAAGTAGCTGATGGCGGTTGCATGTGGAGCAATTATCTGGTGTCTAATTGCCAATGGCTGTGTGGGGGTATCAACTTTTGTACTGATTTCAAGGTGTTACCTCTGAGTGGGTATGACTTCATACTTGGTATGGATTGGCAGGAGAAGTACTGTCCTATGTCTGTTCATTGGGCAGAAAAGTGGATGAAATTTGAATACCAAGGGAAAAAATTCACCTGCAAGGAATAGTTCCTCAGTTGCAGACATGCCACCATCTGTCTTCTTCCCAACTGAAAGGCTTAGTCAGGAACGAAGCTATGGAGCAAATCTTAGAACTAAGAGAAGTAACTGAAAATGAACAGCTGGACATACTCAGGCCCGTGTCTCAGTTGATTGAGAGATACCAGGATTTGTTCCAGAAACCCCAAGGCCTACCTCCCAAAAGGAAAGTGGATCATACCATTCCTCTCATGCAGGCTGAGGCCATACAGGTATACACCACAACAAAAAGATGAAATAGAGAAACAAGTCCATGAGATGTTGGATACTGGAGTGATACATCACAGCTCTAGCCCCTTTGCATCTCCAATTCTGTTGGTAAAGAAGAAAGATGGGGAGTGGAGGTTGTGTGTGGACCCTTGTTTAAAAGGCGTCGCCTAGGCGTCTAGGCGTCAATTGTTGCTAGGCGTCCGCGCCGCCTAGGGAAGATCGAGTATGGCGTCCTCCTAGGCGCGGTAGGCGTCCGCCTAGGCGTGGTAGGCGTCTGGGCGACGCCTTTCTCCCCCTGGGCGACGCCTAACCTAGGGTTTTTTTGGTGCTGGATTTTGGCGCCCGCCTGTAAATTGGCGCGCGTTCTCCTTTGCGCGCGGCTGGCGGCTGTTCCTGTGCGCGTGGCTATTCTCTCCCCTTTCTTCCTATGCGCGCGGCTCTTCCTCCCTGCGCGCGCCCTGCACGCGGCCGCTGCTCGCGTCACGCCAAAGCTGCTCGCCGCTCGCGGCTGCTCCTTGCCTGCTCGCGGCTGCTGCTCGCTAGGCGCGCGGCTGGCCGGCTGCTCCCCTTCCCTGGCGCCCCTCACTGGTAGGTCCTCCCCTGCTTTTCTCTTAGGTGTCAACACCCAAAAATGATGTTCATCTTCCCCTGCTTTCCCTGGTTTGGTTGCTTGGTATTTTGTAACAGCTGTTTGTAACAGCTACTAAGGCGTCGCCTAGGCGCCCGCCTAAGTCGCCTAGGCGGTCAGGCGGTGGCTAGGCGCCTAGTTCCGCCTAGCCGCCTTTTAAACCATGGTGTGGACTATAGAAAGCTAAATGCATATACAGTCAAGAACAAATATCCTATGCCCATATTTGAAGAAATCACTGATGAGCTTGGGGGAGCTACTATCTTTACCAAATTGGACCACATATCAGGTTATCATCAAATTAGGATTAAGGAGGGTGAAGAATATAAAACAACATTTCAGACACACCGTGGTCATTATGAGTATAGAGTTATGCCATTTGGTTTAACTGGTGCCCCTGCCACTTTTTAGGCCTTTATGAACCAAATTCTGGAACCTCTTCTGAGAAAATGTGTGGTAGTGTTTTTGGATGATGTTCTGGTGTATAGTGGAGAATTTAGAAGAGCATGTGAAGCATTTAGAACAGGTGTTTGAGTTGCTGAGGAAGAATCAACTCAGACTCAAACAAACCAAGTGTTCGTTTGCTCAGGACAAATTGGAATTCCTAGGTCATGTGGTCAGTTCTAGAGGAATATCCACCGAACCAAACAAGATCAAGGTCATTCAAGATTGGCCAACACCTAATTGTGTTAAGGATATACACAATTTTCTTGGAATGGCTGGTTACTATCGTAAGTTTGTGTCTGGTTTTGGCATCATCAGTAAACCGCTGACAAATCTACTCCGGAAGAATACTGTATTTGTGTGGAATGATGAGACACAACAAGCTTTCAATGCTCTAAACACAGCTCTAACCCAAGCACCAGTTCTAGCAGTCCCAGACTTCTCCAAACCTTTTGTTGTAGAAACAGATGCAAGTGGAATGTGTGTTGGAGCAGTTCTACAACAACAAGGTCACCCCATAGCTTATATCAACAAAGCGTTGGGTCCAAAGAATATGGGGTTATCAACATATGAGAAAGAGTGCCTAGCTATTCTGTTTGCCGTAGAGCAATGGCATCCATATTTGCAACAAGGGGAATTTGTGATTAAAACAGATCAACAAAGTCTAACGCATCTCGATGATCAAAGGATAACCACACCATGGCAGCAAAAAGCATTAACCAAACTTATGGGTTTGCAATTTCGTATAATGTACAAGCAGGGAATAGAGAACAAGGTGGTAGATGCTCTATCATGCCGACCTGATTTCCAGTCTGATGGTGCTGACATGCAGTTGAAGGCTACCACCTGCTCATCTGTGGTTCCCAACTGGCTGCTCGAAGTATCCAAAGGGTATGAAACCGATGAGATGTCGAAGAAGCTATTAAGTATATTATCTACTGGGGGGCAGGTGGATCAGTTCACATACAACAATGGGATAATTAAACACAAGAATCGAGTGTGGCTAGGTGCCAACCGTGAGGTCCAGACTAGGGTCATGACAACGTTACATGACAGTGCAACAGGTGGTCACTCGGGTTTTCAGTGACCTACCAACGCATCAAAGCAATATTCAGTTGGCCTGGTATGAAAAAACACATTAAGGAGTTTGTGCAATCTTGCCTTGTCTGTCAGCCAGCGAAACTAGAGAGGAGTGGATATCCAGGGCTGCTACTTCCCTTGCCTATACCTGAACATTCATGGCAAGTGGTTAGTACAGACTTCATTTCTGGGTTACCTTTATCACATCATTACAATTGTGTCATGGTGGTTGTTGACAAGCTATCGAAGTATGCCCATTTCCTTGCTCTGGCACATCCCTTTTCAGCACTGTCGGTTGCAAAACTGTACATGAAGGAGATTTATAGACTGCATGGTATGCCATCTTCGATTATCTCTGACCGAGACGCCATCTTTACAAGCAAGTTTTGGCAAGAATTGTTCAAACTATCTGGTACCAAGTTATGTCTAAGCAGCGCGTACCATCCGCAGTCGGATGGCCAAACGGAAAGAGTCAATCAGTGTTTGGAAGCATATTTGCGTTGCTTCGTCCATTCTTGCCCCCGACAATGGTATGCATGGTTGTCACTAGCAGAGTTTTGGTACAATACATGTCATCACTCCTCTCTAGGAAAATCTCCTTTTGAAGTTCTGTATGGTTATAGTCCATCTCAACTGGGACTGGTGTCAGTTGACAAGTGTTCGGTACCAGATTTGCAACAGTGGATGCAGACTTGCCAAAACATGTTGCAACAGGTGAAACTACATCTTCAAAGAGCCCAGGACCACATGAAAAAGCAAGCTGATAAAGGTCATAAAGAAAGGGAGTTCAAGGTTGGAGATCGAGTACTTTTGAAGGTACAACCATTCTGCCAGAACTCGGTAAATGAGCGACTGAACCACAAGCTAGCTTTCCGCTACTTTGGGCCTTTTGCAGTGACCAAAAGAGTGAATTCTGTTGCGTACGAGTTACAACTTCCACCAGGCAGTTCCATACACCCAGTGTTCCACGTCTCGCAGCTAAAACCAGTCGTGGGTAATAGAGATCCTGTCCATGACATATTGCCAAACTTATCTCATGGCTTGCAGGTTCCTGAGGAGGTGTTGGACTCACGTTTAATCAGGCGAGGCGCCAAGACCGTGAAGCAGGTACTGATTCGGTGGACAGACTCGCCGGCTTCACTGGCCACCTGGGAAGACAAGCAAGCTATCCAACAGCGTTTTCCGTTGGCGCCAGCTTGGGGACAAGCTGTTTTCGAAGGGGGAGGAGATGTCAGCAGTACCAAAGGCAATGACGATGGGCAAGAAGTACCAAAAGAAAAGATGAAGGCTGAAGCAGGAAGATAAAGGGAACGCAGGCAAAATCCCAAGTACATAGGTGAGCAGTGGGGAAATTAGGCCCAGTAGGACCAGGCCCATCGGATGATTTCTATATATACTATGTGCTATAATAAGACTGGTGAACTTGGCTGAACCTAGGCGGCGGCAGACACTATCACAATACGAAATACCACCCGGCGACGGATTTGCCACGGAGGCGCACCTGTGTGTTCGTCTTGAGGAGTGAAAGTAAGAGCGATCGTAACACCATGGATATCAAAGAACTCATCAAACGACCAAAGCAGAATAGTACTCATCAATAGACATACCATTCCGCTCAATAACATGAGTTTGCTTCTTGAGAGTGTGTAAGAGAGCACCACTGTCCTGAACAAAACAATCCTTCAAATAAGATCAAATAGCTTTAGTAGTTGTGAACTTGGACATGCTCATAATCATAGACAATTTAGTGCTATTAACCATGGCAGCCATCACTTTGCCATCATTGATCTGCCAAGCGTTGATTTCAACAGCATTACTACGGTCCTCATATAAGGCAAGAGGATCTTCAGTTAAATGAAAAAGCAAACCATGACCACGTAGTGCAGTCTGAACATAGAAAGCCCACTCTAAATCGTCAAGAATGAAGTTAACCACAATAGCATTGACTGAAACGGTGTTCGATTGATGCGTGACTTACAAAGAATGTAAATAAGACAAGGACAAGATAAACCACACAACAACAACAGAGGTAGAAGCAATCAACAAGAACTAGTGAAGAGATGACCTGATTCTCTGTCTCAAACCTGATTCTCTGTTCCAAAGAAGCAGCAAAAGACCTCAACACTTGCAGACACCGGGAGAAGATGCTGACGACGAGTATCAGGAATTGCGCGACCCTGGTGGAGCCACGACCAGGATCCGCATTGACAGCAAAGGGGAGGACACGTCTGAAGGAGTCCTCAGAGGGGGAAGATGCGTGTGAACGAGTTCGTGCCGGCAACAGATGCAGGCGCGCCTGATGGATCCAATACCATGGGAGGACGCTTCTGAATGGGGGAAGGAGACTCGACGAAGACCAATGCAGCCACAACGACAACAGGTGGCCATGGACGCACCTGAATGGGATGTGGCTGCGACGGCGGCAGCAGGTGACCGCGGAGGCGGCATGGATGTTGACGGTGCAGCGATGAGCCGATGAGGAGAAGCCGCGACGACGACTAATGCGGCAGCAGAGGTGGCCGCAGATGCAGACTGGATGGTGTGGAGCCACGACAACGACGGAGCCACTACAACGACAGAATTGGGGCCGCGATGGCGGGCGAGGTGGTGGTGGAGCCACAAGCCCACAACGTTGGTCGAGATAGGGGAGCAGCGACGACGGCCGGATTGGGGAAGACCGTCGGCACAAAAAAAAAACGGATCAGGAAGGATTAACCCTAACCCTGACTTGCTTTGGTACCATGTTACTAACCTTGGATTAGAGAGAGTATGACTAGTCCTTAGGACTTGGTAGAATATATATACACAAATAATATGACCTCGTGGGCCTTAACAAGACGCACTAACCTGCCACTAACCCAGCCAGATGTGTAGCTGCTGACTAGATGGGACATTCTACTAGGAAGGTAATTGAGTTGAGTTCACATTTTTTTGAAGCTAGAAGAAACCAACTTATGCACTTAGAGATTGCACAATAAATCTAGGTGAATCCATAACCAGCCTATGAGCTCACATATTCATAATTTCATATTACCAACAGCATGGCAACACACACTGCACAACAGGCAACAATTTAATGCAGGCCATTCAAGGGGACATCAAAGGAGTTTGATGCAATCACTTATAGCACGGAAGAAAACCACCAGTGCTATGGCGATGTCATGGCAGCCAAGTAAAAAGTGTCCAAGGGGCAACCCTAACTCTACTTCAGGAGCAGGAGCAGCTCACCAAGCGGACCAAGCCTGCCCTGGAAGTTGCAGCAAACGGGGAGCACAACAACATGGGGCAGCTGCCAGGCGTGCCACATCGGACCTTGGCGGGTCTTGGCACTCCTGGCTGCGAGCCAGGCCAGCCCAGGGCGCATGGAGCAAGGTAAGGGGGAGGAATGGCGCACTGGAGGAGAAACAGGGAGGGGCTGCATCTTGCTAGAGGGAGAGGAACAACATGGGAGCAGCATAGGGAGGGAGGAGTAGAAGGGGTGGCGTGGCAGCTGCTGCTGTTGGAGGAGGGAGCCGGGTGGAGGTTCTGAGGAGGGGAATGGATGCATAATGTGGAGCTTTTAATTATTTTTGTTCTTCTCTTATCTTTTGATTTCCTTTATTTGATTGATACAAGATGAATACTAGTTGAGTTCAACAAAACTTTAATTGAACATATTCGAAAAAGCCTAGTGAACTATAATCTATACACTTAGGTGTTTCTCCCTTGTTCTTGTTTTTACTGTTATAGTTGGCATGAACTAAATTTATAAATTCATTTGGCATTAATTTTTGAAATGTTTAAACATTTTCGCATAATCCCCCCTTTTCATGTGTACTGGTTGCTCTAATATTTCTCAGGACATTTTTTCTAGAAAGTAGAAACCCAATCAGAGCCCATTCTTCATCACAAACTTTCATCATTCATAATTATTATCCTTAATAATTCTCTTAGCATTCTTTTTTTTAACTCAGTGAAGGTTTGTTCCATAACGTGAAACTCTACCATGGCTTGTCCTCTTATGGGAACCTCCCTTGATCATTAACCTGAATGCCATGCTTAAGCAATATTAAACTATGCGCTTAAACACCAGTGATGTTACATTTTGTTTGCCTGGAAAATTGTTGGAGGGAAATAAATATATCAATTCTGTTCAATCTCTTGGCAGTAGATGGGTTATTTTCTCACTTGCTACTTTATTGCATATTTGCATCCATATGCAGAAGCTAGTCCAGCGGTCCTTGAAGGAGGAAGAGAAGCTGCAGCATATGCTTGCGAACTTACCTTCTGGAATGCGCAAGAATGATTTTGCTAATCAGCACGAACAGAGCTCATCAAGGTATTGTCTAAATACGTTTATATCTTTTGTTTATGCCTTCATTTGGCAGTAACAGCATGCTGTTTGTCTTCCAGGATGCTGCCTCATTTTAACTCTTCTTTTACTGAAGCTAATGAATGTGAACTGAAGATTAAGGATGAACCAGTTGCAGCTCCTAGGGTCAGTTACATATCTTGTGGACTATTCATTGATTCTAGCTGGATTTCTTTTTCATAAGAGTTTTTTTCTCGAAAAACGCAGCTGCACATCTTTATATTAAGAAGAGGGGAATTTAAGGTCCAAGAGGACCAGTACAATAACCACCCTATGGTGGCCAGCAACAAGCATAAATAAAACTATCCATAGGAAAAAGATACAAAGAGACGACCAATGAAAATATTAAGTCGAGCTTGCTGCGTTTAGAGCAGCATCAAAACCAAGGCTTCCGAGGTGTTTGGCACCAGCTAGCACCCACCCATAAAGATAGCTCATCGAGGAAGCTTCTATGCACCTTGCTAATGGTTGGCGAATCTCCATCGAAGATAACTCTGTTTCTATGCAACCAAAGGCACCATGCTCCCAAAATAATGACACCGTTGACTCCCTTTCTATAGTTTTTGTGCACTTGAATGGTCACTTTTTCCCACCAGTCAACAAAAGTAGTATCCTCTGGCCCTGGAGTTAGGTGGCCCATACCAAAGGGGGAGAGAATGCTATGCCAAAACTGCCTGGCGAAGACACAACTAGTCAACAAATGCTGAACTGTTTCTTGCTCTTGGTCACAGAAAGGGCATGCTTCCAGATGAGGAAGACCTCTTGCCTGTCAGCTGTCCAACACTTATTCTGCATGGCTAACCATAAAAAGGTCTTACACTTAGGAGGAGCCCAAGATTTCCAAAGTCTTTTCCAAGGTTCGAAAGTGATGGAGCCCGAAAACAGAACCTTGTAGCAGGATCTAGAAGAGAAAAGGCCCGAAGACTCGAATCTCCACACGTGGTGATCTTCCTGATGAGTGAGCACAATCTCACCCAAGGTGTCCCAAAGCGTAAGATATTGCTGTATACCTACAAGGGAGAGGGTTGGTTTGATGTCCCTAACCCACAACATGCCCTCCAAAGCTTGATCCACTGTCCTGATAGAGACCACCTTTTTATCCACCTTTGATAGCACTTCAGGTGCGATAGAGCACCCATTCAACCATCTGTCCATCCAAAAAAGGGTGTTTTGCCATTGCCCACATGGGTGTACATCGAACTGGCAACTAGCTTCCTTACTTGTGACTAAACAGGGAGATCCAATCCACTCCAAGGCCTATTCGGGTCAGTCTTAATCAGCCAAAGCCATTTAGCTTGCAGCGCCCAACTCATATATAGCAGGTTTGGGATACCAAGTCCTCCAAGGTCCAGCGGTCTGGTGACTTTTCATAAGAGTTGTAGTTGTTTCTTGAACTTATGTTTTCTTGTATTGCTGAGAAGAAGGGAAGAGCACCTGCACCTCGTTGGTATATCTCAACCGAGGAGCTTGATTCACTCTCATCGTTAGTTCTCAATCTACCTTGTCCTTTTCTTGCATTCAAGTTCGACCATATGTTATTGTGACTGGATGTGAATTATGTATTCTGTTGTGACCCAGGTACATGAGGGGAAGACTGACTTTGGAAAAGGTTAATATCGCAATAAATGAAGTGGCTTCATATGCAGATGCCAATGCTCATCTTGTTACATGCCCTAAGAAAAAGGTTTGTTTCATTCAATTCCACTTTTCGACAGTGAACAACTGTTTCTATTGTATGATTGCCTGTTGAGTGTGTTGCCAATGTCCTTGCAGTTGTCAGAAGATACATGGGAAAAAGCTTTGGTAAGCTCTTGGCATTTTTTTGAGCTGAGGCATTCTTCATTTCCATTAAGCATATAACAGAAATGCAACAGTTTGAGATGAGTTCAGGCAGAAAAAGAAAATGCCAGAAGCAGATCACCTGCTTTTTAGTTATGACAATCTAATTCAGATCATATAGTCTATACAGGGAGACCCTAGCAATCGAACATGTGGCTATACTATACAGACTATACAGTTTGAGCTCCACACATAAAAAAACTATCCATACAGATCTTGACAACTGTCATCCTGCCTTCTCGATACTACCTTCTGTCTTAGATGTCAGGTCCATGGTCTTCGCCATCCTGATGTTCAGTGTCCGGCAGCTGCTTCACCACCTCAGTTGCTTGGCTAGGAGCTACTGCGCAATCTACAGTGTTAGCATGTTTACTGCTTCCTTTGTTACTAGCTGGCTGATGACTAGGAACCTCCCCTGGCTGTCACTTATTTACTCCCCCTCTTCACTGCTACCCTTTACTTCCCTTTATTGCTAGACGGCTGATTGCCCGACCAAGCACCAAAGCAGCAATAAAATCTCTCAAATACTTTCCCGTCTTCAAATTCTGCATTAAGGCAACTACAACCGCTGAATCTGGGTTGCTCCTCAACCCTTAGTAACTCAGCTTTGTAGTCAAAGACCCTCGTGTATTCTCCCTTCATAGAATCCAAAGTACTAAAGGTTTGGCCCTCTTGCACTTGGATAGGGTCACATGAGCAAGGAAGTCTTTCAGAACAACTTGTTTGATGAGCTCCACCTTCCAAGTAGGGTTATCCCTTATCTGATTTTAGTAGTGCTTGGCTATCCTTGTGGAAGTCACCAGTTTGTTATATCTCCTAGGTGGGCAGGTGTGGACATTATCAAACCTGACAACCTTGAACCACTCTGATCTGCTAGTCTTTGATCCATATATGAACCAATTGCAACTAATCCAAGTACAAACAGCTCTGATCCTAGTCTTCTCATCCTTGATGAGTTTGAGGTGTCTCTGTGTCTTCAGTTCATACTTGATCAGGGATTTCTTAAACTACCTGCTGCATCTGAACGCTGTCCCAAGAGCAAAAACAGGAATTGGTGCTTTGCTGTCATACCTATTCTTGACTCTTCCACCTCTCTGTTTCTCCTGCACTGTTCTCCTATGAATACTCACCACTTGAATCACATATTGGACTTCCTGGGTCTTCTAAGTTGGGAACCTCTGCTACTACCAAAGCTTGCTCTTTGATTTCTCTGAGCTGACTACCATGCAGACCAAACTTCTTAGCTTTGATGTTCCTCTTAATTTCTTTGCAAACCTCCTCAATTCTATTACTTCTTCATCCTCTGCAGAACTGTCCTCGTCTGTAGGTTTCTTGTCTGAAGTGTCATCTGAACCATGATTGGCACCCTGTTCATCAGCACTGTCACATTCTTCTCCTCATTGCCACCCAGTTATTTGTTGTCAGTGTCACAATGTTCTTCCTCAGAGCCACCCTCTTGTTCTTCAGCAGTGCCACAATTGTCTTCTTCATTGCCAACTTCATTCTCATTCTGCAATTTCTTCTGAGGAGAAATATAGATCCATTCTTCCTCAGCATACCAATCTCCTCTCCTTGGTCATCAAACACTTTGCTCTGCTTCATCATCAGTCCACTGAGGTGTCCTGTCAACTTTAATTTCCCGAGCTGCTAATTCCTCCATGTATATATGTCTGGAATTTCACCATCTGTTGTTTGATCTGTCATGAGTTTACATGAACTATTATCATCAAGCAGCAGTAGCCATTGGACAGCTCCTTCCATGGTTTCAGCTAATGCATGCACACTACGTTGTCAATTTTAAAGTGATCTTTAGGTGACCCTTGATTTCAGGAAGCGAAATCTTGTCCAAGTCAATGTAACTCATAGCAATCTCTCCAACATAAATGTTCAGTCCATCAATGTTCACAAAAACCCACCGTAGTGGAGCCGAACCACAAGGTTATCGAAATTATCCATCCTAGCACATAAACCGTAAAGAGCAAACATCATTCTCTTATATGCTAACACCTGTATCACCGGTTAAAAAAGTAACTTCTTCAATGGGAAGCATAGAAAATAAGTTGCTATGGGAATTGTTACATTTGGGATTTCTCTTCCTTGCCATCTTCTCATTCCTCTCCATGGTAGTCAATCAGATATATTTTCTTCTTTTATTTGAAAAAATAGATTTATTTGTATATTTTATTCAGGAACTAAGGGATATTGCAGCAAGTGGTGCAGTAAAGGGCAACCATTTCTTCCTGGAAGCAGATATAAAAGGACCTGGGTTAAAACTTGACAATACTGGCAAAGCTATTCTTACCGTAAGTATATACAACTCTAGCTACTTACTGTAACAACGTGTAGATCATGTCAATATATTTTTTTTAAACAACCATTTACATCACTGAAGAAAATTAATATTTGATAGAATGTTTAGCCTGTATGCAAGCTGTTATTTGGGAAAAGCTGTTGTTTCTTTTGTACTTTTGGATGCATAATCGAAGTAATCTAAATGTGTGTTGTCAAACTTGAACCACCACCGAAGAAGAGAGAAGAGAAAATGATACTATAATCTTGCAATTACAAACATGCAGTTTCGTTATGGCTTTTTTTATCTTGTGCTACAAAGTACAAACCATAGATATCCACCCTGCAGTCCGGTCTGCAACCATTCAGAACAGTAGGCTATAAGATGCACTGGTTAGGACAATTATCTTGCAATACCTTTGACAGTTTGTCATCTCAAAAGGATATAAATATGTTCAATAGGCGTTGGTTTCGAACTTGCTGGTCCTGCCTACTCGTTTTGTTAGCAATGGAAGTTGCTTACGTTGACTGTCTTCCAGGTTCTTCGCCACCTTGGGCGCTTCCATGAACTTCGGATTGGGCACCATCGGGTCTTTATACTGTCAAAGCAGGCATGAAGATACTTCATTTGATTTGAATTGGTGCACTGTAATTCGGCAAAATCCGGTAGCCTCCAAACCGTGATATTGCAAAATGTATCTCACATGCGCCTACTTATTAAGAGATACTCCATCCGTTATAAATATATGACATCATTGATTTTTTTAACTGACCACTCGTCTTGTTAAAAAAATAATGATTCATTTATTTTGTTGTGATTTGTTTTATCATTTAAGGTAGTTTGTGCTTATTTAAAATTTTATATTTTTGAATAAATATTTTGAATAAGATAATGGTCAAAGTTTTTTGAAAAGAATCAATAATGTTATAGTACCTGTGCTTTCATCAGTGATATGCTTGGCGGTGTGTTTTCATTTGTATGTGGTTACATTAGGCCAATGTTTCCATAGCATGTATATGCGCGGTCGCAAACGATAGTTTCCTGAATGAGTAATGCGAGAACATGCTGTAATTCCAAGACCCTTTCCTCTTTTTTGAGCTAGTGGCTAGAGTACATGTTTCATAGACTAGCTAGCGATGCAGATGGCAGAGCATGAAATTCTTGATTGCCTAGGCAATATATATATACTATATGTATTTAGAGCCCTGGGCTCTATTTAGCTAGAGGAAGCCCCAGCCAAATATGAACGCACGTGCATTCACAGCCGGCTGACCTTTCAGTTTCCATATAAATACTGACGTGCTCCCACGATTAGCTCCTTTGCTCCCGGCTCAGTTTCCATAACCGCAAAACCCCAACCCCGCCACGACTCCGGGAATCTCCGCCGATTCTTCCATCCCGGGCGACTCCGCTCCCCTTTCCGACGACTCTTCCAACCCCTCGCCGATCGCTGTCGATCCAGTCGCAAACGACATTTGAGCAAGGCGTCCTCGGTGTCCCCAATCCTCGCCTTAATATTCGCGCCGCTGCGTCCGGTGACCGGAGTCCAAACCGGAGAAAACCCTACCTTCTCCGCCGACGCTTCTGCTTCTTCGCTCTCCGCCGACCCGACTGCTTCCACGTTCTCCGCCATCCTCAACATTCGCCGCCGTCAACGGGTACCGCTCCAATTGGTAGTCCATCCCCAAACATTTTCGGTGTGTTCTTCCCAACCCTAGCTCGCGCGCTTTTCATTGGATCGAGTTCGACCGTCAACAAACGAGTTGTTTTTGTTCATTTTGCATTGTGTGGATCACAGCTAGGGTTGAAATCATTTATGCAGTTGATGTATTACATTTACACACATTTACACAGTTGGTTACGCACACTTACACAGTTGGTTACGCACATGTACACAGTTGTTTATGCACATTAGGTTACATGTTTATGCACATTAGTTAAAGTTTTTTTTGCATCAGATTATGTTCAATTGGTAATTGAGTGGTCATCTAGTTGTTTTTGTGACTGCATACACTTATTTATTCCATTATTGCTATAGTTAATACATTGTGTGACAGCATGTATTGTTTTATTGAATCATATCCAGTTTTTTATTATTTTAAAACAGACATTATTTATTACCCTAGTTCACAGTTAATACAGATTGTTTATAGCAAGTTTTGTTTTGCTCAAACATATCAGTTTGTAGGCAAATTGTGTTTTATGTTTGCAACTGTATGCAATGGTATGCAACATATTCAGATTTTTATGAACGTATAACAGGACAGAACATATATGCTACTGTGTTTTCATGTATGCATCTGTATGCAACATATTCAGTTTTTTATGCTGGTATATCAGGTCAGAATATGTATGCATCTGTGTTTAGTAAATGATCAGCCAACTAGTTGTTTTTCATAGAGTATATGTTTTATATAAAATTTCATACCTGTTTAGTGCATACATTTATGTATTTCAAATGATTACAGCTAATACATTATTTGGTTACAGCAAGGTCTGTTATTCACTTATTATTGAACAGTTCAGTACATGTTTTATCGAATCATATTCAGTTTTTTATTATTACAAAACAGACATTATTTATTACACTAGGTCACAGACAATACAACTTGTTTATAGCAAGTTTTGTTTTGCTCAAACATATTCAGATTTTTATGCAACTGTGTTTAGTAAATCTGTAAATGAGCAGTCAACTAGTTGTTTTTCGTAGAGTATATTTTTTATATAAAATTTCATATCTGTTTAGTGCATACATTTATGTATTTCAGAGCATTACAGCTAACACATTATTTGGTCACAGCAAGGGCTGTTTTTATTGAAACATATTCAGTTTTTCCTAATGATTGAACAGTTCAGTATGTGTATGCAAATGTAAATAGAGAACAGTATATTCAGATGTTTTAAGCTTGGTATTTAAAACAATTGGGTTCATTGATTCAATCATACCACACCATAAATACATATGCATATATAACAGTTTAATTTTTACAACATTGTATATTATGTATGCAGCTTTAAATTTTAAAAAATGAAGCAAGTGGACCGTCCTCCAAATAACCCCAAGCGTATAACAATTCAGTCAAGCCAGGAGTGTTTCAGTGTTGACATTCCCTCTGCAGAACAGCCTAATCCATGTCCAGAAGTTGGAAATCCTCCAAATGTTGACAGTCAAAATTTGACCAATGAAACAGTTCAGATTGATCCTGATGAAGATTTCATGCCAGCTCTGAAGAAGCGTAATGTTTCTGAAAGCCACCCAAGAGTGTTAAGAAAAGTTGTGACAAAGAGGATTAAACATGAGGAGCTACCCCGATAGGTTAATGTTATGCATACCCAACAAACAATTTCATATTTGTAATGTTCTGATTATTTTTTTATAATAACAAAATTATTTCATGTTGTATATTGTTTAACAGAGGCTTAATGTGAGGTGCAACCCTCAAGGTGTCATTGCAAGCATTAACATTTTGAATGAAAGACAACGTGAGGCTATAAGACGTGAAGGTTTCTCTTCCATTCTTGATATGACAGTAGATGCGTTGTGCAGTAGATCACACCTTCAATGGCTGATGGACAAGCTAGACCCCAAGGATATGACAATACATCCTGGTCCAGGAAAGGAACTCAAGATCACAAAGGACATTGTTCATCTTATCCTTGGCGTGCCAAATCACGGCGGTGGTAAACCTTTGGGGATTGACGAAGCAGTTGCAGCAAGCAACCTGAGGGCAGAGCTTGGTGTGGCCAAAGATGAGTTCAATGTGACATTTCTACAGGATCGTTTAAGGAAAGGCGAGGATGATGACCTTTCAATCAGATGTTTCTTCCTCATTCTATTCAACCGTCTGCTGTTTCCAACTGCTAGCTGGGGCATAACATATCATGAGGTGCTTCTCACAGAAGAAATGCACCGTTTCCATGAGATCGACTGGTGCCAGTTGATTTTTAATGATCTATGTGAAGCTGCCAAGAAGTGGCACAACCGAATCACCACAAATGTCTCCACGAGTATATATGGATGCTCCATTGTTGTCCTTGTAAGTATAGTGTTTTTCCGTATGCACATTTATTTCATTTTTGGTTGCTAACTGTTGGTAGTTATGTAACATGTTTTACGATGTTGGTTACGTTTACTTACATAGCTATTGAACATTGTAATTCTTTTATGTAGTTGTATTACTTGGATCACCTGCATACAGCCGCTGCCCCCCAAAATAAGACTGGCACACCTCGCATTAAATTCTTTGATAAGAATAGCATAAAAGCTTTGACCAAAGCTGGCAAGAGGAATGTACGCCATGGGGCTGAACCTTTCGGACATTGTGAAGTAAGTTATTCATATTTTCACAGTTGGTTATGCACACTTACACAGTTGGTTACTCACAGTCACTACAATTTTATTTCTAGTTCCAAAGCTCGACAAAGACATGCTATGCAGTTGGACCTAAGATCGATCGCCAATCTGAGGCAAGTTTATGATGTATTATATACATTGTTTATGATTATTTATGGAACAAATAGAATAGGAAGGTGGACATGGATTCTTATTAATTTTTGCTGAACAACCAGCCGGAGTGCAGGACCAATATTTTTGATGCACCGCGCCCTGCCCCCATGCCTCGGCCAACTTTTAACATCAAACTTCCATCTATCAAAGAGATGATGTCAAGTAAGATCAACGATCTCCCACATCGTCATTGTCGGCGTTCCGAGACCGGGGGGTCCCTGAGCCGACGAGTGAATGTCGCCGCGTGCCTCAGCCCAGATGGGTCGAGCGCGAGGGCGAGCGCGAAGGGGGGAGAGCGAGGCGGCCGGAGACCGGCGTGAGAGAGGTGGGAATCCCGCGGCCTTCGTGTTCGTCCCGCGCCCAGGTCGGGTGCGCTTGCAGTAGGGGGTTACAAGCGTCCACGCAGGAGAGGGAGCGAGCGGCTTCAAGCGAGCGCGTGTCTCGTCCTCGTCCCCGCGCGACCAACCCTCTCTAAGAGGGCCCTGGTCCTCCCTTTTATAGGCGCAAGGAGAGGATCCAGGTGTACAATGGGGGGTGTAGCAGAGTGCTACGTGTCTAGCGGAGGAGAGCTAGCGCCCTAAGTACATGCCGTTGTGGCAGCCGGAGAGATTTTGGCACCCAGCTGGTGTGATGTCGTGGCCGTCGGAGGAGTGCTGGAGCTTGACGGAGGGACAGCTGTCGGAGCGGTTGGGTCCTTGCTGACGTCCTCTTGCTTCCGTAAGGGGGCTGAGAGCCGCAGTCGTCACAGAGTATGCGGGGCGCCATCATTGCCTATCTGGCGGAGCGAGCCAGATGGGACGCCGGTCTTGTTCCCTGCGGCCCGAGTCAGCTCGGGGTAGGGTGATGATGGCGCCTCCTGTTGACGTGGCTGGTCTGCGCCCTAGGTTGGGCGATGTGGAAGCTCCTCCGAAGCCGAGGTCGAGTCTGTCTTCCGTGGCCGAGGTCGGGTCCGAGCCCCAGGTTCGGGCGAGGTGGAGATTGTCGGCTGGTGCCGGGGCAGAGTCCGAGCCCTGGGGTCGGGCGAAGCGGAGTTCGTCGTCCTCTGGGGCCGAGCCCAAGTCCGAGCCCTGGGTCCGGGCGAGGCGGAGATCGCCGGCTGGTGCCGGGGCAGAGTCCGAGCCCTGGGGTCGGGCGAAGCGGAGTTCGTCGTCTTCTGGGGCCGAGCCTAAGTCCGAGCCCTGGGTCCGGGCGAGGCGGAGATCGCCGGCTGGTGCCGGGGCGGAGTCCGAGCCCTGGGGTCGGGCGAAGCGGAGTTCGTCGTCTTCTGGGGCAGAGCCCAAGTCCGAGCCCTGGGTCGGGCGAGGCGGAGATCGTCGTCTTCTGGGACTTAGCCCGAGTCCGAGCCCTGGGTCAGGCGGAGTGGAGTTCGTCGTCTTCCGGGACTTAGCCCGAGTCCGAGCTCTGGGTCGGGCGGAGTTCGCCGTCTTCCGGGACTTAGCCCGAGTCCGAGCCCTGGGTCGGGCGGAGTTTGCCGTCTTTCGGGACTTAGCCCGAGTCCGAGCCCTGGGTCGGGCGGAGTTCGCCGTCTTCTGGGACTTAGCCCGAGTCCGAGCCCTGGGTCGGGCGGAGCGGAGCTTCCTATGGTGCCTTTGGCCGGGCCTGACTGCCTCTCAATCTCACTCTGTCAAGTGGCACCGCAGTCGGAGTGGCGCAGGCGACGCTGTCCTTCTGTCAGGCCGGTCAGTGGAGCGGCGAAGTGACGGCGGTCACTTCGGCTCTGCCGGCTAGGGGGCGCGCGTCAGGATAAAGGTGTCAGGCCACCTTTGCATTAAATGCTCCTGCGATTTGGTCGGTCGGTGCGGCGGTTTGGTCAGGGTTGCTTCTTGGCGAAGGCAGGGCCTCGGGCGAGCCGGAAATATGTTCGCCGCTGAAGGGGGGCCTCGAGCGAGATGGAAATCCTCCGGGGTCGGCTGCCCTTGTCCGAGGCTAGGCTCGGGCGAGGCGTGATCGAGTCCCTCGAATGGACTGATCCCTGACTTAATCGCACCCATCAGGCCTTTGCAGCTTTGTGCTGATGGGGGTTACCAGCTGAGAATTAGGAGCCTTGAGGGTACCCCTAATTATGGTCCCCGACAGTAGCCCCCGAGCCTCGAAGGGAGTGTTTGCACTCGCTTGGAGGCTTTCGTCGCACTTTTTTGCAAGGGGACCAGCCTTTCTCGGTTGCGTTTTGTTCCGGTGGGTGCGCACGAGCGCACCCGCCGGGTGTAGCCCCCGAGGCCTCGGAGGGGTGGTTTCACTCCTTCGAGGTCTTAATGCCTTGCGTAGTGCTTCGGCTGGTCTGGTCGTTCCCTCATGCGAGCTGGCCGTAGCCCAGGTGTACGGTCGGGTCCCAAGTTCTCGGGCTGGTATGTTGACGCTGTCAACGGTTCGGCCGGAGCCGGGTTTGCGAGAGCAGCCCCCGAGCCTCTGCACAGAGCGAGAGGGCGGTCAGGGGCAGACTCGGCTTTTTTACATACGCCCCTGCGTCGCCTTTCCACAAGGAGGAGGGGGGAAAGCGCCATGTTGCCCTCGATGGGCGCCGAACATGGTGTCTCCGATGAGCTGCAAGCGGGTAATCCGAGTGGACGTCCGTGCCCCGTTCGTTAGGGGTCGGCTAGGGGCCCAGAGGCACGCCCAAAAGTACCTGCGGGTGATCTGCCGGACCCGATCCCCTGGCGACGGGGTCCGAGGGCTCGATGCCTCCCTCTGATGGGATTCCGTTACAAGATCGTTCCCGCTGGTCTTGGAAATGTCCTAGGGTACCTCGGGAGCGCAGTCCGAGCCTTGGTTATGTATCGAACATACCCATGGTCATCCCTCGCTCAGCGTCTGAGGCGGCTGTGAACCCTTCGGGGGCCAGCCTTCGAACCCCTGATCAGTAATGGGCGCGGAGCCCGAGTAGCCTGAGGCGGCCGTGGAACCCTTTTGAGGGGCTGGCCTTCGAACCTCTGACCAGTAGTGGGTGTAGGGCCCACGCGATCTGAGGCGGCTGTCGAACCCTTCTGGGGGGCCAGCCTTCGAACCTCTGATCAGTAGGGGGGCTCGGAGCCTGGTTCCTTCTTGGGGAAGGATCCTTTTCGGGGTATCCCCCTTTCCCGGTCCCTGTTGCAAGAGAGAGAAAGAGGAAAAAAGGAAAAGGATACGAAATCGAACGACACAGTGTACCTTTTTTGACATGGTCGTCATGGCGAAGGCGAAGCGTCGCCCGCTTCTCCTGCCAGAGGCGCCGCCGGTCCCGCCGTGGAGTTAATGCGACAGGGCGAGTGGTTGGCGGGGCGGCCGTTGTGTGTGCGCGATCCGTTCGAGGAACGGATCACGGGCGCGTTGTCTTCACGCCGTGAGAGAGGGTTCTCTCGCTGCCCCCGGACGGGACGTAAGCTTGGCTGACGACGTGACCGCTGCACCTGCCCGCCTGCCACCGCCATTACTGCCGGCCCGTCTTCGGCCGTATTGACCATCGCGCCAGGCTGGCGCTGCTGGGTCGTGCGCTGGGTCGCCTCGAGTCGCGGTATTGGCTCCGCAGTCGAGGAGGCACGGTAGTGGCGCGAGTGGCGGTGCTGTTGCATGCGCGAAGCATTCGGCGCGCCGGTTGCATGACGCGTGGGCCTGGGCCCCCACGCCGGGCGTGTTGGGAGTCGGAGAAATGCGCCCACTTGGCGCGGTTGCATGCCGCCTGCATGGCTGCCCGCCCTTTCGCCCGTTGGTCTGGGCAAAAGTGGAGGGTCGCCTGTAACCGCTGGGCGGTTGTGCGCACCGCGCACGGCGGTTTGGCTTCTTCTGCTCTGAGCCGGTTTGCATGACGTGTGGGACCCAGCCCCCACGCCGTAGGGGAGGACCTTGGAGCGTGTTGGAGAAGACTCAGCCCACGATGGCTGGGGACACAAGTAGGGAGAGTCGCCTTTAAAAGGAGGGTGACCCCCTTGGAAGGCGACCATGTCTTCGCGCTCCCTTATGCATCGTGTCTTTCCGCCTTCCAAGCCCCCGGATGGGGGATATTCGCCGTCTTTCCGCTTCGTCGTCGGGGGAACGCAACTCCGCGAGAGTTGGTACCTTTCAGCCATCGTTCGGCTTCAAGGATTTTCATCATGCAGCCCAGCTGCACCCCTCCACCGGCGGTCACCCAAGATGGTGACCTCCAGCCCCTGGACAGGGAGAGGCAAGCTGGGCTGTGATCTTGGTCCCGCCCTCAGCCTTGAGGGTGTTCGTCATCCTCGCTGGGGCGGGGAGCGAGGCGAGCCGGGGCTCTACCTCCCGCGTGGGCCGGTGGGCCACCTCTTCTTCCAGCTTCTGGTGGTGGCAAACACCCTCCAGCTCTGCGGAGGAGACGTCCTCCAGCCATGCCGGGGAAGGCGAACTGTTGCTGCCCAGCTAGGATGCAACATTCCGCCCTCTTCCTTGCATTCGAGGCAAGGACGGCAGCGAGGACCTGCGGTGCACTTGGGAGCGGCCCGCTCTTTGGCTTTAATAGCTGGTTCGCGTCCCTTGAGCGGGAACGCGAACGAGAGCCCTCCGGCGGCCGCGTCCGTCCTGGGACCATGGCTGCTGCTGCAGAGGTCGCTGGCGGGTCCCCTGGTGTTCGTCGCCTCGCAGGCTCGAGGTTGTTCATACCCGCGGGGACGGAACCAGAGTTCCGTTTGTAATGGCACTTTGGATGCCAGTGTGTTTGTTCATTGTGGCTGTCGAGGCCTGAACATGTATGTAATTTTGGCACGGAGCCGTGTTTTTTCCTCATTTTCGAGCACTAAGACTCGCCTGTTGGTTGTCTGAACCGCTTCACCAAGCGTGAGTCGCCCCGTGTAAAGGTGACGAGTGAGGTATCCGTATCCCAGAGGCGTAGGAGTCCCTCGGCTCGGTCGACCTTGTTGTCCGAGGCTTCTCTATCTTAGTTAAAGGAACCCCTCGGTCGCTCTTCGATGAGCCGAGGCTAGGGGTAGCGGTGTCAGCATGAACAGAGGCGGGGTTGGCTCGAAAAGGAAACCTGGTTGGCCGGAGCCTAGCTGGGTCGTTCGTTAGTGGGACCGACGCCGGAGTTGACCAGCCGAGGCTTCGGGTTGGGCCGACGTCCTTGGAGGACAGCTGGCCAAGGCCCCGGGGTGACCGGCCGAGCCGCCTGCTCGAGCCGGATTCCCGAGAAGACCCTGGCAGCGATGGCCCGGGCGTGGCGATGACGTCGTCCTTCAGAGTGGAGATCTTCGGACCGCGTCGCCGTCCGAGGCTAGGTCGGACCTTGCCGAAGGTGTCGTCGATGCCGAGGGTGCTGCTGCTCCCTTCGGCCGTCAAGATCCGAGCCTGCAGGATCGGATTATCTTGTCGCGTGTGTTTTCTGCGGCCGCCGAGGCCTAAACACACCCTCGCCGTGTTGTAAAGCTGCGTCTCTTTTCCTCTTGTTTTGAGTATCTGGACTTTTCTGTCAGTAACAGAATTGTTTTGTGCGAGCGAGAGTTGCTTCTCACGGAAGGTGATGAGTGAGGTATCCGTATCCCGGAGGCGTAGGAGTCCCTCGGCTCGGTCGGCCTTGCCGTTTACGCGCACTCTTACCCGTCCATGGGGTTCTGTTCCCGACGCAGTCGAGAAGGCTCGAGAAATCGCTTCGGCAGAAGAGCTTCCGAACTCGAAGTAGTCAAAAAGCACGAAAGCCATTCTGGCAGAAAGGACCTTTTTTTCGAGGAAGAAATTCGACGCAGAGGGGGTTCCCCCCCTTTTAGCCCCCGAGGGAGGGTCGGGCTTTGCCGAGGCGAGGCCGACCCTTCCTTGACGACTAAACTTTGCGTGGGAGCAAGGTATATGAACAACTTGAAAACATCTTAAGGGTAGAAGCGACGTAGCTGTTGGATGTTCCAAGCGTTGCTGTAGACCTCGCCTTGACTGTTGGCCAGCTTGTATGTTCCGGGCTTCAGAACTTTGGCGATGACGAACGGCCCCTCCCAGGGAGGCGTGAGCTTGTGCCGCCCTCGGGCGTCTTGTCGCAGCCGAAGCACCAGGTCGCCCACCTGGAGGTCTCGGGACCGGACCCCTCGGGCGTGGTAGCATCGCAGGGACTGCTGGTACCACGCCGAGTGTAGTAAGGCCTTGTCCCGAGCCTCCTCCAGTTGGTCCAGCGAGTCTTCTCGGCTTGCTTGGTTGCTTTGGTCGGTGTAGGCCCTCGTCCTCGGGGAACCGTATTCTAAGTCTGTGGGCAAGATGGCCTCGGCCCCGTAGACTAGGAAGAACGGCGTGAAGCCCGTGGCTCGGCTCGGCGTTGTCCTCAAACTCCAAACCACCGAGGGGAGTTCCTTCATGCATCGCTTGCCGAACTTGTTGAGGTCGTTGTAGATCCGAGGCTTGAGCCCTTGTAGAATCATGTCGTTGGCATGCTCTACTTGCCCATTTGACATGGGGTGAGCCACGGCGGCCCAGTCCACCCGGATGTGCTGGTCCTCGCAGAAGTCCAGGAACTTTCTGCCGGTGAACTGGGTGCCGTTGTCGGTGATGATGGAGTTCGGGACCCCGAAGCGATGGATGATGTTGGTGAAGAACGCCACCGCCTGCTCGGACCTAATGCTGTTCAGGGGTCGGACCTCGATCCACTTGGAGAATTTGTCGATGCGACCAGCAGGTGCGTGTAGCCCCCGGGTGCCTTCTGCAAGGGGCCGACGAGATCCAGACCCCACACAGCAAAAGGCCAGGTGACGGGTATCATCTGCAGAGCCTGAGCGGGCAGGCGGGTCTGCCTTGCGTAGAACTGACACCCTTCGCAGGTGCGGACAATTCTAGTGGCGTCGGCCACCGCCGTCGGCCAGTAGAAGCCTTGCCGGAAAGCATTCCCGACAAGGGCTCGAGGCGCTGCGTGATGGCCGCAAGCCCCCGAGTGTATCTCTCGCAGGAGTTCCTGACCTTCGGTGATGGATATGCATAGCTGGAGGATGCCGGAGGGGCTGCGGTGGTAGAGCTCCTTCTCATCTCCCAGCAAGACGAACGACTTGGCGCGCCGCGCCACCCGCCGAGCTTCGGCTCGGTCGGAGGGTAGCTCTCCTCGGTGGAGGTATTGCAGGTACGGGGTCTGCCAGTTTTGATCAGGCGTGACCCCACTTCGCTCCCCCCTGACGTGCAGCGTCTCGCCCTCGGGGGCCGAGGGTACCTCGGGCCGAACCGAGGATGCCTCGGACCGAGCCGAGGGTGCCTCGGACTGGGCCGAGGGTGCCTCGGGCTCGGGCGTGTCGTCGATCTTGACGGAGGGTTGATGCAGATCCTGGGAGAAGACGTCCGGGGGAACCGTCGTTCGCCCCGAGGCTATTTTAGCCAGCTCGTCCGCAGTCTCGTTGTAGCGCCGAGCGATGTGGTTGAGCTCGAGCCCATAGAACTTGTCTTCCAGGCACCGAACTTCATCGCAGTAGGCCTCCATCTTCGGGTCGCGGCAGTGGGAGTTCTTCATGACTTGGTCGATGACGAGCTGTGAGTCACCGCGAGCGTCGAGGCGTCGGACCCCTAGCTCGATGGCGATCCGCAACCCGTTGACCAGAGCTTCGTACTCAGCCACATTGTTGGATGCCGGGAAATGGAGGCGTAGCACGTAGCGTAGGTGCTTCCCGAGGGGCGAGATGAAGAGTAGGCCTGCGCCGGCTCCTGTCTTCATCAGCGACCCGTCGAAGAACATGGTCCAGAGCTCCGGTTGGATCGGAGCCGTCGGTAGCTGGGTGTCGACCCATTCAGCTACGAAGTCCGCCAAGACCTGGGACTTGATGGCCTTCCGAGGAGCGAACGAGATTGTCTCGCCCATGATTTCCACCGCCCACTTTGCAATCCTACCCGAGGCCTCTCGGCACTGGATGATCTCCCCCAGGGGGAAGGATGACACCACAGTCACTGGATGAGACTCGAAGTAGTGTCGCAGCTTCCGCCGCGTTAGGATCACCGCGTATAGCAGCTTCTGAACTTGTGGGTAGCGGATCTTGGTTTCGGACAGTACCTCGCTGACGAAGTAGACTGGCCTCTGAACGGGCAATGTATGCCCCTCTTCTTGCCTCTCGACCACAATCGCGGCGCTAACCACCTGAGTGGTCGCGGCGACGTAGACCAGGAGGGCTTCTCCGGCAGCTGGGGGCACCAAGATAGGCGCCTTTGTGAGGAGCGCCTTCAGGTTCCCGAGGGCTTCCTCGGCCTCAGGGGTTCAAGTGAAGCACTCGGCCTTCCTTAAGAGGCGGTACAGAGGTAGGCCTCTTTCGCCGAGGCATGAGATGAAGCGGCTCAGAGCCGCGAGGCATCCCATGACCCTCTGTATGCCTTTCAAGTCCTTGATGGGCCCCATGCTGGTGATAGCTGCGATCTTCTCTGGGTTGGCTTCGATGCCCCGCTCGGAGACGATGAACCCCAAGAGCATCCCTCGGGGTACTCCGAAAACACACTTTTCGGGATTGAGCTTGACGCCTTTCGCCTTGAGACATCGGAATGTCGCTTCAAGGTCGGAAAGGAGGTCGAAGGCTTTCCTCGTCTTGACTACGATGTCATCGACGTAGGCCTCGACCGTGCGGCCAATGTGTTCGCCGAACACATGGTTCATGCACCGCTGGTACGTCGCGCCCGCATTCCTCAAGCCGAACGGCATGGTGACATAGCAGTACATGTCGAAGGGTGTGATGAAAGAAGTCGCGAGCTGGTCGGACTCTTTCATCCTGATTTGATGATACCTTGAGTAGGCATCGAGGAAAGACAGGGTTTCGCACCCAGCAGTGGAATCCACGATTTGGTCGATGCGAGGCAGAGGGTAGGGAACCTTCGGACATGCTTTGTTGAGACCAGTGTAGTCTACACACATCCGCCATTTCCCCCCTTTCTTTCTCACAAGCACAGGGTTGGCAAGCCATTCGGGATGGAATACCTCTTTGATGAACCCTGCCGCCATTAGCTTGTGGATCTCCTCGCCTATGGCTCTGCGCTTCTCCTCGTCGAATCGGCGCAGTGGCTGCTTGATGGGTCGGGCTCCGGCTCGGATATCCAGCGAGTGCTCGGCGACATCCCTCGGTATGCCGGGCATGTTCGAGGGACTCCACGCGAAGACGTCGGCGTTCGCGCGGAGAAAGTCGACGAGCACTGCTTCCTATTTGGGATTGAGCCCGGAGCCGATCCGGATCTGCTTGGAGGCATCGCCGCTGGGGTCGAGGGGGGCGGACTTAACCGTCTCCGCTGGCTCAAAGTTGCCGGCATGACGCTTCACGTCTGGCACCTCCTTATAGAGGCTCTCCAGGTTGGCGATGAGGGCCTCGGACTCGGCGAGGGCCTCGACGTACTCCACGCACTCCACGTCGCATTCGAACGCGTGTTTGTACGTGGGGCCGACGGTGATAACCCCGTTGGGGCCCGGCATCTTGAGCTTCAGGTAGGTGTAGTTGGGGATGGCCATGAACTTCGCGCAGCATGGCCTCCCCAGTACCGCGTGGTAGGTTCCTCGGAACCCGACCACCTCGAACGTCAGGGTCTCCCTTCGGAAGTTGGAGGGTGTTCCGAAGCAGACGGGAAGGTCGAGCTGTCCGAGGGGCTGGACGCGCTTCCCGGGAATGATCCCATGGAAGGGCGCAGCGCCTGCCCGGACAGAGGACAGATCAACACGCAGGAGCCCGAGGGTCTCGGCGTAGATGATGTTGAGGCTGCTGCCTCCGTCCATGAGGACCTTGGTGAGCCTGACGTCGCCGATGATGGGGTCGACGACGAGCGGGTATTTCCCCGGGCTCGGCACATGGTCGGGGTGGTCGGCTTGGTCGAAGGTGATGGGCTTGTCGGACCAGTCTAGGTAGACTGGCACCGCCACCTTCACCGAACAGACCTCCCGGCGCTCTTGCTTGCGGTGCCGAGCCGAGGCATTCGCCGCCTGCCCACCGTAGATCATGAAATAGTCGCGGACCTCGGGGAACTCTCCTGCCTGGTGATCTTCCTTCTTGTCGTCGCAGCGGGCCTTGCCACCCTCCGTGGGTGGCCCGGCCCTGTGGAAGTGGTGCCGAAGCATGACGCACTCCTCAAGGGTGTGCTTGACGGGCCCCTGGTGATAGGGGCATGGCTCCTTGAGCATCTTGTCGAAGAGGTTGGCACCTCCGGGGGGCTTCTGAGGGTTCTTGTACTCAGCGGCGGCGACAAGGTCCGCGTCGGCAGCGTCGCGTTTCGCTTGCGACTTCTTCTTGCCCTTCTTCTTGGCGCCGCGCTGAGTTGACGCCTCGGGGGCATCTTCCGAAGGGCGACCCTGGGGCTGCTTGTCCTTCCGGAAGATAGCCTCGACCGCCTCTTAGCCGGAGGCAAACTTGGTGGCGATGTCCATCAGCTCGCTCGCCCTGGTGGGGGTTTTGCGACCCAGCTTGCTCACCAGGTCGCGGCAGGTGGTGCCGGCGAGGAACGCGCCGATGACATCCGAGTCGGTGATGTTGGGCAGCTCGGTGCGCTGCTTCGAGAATCGCCGGATGTAGTCCCGGAGAGATTCTCCCGGCTGCTGTCGGCAGCTTCGAAGGTCCTAGGAATTCCCAGGGCGCACGTATGTGCCCTGGAAATTCCCGGCGAAAGCTTGGACTAGGTCGTCCCAGTTGGAGATCTGCTCCGGAGGCAGGTGCTCCAACCAGGCGCGAGCGGTGTCGGAGAGGAACAGGGGGAGGTTGCGGATGATGAGGTTGTCATCGTCCGTTCCACCCAGTTGGCAGGCCAGACGGTAGTCTGCGAGCCACAGTTCCGGTCTCGTCTCCCCCGAGTACTTTGTGATAGTAGTCGGGGGTCGGAACCGGGTCGGGAACAGCGCCCATCGTATGGCTCGGCTGAAGGCCTGCGGACCGGGTGGCTCGGGCGAGGGACTCCGATCCTCCCCGCTGTCGTAGCGCCCCCCACGCCTGGGATGGTAGCCTCGGCGCACCCTCTCGTCGAGGTGGGCCCGACGGTCGTGGTGATGGTGCTCGTTGCCGACGCGACCCGGGGCCGCAGGCGCGGTGTTGCGCGTGCGCCCGGTGTTGACCGAGGCTTCCCGCATGAATCGGGAACTCGCGGCATGAGGTTCCGAGGGGTACCCCGGCTTTCGGGAGGCGGAGCTCTCGGCCCGTCGGACCGCGGCGCCTTCCAGAAGATTCTTGAGCTCTCCCTGGATTCGCCGCCCCTTGGTGGTTGATGGCTCTGGCATCGCGCGAAGAAGCATTGCTGCTGCCGCCAGGTTCTGGCCGACCCCACTGGATGCGGGTGGTGGCCTAACCCTGACGTCGTCGGTGATGCGGTGCTGGAAGCCCTGGGGTAGATGACGTATTTCTCCAGCCGGAGGTTGGCCCGCCCATGCCTGCCCGACGTCCCGACGGATCGGCTCAAGCGCTCCTGCTCCCTCGTCGAGCCTGGCATGCACCCCGCGGATTTGCTCGAGCTGTGGGTCATGGCCCCCCGCCTGAACGGGGACCACAGCTAGCTCCCGTGGGATGTCAACACGAGGCACCGGCCTAGGGAGGTCACCGTCCTCCGGCATGCCGAGATGGTTGCCTTCGGAGGGACCCCCTAGATCGACGTGGAAGCATTCGTGACTTGGGCCGCAGTCCTCGTCGCCGAGGCTACGGCTACCGTCGGAACAGTCGGAAAGGCAGTAGTCGCATGCGGTCATGAAGTCCCGCATGGCACAGGGGTTGCCAAGTCCAGAGAAATCCCAACAGATGCTGGGCTCGTCGTCTTCCTCGGACCCAGAGGGCCCGTAGGTCGAGACGTCCGTCAGCCGGTCCCAAGGTGACCGCATACGAAACCCCAGAGGGTTTTGACTCGCCTCTACAAGAGCGCCCGCCAAAGCAGGGCCGCTAGGCGGGTCGAGGCTGAATCCGAAAGACGTGGGATGGGAATCGGTCGGTACCTTTTGGTCGACGGGCAGCGATGAGGTCACGTCGGGGACTGACTGCGCCATCGTCTCAGGTACGAGGGTGATGTCCAGCAAGCTTTTCGCGAGCGTGCTGGCGTCGTCCGCTTGCTCGGGATTGGTGTGTCGCGGGGGACGGCGCTCGCCTTCGTCTCAAACGCGAGGTCGACGCCCGGTGCGCCCCCCATTGGGGCGCTGGGGCCGTCGACTCGCTCGACAGCCGACGAGGCGCTGTCTCCTGCTTGGCCTTGGTTGCCCCGCCTCCTCCTCCGTCGGCGGGGGAGAGGACGGGGTGAGCTCGAAGGTTGTTCTTCCACCATGCGGGGAAGACGTCGCCGATTCCGCCGCCGGCGGGCGGGTTGTCGGCCGCCACTGTCGTTGTCGCACGGCGGTGGAAGGAGTATCACGTCGTAGCTGCCGTCGAGGGACATGAACTCAAGACTCCCGAAACGGAGCACCGTCCCGGGTTTGAGAGGTTGCTGGAGACTGCCCATCTGGAGCTTGACGGGAAGCTGTTCGTCAACACTCAGCAGGCCCCTACCTGGCGCGCCAACTGTCGGCGTTCCGAGACCGGGGGGTCCCTGAGCCGACGAGTGAATGTCGCCGCGTGCCCCAGCCCAGATGGGTCGAGCGCGAGGGCGAGCGCGAAGGGGGGAGAGCGAGGCGGCCGGAGACCGGCGTGAGAGAGGTGGGAATCCCGCGGCCTTCGTGTTCGTCCCGCGCCCAGGTCGGGTGCGCTTGCAGTAGGGGGTTACAAGCGTCCACGCGGGAGAGGGAGCGAGCGGCTTCAAGCGAGCGCGTGTCTCGTCCTCGTCCCCGCGCGGCCAACCCTCTCTAAGAGGGCCCTGGTCCTCCCTTTTATAGGCGCAAGGAGAGGATCCAGGTGTACAATGGGGGGTGTAGCAGAGTGCTACGTGTATAGCAGAGGAGAGCTAGCGCCCTAAGTACATGCCGTTGTGGCAGCCGGAGAGATTTTGGCACCCAGCTGGTGTGATGTCGTGGCCGTCGGAGGAGTGCTGGAGCTTGACGGAGGGACAGCTGTCGGAGCGGTTGGGTCCTTGCTGACGTCCTCTTGCTTCCGTAAGGGGGCTGAGAGCCGCAGTCGTCACAGAGTATGCGGGGCGCCATCATTGCCTATCTGGCGGAGCGAGCCAGATGGGACGCCGGTCTTGTTCCCTGCGGCCCGAGTCAGCTCGGGGTAGGGTGATGATGGCGCCTCCTGTTGACGTGGCTGGTCTGCGCCCTAGGTTGGGCGATGTGGAAGCTCCTCCGAAGCCGAGGTCGAGTCTGTCTTCCGTGGCCGAGGTCGGGTCCGAGCCCCAGGTTCGGGCGAGGTGGAGATTGTCGGCTGGTGCCGGGGCAGAGTCCGAGCCCTGGGGTCGGGCGAAGCGGAGTTCGTCGTCCTCTGGGGCCGAGCCCAAGTCCGAGCCCTGGGTCCGGGCGAGGCGGAGATCGCCGGCTGGTGCCGGGGCAGAGTCCGAGCCCTGGGGTCGGGCGAAGCGGAGTTCGTCGTCTTCTGGGGCCGAGCCCAAGTCCGAGCCCTGGGTCCGGGCGAGGCGGAGATCGCCGGCTGGTGCCGGGGCGGAGTCCGAGCCCTGGGGTCGGGCGAAGCGGAGTTCGTCGTCTTCTGGGGCAGAGCCCAAGTCCGAGCCCTGGGTCGGGCGAGGCGGAGATCGTCGTCTTCTGGGACTTAGCCCGAGTCCGAGCCCTGGGTCAGGCGGAGTGGAGTTCGTCGTCTTCCGGGACTTAGCCCGAGTCCGAGCTCTGGGTCGGGCGGAGTTCGCCGTCTTCCGGGACTTAGCCCGAGTCCGAGCCCTGGGTCGGGCGGAGTTCGCCGTCTTCTAGGACTTAGCCCGAGTCCGAGCCCTGGGTCAGGCGGAGCGGAGCTTCCTATGGTGCCTTTGGCCGGGCCTGACTGCCTGTCAGTCTCACTCTGTCAAGTGGCACCGCAGTCGGAGTGGCGCAAGCGGCGCTGTCCTTCTGTCAGGCCGGTCAGTGGAGCGGCGAAGTGACAGCAGTCACTTCGGCTCTGCCAGCTAGGGGGGCACACGTCAGGATAAAGGTGTCAGGCCACCTTTGCATTAAATGCTCCTGCGATTTGGTCGGTCGGTGCGGCGGTTTGGTCAGGGTTGTTTCTTGGCGAAGGCAGGGCCTCGGGCGAGCCGGAAATATGTTCGCCGCTGAAGGGGGCCTCGGGCGAGACGGAAATTCTCCGGGGTCGGCTGCCCTTGTCCGAGGCTAGGCTCGGGCGAGGCGTGATCGAGTCCGTCGAATGGACTGATCCCTGACTTAATCGCACCCATCAGGCCTTTGCAGCTTTGTGCTGATGGGGTTTACCAGCTGAGAATTAGGAGCCTTGAGGGTACCCCTAATTATGGTCCCCGACAGTCATCGATCTAAATTCACAGATATTCTTGCTGCATATGACTTGGAGGTTGACAAGTCATGCGTAGCCATAAAAGACAGCATTGACAAAATTATTGAGAAGCAATACGACGTAGCAGACAAGTTTATAGAATTGATAGACGAGGTACTACGTGCCGAGTCTGAAAATTTAGAAAACGAGACTGATGAGCCACAACAACCGGGGAATTCGGCTGATTCAGCAGGTATTCCTTATTCAGAACATTTTATCTTTCGACATGTGCATACGGTTTTTGTTATAAGTACAGTTAACAGCTTATGTTTTTGTCAAGTATACATAGCAACATTTGATTTATAATGCAAGTTTTGACATATATTATTTTCAATATAATTGTGTACAAGGACACACTGTTGATGCCACCTAGCCCACACCCGATCTGCCATCCCAAGCATCACAGCTTGAGACCCAGCTGGGTGGTACTCAGTTTGAAGAAATTCATGAAAGACAACAGCATATCCGTAGAGTGCTTGAGACGTGTCCCGACGAATCGGATGTGGTTTCAGATCAACAGGTAATTTGTCCAACTCCAATACTATTTTTACTCATCATACGTACATGTATGCATACTACTTTTTAGCAGTATACGAACCACACTTTTTTGTCAACAGGATTTCTGTTTTGATGTTCGAAACATCATTTTGAGAAACACAAATATCACACCTCAAACCACATCAGCTTGCACCCGCTTGCCGAAATTTGACGTGACACCGGAAAAAAATGTTTGTTAGCAGTTCATGTCTCATGTTATAATTCCATTTTACTATACATACTACACAGTTATACTAATTATATACCTTTGTGTAGAGAGATGAAATGACAACAGAGGAAATGGAACACAATGACAGTGGGCCAGTTTTTGACCAGACCCCAACTCCTCATGTCAGTATGATAACATACATATTACATAATGCATTTTATGATATTAAACTGATTTTTTTAATGTTCAACCACTTACAACCATGTTGCATTTCAGGATGATACACTGAAAGGGACAACAAACTATGGATCTGATCCACCCCTTACAGAGCAAGAGTGCGTTCGTTCTCTGTGGGATTTAATTTGTTCCAAGGACATTGACCAAAGCAGGTACATGTTACCCAAATTACAAATAACGTATTTATAAGTTTGGTTCATTTATGCAATATGAATCTATAACTTTGTTCATCATACAGGGTTGTCATAGATTACGGTGAATACAGTGCAAACTGTATGGATATTTATGAATCTTTCGCGGAGGGCAAATGTATTGAGAATGTCTTCATGCAGTGTTTCATTGAGTGTGTTCGTGATGATTCCAAAAATCATCGTCGAACTCTGACATCTAACAGATTAATACTTGATGTCAACGTTGGGGTAGGTTCTTCTTCACAGTTATTGTAACTATACACATAATATACTTACACACTCTATTTTTTTATAGGCTCTGTTAAATTTTGAAGAGCAGGAACGTCACAGCAAGAATCCTCAGCCGTTTGATCAAAATGTGTTACAGAATTGCTTGCACAACACATTGCCTCCTTTGGTAAATCTGGATAAATGCAAGTCGGTAAGTCCCATTAACATTTTGTTCCCAGTTTCATCAGCACATTAACTGTACATTTTAATTATCATGACATTGTAACAGCAACATGTAACCTATATTTACTTTTCTCATCAACAGATATTGGTACCTATGCTTAGCAGGGGACATTGGACACTGTATGTGATCAATCTACACCATCGGGTTATACACATTTTAGATTCGAATCCGTATGGTATACAACTTGGTGGCACTGAATGGAAGGACTACCATTATGATCCAATTTATTTAGGTGGAAGGAAATTTGGTTGAAAGCTCAATATACATCATTTACAAATAAACATTCACAACAGTATGATCAAAACCTTGTTATTCCTTTCGTCAAATTCACCATCCTTTTCGTTGTCTCTATTGTCTTCATCATCGTCCTGAGATTTTATTGTTTCACACCTCATCAATATAATATGATTAATAATATGTTACAAAATACATATTAAAACATTACATACCTGTATACCATCTCCTCCACTAGTTCCACAAGTTTCCTCAACGTCTATATCTGTCTCCAAACGCGAAAGTACTTCGAGAAGCTCATCCATTACTGTTAGGGCTCTATCATGTCCTGCTTTGGATAAACTAGCATGATGCACTACTTTCATTGCCTTTTTTAGCAACATCTTCTGTCTATATGACTTTGTTTCTCCATCCTTCCCCTTCAAATTCCTATCATCTCTTGAAAACGGAACATCTTGCCTTGCAGAGTAGGTGTATCTTTGTAAAATATATTCCTTCGGTATCCGGTCAATCTGAAGATGCATAAACGCGCGTAGTACATGTACACAGAATAGCCCTATAAAACAATAACTATCATAAGAGTTTGTACATATGTTTTCAATGTATATATTTACTATTTAGTACTCCATACCTGTATGTTCCCAATGTTTGCATTCACAAGTATACTTTCCTACATCTTCATCAGCTGTCACTTTGAATTGGTGTTGTCCCCACACAATTTTATTCGATCTAGTTGTATGTTGCACTACCCAATCATTTGCACCCTGTAACACCCGGTTTTAAAGAAACAAAGCCGGGTGCATCTCATACATGCGCCAAGAAGACAACATATATAATAACAGAGTGTATAGAGATAAATGTCATAAATCATCAGAGTATTTATTACATAGCGGAAGACTTATTACAAAAATAAGATAAATGTAAAACGAACTAAGGATCGACGGCGCGAATGTCGACTGAGAAACGCCACCTAGATCAGATCGAACTCCTCAGTGTTAGGCGACTCCTCCCGAACCACCTGCTCTTCTCCTGTGGGGGGGTGTGAGACAGCAAGAGTGAGCTCACATACGATCATAGCTCAACAAGTTGTGGGGAATAATGTGACATGAACTCACCAAAGGTGGGAATTCATGAAGTGTAAGGCTGATCAATGAAATAAAGGCTGAATCTGAGCATTGCTTTTATAAGTTGGTCAAAATTTTATTAGCAGTTACTAAGTGTAAGTGAATACCAAGCCATAGTAATAATAAAAGTAATAATAAAATAATCCCAAATGCAATGAAATGACAAATTAAGTTTAAGTTCCATAAATTAATCATGTGAGTGTCCGAGCCGCTCATGACCGTGAGCACGGCTAGTATACCAGTTTTACACTCTGCAGAGGTTGCGCATCTTTACCCACAAGTCGTGTTACCCATTTGCCACGGAGTTGATCAGACTCCATACACCTCTACCTAGGAAGCGAGGCAGGGTACCACTACGAGGCCTTTACAAAGTTCCACTAGCTTCAGACTACCCGCTACAGTTTATAGGAAGCTCCAGTGCAGGGTTCTTGCCTGACCGCCATCGCAGCAAAATCAACCAAGGACCTCCCTACACTGACCACTCCCCTACTGCCCTTGCCCCTTTCGGGTAAGGTAGCCCTCCACTAGCTTTCCTAGTTAATCAGCCAAGGGCGTCCCATTAAACCCTTGTGGTAGCACTGTTTTCCCGGGTGGTTCTCCATGTTCCCATTAACATAATGATCTTAACATGAACAATAAAGAATAAAACAGATAATAAAAAGTATAACAGTGAGTGATGAATATCTCTATACCAAAATCCACATAAAGCAATAGCATGTACTACCCCAAACTTTAGTAGTAAAACCAGTGGTGAAGCAAGGTATAAAGATAGTCAAATCTAGGGTATCCTATTGGGTCCCAGCAAAATTATCCTATGCAGATCATTATGAATAATAAGAACATGAATGGGTAAAAGAAGTGATCAAGGGCACAACTTGCCTCCAATGAGCTCCTGCTCAGCTGTCTCAACTTGTTGAAGCTCAGGTTCCACAGTGGTTTGCTCGTCTACTCGCATCAATACAATACATACATGACATAGCATAAATTAACATCACATCAAACATGCAAATAGAATATACAGTAATAAACTAGACATTAAAATAAGATCACAGGAACTGGAATCATTAAATTTGGAGTTATATATTTTAAGTTATGGATTTTCTAAGGTTTTATGTGCTTAATACAAGATTAAGTGGTAGATAAATTTTAAATTGTCTTTCATGTCAAAACAGAGGCACTAATAGATAGACAATAATTTTATGAAAATTTAGGAACTGGAATGGTCTAATTTGGAGTTCATATGCATTTACTATGAATTAAACAAGTTTTAACATTTATTTATGCGCTAAAAATTAATTTCAGATATTAATTTCTGATTTCTAATACTCTCTGGATCGGGCCTCAATTACAAGCAACTCCAGGGGCTAGACGGCAAAATCTCCTAGACTCAGAGCGCCCCAGGGTGGACGGCGGGTTGATTTCCGCAAAGTCCAGGGACTCTTATGCAAAACGACCCGGCCGAAGGGGTATCGGCCGATCGTGGCCGTTAGATCAACTCTGGAGGGCTGCGATTAGATCATTTATTAGCTGAAGCGGTATGAATCTATGGCCCATCCGATCCCAATCTAACGGTCGGCAATCAATTAAACCCAGGTTTGCTTTCAATCACACGATCTCGCATCCACGGTCCCAGTGCCACGCGTGAAGGGGGTATTCTCAAACGAATCAGGGCCGTTCTCTGGGAGATCCACGGTCCACCGCCCATCGTCCCAATCCAGCTCAACCCGCACCTACACGACGGCGCGGTCGCCAGGCGCGGTGGCGCCATCGCCGGCGCCCGCCAACTCTCAGTTTCCTGCTCTCGAACTTCAATCGGAACACTACTATACGAAGACAGTACTCTTGCGAATGCATTGACGGGGTTCATACCGGAATCCGAGCGGTGCCCAGGCTTGCCCGCGGCGCGCAGCGGACGCACGACGACGGTGAGAAATTCCGGAGTCCTCAGTGCACTCCAGGCTCCAAGACCGCACGCATCAACTCCCAAGGACCCCGGCGAGTACCGACGTTCACACCTCGAGCCACCGGACCCCAGCAACACGAGGAGCAGCACCGACGGAGGACTACCTAAATCTGCGTGTGAGCACTGGCGGCGCTACGGTTTATGTTGGGATGGCCTCAGGAGTTCGATGTGGCTTAACAGGTGGGTCTTCCGTCTCCAATTTATCCCCGAGCCCCCGCTCAACTTCCTCCAGCACGGACTTGTGGATTAGAACGGATCCAGCGCCTGCCCGCCATGCGCGGCGATTCTACCGGGAGGGAGAAAAGGTCGAGCTGACCGCCGTGGCCCACCGCACAGAGAGTCACTAACCACGCGTGCGAGGAGACCGAATCACTGCCAAAGGGGCCCGCATGTCAGCGTGACAGCGCGCGCAAAGAAAGGAGGGTCTTGGGCCGCGCGGATGAAATCCCCAGATGGGCCAGATAACGCATCCGAGGCCCAAGTTTGCTTTTATTCTTTTCCCCATTTTTTTATTCTCCATTTCCCTTCATCTATTCCCAAATTCAATTTGAATTTCGAATTTCAATTTAAACTTGTGCCTAATTTATTCTTAGTTCATGTTGTGGGATTTAGAATACCTACTTTGGAAATATAATTATTTATATATTTATTTTCTATATTTTGTATAATCTTTTCCTTCTCTTTCTCTAATTCTAGAATTTCTTTTTTTTTACATCTTAAGTCCCACTTTGGCCTTTAGTATATCTCTTTTCACATTATAATATTTACTTATATTGTCACGAAGTGCACACAAGAGTGAAAAACCAGCATGATGCATGTTTTAGTGGTGTGTCTTTTATTAATTACTTGTTTTTAAATGTGGTGTTCACATGCTCCATTAAATAGAGACAAAATATTCCAGGGAATAATTTCTTATCATATGATGTACACAATTGGGTGTTACACACCCCCTTCTTCGTCGTGCATTATCTTGAATGCGGTTGCATATTTCAAAGATTCCTGGAATTTATTCATCACAGCCCTTGTGTATGCTCTTGCAACCCTTATCTCAAACATGTATAGCGTGTTCGTTTCCTTTTGACCCTGTGACATATATAATGCAAATTAGTTTACACTTATATTAAGGTATCAATATACGACATAACAATTTTATCCTCACCATGCTTCCCACTGCTTCCTTTGACTCTTTCATCTTTCTACTGTGTAGAAGTTTCATCATTTGCTTGGCGAATTGATGAAGCGGAGTATTTGCATCGACATGTGCACTTTTGACAAGCCTGTTCATGCTTTCGCTACGCTATGTAGACAACATTAGACCACAATAATGATTTTTGAAAAAAGCAGGCACCTAATCCTTACGTATTCCATACAGCTTATCGAGAGTAATGTTATCGTGCAGATGAAAATCTTCAAGTAGCATTGACCATGCAGTCTCAAACTCCAACTCAGTCAAAGGATGATGTATTATAGATTGAAACCGTGTCTTAAAGTCCATTTCCTTAAATCTTGCATACAACTCGTTTAGAAAAGGCATATACCTATTTTGCACATGCCATAGACATAAACGATGTATTGTGTGTGGGAAAACCCTCTCGAGGGCTACTGGCATTGCAGGATCTTGATCTGCAAACATATATGACAAAATTGTACGAATCTTATTCCATGTTATATAAAGAAAATAATATCAAATTTAAGCCATATTTTATGTATATACATTTAATTCATTATTATCAGTCGTACCTGTCAGCATCACTCGTGGCCCTTCGGTTCCCATGCATGTTTTGAAGGCGTTGAATACCCATTCAAATGTATCAACAGTTTTATCCCCCAACAATGCGAAAGCAAAATATAGTGCGATGGAGGTGGTGATTTGAACCAACAAACATACCTAGTGGTTTTTCATACAGATTAGTCTTATGTGTTGTGTCAAATGTAACCGCATCACCAAAATCCATGTAATCCCCTTGCTGGCTTGCATGTGACCAAAATATGCTCAAAATCTTGCCTTCTTTATCCAATTGGAAGTCAGAGAAAAATTGTGGATTATCCTTTTTGCAGGATGCAAAAAAGGATAGTAGCTTTGCCACATCATTTGCATTTCTTTCTCGTTGCTTTGCCTTTTTCCTGAAATTATTGGCAAAATTTAGCATTAGGCGAAAACAACAATCAGCAAATATCAATTATGAATATCAATCGAAACATATTATAAACTTACAGGTTATACATGTCCTGTGCTGTTACAGGCACTCTCAGGACCACCGTGCATTTCTGATACATAATCCATAATACAATGTTGCGGAATTCGACTCTCTTGCATTGAACTTATGAACTCCATGTATTCAGGATCATGCGTCTTGTTGCATTGTAATTGATTATTTTCGATATCCTTTTTAAAAAATTCATGATTATGATCCAAGTGCAACAGATCAATACGCACTGATATAACTGTCTCTTTTGTATCATCATAAATTTTTTTAAGTTTCATACCGGCCTTGCATTGTGTCCGCTTCGAACTGGTACTACGTACCTTTGGGTTTGATATTCCCCTTACTGCACTTTTGCCTTCCATCGAGCAATTCAACCACTTACAATTTTTTCCGTTCCCTATACTTTTTCAATAGAAATCCAACTTCATATGCATACCTACTATAAAATTTATATGCTTCATCCACCCCACTGAATGTCATACCAACTTTAGGTACCAATCTCGGATCAATTGTAACTTCCTGTGCAAAAATATAAATTGTATCATGTATGGTACCCTACATATTTTTATGTTGTATGTACATCATAACAATTTTCTGACCATAGTTTTACAGTGTATGCACAATATAACTACTGAATGTCATACCATATCTAGCTGCCTTCTACTGTATACAATTTAACCTACAATACTGAAAATTCAAATCAGTTCAATATTACTTACATGTCTCTGCAGAATCACTAGTGTGTCCTGTTCATGATCACCAATAGTACGCATAGTATTAAGGTGCTGTCCTCCTTGATTTACTGTCATCCTTGATGCCTCAAATATGGTCTGATCATCAACCCCCGGGGCCCTCAAAGCTGCTGGTGCAGTAATTGCATCTACAGCAGTAGCTGATTCTGTATGCGTAATTCCATCTGACGCTAACTGGTTCCCTCCTTGTTGTTCTTCCTGCACCGTTGTTACGATATCCAAGCATTGATTTGGTCGATGAACAGACGTCGGCGTCGTATACTCACTTATAGACTTGTTATCCCATGGCGCCGCCATCTTCCAGAGCAATTACGCCCTTCACCCAGCCGCGCCCTATCAAATGATGCGTACTGTCCACTTTTTTTGGAAGATTATGATTATTTTCCCTGTACCATGCGTATATCCAATATCGTGGACGCGAAATTCACGGCGCATATCCATTATCCGCTGAATTTTAGGATCGTGGCCGCGCTGATCGTGGGCGCTCTGATCGTGGGAGTAACAGCCATTTATGCAATTTTATACATAGATTTACGGTGTCGTAACTGTCTGTTTAAATGTGCTTCCCCAATTTACGGGTTACACGTCACCGACCCACGTTCGAACAAGTGGCCCACATCGGTTTACGCATATTTGTACTAGCTATTATAATTGCATAACTGTAGTGCATTAAAGCGGGCCGCCTGGATCGGTCCATTCGGTTCGACCAGGCTCGGCTATATATATATATATATATATATATATATATATATATATATATATATATATATATATATATATATGATAGACTAGATAAAACACCAACCAAAGAAAAGGTTGCCCAACATCAATTAAAATAGTTTAAACATCTCCAAGGGACATATGTGTATAGTGGGATTTTATGGTGTGATAGTAATAGAAACAAAAAAAATGAGAATACCAAAGACAATAAAAGAAGACTTGAAAAGATAAAATATGCTAAAAAAATTAACCTTATATCAAATAGAAAATACTTATCTATATGACTAAACCATAATTTGTGGCTTTTATTGGATTTCAACTTTAGTCTAGCCCAACTGGGGACAAAGGCTTTGTTATTATTATATGATCTGAATACAATCAATGATGGAAACAACACATTTCGTTTACATCCATCCAAGTATATTTTTATTGATATGGCATGACTTCTAGTCCCGTGGAGAATTAACAGTTTAACACTAGTGTATATACAAACCTACTTCAAAAATATTCCGGCCAAAATGCTTATCCCTAACAATAGCGAGCGCTAATCCACCTTCCTACCTGGAACTTGTACAATAGCACGATCTAACACCAGAGAGATCTAGAGGAGATGCCGATCATCTCCACACGGTTTCATTTGCGTCGGTGAAGATGGCATTGTGATGCTCGATCAGACACTGGATAACCTCAATGGAGCTGTAGTCTGGTGGTGAAGCATCATCTAAGGGGATCTGGGATGAAGCATCCTCGTCATCCTCATCTGCAATCGATTAAGCAGCTAGTGTGTTTATAACAGTTGACCAAAGAAGGGATCTTTGCCTACAAATAGGATTGTAGTTCCTAGTGAAAAAAAATAACTAAATATTTTATGAAAAAAATTAATTAAATAGTCTACTTGAACTGAACAACCAAAAAACTTTTGGTGAATAATCCCTGGCCCACCCAAATAAGGCCTACTATTCAGATAAAAATCATCCAGAACTTTTTATTTGAATATTACCTAAGACTGTGATATCTGCTCAAGAAGCACAATATATCAGTGGCTACAAGCCAAAACATGCACTTGGTGGGAACAGCCTAACCTGAACTCTGATAACATGCTTTTCAATGGTGACCTAATCTCTACCGGTTCATGTAATGGAAAAGTGGCCAAGGGTTAACGGATGGGCTGATGTACCCAGACATCTGTAACTTCTCTTGGCTCGTTACTTGGTAGTTGGTAGGCAGTTGCCAGATGGCCCACGATCTTAATCATTAATTCATGCTGGGCCATAAGAAATAGACAGCAAGTAGCTTTCTTTGCTAACACGTGCCAATTTCAGATTTGATAACTTAAATGGTTTATGCCACAATTGATACAGACAACTACCACAAGGGCAGCCACAAACAGACTAGACTGCTCTGTGCCACAATGATCAGAGACAACTACATAATGCCTGAGATTGTAATAATAAAATAAACAAGATGGAATTTACATACCTAAAAGGTAATAAACAAAGTAGAATTTACACACCTAACAGGTCCCATGTGGCATCATTTGATGTTGTATCCACAATTTTTGGAGGCGGTTTCAGGGTAAACTTGAGGTGGTTACGCAAATCTGTGCCAGTGTCACCTTGCCGCCACATGATCAAAGGCGCAAATTCCACAGCAAGGCTGCGGGAGTCCATCTGCATTGCATAAAAAACTTGTAAAATACCACACCAAAGGTGATTCAGTAGTAGTAGTTAGGAAAAGAGGCTAACTCGAGAAATACAGAAATTAAAGCAGCATGCTTTGCATATGTAAATTAACAAACTATGAAATGCTTCGCTGTGAAAAGATATTCAATGTTGTTTATCAATCTACACTCTACAGACAAAATAGAACAAGATCATTTAGTCAGTATATTTATGCTCGTACCAGTCCCAATTCACAACCCTATAATTAACACAGCTAAGCAGGTGCGAATGTGTATCAGAATCCCATCTGTTTGCTACATCGCTCATGTTTTTGTCCCAATCAGATAGAAGTCGGTAACAAATGTGTAATTGGGCCTACAGCTAATTAAGCAAATTGTGGTTCCTTTTTTAAGAGCTTTTCCTGAATTTGAATGGAAAAGAAGTAGTGAAATCTGAGCTGAGATTTTTCATATAGGAGTCATTTAACTTTGGTAATATGAAAGTTATCATGGCAGACCCAATGCCAGAGGCTCCCACATGACTGGGGTCTAGGAAAGGATATGAAAGTTACAGTGAACAACAAATGAACAAATCTAGTTTAGCACTCTCAAACCCAGTGATGGCCAACTGTTTAAGAGGCTTGTTTACACTTGTATGCACTTTACATACAGTTTGATTCTTCATTGATAATTGGGCTTATTTTGCAGAAACCACTAGGATTCAAACCAAATAAATAGATGCTACATCTTCCACAGGATCTAAAAACAACTACATGGTATATGAATTAAGTCTTCAGTACATGTTACTCCTGAAGATGTTATAGACAGTTTTACTGAGGCTATCCGCACTGGCGGACTGGAAAGCAAACGCTATCCGTTTGGAGTCCGCGATACAGTAGGCCGTGTCTGCAGCGGTGAACTCGTTCACCTACGCTAAAATACAGTCGGGCGTCAAAAACTCCAAATATAGCGCTGAACTGAGCCATGCAAGGTGGGACGGCTGCAAGGCTTGCGAGCCAGGTGGGACGACTGCAGGTGTGAGGCGGGCCCAGTATGGATATAGAGTAAACATGAGTACGGAGGATTGTAGTATAGAGTAAAGAATTTTGCTGATCAGGACAGAATATTCTTTTTAGGGTAAAAATTTAGAGTAGTATGAGTGCGGATAGCCTGACGTCTAGCATTGCATTATATTATTCAAAACTGGATGTATCTGTTACTGGATTTGTTACAGAAGTCTTTCAGAAACCCAAAGTGTCAGTCAATCCATGTTAGCTTGTTCGGTTACAAGGGATGAAATCTCGCTGTGGATTTAATCCGGGTCTGGATTAGGTGAATCCATACCTCACACACAATCCCATGGTGGGATTAAATCCATCATTTAATCCATGTACTCTCAAAGGTAGTTATTTTTTTGATTCATGGATTCTAATATAAACTTGTGCAATATCTTCATAGATTTGTTCCATACTTATTGAGCTATGGATAGAATCCATGCCTTCCATATTTTTAAAAATTCCCAAACCCTTGAGCTATAATTAATGATGGGTTTAACCGAATAAAAATTTTTAAGTAAGCTTGGATTATTTGGGGCCATGGATTGTGACATGGATTTAATTCCAATCCATGCTAATCCAGAGCTGGATTGGCGAACAAGGCCTTAGGTGAAATTGCCATTTCCTAACATTTGTCAGCCCTGTCAAAGCTAAAGAGAGAATTGTGCAAGACAAATAAAATATTAGGGGCATACAATTACATATTAAGTGGCTACAAATATGTACTAAATCTGAATGTTAAACGGTGTCATCCAAAAACAATAGCAATGACCATGCTAACAATCTGTACTATATTTCAGTTCAGATTTATTACTTTTAGTTCCAACAATATTATCAAAAACAGAACAAAGGAAAGGAATAACAACTTGCAAATGCATCAGAGAAAAGTAACAAAAATAAGGGACAAGATCAACCTTGTTAAGTGATGATTTACGGCTGACTCGCAGCAGCAACGCTGTAACAAACTCTAACGTCATGTAGTTCACATTTGGAAGCTTCTTCAATATGTTCCTAAGATCAGGAATGCTAACCCTCGCAGCTCGAAGCTCATCATAAAGCGAAAATGTAGTAAGTGGCTCCGGGATACTGGCAAGGTAGCACTTCACCAGTGCACCTACATCAATAGGATTTACACCTTCAAGTAAAGATGCACCCGAGTCTGCAGAACATGAAAAAAAAATCAGGCAGACGGTAACAAATGATAGCTGAACTAAGCTTAAATATGACTGAGCGGCAGTGAAACCTTCATTGTAAAGAGAAACTAACTGCTGAAGAACTTTTTTGTCACCTTCAGATTTGAATAAGTACTCATTATTCAAACCTGGGAAGAAAACGATTCAGAAATCATACAGTAGTAAAATTAAAATGGAGACCAGTTTTCAGTATAATTTTCAGCCAGTTCACCTGATATAACCAGGTAGTCCGCACATCTCACAAGCACCAGGGGCACCGCTCTATCAGATTGCTCTCGTTGTACAGTAGCTTCAATAGGAACACCAAACACTGCAAGATTATGATGCAATAGTGAATCATTTCTTTTTGTCCGTTGCTGCTCTTACTGTACAATGGCTTGAAGAACTATTTACATTTTGTAGGGCCATTTATCACATGCCACAATCCACAAATAGACAGAACAGACATAAACTTACAGAAAATATTAGTGAAGAATAAGTTAAACAAGCCATGCAAAGAATAGCAATGCTAATTGACATAAAACTTAAAGGCATATGAATCCAGAACTTGCGCTATGTACAGGAAACTTAAGCTGCTACAGGGGAAAATAATTGCCTGGATGCTACAAGTAAATATATATGCGTTGTCAACTATGATAGATATGAATCCTGGATACTGAATTGTGAGCATACCATCAGTGCTTGCGACCCCCTGGGGCAAAGAGTTAGAAATGAGAATTAGAATTATACTCCCAAAAATTCAAATTGTGTTACTAGGTAACAGAATTCCAAACCACAAACCTTCTGCCAGCGTTCAATATTGTTCAAGATACTCTTGCTTTTATCTGCAGTTTTTTTAGCAGCCTGCGAGCACATGGAACCAAAAAAGGATGAGCTTCTCTAAAGACACTAGTGTTTATCTACAAAGAATGGTGAACGAATGGCAACACCAAAGGAATGCAAGGTCCAAGTATTAGAAACTCGTTAGGGTTCTGGCTTAGTCCTCTTGTAATTACTTGTACACCCCTGTGTAATAGGCTTCGCCAACTAATTGGTCTATTTAATACACTCCCAACCCTGATTAGGGTTAGGGTTTCCCACATGGTATAGAGCTAGCCACTTTCTCTCTCTTCTCCTCCCTCCCCCACACAGCCATCGACCTGCTCTCCCCTGCACCAGCCGTGGCACCTCCTCCCCAGTCGCCGGCCATGGCCTTCTCCGGCGCCGGCGCCGCGACCTTCCCCTTCTCCAGCGTGGGGCTCAACGCCGCCGCCCTGCGCGCGGACACGCCCCCTACCCATGCGGCCACGGGAGCCGCCGCTGCGAGCACAGACGGCACGAACGCCACTGTCCCCTCCTCTCCAACGCCGCCGCCTCGGCTGCGAGCCTCTCCAACGCCGCCGCCCTCTGCTCACCCGGCAGCCTTCTTCCCCACGCTCTTGCTCCCCTCCTTGCACCCGGCTACAACAACCTTGGCCTCCCCGGCTACCCCACACGCACAGGGAGTTCATCCCTCGCTACCACAGCAGACGCGTCCGACGTCCTCTCACCTTCCCACCTCTCTCTGCAGCAGCAGCGCACATGGCGGTGCCCCCCGACTTCCCCGACTCCCATCTGCCCCTCAACGACCCCACCTGGGCCCTCTCCAATCCATTGAGTGTGGCCGAGCCCACGACCGATTCAGCGCTAGTTACGGTCCTCACCACCATCCAGGCTGTCGTGGTCGCCTCTCAGGAGTGCGAGTGTGCCACGGCCCTCGCCTAGGAACACGAGCGCGTCATAGGCACTGCCCTGACCTCTCAGATGTCTGTCGTGCAGCGCCTCTTGGCCGCAACGCTACCCCCCCCCCCCCCGGTGGCCCCTGAGGCTCCCCACGCCTCCGGCCTCGACGCTGACCTCCACGCTTAGGCTGCCAGTGTTCACAGCATCTGGTCCCTCGTGTCCGTCATGTTGGATCCGACATCCCCTCACTGCCCTCGCTGGTGCGATCAGGTGGTCCTCACGCTCTGGCGGTTCGCCCTCGCCGACCACGTTCTCGATGACGTCGTCGCCTGTTGTCCTCATCTTGGCACCAAATGGACAGCTTGGTCCTCTCGTGGATCAACGACACCCTCATCGTCGAGCTCCAAGACATCGTCCGTGAGCGGAAGGGCACCGATCACCAGGCTTGGATCGCCCTCGTGGACCAGTTCCTCGGGAACTTGGAGGCTTAGACGCTCCACCTCGACGCGTTGTTTCGTCTGTTCTCCCAGGGGGACCTATCCGTGAGCGAGTACTACCACCGGATGAAGGGCATGGAAGATTCTCTCTGTGATCTCGGCGAGCCCGTCGCCGACCATACCCTGGTGTTGAACCTTCTGTGTGGCCTCAGCCCACGCTACGCCCACCTAAAGGCTCTCATCAAGCGAATTGTACCATTCCCCACTTTCCACGCCGTCAGCAATGAGCTTCTCCTCGAGGAGCTCATGCCCTCCAGTGTGATAACGGCCGAGAGTTCAACAACTCCGTCTCTCGCTCCTTTCTCTCCTACGGCGTTCAGTTGCGCCTCCCGTGCCCTTACACTTCTCCCTAGAACGGTCGGACCGAACAGATCATTTGCACCACCACTAACATGATTTGTTGCCTTTTCTTCAGGCGTCTGACCCACCAGCTACTGAGCTGAGGCGGTTAGGGTTTCCCACACCAAGTCCTAATATCCCAGAGAAAATTACATTTCTCAGTAGACTTTAATGTTACAGTGAAAACATTTAAAATAACTATTTAATATACCAACGATTCTGCCATGTTGTTCACACATGGAAATGCCAATAACCAAGGTGCAGTATTTGTTACTCCATTTTTTCCCTGTTAATGATTCAGTGCACTATTCAACCAATCTTTATGTTGGTAAGGCTATCTCCAACAGCTTACTCATCCTCATACCTATATTTAGACTCTACTCTGCGAGCGAACAGAATAGTGCAAAACAGTGATTTTAGGTAAACTTTAGGTAGACTGCTGCAGACGGGCTAATGACGCAGAATAGACAGATTTGCAGAACAACTAACAAAACAAGGAACTCTTGCCTTTTTTCCATTAAATTGTTTTTTTTTGTATAATTCGAAATGATTGCAACAAATAGATTACACCGAGAACTCCACAACAGTTGAGACTACACTGACCAAATAACATGTCAAAGCACTTCTGTTGAAACACATGCATACCTCTTCAACTTTGACCTTTCCCACTGCAACCTTCTCCTTTGTCTCTGAAATGCCTTTCCTGAAAAGCAAACCAGTGGAGGCAGCAGCAGTGATGATACGCTCTTGCACTGTCTCATGCGGCGGACGTTGCTGCTGCTGCTGCCTAGCCTCTTGGAAGACAGCCCACCGACTCTTCACCACGGACCCAACCTTCCCAGCAACATCAACTATATTATCCCCGGCCGATTGGCCTGCCTGCTTCAGCTTGACACCTGCATTAAATTGGCGCAGTAAGGTTAAAACTCTAGGTGAAGCAGGCATAAAAATGGTAATAGGATACAAATACAAGCAGCCTGCGCAGTCACACTCTCAGGACTATACTGGTAACTCGATAATAGCACCAAAGCACATGATAATTCTTATCTTTATCGGTGCCAAAAAACTATGGAGTACTAATAAACCCCGACATCATCGTGACAAAGCAATTTGATGGAATGATTACACTTAAGTAGGAATATTCGTACAAAAAATGATTACCGAGTGATTTACAACAAACAACATGATGTCACACTTACTGGACGTGGAGAAGAAATCTGTGGCCTTGCGGCGCCACGGGGGCGACTCAGCCAGCGGCATCACTGCCTGCAAACGATAAGAAACATCCATTGAGAGCCATGGAACAGCTGTAGTAGAACCTCGAAATGAACCTATACTCCGTAGCAGTAGAGCACAGTGGAAAATCAGAAGCAGAACGCCAGAACCACTCCCGTAACGCAGCTACCACTCAATTTGTGTGAATCATGGAGTAATAACTCCGTAAAACATCTAACATCAATTGACATCCTGAAGGAGTAAACAACAAATGAAAAGCTGAACCGCACGGTTATATTACTCCTAAGCCCAGACGAGCTCAAAACGAACCCGGCTCCTAATCACAAATCCAAACACGAGCCAACTCCAAACCAAGCAAGCCTAGATAAACCAACCAGTCAAAGTAGATCAACAGCTCGAGCTAGTGACGAATAAAAACCTTAATCGAGAAAAAAAAATCACACACTCGACGCTGACCAAAGTTCGAAAAGGCGAAGATCCAAACCAAACCAAAGCGACAGAGAGTGACGCGGGATCGGACGAACCACGGCCCGATCCGGCGAATCAGCGGGCGGAGCGGGAATGAACAGCGAGCTGGAGCCGACCGAAGAGGCAGGAAGCAGAGCACGCTCAAGGCGATTACCTTACCTCTCCTCTCTCTCTCCTCTAGCTCCCGAGTCGAATCGGATGGAAGCGAGGCGAATCGCGGTGAGAAAGCGAGAGGACTGGGTCTCTGCAAGTTGCAACGAGGCCGCCGCAAGTTGCAACGAGCTGGAAAAAAAATGAGTTGGGTTTTGTTTGGGGCGCTCTGCCGCTTGTTGGATTCTGCCATTCTGGTTGGCGGAGGCGAGCGAGACGCGGTAGGGATTTGGGAATCCCTTTCCCGGTCGTGACGTGCGCCGCGCTACGCCGCACGGCCTCTCCCTCACTCACCTACACGTGGGCCTATAGATATCCAAACAGTGCGGGCCGTCTGTTTTGGCCCGTGACCCCGCACGATTCTGGCACGGTCCAAGCACGGACCGGCACGGTTGGGAACGGGCTCGGGCCGGATTTGGGCGACTATAGAGGCTCGTGTGCTATGGCCCGGCCCGGCACGCGCTACAGGCCGGCACGGCGGCGGCCCGTTAGCCAGCACAGCCCACTAACGCGGTAATGCCCACATTAGACTAACCCTAGGTCCCCAGCCCACTCGGCCACTCCCCCACCTCACACTCACACACAACCCTAACCGCGACGGCGCGACCGCGACGGCGCGACCGTGACGGCGCGACCGCGACTCCCAGCTCCCAGGCGATTCGGCGGCGGCGCTCCTCCTCGACGTCCGCGACTCCTCGACGTCGGACCGTCGGCCGTCGCTACCGGCTCTGGTGCTTCGTCCTCGTCCCTCCCTCCGTCTGTGTACTCCAGCACTCCCTAACCCTAACCCTAACCCCTCCGCTCCTCGACGTCGGCCGTCGCTACCGGCTCCAGACTCCGGTACAACGGTACTCCGTCCTCCTCCCTCATCCCTCCCTCCATCTATGTCTGTTCGCTTGCTTGTAGTTGTAGCTGTTTAGAACACATCTTGTAGCTGTGCAGAACTCATCTAGATTTGGTGCAGTACCTGTGTAGCTGCCTGCCTGGTCGCTGTTCGCTTGCTTTGCTGGTCGTTGTTCGCTTGCTGTTGCTGTTCGCTTGCTGGTGGGCGGTGGCTCAGTGGCTGTGGTTGTGCTATGTTCGCTTGCTTCGGTGTCTCCCAGTTGCTGTTTTGGTGCAGTGGTTGTGCTCAGTGGCTCAGTTGCTGTGGTTGTGCTATGTTCATCTAGATTTGGTGCAGTACCTTGTGCTATGTTCATCTAGATTTGGTGTAGTACCTATGTTCGCTATGTTCGCTTGATGTTGTTGTTCGCTTGCTTCGGTGTCTTCCTGACCTCCTCACCCGCCCTCCTAATTCCTATTCCCATCTGGCTGTCTCCCAGTCCCAGAATCCAGCCTCTTTGTTGTCGACTTGTCGTCTTTGGTGCTCCGGCTTTCAAAGGTATGTCTTTAATGTTTACTTGTCTCTGGTTAATGTAGCCTATTTGTAGAATTTAGTTTAATTTAAGTTTTGGTACATTGCAGTCGTTGAGGAACCAGAGGCGACAGTTGACAGGTCTAGCTGGTTTAGCTCCTCGGGCTCGTGGTCGAAGTCGGGGTCATGGACCTTGACGCGGCTGCAGAGGAGGAGGAGCGCCGGCTTGAGGATCACAATGAGGCGCAGGATGTTAGGTACTTTCTGGGGTTCGGTGACACCCATGGGGATCCTATTGAAGTTGATACTGTTGTCAGCTCTCAAATTGGTACGGGCACTGGATCCACAAGCCCACCAGTCCCTGATCCTAGTCAGGCTGATCCTGATGCTAGTGGTACCAAATTGAAGAAAAGGTCCAAGTGCTGGAATGACTTCGATGAATTGACTAAGACTGTCGATGGTAAGAAAGTCAGGTATGCTGCTCGTTGCAATTGCAAGCACTGAAAGCAATCACTCAGTGCTCGATCTAGTTCTGGTACTGGCCATTTGTTGCGACATAATTGTCCTTCTAAGAAAGCACATGAACGCTCTGGCCAAGTCCAATCAGTGCTTAAGTACAATGCTGATGGTACTTTGCAGCGTTGGGAGTACTCTCCTGCTGTTGCTAGGACTGAACTATGTCGTTTAATTGCTAGGGATGATCTGCCTCTATGGCATGGTTCTACTGCTGCTTTTCAATGTTACATTAATCGAGCTCATAACCCTAGATTTGTGCATGTTTCTAGGCAAACCACTACTAGGGACATGGTTAAATTATATAATGAGCGTATGCAGAACTTAATTGGTACTCTTAACAATGATGTTGGTTCTATTTGTCATACCTCTGATATCTGGTCTGGAAAAGCAAAGGAGGATTACTTAAGTGTAGTAGCTCATTTTGTTAATTCTAAGTGGGAATTAGAAAAAAGATTGCTTGCACTTAGGCTCATTGATGGTAAGCATAGTGGTGTTAATATTGCTAATCTTGTAGCTACTGTGATTGATGAGTATAATTTAACTGAAAAAGTTTTTGCTATAACTTTGGATAATGCTTCCTCAAATAATGTCGCCATGAAATTTCTAAGACCTTTCTTGTGTGTTTACCTTGGTGTACCTGTTCCTGATAGTAGCCTTGGTACTGATGCATATGATGATGAATTGTCTACTATGTTTTTGCATCAACGTTGTTCATGTCATGTTATTAATCTAATTGTTAAATCTGGTTTGGATCCTATCAGAACATATCTTGATGACTTTAGAACTGCTATAACATTTTTAAATGCATCCAACCAACGTATAGCTGCATATAAAAGCTACTGTATGAGTATGGCTGTTCGCCCTCGTAAATTTGGTGTTGACATGGATGTTAGATGGAACTCTACTTATTTAATGATTAAACACTTGTTACCACACAAGTCCACCTTCTCTGTTTTTATCAAAACTCAGTATCCTTTGAATGAGGATGGGGCTCCTTTACTTACTAATAATCATTGGGCAATTGCTGAAAAGTGTTATCTTTCTTAGAGTTATTTTATGAATCAACTGTTGCATTGTCTGGTGTCTACTATCCTACTGCTACTTTAATGTTGCATCACATTTTGAGGATAGCTAGACATCTAAATGCATTTGAGAATGATATATTGCTAAGATGTGTTGTTGTTCCTATGAAAGATAAATTCTTGAAGTATTGGAGAGACATTCCAATTTTATATGCAGTTGCATTTATTTTGGATCCTAGAGCTAAAATGAGGGGTTTTAACAAGGTCCTTATTAAGTTATCTAGTTTAACTGGTACTGATTACTCTAGGCTTCCATTTGATGTTCGTACTAAGCTAACCAAGGTATTTCAGTTGTATGAGACCAAATTTGGCGATGCACGTTTGCGTGCCACTCACCAACCATCAGCACTTGGTTGTGGTAAGAAAAAAATGGCATAGGATGACATATATGGTGAAGATGACCTTGATGGTGAGTATTCTTCTACACTAGGAAGGAGACCAGGTTCCTCTTCTTCTACCTCTCAATCTATCTCTACTGTTGCATCAACATCTGAGCTAGCTTCCTACTTAGACAGTGACACTATCACTGAGTTTGATGAGGACTTCAATGTCCTATCTTGGTGGCATCAGCATAAATTAACTTATCCTATTCTTTCACTACTTGCTAAGGATGTCTTAACCATGCCAGCATCTACTATTTCTTCAGAATCTACCTTTAGTCTTGCTGGCAGGGTGATTGAAGAGTGCCGCCGACGACTAGCTCCTGATATGGTTGAGATCTTGTCCTGCATCAAAGATTGGGAACTCGCTGACGCTCACCTGCAACACAGTGTGGAGGAGGACACACAAGAACTTGAAGCTGAGCATGAAAACCTTTGGCTTGATGACCCAACAACACTATCTAGGAATGCTGAAAATGCTTAGGTGGATCTGCATGTCTTATGTCTTATGAGTTGTATGCGTGTATGAACTTATGAACTGTGGAGTTGTGGATTGTAATAAACTAATGAACTTAGGAGCTGGGCTGCACTCTTTTTTCCTTAAGGTTTTCTCACGAGGTGTGAGTTTTTACCTAAGAATGTTTTTAATGAGGTAGCCATTGCACTAACAGCTCCATATAATTTATTTCATTTGCATATTTGTGTCTGCGAGTGATCTGTTCTAACTTGTGTAATATGTTTTTTCTGTGTGTGTAATATGTTTTGTATGTAATCTGTGTGTAATATATTTTTGTGTTATAACTGATCTGTTAAAATCTGTTATAACTGGTCTGTAATCTGTTATAACTGGTCTGTAATCTGTTATAACTGGGTTGTTATACATTGAGCTGTTGGGCGGGCCAGTGCGTGGCACAGCCTGTTTGGCACGCCGGGTTTTCGGGCCGACCCGGCACGATCCTGGCATGGACGTGCCGTGCTTGGGCACACGTCTGAGCACGTGGGCCGGCACGGCCCGGCCCGATCCATTAACGAGTCGTGCCTGGCCTGACACTATTTGGATCGGGCCGAATCGGGTTCGGGTCGTGCCCGTGTCGGTGGCCCGTTTGGACATCTATACGTGGGCCGGGATAGGAGGAAAAAAATTCTTTGCATCTGTAAAGAATATCTTTTCCGGTGTCCATATAAATAAATGAGAAATAAATTACTAAATATTTAAGTTGTAAATTTTGATTTTTTTTAGACCTCTAGTGATACGTGAGAGACCATAAAAAAGTGTACGTAGAGAACTTTTTTTCGGATGAAAGACGATGCTTGGCCTTGGTTGTTGGTTCTAGAAGCATTTGTGCGTGCGGGACTCGGGATGGGATAGGTGCAACCGTGCAAGGAATCACGGATGGTGGGACTGCGATGGCAGGCGACCAGGCGTGCTTTCGCCCGCCTATATGTGGTTGACTATTCTCACGGTTAATTTCGCGTCAGTCTAGTTTATTTTTCTTTTGGAACATTTGACACCGTAAAACTCACTTATTTACACCAACTAGTCAGTTGTTCGTGTCTTGCGCGGCTTACAATAATACCAACATAAACTATGTACCAAAAAAGTTTCAAAATCTTTTTATTAATTATCTTTGCTCTTCGTATAATATTTTTTTGATTTGGCTAACTGATGTTATTGTTTACTCCATACAATATGTCATGGTATAACACGGCCAATGAAGTGAGCGATTAGAAAAGAGTTCACAACGATTGACTGAACGGACAGATATTATAAAATGACATAATTCCACCGTACAGAGACTAAATAATAGAAAGTTTGTGAGCTGAATTTTCTAAAATAAGTCACATGAACTCAAACGTATAAAAAAGATGGATCAAAATATGGAGTGGTTGCTAAAGTCAGGCATCAATAAAAACTGGATACGCTCCATATAAATTATGCTACTTCGTAGCAATTACTAACGTTTAAAACCAACAAATAACCTTTCATTTTACTATTAGTTGACAAATCATTGTTGTTCCATCCAATTTAGCAACCTCAAACACCATGGAGTCTATTGCGCCAATGTGGTCTCAGAAACGACCTAATGCTTGCAAGAGCCAAGAACATCGTGTCGTGTTTGGGCTGTAGCCTTAGCCTGTAGTGCTGGCCCGGCCCGACACGGTTATATTTTTTATTTTATAAAAAACGTATATACATATATACAATTTATATTTAATATTAAAAACACATGAGCATGATGTTCTACTGGTTAGACAACTTCATCCAGTGTCTCCCGTTCTTTCAAATGGGTCGATGGGCTAGCCCCGCACAGTCAGGAGGCCGGCATAACATGCATGGGCCAGAGTTGTGGCGTCTAGCCCATACCGGGCCGCCGTTTGACCATCTATAGCCTTGAAACGAATTAATTTGAAATAGTTGTGAGGGGTTATTTGTAAAAAGATGACGCGGGACAACCGTTGAAACTGATGCTTTAAGTATAGTATAGATTAGTTGAATGTCAGTGCATTGATAAGATTTCTATATATCATATAAGTAGACTTTGTTTTATATTCTCTCATTCCGTTCCAAAAAATAATCTTTTTAGCTCTTGGTTTTATGTCTATATTCAAATTGAAAATAAACCTAGACGCATATATAAAACACATACCTCAAATATAATATGAACCTATTAATTAAGTAAAATGAATTTTAATTTAGAACGGAGGTAGTATTTTATTTGAGCATATAGCATAAAACACAAAAAATATATAAAAAAATGTGTATTATGCTACTTAGACGGTCTCCAACGGTCCGCTAACTAGGTCCCCCTGACAGTTAGCGTGCTTCGTGCTCTCCCAACCGTCCAATGACCCTAAGCCTCCCCGCATGCAACGGGGACAACGAATTTCCCGTGTGGAAGGGAAACTGCAATCTCAACCCCCCTAATCAGTCCATGTAACTATGAAATTAACTATTTTTAAGTTTAATTAGCTAATAACAATATGTATCATGGTACTACAAATATAGTAGTATTTTTTAAAACTCCAAAAACTGATGTAAAAAGTCAAATAGCTAAGTTAAAAAGTAAATGGGGCTGAATAAGGGGGAAGATTGGAGAGGAGACGAAAGATAAGAAGAATAGTTGAGGAGAATGCATTTAAATATGAATAGAAAGTACAAGTGGAGGGATTTAGGGGGGGTCGTTGGAGAAAGACTTAGATAAGAGTGAATGTGAAACCAACAACCTCAAAAGCGGGAAAGGGAGAGGTAAGAAGTGGAAACCCTGCTCCCCACGTTTAAATGGTAAAAAGTAAAATTATACATGAATGAAAATCCAAACAACGATTGATGGCACTAAACATACATTCACTTGTCGGTGTTTCGAAACCCGGGGGGTCCCTGGACCGACGAGTAAATCGTCGCTGCATGCCCCAGCCCAGATGGGTCGGCACGAGGCGGAACGCGAAGGGGGGAGAGAGCGACCGGAGGGAGACAAGCGTGGGAGCGTGGAACCCGCGGCCTTCGTGTTAGCCCCGCGCCCAGGTCGGGTGCGCTTGCAGTAGGGGGATACAAGCGTCCACGCGGGAGTGGGAGCGAGCGGCCTTGCGCGAGCGCTGTCCCGTCCTTCCCCGCGCGGCCAACCCTCTGTAAGAGGGCCCTGGTCCTCCCTTTTATAGGCGTAAGGAGAGGATCCAGGTGTACAATGGGGAGTGTAGCAATGTGCTAACGTGTCTAGCGGTGGAGAGCTAGCGCCCTAAGTACATGCCATCGTGGCAGCCGGAGAGGTCTTGGCATCCAGTTCGCGTGGTGTCGTGGCCGTCGGAGGAGCGCTGGAGCCTGGCGGAAGGACAGCTGTCGGGGCTGTCGAGTCCTTGCTGACGTCCTCTTGCTTTCGTAAGGGGGGCTGGGAGCCGCCGTCGTCACAGGGCATGCGGGTCGCCATCATTACTCGTATAGTAGAGCGAGCCAGATGGGACGCCGGTCTTGTCCCTCGTAGCCTGAGTCAGCTCGGGGTAGGGTAATGATGGCGCTTCCTGTTGACGTGGTTGGTCTGTGCCCTAGGCTGGGTGAGGTGGAGGCTCCTCCGAGGTCGAGGTCGAGGTCGAGTCTGTCTTCCAAGGTCGAGGTCGAGTCCGAGCCCCCGGGTCGGATGAGGCGGAGACCGTCGGCTGAGGCCAGGGCTGAGTCCGAGTTCGAGCCTTGGGGTCGGGCGAAGCGGAGTTCGTCGTCTTCCGGGGCTGAGCCCGTGTCCGAGCCCTGGGGTCGGGCGAAGCGGAGTTCGTCGTCTTCCGGGGCTGAGCCCGTGTCCGAGCCCTGGGTCGGGCGAAGCGGAGTTCGTCGTCTTCCGGGGCTGAGCCCGTGTCCGAGCCCTGGGTCGGGCGGAGCGGAGTTCGCCGTCTTCCGGGGCAGAGCCCGTGTGAGCCCTGGGTTGGGCGAGGCAGAGTTTCCTATGACGCCCGAGGCCGGTCTTGGCTGCTGTCAGCCTCACTCTGTCGGGTGGCTCAGCAGTCGGAGCGGCGCAGGCGGCGCTGTCCTCTTGTTAGACCGGTCAGTAGAGCGGCGAAGTGACTGCGGTCACTTCGGCTCTGTCGACTGGAGGGCGTGCGTCAGGATAAAGGTGTCAGGCCACCTATGCATTAAATGCCCCTGCGATTTGGTCGGTTGGCGCGTCGATATGGCCAAGGTTGCTTCTCGGTGAAGACTGGGCCTCAGGCGAGCCGAAGGTGTGTCCGTTGTTGGAGGGGGCCTCGGACGAGTCGTAGGTCCTCCGGGGTCGGCTGCCCTTGCCCGAGGCTGGGCTCGGGCGAGGCGTGATCGCGTCCCTCGAATGGACCGATCCTTCACTTAATCGCACCCATCAGGCCTTTGCAGCTTTGTGCTGATGGGGGTTACCAGCTGAGATTTAGGAGCCTTGAGGGTACCCCTAATTATGGTCCCCGACAGTAGCCCCCGAGCCTCGAAGGGAGTGTTAATACTCGCTTGGAGGCTTTTGCCGCACTTTTTTGCAATGCCTTTTCTTGGTTGCATTTTGTTCCAGTGGGTGCGCGCGAGCGCACCCGCCGGTTGTAGCCCCCGAGGCCTCGGAGGAGTAGTTTTATTCCTTCGAGGTCTTAGTGCGTTTTGCAACACTTCGGCTGGTCTAGTTGTTCCCTCATGCGAGCTGGTCGTAGCCCGGGTGCACGGTCGGGTCCCAAGTTCTCGGGCTGGTATGTTGACGCTGTCAACGGTGTGGCCGGAGCCGGGTTTGCGAGAGCAGCCCCCGAGCCTCTGCACAGGGCAAGAGGACGGTCAAGGATAGACTCGACTTTTTTTACATACGCCCCTGCGTCGCCTTTCCGCAAGGAGGAGGGGGGGGGGGGAAGCGCCATGTTGCCCTCGGAGGGCGCCGAACATGGTGTCTCCGGTGAGCTGCTGGCGGGTAATCTGAGCGGACGCCCGTGCTCCATTTGCTAGGGGTCGGCTAGAGGCCCACAGGCGCGCTCCAAAAGTACCTGCGGGTGATCTGCCAGACCCGGTCCCCTTTGACGGGGTCCGAGGGCTCGATGCCTCCCTCTGATGGGATTCCGTTACAAGATCGCTCCCGCTGGTCTCGGAAATGTCCTAGGGTACCTCGGGAGCGTAGCCCGAGCCTCGGTTATGTATCGAACGTACCCAGGGTCATCCCTTGCTCTATGTCTGAGGCGACTGTGAACCCTTCGAGGGCCAGCCTGCGAACCCCTGATCAGTAGTGGGCGCGGAGCCCGAGTGGCCTGAGGCGGCCGTTGAACCCTTCCGAGGGGCCGGCCATCGAACCTCTGACCAGTAGTGGGCGCAGAACCCAAGTGCTCTGAGGCGGCCGTTGAAACCCTTCCGAGGGGCCAGCCTTTGAACCTCTGATCAGTAGGGAGGCTCGGGGCATGTTTCCTTCACGGGGAAGGATCCTTTTCGGGGTATCCCCCTTTCTCGGTCCCTATTGTAAGAGAGAGAAAGAGGAAAAGGAAAAGGATACGAAATCGAATGACGTGGCGTACCCTTTTCGACGCGGTCATTATGGCGAAGGCGAAGCGTCGCTTGCTTCTCCTGCCTGAGGCGCCGCCTGTCCCGCCGCGGAGTTAATGCGACGGAGCGAGTGGTTCACGAGGCGGTCGTTGCGCGTGTGCGAGCCGTTCGAGGAACGGATCACGAGCGCGCCGTCTTCACGCCGTGAGAGAGGGTTCCCTCGTAGCCCCTAGATGGGACGTAAGCTTGGCTGACGACGTGACCGCTGCTCCTGCTCGCCTATCGCCGCCATTACTGCCGGCCCATTTTTGACCGCATTTGACCATCACGCCTGGCTGGCACTGCTGGGTCATACGCAGGGTTGCCTCGAGTCGCGGTATTGGCTCCACAGTCGAGGAGGCGCGGTAGTGACGCGAGTGGCGGTGCAGTTGCTCGCACATAGCAACCGGCGTGCCGGTTGCATGACGCGTGGGCCTGGACCTCCATGCTGGGCGCGTGGGAGTCGAAGGGGCGCACCCACTTGGCATGGTTGCATGCCGCCTGCATGGCTGTCCGCCCTTTCACCCGCTGGTCTGGGCGAAAGTGGAGGAGTGCTTGTAACCGCCGGGCGGTTGCATGCACCGCGCGCGGCAGTTTGGCTTCTTCTGCCCTGGACCGTCTTGCATGACACGTGGGACCCAGCCCCCGCGTCGTAAGGGGAGGACCTTGGAGCGTGTTGGAGGAGACTCAGCCCGCGATGGCTGAGGACGCAAGCGGGGAGGGTCGCCTTTAAAAGGAGGGTGACCTCCTTGAAAGGCGGCCACGTCTTCGCGCTCCCTTATGCACCGTGTCTTTCCACCTTCTGAGCCCTCGGATGGGGGACGCCCGCAATCCTTCCGTCTTATCGTCGGAGGAACGCAACTTCGTGGAAGTTGGTACCTTTCAGCCATCGTTCGGCTTCAAGGATTTTCATCATGCAGCCCGGCCGCATCCCCTCGCCGGTGGTCACCCAAGACGGTGACCTTCAGCTTGATGGTGGGGAGAAGCGAACCGGGCTGCGGTCTCGGTCCTGCCCTTAGCTTCAAGGATGTTCATCATCCTTGCTGGGGCAGAGGCCGGGCTGAGCCGGAGCTCTACCTCCCGCGCGGGTTCATGGGTCAGCCTCCTCTTCAGCATTCAAGGGAGAGGGTGCTCACTGGCCCTGCGAGCGGGGCGGACTTCGACAACGCGGGGCTGGTCGATGGCGGGCGTCACCAGCTTCAGCACGTCGGGCTTGCCGGTTTGGCTCCCGGTACCCCCTCCCGCCGCAAGGGCGGTTGTCGCACCGTGCGCACGGGTGGACCGCCCAAGACATCGCGCGCCGCTAGAGCGGCGTTCGTGTTCTGGGGCTGTCCTGCCTTTGCAACGGTACGGGGCCTCCACGCGGAGGTCGGTGCTCCGCTCGTCCGGGAGGATCTGAGTGGGGATCTGCCGATGGGCTGATGCTCCGGTTGTCGGTGCCGAGGTGGATGCAGCTCGAGAAGTCCTCGTCGCCGACGGGATTGCTGCCACCATCCGCGCTCCGGGCCTTCGGCTCTTTGTACTTGTCCTCGCCCCTTGAGCGTCGGCGTGGGCAAGGGCAAGGTTGCAGCGGCGCCTGCCCTGAGGCCATCGCTGCTGCGGTGGGGACGGAACCGGAGTTCTGTTTGTATTGGCACCTTGAATGCCGGTGTCATGTTCATTGCGGCTGTCGGGGCCTGAACATGTATGTATCTTTGGCGCGGAGCCGTGTTTTTTCTTTATTTCGAGCACTAAGACTTGCCTTGTCGATTATCTGAACCGCTTCACCGAGCGTGAGTCGCCTCGTGCAAAGGTGACGAGTGAGGTATTTGTATCCCAGAGGCGTAGGAGTCCCTCGGCTCGGCCGGCCTTGTTGTCCGAGGCTTCTCTTGCTTAGTTAAAGGAACCCTTCGGTCGCCCTTCGATGAGCCGAAGCCGGAGGTAGCGGTGTCAGCACAGACAGAGGCAGAGTTGGCTAGAAAAGAAGACCTGATCGACCAGAGCCTGGCCGGGTCGTCCACTGGTGGGACCGACGCCGGAGTTGAGCTGTCGAGGCCACAAGCTAGGATGATGTCCTCGGGGAACAGCTGGCCGAGGCCTCGGGGTGGCCGGCCAAGCCATCTGCTCGAGCCGGATTCTTGGAGAAGACCCTGGCGGCGATGGCCCGGGTGTGGTGCTGATGTCGTCCTTCAGAGTGGGGGTCCTCCGTCGGCGTCGCCGTCCGAGGCTAGGTCAGACCCCGCCGAAGGTGTAGTTGACGCCGAGGGTGCTGCTGCCCCCTTCAACTGTCGACGTCCGAGCCTGCCGGATCGAGTTATCTTGTAGTGTGTGTATGTTTTCTGCGGCCGCCGAGGCCCAAACACACTGTCGTCGTGTTGTGAAGCTGTGTCTCTTTTCCTCTTGTTTGAGCATCTGGACTTATTTGTCGGTAACAGAATTGTTTGTGCGGGCGAGAGTTGCTTTTCATGGAAGGTGATGAGTGAGGTATCCGTATCCCGGAGGCGTAGGAATCCCTCGGCTCGGTCGACCTTGCCGCTTACGCGCACTCTTACTCGTCCATAGGGTTCTGTCACCGACACAGTCGAGAAGGCCCGAAAAATCATTTCGGCAGAGGAGCTTTCGAGCATGAAGACTTGTTCAGTCCGCGGAATCGCTTATCCGAGCGTGAGTTACTTATCGCAGAAGGTGATGAGTGAGGTATCCGTATCCCGGAGGCGTAGGAGTCCCTCGGCTCGGTCAGCCTTGGCTGCTTACGTGTACTCCGTCGTTTTCAGGATCCACTTTCAAAGTAGTCGAAAAGCACGAAAGGCATTCTGGCAGAAAAGATTTTTTCTTTTTTCGAGGAAAATTTCGACGCAGAGGGGGTTCCCCCCTTCTAGCCCCCGAGAGAGGGTCGAGCTTTGCCGAGGCAAGGCTGACCCTTCCTTGACGACCAGACTTTGTGTGTGAACGAGGTATACAAACAACTTGAAAGCATCTTAAGGGTAGAAGTGACGTAGCTGTTGGATGTTCCAAGCGTTGCTGTAGACCTCGCCTTGGCTGTTGGCCAGCTTGTATGTTCCGGGCTTCAGAACCTTGGCGATGACGAACGACCCTTCCCAGGGAGGCGTGAGTTTGTGCTGCCCTCGGGCGTCTTATCGCAGCTGAAGCACCAGGTCGCCCACCTGGAGGTCTCGGGACCGAACCCCTCGGGCGTGGTAGCGTCGCAGGGACTGCTGGTACCGCACCGAGTGTAGTAAGGCCATGTCCCGAGCCTCTTCCAGCTGGTCCAGTGAGTCCTCTCGATTGGCTTGATTGCTTTGGTCAGCGCAGGCCCTCGTCCTCGGGGAACCGTATTCTAAGTCTGTGGGCAAGATGGCCTCGGCCCCATAGACTAGAAAAAACGGTGTGAAGCCCGTGGCTCGGCTCGGCGTTGTCCTTAGACTCCAGACCACCGAGGGGAGTTCCTTCATCCATCGCTTGCCGAACTAGTTGAGGTCGTTGTAGATCCGAGGCTTGAGTCCTTGCAGGATCATGCCGTTAGCCCGCTCCACTTGCCCATTCGTCATGGGGTGAGCCACGACAGCCCAGTCCACCCGGATGTGGTGATCCTCGCAGAAGTCCAGGAACTTTCTGCCGGTGAACTGGGTGCCGTTGTCGGTGATGATGGAGTTCGGGGCCCCAAAGCGATGGATGATGTTGGTGAAGAACGCCACCGCCTGTTCGGACCTGATGCTGTTTAGGGGTCGGACCTCGATCCACTTGGAGAATTTGTCGATGGCGACCAACAGGTACGTGTAGCCCCCGGGTGCCTTCTGCATGGGGCCGACTAGGTCCAGACCCCACACAGCAAACGACCAGGTGATGGGTATTGTTTGCAGAGCTTGAGCAGGCAGGTGGGTCTGCCTTGCGTAGAACTGACACCCTTCGCAGGTGCGAACAATTCTAGTGGCGTCAGCCACCGCCGTCGGCCAGTAGAAACCTTGTCGGAAGGCGTTCCCAACAAGGGTTCGAGGTGCTGCGTGATGGCCGCAAGCCCCCGAGTGTATCTCTTGTAAGAGCTCCTGGCCTTCGGCGATGGAAATGCATCGCTGGAGGATGCCCGAGGGGCTACGGTGGTAGAGCTCCTTCCCATCTCCCAGCAAGACGAACGACTTGGCGCGCCGCGCCACTCACCGAGCTTCGGCTTGGTCGAGCGGTAGCTCTCCTCGGTGAAGATATTGCAGGTACGGGGTCTGCTAGTTTCGATCAGGCGTGACCTCGCTCTGCCCCCCCCCTCGACACGCAGTGCCTCACCCTCGGGGGCCGAGGGTACCTCGGGCCGAGCCGAGGGTACCTCGGACTGAGCCGAGGGTACCTCGGACTGAGCCGAAGGTGCCTCGGGCTCGGGCGTGTCGTCGGTCTTGACGGAGGGTTGATGCAGGTCTCGGGAGAATACGTCCGGGGGAACTGTTGTTCGCCCCGAGGCTATTTTAGCCAGCTCGTCCGCAGTCTCGTTGTAGCGTCGGGCGATGTGGTTGAGCTCGAGCCCGTAGAACTTGTCTTCCAGGCGCCGAACCTCATCGCAGTAGGCTTCCATCTTCGGATTGCGGCAGTGGGAGTTCTTCATGACTTGGTCGATGACGAGCTGCGAGTCACCGCGAGCGTCGAGGCGTTGGACCCCTAGCTTGATGGCGATTCGCAACCCGTTTACCAGAGCCTCGTACTCAGCCACGTTGTTGGACGCCGGGAAGTGGAGGCGTAGCACGTAGCGTAGGTGCTTCCCGAGGGGCGAGATGAAGAGCAGGCCCGTGCCGGCCCCCGTCTTCATCAGCGACCCGTCGAAAAACATGGTCCAGAGCTCCGGTTGGATCGGAGCTGTCGGGAGCTGGGTGTCAACCCATTCAGCCACGAAGTCCGCCAAGACCTGGGACTTGATGGCCTTCCGAGGGGCGAACGAGATCGTCTCGCCCATGATCTCCACCGCCCACTTTGCAATTCTACCCGAGGCCTCTCGGGACTAGATGATCTCCCCCAGGGGGAAGGATGACACCACAGTCACCGGATGAGACTCGAAGTAGTGTCGCAACTTCCGCCGTGTCAGGATCACCGCGTACAGTAGCTTCTGGATTTGTGGGTAGCGGATCTTGGTCTCGGACAGTACCTCACTGATGAAGTAGACTGGCCTCTGGACGGGCAACGCATGCCCTTCTTCTCGCCTCTCAACCACAATCGCGACGCTAACCACCTGAGTGGTTGCGGCGACATAGATCAAGAGGGCTTCTCCGGCAGCGGGGGGCACTAGGATGGGCGCGTTCGTGAGGAGCGCCTTCAGGTTCCCGAGGGCTTCCTCGGCCTCAGGGGTCAAATCGAAGCACTCGGCCTTCCTTAAGAGGCGGTACAGAGGCAGACCTCTTTCACCGAGGCGCGAGATGAAGCGGCTCATAGCCGCGAGGCATCCCATGACCCTCTGTACGCCTTTCAAGTCCTTGATGGGCCCCATGCTGGTGATGGCTGCAATCTTCTCTGGGTTGGCTTCGATGCCCTGCTCGGAGACGATGAACCCCAAGAGCATGCCTCGGGGGACCCCGAAGACACACTTTTCGGGATTAAGCTTCACGCCTTTCGTCTTGAGACATCGGAATGCCATTTCAAGGTCGGAAAGGAGGTCGGAGGCCTTCCTCGTCTTGACTACGATGTCATCGACGTAGGCCTCGACCGTTCGGCTGATGTGTTCGCCAAACACATGGTTCATGCATCGCTGGTACGTTGCACCCGCATTCCTCAAACCAAATGGCATGGTAACATAGCAGTACATGCCGAAGGGTGTGATGAAAGAAGTCGCGAGCTGGTCGGACTCTTTCATCCTGATCTGGTGATACCCTGAGTAGGCATCGAGGAAAGACAGGGTTTCGCACCCAGCAGTGGAATCCACAATTTGATCGATGCGAGGCAGAGGGTAGGGAACTTTCGGACATGCTTTGTTTAGACCAGTGTAGTCTACACACATCCGCCATTTCCCCCCTTTCTTTCTCACAAGCACAGGGTTGGCAAGCCATTCGGGATGGAATACCTCTTTGATGAACCCTGCCGCCAGTAGCTTGTGGATCTCCTCGCCTATGGCTCTGCGCTTTTCTTCGTCGAATCGGCACAAAGGCTGCTTCACGGGTCGGGCTCCAGCTCGGATGTCCAGCGAGTGCTCGGCGACTTCCCTCGGTATGACGGGCATGTCCGAGGGACTCCACGCGAAAACGTCGGCGTTTGCACGGAGAAAGTCGACGAGCACTGCTTCCTATTTGGGGTCGAGCTCGGAGCCGATCCGGATCTGCTTGGAGGCGTCGTTGCAGGGGTCGAGAGGGACGGACTTGACCGTCTCCGCTGGCTCGAAGTTGCCGGCATGGCGCTTCACGTCGGGCGCCTCCCTAGAGAGGCTCTCCAGGTCGGCGATGAGGGCCTCGGACTCGACGAGGGCCTCGGCGTATTCCACGCACTCCACGTCGCATTCGTACGCGTGTCGGTACGTGGGCCCGACGGTGATGACCCCGTTGGGGCCCGACATCTTGAGCTTGAGGTAGGTGTAGTTGGGGACGACCATGAACTTGGCATAGCATGGCCTCCCCAGCACTGCGTGGTAGGTTCCTCGAAACCCGACCACTTCGAACGTGAGGGTCTCCCTTCGAAAGTTGGAGGGCGTCCCGAAGCAGACGGGTAGATCGAGTTGTCCGAGGGGTTGGACGCACTTCCCGGGAATGATCTCGTGGAAAGGCGCAGCGCCCATCCGGACCGAGGACAGATCGATCCGCAGGAGCCCGAGGGTCTCGGCGTAGATGATGTTGAGGCTGCTGCCTCCGTCCATGAGGACCTTGGTGAGCCTGACGTTGCCGATGATGGGGTCGACAACGAGTGGGTATTTCCCCGGGCTCGGCACATAGTCAGGATGGTCGGCCTGGTCGAAGGTGATGGGCTTGTCGGACAAGTCTAGGTAGACTGGCGCCGCCACCTTTACCGAGCAGACCTCCCGACGCTCTTGCTTGCGGTGCCGAGCCGAGGCATTCGCCACTTGCCCGCCGTAGATCATGAAGCAGTCGCGGACCTCGGGGAACTCTCCTGCCTTGTGATCTTCCTTCTTAGCGTCGTCGAGAGCCTTGCCACCCTCCGCGGGTGGCCCAGCCTTGTGAAAGTGGCGTCGAAGCATGGCACACTCCTCAAGGGTGTGCTTGACAGGCCCCTGATGATAGGGGCACGGCTCCTTGAGCATCTTGTCGAAGAGGTTGGCACCTCCTGGAGGTTTTCGAGGGTTCTTGTACTCGGCGGCAGCGACAAGGTCCGCGTCGGCGGCGTCACGTTTCGCTTGTGACTTCTTCTTGCCTTTCTTCTTGGTGCCGCGCTGAGTTGACACCTCGGGAGCATCTTCCGGTGGGCGGCCCTGGGGCTGCTTGTCCTTCTGAAAGATGGCCTGAACCGCCTCCTGGCCAGAGGCGAACTTGGTGGCGATGTCCATCAGTTCGCTCGCCCTGGTGGGGGTCTTGCGACCCAGCTTGCTCACCAGGTCGCGGCAGGTGGTGCTGGTGAGGAACGCGCCGATGACATCCGAATCGGTGACGTTGGGCAGCTCAGTGCGCTGCTTCGAGAATCGCCGGATGTAGTCCCGGAGAGACTCTCCCGGCTGCTGGCGGCAGCTTCGGAGATCCCAGGAGTTTCCAGGGCGCACGTACGTGCCTTGGAAATTGCCGGCGAAGGCTTGGACCAGGTCGTCCTAGTTGGAGATCTGCCCCGGAGGCAGGTGCTCCAGCCAAGCTCGAGCGGTGTCGGAGAGGAACAGGGGGAGGTTGCGGATGATGAGGTTATCATCGTCCGTTCCACCCAGTTGGCAGGCCAGCCGATAGTCCGCGAGCCACAGTTCCGGTCTCATCTCCCCCGAGTACTTTGTGATAGTAGTCGGGGTTCGGAACCGGGTCGGGAACGGTGCCCGTCGTATGGCGCGGCTGAAAGCCTACGGACCGGGTGGCTCGGGCGAAGGACTCCGATCCTCCCCGCTGTCGTAGCGTCCCCCACGCCTGGGGTGGTAGCCTCGGCGCACCCTCTCGTCGAGGTGGAGCCCGACGGCTGTGCTGACGATGCTGGTTGCCGAGGCGACCTGGGGCCGCAGGCGCTGTGTTGCGCGTGCGCCCGGAGTGGACCGAGGCTTCCCGCATGAATCGGGAAGTCGCGGCGCGATGTTACGAGGGTACCCCTGCCTCCAGGAGGCAGAGCTTTCGGCCCGTCGGACCGTGGTGTCCTCCAGGAGATTCTTGAGCTCTCCCTGTGATGCGTCACGATGCCCGATCTTCACGACGTAGGATCAATCTTCAGATAACTAGCTTCAAAGAAGCCAAGATAACTTGCTGCAAGCAGCGATAACTAGTGCAACCTGACAAATAAAACTCGAAGCCAACCACCGTCTTTAACCGGCAGCCTAAATCGAGGATTCGCCCAACCACACTCTCAAAGAACCAACCAACACAGCCTACAATCAATCGAGGAGACCTCGAAGGGAGTAGGAGCACCAATTGGGAGCGGATGAAGCCGCCGCTTCTGCAATCCCGCGAAGGAATTCACAAGAGCAAAGGGGTAGAGATCACTCTCAATATTTGTTAGCACACAGCTGAACAAAAGGGGTTCTGTTTTAGATTATCATAAGCTGCCTTACATCATAGATATAGGGGGGTATTTATACTAGTAACAACCAGCCTTAGCGATGTATAAACACAAAACAAAAGTATTTTCACGAGCTAATGTGAAGGAGCCTCTTCGGGAGATCTGCAGAACTGATTTCCGTGTGGCTGTTTGACTTCTGCGCAGCCTTCAGTGTTTTGACAATAACTTCTTCTAGGAATCTTCAAATGACGTGGGGCTGGATGCGTTGGAAAGCTGACTTGATAAGCTTTCTCACCATATATAGCATGCTTAATGAAACTTCATAGAATGATGCAGTTTAATACGAAAACTTGGTCATCAAGCTGACTGTTGACCTTCTGACCAGTCGGCACTAAAGTAGGTCGGCTGCCTTTCTGGTAGATGTGGTTAAGTCGGCTTTAGAAGCATTGGAAACTAGACTTCAAGAGCTTTCCAAAAAGTACTTATGGGCCTTCATAGCTTTTGGGAATCAAAAGATATGACTGTTTCTTCTGGACGGTTCTGTTGCGCTGGACTGACTCGGACATAGCTCTTCTTGTTGACTCGTCCTTGATACGTTTTGTCCTTCCTCTTTGGTGAACCTAAGTAATATCAACATACACGACTTAGGTAGCATAAAGTTCTCATTATTGTTTAATTGAAATTCATAAAGTAGCGCGTGCACCTCTTGCTGTAGCTTCTTAGCTCGGCTACGTGTAATTGGTCCATCAAAGGCTTGCGCGTGCACCTCTTGCTGTAGCTTCTTAGCTCGGCTACGTGTAATTGGTCCATCAAAGACTCAGGTTGGTGACGATGTTGGTTGTACTTGAGTTGATGTAGTATAACTTGGGGGTTGTAATGTGTTGCTTAATGGCGTGGTCATATCATCCTCCTCCCCTTGAAAAGGAGTCGTCCTCGACTCTGAAGTGTCTTCACTTGTAAATGGTAAGAGGTCAGCAACATTGAACGTGTTGCTCACGCCATAGCTCAGTGGAAGATCTATCTTGTATGCATTATCATTGATTTTGGCAAGAACACGAAATGGACCATTCCCTCGTGGCTCATTCGTTGGAGTTGGCCAATCCTTGATGGCTTTCACCTTGGATTCATCCACCTCTATTCCTTTTGCTGAAACAACAAAGCCAAGAAACACAACATGGTCTGTGCAAAAACTACACTGCTCAAGATTAGCAAATAATTTCTCCTTTCTAAGCTCATCTAAGACTTGCCAAATGTGTTTCACATGTTCATTAAAAGATTTGTTGTAAATTAGAATATCGTCAAAGTAGACAACAATAAATTTTCCAATGAAAGTTCTTAAGACACGGTTCATTAATCTCATAAAAGTACTAGGAGCATTTGTCAAACCAAATGGCATCACTAACCATTCATACAACCCAAATTTTGTTCTAAATACAGTTTTCCATTCATCTCTAGTTTTAATTCTTATTTGATGGTATCCACTTCTCAAATCAATTTTAGTAAAAATTGTGGAACCACTTAATTTATCAAGCATACCATCTAGTCGTGGAATAGGATGGCGATAGCGAACGGTAATATTATTTATAGCTCTCCAATCAACACACATCCTCCAAGATCCATCTTTTTTAGGTACAAAAATCACAGGAACAGCACAAGGGCGTAAACTTTCACGAACGAAACCTTTATCAAGAAGTTCTTGCACTTGCCTTTGTATCTCCTTAGATTCTTCAGGATTGGTTCGATATGGTGGATGGTTAGGAAGTGTAGCCCCTGGAATGAGATCAATTTGATACTCAATCCTACGAAGTGGAGGTAGTCCAGCTGGTGTTTCTTGTGGAAACACATCTTCAAAGTTCTGCAAAAGATCAGCCACAACACTAGGAAGAGATGTTATGTCATTAGGAGAAATCAAAGCTTCTTTGTTCACAAGTACAAAGAGCACTTGATATGGGTTGTTCCTCACTTCTCTCAGCTCAGATTTTGTGGCTAGCTTAACTAGATGTTCTCCCTCTTCCTTCTTTTTATCTCTTGAATTTGGCTTGTAGCACTCGCTCACCGAATTGTGGATGGCACTCAATTTCTTTTGCTCTCCTCCTCCTCTACTTGCTGTACTAATTTCAGTTTTCTTTTGTAAGTGTTCAGCCATGATTTGTTGAGGGGTCATAGGCTTGAGTACAAACTTTCTCCCTTTTAGATCTAGCGTGTATTGATTTGTTCTTCCACAATGCTGAGAATATCGGTCATATTGCCAAGGTCTTCCTAGCAGCATGTGACACACAGACATGGGTGCAACATCACACTCCATTGTGTCAACATACTCTCCAATCTTGAACAAAACTTTCACCTTATAACCAATCTTGATATCTCCCGACTCATTCAACCATTGGACATGATATGGATGAGGGTGTCGCTGCAACTTCAAACCAAGCTTTTCAACCATCTTACGACTTGCAAGATTATGGCAGCTCCCTCCATCAATGATCACCTTTACTACTTTGTCTTGCACTTTGGCTCGCGTTTGAAAAAGATTATGTCGCTGTCCAATTTCAGCTTCTTTCATTTGAACACTCAAGATTTGTGTAACCACAAGAGTAGTACCATGCTCAAATTCACATCCCGTATGTTCTTCAGATTTATCAATGTCATCTTCATTTCCTTCTTTAGCTTCCTCTTCACTAGCTGATGTATATTCTCCATCATCAGTCACAAGGATCACACGATTATTTGGACATTCCTTTATGACATGACCACGACCTCCACACTTGAAGCACTGAATACCGCTACTCTTGGCTGTAGAGCCCACTGATGTAGAAGTGGATGCTGCCGATTTAGAATCCATGATTGGACCAGCAGCGTTCTTTCCACTATAATTGCTTTGATTGTGGGATCGCAAGTCTCCAGTTGAAACTTTTGACATTAAGGGTGCAACAGTAAACCTTGAGCTTCCTCTAGTCATGGTTCGTGCACCATATGACAAAGGTTTGTTGTTCTTAGCATCTTGCTGTAGCTGGCGTTCAGCTTTGGTGGCTTGATGTACCAAATCAATAAGACGTTGGTACGGCTGAAACTCAACAATACGCTGAATGCTGCGGTGTAACCCAGCCATGAAACGTGCAATGGTTTGCTCTTCGTCTTCATATACATTGTCTCTAATCATGGCCTTCTCCATCTCCTTATAATACTCCTCAATAGAGAAACTTCCTTGCCTCAAATTCTGCAATTTATCAAAAAGATCACGCCGATAATGCTTCGGCACAAAACGAATTCTCATTTCTCGCTTCATCTCTTGCCAAGTAACAATAGGGTCCTCTCCATCTTCTTCACGATCACGAAGAAGTTGCTCCCACCAAATCAGAGCATATCCCTCAAACTCAAGAGATGCCATTGCGAGTTTCTTCTCCTCTGAATAATTATGTAGGCGGAAGATTTTCTCCACCTTTAATTCCCATGTGAAATAATCTTCAGGATCAGATCTACCATCAAATTTTGGCATGGTAAACTTAAGTTTCCCAAATCTCTCTTCTTGGTTGACACCTCTATGATGATGACGACCATAGCGATGTTGAGACTGATCATCCCCAAATTCAGATTCTTCATTGTCATTATTTCTTCGATTCCGGCCTCTTCCTCTACCATATGCAGCACCTTGATTTCTCCTCCCATGTTCACTTGTTCTTCTAGAATAATTTCCTTTATCTTCTTCCCCATCTTCATCATGGTTTCTTACACCGTCGGGGAGTCGACGACGACCTCTGATTTTAGCCATAAGTTTCTGAAGATCTTGTGCCAACAGATCTTGCTTGGCTTCTATGCTTTGTTTGAGCTCATTGAATTGTATCAGGGTGACACATTCTTCAATCTCAACGTTGGGATCCATCTTCCTGCGAAGTTAGTCGAAACAGGACAACAAATATAGGTGGAATATGAAGCTATATAGAATCTCACAACCTCACCACTCTTACCAACCAAAGCTCTTATGAGTTCCCTGCGGGTTGCAAGAAAATGTGTGGTGGTAATAAGAAAGTGGTGTTAAGCGAATACAAGACCAGAGTACCGATTATGATGGCTTATATGTGGAGCTTGGTGGGGATTAATAAACAAGGGATACAATCTGAATTCTAGTTGTTGTTAAGTTAAATAACCATCCGACTAGAAGTTCCCTGCCTAGTGCTGACCACAAGATACGAGTGATGTAAATAGATCAAACACACGCGTAAGAAATTTCAGATTTGATGCAGACAAGGAGTATGATTGGAATGCAAGTGTTGCAATCAGATCCAACCAAAATTTTGCACCAAATGACAATAGCAAACTGGTTGAACAACTTGATAAAATTTTCAGCACTTGTGCACATAAACAAACTGATTGTTTTACTTTTCTTTCACAATCTTGTTCAACACTTTTTTTTGGTACTTTTCTTTCTTCTCTTTTTTTTCGATACTCTTTTTTTATCGAACTAAACACAGAGATATGATATGATATTGCACACTTTATAATACTTAACAAAGAACTCAACCAGCAGCTATAACTTAAATAGGATCAAAGTTAACGCGAAGGAAATGATGAGAGTTTTTAGATTTTTCTTTTTGTGGATATTTTCAGATATATATAAGAGGCTCAAAGGGAACACAAAGGATAGAGTGACCAGCAACTAAACAAAGACTCTAAGGACTGAAACTTAACAAAACTCACTGGAACAACAGATTGAAACAAAGGGCTATGACAAAATATTTTATGGCTTTTTGGTGGATAGGACGAATACAAAATATATGTAGCTAAGGGTAAAGAATCCTACCGTGGCAACTGAGGCTTTGATACCAGATGATGCGTCACGATGCCCGATCTTCACGACGTAGGATCAATCTTCAGATAACTAGCTTCAAAGAAGCCAAGATAACTTGCTGCAAGCAGCGATAACTAGTGCAACCTGACAAATAAAACTCGAAGCCAACCACCGTCTTTAACCGGCAGCCTGAATCGAGGATTCGCCCAACCACACTCTCAAAGAACCAACCAACACAGCCTACAATCAATCGAGGAGACCTCGAAGGGAGTAGGAGCACCAATTGGGAGCGGATGAAGCCGCCGCTTCTGCAATCCCGCGAAGGAATTCACAAGAGCAAAGGGGTAGAGATCACTCTCAATATTTGTTAGCACACAGCTGAACAAAAGGGGTTCTGTTTTAGATTATCATAAGCTGCCTTACATCATAGATATAGGGGGGTATTTATACTAGTAACAACCAGCCTTAGCGATGTATAAACACAAAACAAAAGTATTTTCACGAGCTAATGTGAAGGAGCCTCTTCGGGAGATCTGCAGAACTGATTTCCGTGTGGCTGTTTGACTTCTGCGCAGCCTTCAGTGTTTTGACAATAACTTCTTCTAGGAATCTTCAAATGACGTGGGGCTGGATGCGTTGGAAAGCTGACTTGATAAGCTTTCTCACCATATATAGCATGCTTAATGAAACTTCGTAGAATGATGCAGTTTAATACGAAAACTTGGTCATCAAGCTGACTGTTGACCTTCTGACCAGTCGGCACTAAAGTAGGTCGGCTGCCTTTCTGGTAGATGTGGTTAAGTCGGCTTTAGAAGCATTGGAAACTAGACTTCAAGAGCTTTCCAAAAAGTACTTATGGGCCTTCATAGCTTTTGGGAATCAAAAGATATGACTGTTTCTTCTGGACGGTTCTGTTGCGCTGGACTGACTCGGACATAGCTCTTCTTGTTGACTCGTCCTTGATACGTTTTGTCCTTCCTCTTTGGTGAACCTAAGTAATATCAACATACACGACTTAGGTAGCATAAAGTTCTCATTATTGTTTAATTGAAATTCATAAAGTAGCGCGTGCACCTCTTGCTGTAGCTTCTTAGCTCGGCTACGTGTAATTGGTCCATCAAAGGCTTGCGCGTGCACCTCTTGCTGTAGCTTCTTAGCTCGGCTACGTGTAATTGGTCCATCAAAGACTCGGGTTGGTGACGATGTTGGTTGTACTTGAGTTGATGTAGTATAACTTGGGGGTTGTAATGTGTTGCTTAATGGCGTGGTCATATCACCCTGGATACGCCGCCCCTCGGTGGTTGATGGCTCCGGCATCACACGGAGAAGTATTGCCGCTGCAGCCAGGTTCTGGCCGACTCCACTGGAGTCCGGTGGCGGCCTTACCCTGACATCGTCGGCGATGCGGTGCTGGATGCCCTGGGGGAGATGACGCGCTTCTCCGGCCGGAGGTTGGCCCACCCATTCCTGCCCGATGTCCCGGTGGATCGGCACAAGCGTTCATGCTCCCTCGTCGAGCCTGGCCTGCATCTCGCGGATTTGCTCGAGCTGTGGGTCAGGAGCCCCCACCGGAACAGGGACCACAGCTAGCTCCTGAAGGATGTCGACGCGAGGCACGGGCCTAGGGGGATCACCGTTTTCCGGCATACCAAGATGGTTGCCTTCGCCGAGACCCCCTAGATCGACGTGGAAACATTCGCGACTTGGGCCGCAGTCCTCGTCGTCGAGGCTGCGGCTGCCGTCGGAACAGTCGGAAAGGCAATAGTCACATGTGGTCATGAAGTCCCGCACGTCACTGGGGTTACCAAGTCCGGAGAAATCCCAACAGAGGTCGGGCTCGCCATCTTCCTCGGACCCCGAGGGCCCGTAGGTCGAGTCGGCCGTCAGCCGGTCCCAGGGTGACCGCACACGATACCCCAGAGGGTTTGGACTCGCCTCTATGAGAGTGTCCACCGAAGCGGAGTCGCTTGGCGGGTCGAGGCCGAATCCAAAAGACGCAAGATGGGAATCGGTTGGTACCTTTTGGTCGACGGGCGGTGACAAAGTCACGTCAGGGACTGACTGCACCGTCGTCTCAGGTACGAGGGTGACGCCCAGCAAGTCCTTCGCGAGCGTGCTGGCGTCGTCTGTTTGCTTGAGATTGGCGTGTTGAGGGGAGGCGGCGCTCGTCTTCGTCTCAGACGCGAGGCCGATGCCTGATGCGCTCTCCATTGGGGCGCCGGCGCCGTTGACTCGCTCAACAGCTAACGAGGTGCCGCTTCCCGCTTGGCCTTGGTTGCCCCGCCTCCTCCTCTGTCGGCGGGGGAGGGGACGGGACAAGCCCGAATGTCGTCCTTCCACCACGTGGGGAAGGCGTCGTCGATTTCCCCGCCGGCGAGCGGGTTGTCGACCGCCATTGTCGCTGTCGCGTGGCGGGGGAAGGAGTATCATGTCGTAGCTGCCATCGAGGGACATGAACTCAAGACTCCCGAAACGGAGCACTGTCCCGGGCCGGAAATGTTGCTGGAGACTGCCCATCTGGAGCTTGACGGGAAGTTGTTCGTCAACACGCAGCAGGCCCCTACCTGGCGCGCCAACTGTCGGTGTTTCGAAACCCGGGGGGTCCCTGGACCGACGAGTAAATCGTCGCTGCGTGCCCCAGCCCAGATGGGTCGGCGCGAGGCAGAATGCGAAGGGGGGGAGAGAGCGGCCGGAGGGAGACAAGCATGGGAGCGTGGAACCCGCGGCCTTCGTGTTAGCCCCGCGCCCAGGTCGGGTGCGCTTGCAGTAGGGGGATACAAGCATCCACGCGGGAGTGGGAGCGAGCGGCCTTGCGCGAGCGCCGTCCCGTCCTTCCCCGCGCGGCCAACCCTCTGTAAGAGGGCCCTGGTCCTCCCTTTTATAGGCGTAAGGAGAGGATCCAGGTGTACAATGGGGAGTGTAGCAATGTGCTAACGTGTCTAGCGGTGGAGAGCTAGCGCCCTAAGTACATGCCATCGTGGCAGCCGGAGAGGTCTTGGCACCCAGTTCGCGTGGTGTCGTGGCCGTCGGAGGAGCGCTGGAGCCTGGCGGAAGGACAGCTGTCGGGGCTGTCGAGTCCTTGCTGACGTCCTCTTGCTTCCATAAGGGGGACTGGGAGCCGCCATCGTCACAGGGCATGCGGGGCGCCATCATTACTCGTATAGTAGAGCGAGCCAGATGGGACGCCGGTCTTGTCCCTCGTAGCCTGAGTCAGCTTGGGGTAGGGTGATGATGGCGCTTCCTGTTGACGTGGTTGGTCCGTGCCCTAGGCTGGGCGAGGTGGAGGCTCCTCCAAGGTCGAGGTCGAGGTCGAGTCTGTCTTCCAAGGTCGAGGTCGAGGTCGAGTCCGAGCCCCCGGGTCGGATGAGGCGGAGACCGTCGGCTGAGCCCAGGGCTGAGTCCGAGTCCGAGCCTTAGGGTCGGGCGAAGCGGAGTTCGTCGTCTTCCGGGGCTGAGCCCGTGTCTGAGCCCTGGGGTCGGGCGAAGCAGAGTTCGTCGTCTTCTGGGGCTGAGCCCGTGTCCGAGCCCTGGGTTGGGCGAAGCGGAGTTCGTCGTCTTCCGGGGCTGAGCCCGTGTCCGAGCCCTGGGTTGGGCGGAGCGGAGTTCGCTGTCTTCCGGGGCAGAGCCCGTGTCCGAGCCCTGGGTTGGGCGAGGCGGAGTTTCCTATGACGCCCGAGGCCGGTGTTGGCTGCTGTCAGCCTCACTCTGTCGGGTGGCTCAGCAGTCAGAGCGGCGCAGGCGACGCTGTCCTCTTATCAGACCGGTCAGTAGAGCGGCGAAGTGACTGCGGTCACTTCGGCTCTGTCGACTGGAGGGCGTGCATCAGGATAAAGGTGTCAGGCCACCTTAGCATTAAATGCCCCTGCGATTTGGTCGGTTGGCGCGGCGATATGGCCAAGGTTGCTTCTCGGTGAAGACTGGGCCTCGGGCGAGCCAAAGGTGTGTCCGTTGTTGGAGGGGGGCCTCGGGCGAGTCGTAGGTCCTCCGGGGTCGGCTGCCCTTGCCCGAGGCTGGGCTCGGGCGAGGCGTGATCGCGTCCCTCGAATGGACCGATCCTTGACTTAATTGCACCCATCAGGCCTTTGCAGCTTTGTGCTGATGGGGGTTACCAGCTGAGATTTAGGAGCCTTGAGGGTACCCCTAATTATGGTCCCCGACAATACTCTACACTTAAGCATAAATGAAAATCGTAGCAATATACAGAGATTTGCTAGTACTCTCTAAAAGGGAAACTTGCTAGTGCTATTTAAAGTGAAAATCGTAGCAATGTACAAACACTTTGCTAGTCTCTCTCCTACATCATTCTCTAAAACTTGGCCCTATCCTCCTAGCGAGGTGAAAGCTAGATATAGTTATGCATTACCTAAAAAATCATTCTCTAAAACATTCCCAAAATATAGAGGTGTTCGTCCATTATCTATATAGAGAGATTTTGTCACCTCTATCCATTTTAATATTTTAAATAATAGATTAAGCAAAAATAATATATATATATATAACATTTAAAATATGATAAATATTGTCGGCGTTTCGACCTCGGGGGGTCCCCGGACCCAGATGGGTTGGCGCGGGATGGAACACAAGAGGTGGGACAAACCTTTTATTATCCTGCACCAGGGGTGCCGCTTGCAGTAGGGGTTACAAGCGCGTCGCGTGAGAGAGAGAGGGACACAGAGCTCGTCCGCCGCTTCCCTCGCGCGAACCCCCCTCAGGGTGGCCCTGGACCTCCCTTTTATAGAGGCAAGGAGAGAGTGCAGACGTACAACGGGGGGGGGGGGGGGGGGCGTAGCTATGCGCTAACGTGTCCGGCAGTGGAGTGCCTAAGCCTTGTGTACATGCCAACGTGGCCGTTGGGGGAGAGCTTGGGCCCTGTACATGTGATGGCGTGGCGGTTGGAGGAGCGCCTAAGTCCTGTAGGAGCACAGCTGGTAGCCTGGCGAGGATCCTGCTGACATTTCCTTGCTGTCGTAAGGGGCTGAGAGCCACTGGCGTCATGGTGCACGCGGGGTACCATCATTACCCGTCGCCGGAGTAAGCCAGATGGGACGCCGGTGTTGTTCCTTGTAGCCTGAGCAGGCTAGGAATAGGGAAATGATGCATCCCCTATTAGCGCGGTCAGTCCGAGCCCAGGGTCGGTCGAGGCGGAGACTTCTCTTGAGGCCGAGGCCGAGGTCGGGCGAGGACGCGATTCCTCTCGAGACCAGGGGTCGGGCGAGGCGGAGACCTCCTCCCGAGGCCGGAGCATGAGGTCGGACGAGGCAGATCTTCCTGTTGCGCCCGAGGCTGAACTCGGTGGTTGATCGTGACTTGTTGTTAGTCGTTGCTGGGGTGGCTGACACGACAGTCGGAGTGGAGCGAGCGGCGCTGTTTTCCTGTCATATCGGACAGTAAAGAAGAGGGGCGAAGTGACTGCGGTCACTTCGACCTGGCCGACTGAGGCGTGTGTGTCAGGATATGGCGTCAGGCGTCCCCTGCATTTAATGCGCCTGCGAAGCGATCGGTTGGTGAGGCGGTCTGGCCAAGGTTGCTTCACAATGAAGCCTGCCCGAGCAGGGCCTCGGGAGAGCCGAGGGGGCGCCCGCTGCCTGAGGAGGCCCTCGGGCGAGGCGTGAACTTGTCTGGGACTACTGTTCCAACCCGAGGCTGCGCTCGGGTGAGATCGCGTCCCTCGGGTAGACAAAGTCTTGGCTTGAACCGCACCCGTCAATTGGTCTGAGGGTGTTTACCAGCCATGATTAGGAGCGTTGGGGGTACCCCTAATTATGGTACCCGACAGTAGCCCCCGAGCCTCGAAGGGAGTGACGGCACTCGCTTGGAGGCTTTTGCCGCGTTTTCGGTGAGGGGATCGGCCTTTCTCGGTTTTTTGCCTTGTTTTGGTGGGTGCGCGCGAGCGCACCCGCCGGGTGTAGCCCCCGAGGCCTCGGAGGAGTGGTTTGACTCCTCTGAGATCTGAATGCTTTTCGTGATGCTTCGGCCGGTCTGATCGTTCCCTCATGCGGCCCGGCCGTAGCCTGGGTGCGTGGTCGGGTTCCAAGTTATCAAGCTAGTTTGTTGACGCTGTCAACAGTTTTGGCCGTAGCCGGGTGCGAGAGCAGCCCCCGAGCCTCTGCACGGAGCGAGAGGATGATCAAGGACTTTCCCAACTTTTTATTATACGCCCCTGCGTCACCTTTCCGCAAGGAGGAGGGGGGAAAGCGCCATGTTGCCCTCGGAGGGCGCCGAACATGGTGTTTCCAGTGAGCTGCTAACGGGTGATCCGAGTGGACGCCCGTGCCCCGTTCGTTAGGGGTCGGCTGGTGGCCCAGAGGCGCGCTCCAAAAGTACCTGCGGGTGATTCGCCGGACCCAGACCCCTTCGACAGGGTCCGAGGGCTCGATGCCTCCCTCCGGTGGGATTCCGTTACATATCGTTCCCGCCGGTCTCAGAAATGTCCTAGGGTACCTCGGGAGCGTAGCCCGAGCCTCGGCTATGTATCGAACGTACCCAGAGTCGTCCCTCACTCTGCGTGCTCTGGGGCGACTGTCGAACCCTTCCGAGGGGCCAGCCTACGAACCCCTGATCAGTAGTGGGCATGGAGCCCGAGCGGTCTGGGCGGCTGTCGAACCCTTCCGAGGGGCCAGCCTTCGAACCCCTGATCAGTAATGGACTTGAAGTCTGAGTGCTCTGGGGCGGCTGTCGAAACCCTTCCAAGGGGCCAGCCTTCGAACCCCTGATCAGTAGGAGGGCTCGAGGCCCACTTCCTCCACCGAGAAGGATCCTTTCCACCACGTCCCCTTTCCTGGTCCCTGTGGAAAGAGCGAGAGAGAGAGAGAGAGGAGGAGGAGGGAGGATATGAATTTAAATAAGGTGGCGCACCTTTTTTGATGCGGTCATTATGGTGAAGGCGAAGCGACACCCGCCTTGCCTGCCAGAGGTGTCGCCTGCTCCGTCGGGGAGTTAATGCGACGGGACGAACGATTTGCGTGGCGCCCGTTGCGCGTGCGAGCCATTCGAGGAATGGGGCACGGGCGCGTCGTCTTCACGTTGTGAGAGAGGGCTCTCCCGTCACTTCAGGAGGGGACGCGAGCCTGCAGGCGACTTGACTGCTGCCTCCGCTCGTCTGCCGCTGCAGTTACTGCCGGCCCACTTTTGACCATGCCAACCGTCGTGCCTACCCCGCGGCTGACTGACCCGTGGCCGTCGCATTTAATTGGCACTGTTGGGTCATGCGCAGGGGTACCTCGAGTCATGGTACTGGTTCCGCAGTCGAGGAGGCACAGCATTGGCGTGAGTGGCGGTGTAGCTTCTTGAACGTCGTAACCGGCGCACCGGTTACATGACATGTGGGCCCGCTTCCTTTGCGCTGGTCCGCCGGATGTGGACGAAGCCGAAGGGGCGCACAGTTGCGGTGCAGTTGGATGCCTGTCGCGTGACAGTCCACCCTTTCGACCACCGGTTTCTGCGAAGATGGGAGAGCGCTTGTAACCGCGGGACGGTTACATGCCTCGCGTGCGGCGGTTCGCTTTCTTCGTGCTTCGGATCAGCTTGTATGACGTGTGGGTCCCAGCCCCCGTGTCGTAGGGGGAGAACCCTAGAGTATGTCAGTGGGGATTTCGCCCATGACGCTAAGGGGTGCAAGTGAGGAGGTGTGCCTATAAAAGGGGGATCGATCCCCTGGGCAGTGGCCATGCCTTCGTTCTCCCCTCATGCATTGCGCCCTTCCGCCTTCTGAGCCCCCGGATGGGGTGCTCCAGCGTCGCCTTGCTCTTGCTGTCGTTGGAGGAGCGCGACCTCGTGGAGATTGGCACCTTTCAGCCATTGCTCGGCTTTAAGGATTTTCGTCGTGCAGCCCGGCTGCATTCCCTCACCAATGGGCAGTTTGGTGGGGAAAAGCAAGCCGGGCTGCGGCCTCTGCCCCTCCCTCAGCTTCAAGGATCTTCGTCATCCTTGCTGAGGCAGTGGGAGAGCAGAGCTGGGGTTCTACCTCCCGCATGGGCCGGCAGGCCATCTCCTTCTTCAGCATTCAGGGGAGAAGTGAGAGCACCTAGAGGGGGGGTGAATAGGTGATCCTGTAAAAACTTGAAACTTAATGCCACAAAAACTTGATTAGGAGTTAGCACAATAAAGCCAAGTGGCTAGAGAGGAGTTCTTGCAAAACACAATAACCACAAAGAGATCAACACAGAGAGGCACAGTGGTTTATCCCGTGGTTCGGCCAAGTCCAACACTTGCCTACTCCACGTTGTGGCGTCCCAACGGACAAGGGTTGCACTCAACCCCTCTCAAGCGGTCCAAAGACCCACTTGAATACCACGGTGTTTTGCTTTGTTTCACTATATCCCGCTTGCGAGGAATCTCCACAACTTGGAGCCTCTCGCCCTTACAATTTGATTAACACAAAGAAGCACGGAAGTAAGGTTGGGATGAGCAACACACACAAGACACAAAATCAGAGCAACAATACGCACACAAGTCACAACACGAGCTCTCAACTCAACTCGAAAAGTTCTCTACTCAAATGGAGCTCTAGTTGCTATCACAAAGAATCCAATGCGCGAATATGAAGTCTTGGTGCTTAGGAATGCTCAAGGGATGCTTGGTGTGCTCCTCCATGCGCCTAGGGGACCCTTTTATAGCCCTAAGGCAGCTAGGAGCCGTTGAGAGCAATCCAGGAAGGCAATTCTTGCCTTCTGTCGACTGGCGCACCAGAAAGTCCGGTGCAGCACCGGACACTGTCCGGTGCGGATTTCTTTCCTATTCTGGCGCAACCGACCATTGGAGACTTGGAGCCGTTGGCGCACCGGACAGTCCGGTGCCCCCATCCAACCGTTGGCTCGGCCACGCGTCACGCGCGGATTGCACGACCGACCGTTGGCGCGCCCAACCGTTGGCTCACTGGACAGTCTAGTGACTCACCGGACAGTCCGGTGAATTATAGCCGTACGCTGTTGACTTGGTTCCCGAGAGCGGCGACTTCGCCGCAGCCGACTCACCGGACACTGTCCGGTGCACCACCGGACAGTCCGTGATTTATAGCCGTACGCCGCCGTCGAGACCCGAGAGCAGCCTTTTCACCAGAGCCAGCCTGGCGCACCGGACACTGTCCGGTGCACCACCGGACACTATCCGGTGCACCCAGACCGAGCAGAGTCTTGGCTACTCGAGCCAAGACTTATCCAATTGTATTTTCTCTGATTCTAGCACTTAGACAAATATGTTAGTACACAAAAACCAATGTACTAAGTCTAGAATTATACCTTTGTGTTGACTTTGCACTTCTTCCACCATTTGGCATAGTTTCATACTTAAACCATTTGTGTTGGCACTAGATCACCAAAATACTTAGAAATGGCCCAAGGGCACATTTCCCTTTCAATCTCCCCCTTTTTGGTGATTTATGCCAACACAACAAAAAGTAACTAAAGGAAGTGCAACAACAATGCAAATGAGAACACAAATTTGTTTTGATTCAAATTTGCCATATTTGGATCATTCTTTGCCACCACTTGGTTTGTTTTTGCAAATCAAACTCAATTTCCTATCTCTGAGTCAAAAATCACTTGTTGAGGCATAGAGAGAGGTATTCCAAGAGAAATTGATCAAGAATTCAAAAACTCCCCCTTTTCCCATAATCAAGCATTCTCCCCACAAGAGACAGACTTTTAGCACTAAGAGACAATAAGAGTATTTTGACAAAACAAAACTCTACTCTACTATTTTCAAAATTCTCAAGTGGTAGCTGATCCATTTCTTGCTTTGGCCTTATTTTCTCCCCCTTTGGCATCAAGCACCAAAACGGGATCAATCTTGGCCCTTAAACCCCATTGCCTCACCAAAATCTTCAAATAAGAATACAAAGGCAATATGGGTATTAAGATGAACTTGGAGTAAGTTACCCTCTCATCGGAGTGCAGTGGAAGTCTTGCATGGTCCAAGTTCACCTTTTCCCTTTCAATCCACCTTTGAGACTAAATCAAGCAAGCTCAAACATGTGGTTAGTCTCAAAGGGTCAAGTTGTAGCACACCTCCCCCTAAATATGTGCATCACTCACAAATGGACTTTTGAGGTCCGGGGAGAGTTTGTACAGCTTGAGCACCATAAATAAACAAAATGCATAAGGGAACATGATCAAGGCATAATACACATGTATGCTACACATCAATCCAAGTTTCGCGAATCTAAGACATTTAGCTCACTACGCAGCCTGCAAAAGGTCTTTTCATCTAAAGGCTTGGTAAAGATATCGGCTAGCTGGTTCTCGGTGCTAATATAAAACACTTCGATATCTCCCTTTTGTTGGTGGTCTCTCAAAAAGTGATACCGGATGTCTATGTGCTTTGTGCGACTGTGCTCAACAGGGTTGTCTGCCATGCGGATAGCACTCTCATTGTCACATAGGAGTGGGACTTTGCTCAGATTGTAGCCAAAGTCCCAGAGGGTTTGCCTCATCCAAAGTAGTTGCGCGCAACACTGTCCTGCGGCAACATACTTAGCCTCAGCGGTGGATAGGGCAACGGAGGTTTGTTTCTTAGAGCTCCACGACACCAGGGACCTTCCTAGAAATTGGCAAGTCCCTGATGTACTCTTCCTATCGACCTTACATCCAGCATAATCAGAGTCTGAATATCCAATTAAGTCAAAGGTAGACCCCTTTGGATACCAGATCCCAAAGCAAGGCATAGCGACTAAATATCTAAGAATTCGCTTCATGGCCACTAAGTGACACTCCCTTGGATCGGATTGAAATCTAGCACACATGCATACACTAAGCATAATATCCGGTCTACTGGCACATAAATAAAGCAAAGAACCTATCATGGACCGGTATGCTTTTTGATCAACGGACTTACCTCCTTTGTTGAGGTCGACGTGTCCGTCAGTTCCCATTGAAGTCTTTGCGGGCTTGGCGTCCTTCATCCCAAACCGCTTGAGCAAGTCTTGCGTATACTTCGTTTGGGAAATGAAAGTGCCGTCCTTGAGTTGCTTCACTTGGAACCCAAGGAAGTAGTTCAACTCGCCCATCATCGACATCTCAAATTTTTGAGTCATCACCCTGCTAAACTCTTCACAAGACTTTTGGTTAGTAGAACCAAATATTATGTCATCGACATAAATTTGGCACACAAATAAGTCACCATCACATGTCTTAGTGAAAAGAGTTGGATCGGCTTTCCCAACCTTGAAAGCATTAGCAATTAAAAAGTCTCTAAGGCATTCATACCATGCTCTTGGGGCTTGCTTAAGTCCATAGAGCGCCTTAGAGAGCTTACACACGTGGTCGGGGTACCGTTCATCCTCAAAGCCAGGGGGTTGCTCCACGTACACCTGAGAGCACCTAGAGGGGGGGGGGTGAATAGGTGATCCTGTGAAACTTTAAAACTTAAGCCACAAAAACTTGTTAAGTGTTAGTACAATAATCACCAAGTGGCTAGAGAGGAGTCTCAACAAAACACAATACCACAAGAGATCAAACACAGAGATGACACAGTGGTTTATCCCGTGGTTCGGCCAAGACCAACGCTTGCCTACTCCACATTGTGGCGTCCCAACGGACGAGGGTTGCAATCAACCCCTCTCAAGCGGTCCAAAGACCAACTTGAATACCACGGTGTTTTGCTTTGCCTTTCAATATCCCGTTTGCGAGGAATCTCCACAACTTGGAGCCTCTCGCCCTTACACTTGAGATTTACAAGAAATACGGAGTAAGGGATGAAAGCAACACACACAAATCCACAGCAAAATGCGCACACACATGGCCAAGAATCGAGCTCAAAAGACTATCTCAAAGTTCTCACTAGAACGGAGCTCGAATCACTGAGAATGACAAACGAATGCGCAAAGACTGAGTGTGGATGATCAAGAATGCTCTAAGGTTGCTTGGTGTACTCCTTCATGCACCTAGGGGTCCCTTTTATAGCCCCAAGGCAGCTAGGAGCCGTTGAGAGCAAATCTGGAAGGCCAATCTTGCCTTCTGTCGTCGGGGGCACCGGACAGTCCGGTGCACACCGGACACTGTCCGGTGCCCGATTTCCTTCCTTAAATAGCGAAGCCGACCGTTGGCAGACTGAGAGCCGTTGGCGCACCGGACATGTCCGGTGCACACCGGACAGTCCGGTGCCGTCTTCTAGCCGTTGGCTCGGCCACGTGTCCCGCGCAGATTGCGCGGTCGACCGTTGGTCCGGCCGACCGTTGGCTCACCGGACAGTCCGGTGCACACCGGACAGTCCGGTGAATTTTAGCCGTACGCCGTCGGCGAATTCCCGAGAGCGACCTCTTCACACCGAGTCAGCCTGGCGCACCGGACATTGTCCGGTGCACCACCGGACAGTCCGGTGTGCCAGACCGAGCTGAGTCTTGGCTGTACACAGCCAAGTCTTTTGCACCTTTCTTCTTTTCTTCTTCTTTCTGTTTCTAACACTTAGACAAGTATATTAGTACACAAAACCAATGTACTAAGGCTTAGAAACATACCTTTACTTCATGATTTGCACTTTGTTCGTCCATGGACATAAATTCACATTTAAGCACTTGTGTTGGCACTCAATCACCAAAATACTTAGAAATGGCCCAAGGGCACATTTCCCTTTCAATCTCCCCCTTTTTGGTGATTTATGCCAACACAACATAAAGCAACTAGAACAAGTGCAAACTCACTTCAAATAAAACTCAAATTTATTTTGATTCAATTTTGGCATATATGGATCATCCTTTGCCACCACTTGGTTTGTTTTTGCAAATCAAACTCAAATCTCTATCTCTAAGTCAAACACACATGTTGAAGCATAAAGAGAGTCATTCCAAAAGAGATTGATCAAAGATTTCAAAAACTCCCCCTTTTCCCATAATTACTACTTCTCCCCACAAGAAGCCAACTTTTGACAAAAGAGACAATAAAAGAGTTTTGACAAACCAAAAGCTCTACTCTACTGTTTTCAAATTTCTCAAGTGGTAGCTGATCCATTTATTGCTTTGGCCTTTATTTTCTCCCCCTTTGGCATCAAGCACCAAAACGGGATCAATCTTGGCCCTTTAACCCCATTGCCTCACCAAAATCTTCAATTTAGAGCAAATGGCAATAAGAGTTCATGAGATGGACTTGGAATAAGTTACCCTCTCATCGGAGTGCAGTGGAAGTCTTTCATGGTCCAAGTCCACCTTTTCCCTTTCAATTCTCCTTCGAGACTAAATCAAGCAAACTCAAGCATATGGTTAGTCTCAAAGGGTCAAGTTGTAACACATCTCCCCCTAAACATGTGCATCACTTTGCAACGGACTTGTGAGGTCCAGGGAGTGTTTGTACAACTTGAGCACCATAATAAGCAACAAAATGCAGAATGGACATGATCAAAGGCATAAACACATGTATGCTACAATTCAATCCAAGTTCCGCGAATCTAAGACATTTAGCTCACTACGCAGCCTGCAAAAGGCCCGTTGAGGAAAGCGCTCTTCACATCCATTTGGTACAACCTGAAAGAATGGTGAGCAGCATACGCTAGCAAGATACGAATGGACTCTAGCCTAGCCACAGGAGCAAAAGTCTCCTCAAAGTCCAAACCTGCGACTTGGGCATAACCTTTTGCCACAAGTCGAGCCTTGTTCCTTGTCACCACTCCGTGCTCGTCTTGTTTGTTGCGGAACACCCACTTGGTTCCCACAACATTTTGCTTGGGACGAGGCACCAGCGTCCAAACTTCATTGCGCTTGAAGTTGTTAAGTTCCTCCTGCATGGCCAACACCCAATCCGGATCTAGCAAGGCCTCCTCTACCCTGAAAGGCTCAATAGAAGAGACAAAGGAGTAATGCTCACAAAAATTAACTAATCGAGATCGAGTAGTTACTCCCTTGCTAATGTCACCCAAAATTTGGTCGACGGGATGATCCCTTTGAATCACCGCTCGAACTTGGGTTGGAGGTGCCGGTTGCGCTTCTTCCTCCATCACGTGATCATCTTGTGCTCCCCCTTGATCACACGCCTCCTTTTGATGAACCTGTTCATCATCTTGAGTTGGGGGATGCATCGTTGTTGAGGAAGAAGGTTGATCTCGTTCATCTTGTTCCTATGGCCGCACTTCTCCAATCGCCATGGTTCGTATAGCGGCCGTCGGAACATCTTCTTCATCTACATCATCACAATCAACAACTTGCTCTCTTGGAGAGCCATTAGTCTCATCAAATACAACGTCGCTAGAGACTTCAACCAAACCCGATGATTTGTTGAAGACCCTATACGCCTTTGTATTTGAATCATAACCTAATAAAAACCCTTCTACAGCTTTGGGAGCAAATTTAGAATTTCTACCCTTCTTCACTAGAATGTAGCATCTGCTCCCAAATACACGAAAGTAAGATACATTGGGTTTGTTACCGGTTAGTAGCTCATACGACGTCTTCTTGAGGAGGCGGTGAAGGTAGACCCTGTTGATGGCGTGGCAAGCCGTGTTCACGGCTTCCGACCAAAAGCACTCGGGGGTCTTGAATTCTCCAAGCATAGTCCTCGCCATATCTATGAGCGTCCTGTTGTTCCTCTCTACCACACCATTTTGCTGAGGTGTGTAGGGAGTGGAGAACTCGTGCTTGATCCCCTCCTCCTCAAGAAACTCCTCCACTTGAAGGTTCTTGAATTCGGACCCGTTGTCGCTCCTTATCTTCTTCACCTTGAGCTCAAACTCATTTTGGGCTCTCCTTAGGAAGCGCTTGAGGGTCCCTTGGGTTTCAGACTTATCCTGCAAAAAGAACACCCAAGTGAAGCGGGAAAAGTCATCAACAATAACTAGACCATACTTACTTCCTCCTATGCTCAGATAGGCGACGGGTCCGAAGAGGTCCATATGCAGCAGCTCCAGAGGTCTTGACGTGGTCATCACATTCTTGCTGTGATGTGCTCCTCCCACTTGTTTACCTGCTTGACAAGCTGCACAAGGTCTATCTTTTTCGAAATGAACATTGGTTAGACCTATCACGTGTTCTCCCTTTAGAAGCTTGTGGAGGTTCTTCATCCCCACATGTGCTAAGCGGCGATGCCACAACCAGCCCATGCAAGTCTTAGCCATTAAGCATGCATCTAGGCCGGCCTCTTCTTTTGCAAAATCAACTAAGTAAAGTTTGTCGTCTAGTACACCCTTAAAAGCTAGTGAACCATCACATCTTCTAAAGACAGACACATCTACATTTGTAAATAAGCAGTTATATCCCATATTGCATAATTGACTAACAGATAGTAAATTATATCCAAGAGACTCTACTAAAAACACATTAGATATAGAGTGCTCATTTGAGATTGCAATTTTACCTAACCCTTTTACCTTGCCTTGATTCCCATCACCGAATATTATTGAATCTTGGGAATCTTTGTTTTTGACGTAGGAGGTGAACATCTTCTTCTCCCCCGTCATATGGTTTGTGCATCCGCTGTCGATGATCCAGCTTGAACCCCCGGATGCATAAACTTTCTTCTCTCTTGCCATGAGGCAAGTGTGACGCTCGTTTGGGAAGAGAGATGACTTGTTGAAGGCGGTGGCGGCGAGTCCCTCATTGTCGGAGTCGGAGGAGGAGCAATCTGAATCCCACTCCTTGCCTAGATGTGCCTCGCCCTTTGCCTTCTTGTATGCCTTCTTCTTCTCCCTCTTGTTCCCTTGGTCCTGTTCACTATCATTGTCGGGACAGTTAGCAATAAAATGACCAAGCTTACCGCATTTGAAGCATGAGCGCTTCCCCTTGGCTTTGGTCTTGCTTGGCTGTCCCTTGCGACCCTTAAGCGCCGTCTTGAATCTTTTGATGATGAGGGCCATCTCTTCATCATTAAGTCCGACCGCCTCAATTTGTGCCACCTTGCTAGGTAGCGCCTCCTTGCTTCTTGTTGCTTTGAGAGCAAGAGGTTGCGGCTCGTTGATCGGTCCATTCAAGGCGTCGTCCACGTACCTTGCCTCCTTGATCATCATTCGCCCGCTGACGAATTTTCCTAGGACTTCCTCGGGCGACATTTTGGTGTACCTGGGATTTTCACGAATATTATTCACCAAATGAGGATCAAGAACGGTAAAGGACCTTAGCATCAGTCGGACGACGTTGTGGTCCGTCCATCGCGAGCTTCCGTAGCTCCTTATCTTGTTGATAAGGGTCTTGAGCCGGTTGTATGTTTGTGTCGGCTCCTCGCCCCTTATCATCACGAACCGTCCAAGCTCGCCCTCCACCAACTCCATCTTGGTGAGCAAGGTGACGTCGTTCCCCTCATGAGAAATCTTGAGGGTGTCCTAGATCTGCTTGGCGTTATCCAAGCCGCTCACTTTATGGTATTCATCCCTGCACAAGGAAGCTAGAAGAACAGTAGTAGCTTGTGCATTCTTATGAATTTGTTCATTAATGAACATGGGACTATCCGAACTATCAAAGTGCATTCCACTCTCTACAATCTCCCATATACTAGGATGGAGAGAGAATAGGTGACTACGCATTTTGTGGCTCCAAAATCCGTAGTCCTCTCCATCAAAGTGTGGGGGCTTGCCGAGTGGAATGGAGAGCAAATGTGAATTTGAACTTTGCGGAATACGAGAGTAGTCAAAAGAAAAGTTCGAATTAACCGGTTTCCTTCTCTCGTAGTCGTTGTGGTCATCGTCCTTTTGGGAAGAAGTAGATTCATCGCTGTCGTCGTAGTAGACGATCTCCTTGATGCGTCTTGTCTTCTTCTTCTTCCCTTCCTTCCGTCTATGACCCGAGCCGGAGTCGGTAGGCTTGTCGTCCTTCGGCTCGTTGATGAAGGATTCCTTCTCTTTGTCGTTGATCACAATACCCTTCCCCTTAGGATCCATCTCTTCGGGCGATTAGTCCCTTTGTGAAGAGAACGGCTCCGATACCAATTGAGAGCACCTAGAGGGGGGGGTGAATAGGTGATCCTGTGAAACTTTAAAACTTAAGCCACAAAAACTTGTTAAGTGTTAGTACAATAATCACCAAGTGGCTAGAGAGGAGTCTCAACAAAACACAATACCACAAGAGATCAAACACAGAGATGACACAGTGGTTTATCCTGTGGTTCGGCCAAGACCAACGCTTGCCTACTCCACGTTGTGGCGTCCCAACGGACGAGGGTTGCAATCAACCCCTCTCAAGCGGTCCAAAGACCAACTTGAATACCACGGTGTTTTGCTTTGCCTTTCAATATCCCGTTTGCGAGGAATCTCCACAACTTGGAGCCTCTCGCCCTTACACTTGAGATTTACAAGAAATACGGAGTAAGGGATGAAAGCAACACACACAAATCCACAGCAAAATGCGCACACACACGGCCAAGAATCGAGCTCAAAAGACTATCTCAAAGTTCTCACTAGAACGGAGCTCGAATCACTGAGAATGACAAACGAATGCGCAAAGACTGAGTGTGGATGATCAAGAATGCTCTAAGGTTGCTTGGTGTACTCCTTCATGCACCTAGGGGTCCCTTTTATAGCCCCAAGGCAGCTAGGAGCCGTTGAGAGCAAATCTGGAAGGCCAATCTTGCCTTCTGTCGTCGGGGGCACCGGACAGTCCGGTGCACACCGGACACTGTCCGGTGCCCGATTTCCTTCCTTAAATAGCGAAGCCGACCGTTGGCAGACTGAGAGCCGTTGGCGCACCGGACATGTCCGGTGCACACCGGACAGTCCGGTGCCGTCTTCTAGCCGTTGGCTCGGCCACGTGTCCCGCACAGATTGCGCGGTCGACCGTTGGCCCGGCCGACCGTTGGCTCACCGGACAGTCCGGTGCACACCGGACAGTCCGGTGAATTTTAGCCGTACGCCGTCGGCGAATTCCCGAGAGCGGTCTCTTCACGCCGAGTCAGCCTGGCGCACCGGACACTGTCCGGTGCACCACCGGACAGTCCGGTGTGCCAGACCGAGCTGAGTCTTGGCTGTACACAGCCAAGTCTTTTGCACCTTTCTTCTTTTCTTCTTCTTTCTGTTTCTAACACTTAGACAAGTATATTAGTACACAAAACCAATGTACTAAGGCTTAGAAACATACCTTTACTTCATGATTTGCACTTTGTTCGTCCATGGACATAAATTCACATTTAAGCACTTGTGTTGGCACTCAATCACCAAAATACTTAGAAATGGCCCAAGGGCACATTTCCCTTTCAACACCTCCTCCTTGATTGGCACATTGAGGAAAGCGCTCTTAACATCCATTTTGTACAACCTGAAAGAGTGGTGAGCAGCATAGGCTAACAAAATACGAATCAACTCTAGCCTAGCCACAGGAGCAAAAGTCTCCTCAAAGTCCAAACCTGCGACTTGGGCATAACCTTTTGCCACAAGTGGAGCCTTGTTCCTCGTCACCACCCTGTGCTCGTCCTGTTTGTTGCGGAACACCCACTTGGTTCCCACAACATTTTGCTTGGGACGCGGCACCAGTGTCCAAACTTCATTACACTTGAAGTTGTTGAGCTCTTCCTGCATGGCCAACACCCATTTCGGATCTAGCAAGGCTTCTTCTACCCTGAAAGGCTCAATAGAAGAGACAAAAGAGTAATGCTCACAGAAGTTAGCTAATCTAGAGCGAGTGGTTACTCCCTTGCTAATGTCACCCAAAATTTGGTCGACGGGATGGTTCCTTTGAATCATCGCTCGAACTTGAGTTGGAGGGGCCTGTGGTGCTTCTTCCTCTTCAACTTGGACATCCTGTGCTCCCCCTTGATCACACGCCTCCTCTTAAGGTACCTGAGAGCACCTAGAGGGGGGGGGGGGGTGAATAGGTGATCCTGTAAAAACTTGAAACTTAATCCACAAAACTTGATTAAGAGTTAGCACAATAAAGCCAAGTGGCTAGAGAAGAGTTCTTGCACAACACGATAACCACAAGAAGATCAACACAGAGATGGCACAGTGGTTTATCCCGTGGTTCGGCCAAGTCCAACACTTGCCTACTCCACGTTGTGGCGTCCCAACGGACAAGGGTTGCACTCAACCCCTTTCAAGCAGTCCAAAGACCCACTTGAATACCATGGTGTTTTGCTTTCACTTTACTATATCCCGCTTGCGAGGAATCTCCACAACTTGGAGCCTCTCGCCCTTACACTTTGATTATCACAAAGAAGCACAGAAGTAAGGATGGGATGAGCAACGCACACAAGACACAAAATTAGAGCAACAACACGCACACAAGTCACAACACGAGCTCTCAACACAACTCAAAGAGTTCTCTACTCAAATGGAGCTCTAGTTGCTATCACGAAGAATCGAATGCGCGGAATTGGAGTCTTGGTGCTTAGGAATGCTTAGAGAATGCTTGGTGTTCTCCTCCATGCGCTTACGGGTCCCTTTTATAGCCCCAAGGCAGCTAGGAGCCGTTGAGAGCATTCCAGGAAGGCAATTCTTGCCTTCTGTCGACTGGCGCACCAGACAGTCTGGTGCACCACCGGACACTGTCCGGTGCGGATTTCTTTCCTTCTGTGGCACAACCAACCGTTGAAGATCCAGAGCCGTTGGCGCACCGGACACTGTTCGGTGCACACCGGACAGTCCGGTGCCCCCTTCTAACCGTTGGCTCGGCCACGCGTCGCACGTGGATTACTCGGCCGACCGTTGGCCCGGCTGACCGTTGGCTCACCGGACAGTCCGGTGCACCACCGGACAGTCCGGTGATTTATAGTCATATGTCGTTAATTGCTTCCCGAGAGCGATGACTTCGCCTATGAATGGCTCATCGGACAGTCCGGTGCACCACCGGACAGTCTGGTGATTTATAGCCGTACGCCGTTGATCGCTTCCCGAGAGCAGCCAGTTGACAGTCGCCAGCCTGGCGCACCGGACACTGTCTGGTGCACCCAGACTGCGCAGAGTCTTGGCTGCTTAGCCAAGTCTTTTCCAAATTCGTCTTTTCCTGTTTCTAGCACTTAGACACAATACATTAGTCTCCAAAACAATGTACTAAGTCTTAGAAACATACCTTTACTCTTGATTTGCACTTTGTCGATCAATTGGCATAGATTAACACTTAAGCACTTGTGTTGGCATTCAATCACCAAAATACTTAGAAATGGCCCAAAGGCACAATTCCCTTTCAATCTCCCCCTTTTTGGTGATTTATGCCAACACAACAAAAGCAACTAAAGAAGTGCAACATCAATGCAAATGAGAACACAAATTTGTTTTGATTCAAATTTGGCATATTTGGATCATTCTTTGCCACCACTTGGTTTTGTTTTTGCAAATCAACCTCAATTTTCTATCTCTAAGTCAAACACACTTGTTGAGACATAAAGAGAGTTGTTCCAGGAGAAATTGATCAAAGATTTCAAAAACTCCCCCTTTTTCCCATAATCAACTATTCTCCCCACAAGAAGCCAACTTTTGACAAAAGAGACAACAAGAGAGTTTTGACAAACCAAAAGCTCTATTCTATTATTTTCAAAATTCTCAAGTGGTAGCTGATCCATTGATTGCTTTGGCCTTATTTTCTCCCCCTTTGGCATCAAGCACCAAAACGGGATCAATCTTGGCCCCTAAACCCCATTGCCTCACCAAAATCTTCAAATAAGAGTACCAAGGCAATAAGGATATTGAGATGGACTTGGAGTAAGTTACCCTCTCATCGGAGTGCAGTGGAAGTCTTGCATGGTCCAAGTCCACCTTTCCCTTTCAATCCACCTTTGAGACTAAATCAAGCAAACTCAAGCATACGGTTAGTCTCAAAGGGTCAAGTTGTAGCACATCTCCCCCTAAATATGTGCATCACTCACACATGGACTTTTGAGGTTCGGGGAATGTTTGTACAACTTGAGCACCATAAATAAACAAAATGCATAAGGGAACATGATCAAAGCATGATACACATGTATGCTATAAATCAATCCAAGTTCCGCGAATCTAAGACATTTAGCTCACTACGCAGCCTGCAAAAGGTCTTCTCATCTAAAGGCTTGGTAAAGATATCGGCTAGCTGGTTCTCGGTGCTAATATAGAATACTTCGATATCTCCCTTTTGCTGGTGGTCTCTCAAAAAGTGATGCCGGATGTCAATGTACTTTGTGCGGCTGTGCTCAACAGGATTGTCCGCCATGCGGATAGCACTCTCATTGTCACATAGGAGTGGGACTTTGCTCAGATTGTAGCCAAAGTCCCGAAGGGTTTGCCTCATCCAAAGTAGTTGCGCGCAACACTGTCCTGCGGCAACATACTCGGCCTCAGCGGTGGATAGGGCAACAGAGGTTTGTTTCTTAGAACTCCACGACACCAGGGACCTTCCTAAGAATTGGCACATCCCCGATGTACTCTTCCTATCGACCTTACATCTAGCATAGTCGGAGTCTGAATATCCAATCAAGTCAAAGGTAGACCCCTTTGGATACCAGATCCCGAAGCAAGGCGTAGCGACTAAATATCTAAGAATTCGCTTCACGGCCACTAAGTGACACTCCCTTGGATCGGATTGAAATCTAGCACACATGCATACATTAAGCATAATATCCTGTCTACTAGCGCATAAATAAAGCAAAGAACCTATCATAGACCGCTATGCTTTTTGATCAACGGACTTACCTCCTTTGTTGAGGTCGACGTGTCCGTCAGTTCCCATTGGAGTCTTTGCGGGCTTGGCGTCCTTCATCCCAAACCGCGTTAGCAAGTCTTGCGTGTACTTCGTTTGGGAGATGAAGGTGCCGTCCTTGAGTTGCTTCACTTGGAACCCAAGGAAGTAGTTCAACTCGCCCATCATCGACATCTCAAACTTTTGAGTCATCACCCTACTAAACTCTTCACAAGACCTTTGGTTAGTAGATCCAAATATTATGTCATCGACATAAATTTGGCACACAAATAAGTCACCATCACAAGTCTTAGTGAATAAAGTTGGATCGACTTTCCCAACCTTGAAAGCATTAGCAATTAAAAAGTCTCTAAGGAATTCATACCATGCTCTTGGGGCTTGCTTAAGTCCATAGAGCGCTTTAGAGAGCTTACATACGTGGTCGGGGTACCGTTCATCCTCGAAGCCAGGGGGTTGCTCCACGTACACCTCCTCCTTGATTGGCCCGTTGAGGAAAGCGCTCTTCACATCCATTTGGAACAACCTGAAAGAATGGTGAGCGGCATATGCTAGCAAAATACGAATGGACTCTAGCCTAGCCACAGGAGCAAAAGTCTCCTCAAAGTCCAAACCTATGACTTGGACATAACCTTTTGCCACAAGTCGAGCCTTGTTCCTTGTCACCACCCCGTGCTCGTCTTGTTTGTTGCGGAACACCCACTTGGTTCCCACAACATTTTGCTTGGGACGAGGCACCAGTGTCCAAACTTCATTACGCTTGAAGTTGTTGAGCTCTTCCTGCATGGCCAACACCCAGTCCGGATCTAGCAAGGCTTCTTCTACCCTGAAAGGCTCAATAGAAGAGACAAAAGAGTAATGCTCACAAAAATTAACTAATCTAGAGCGAGGGGTTACTCCCTTGCTAATGTCACCCAAAATTTGGTCGACGGGATGGTTCCTTTGAATCATCGCTTGAACTTGGGTTGGAGGTGCCGGTTGTGCTTCTGCCTCCATCACATGATCATCTTGTGCTCCCCCTTGATCACATGCCTCCTCTTGATGAACCTGTTCATCGTCTTGAGTTGGGGGATGCACCATTGTTGAGGAAGAAGGTTGATCTTGCTCCTCGTGTTCCTGTGGTCGCATATCGCCAATCGCCATGGTGCGTATTGCGGCCGTTGGAACGTCTTCTTCATCTACATCATTAAGATCAACAACTTGCTCTCTTAGAGAGCCATTAGTCTCATCAAATACAACGTCACTAGAGACTTCAACCAAACCCGATGATTTGTTGAAGACTCTATACGCCTTTGTATTTGAGTCATAACCTAACAAAAACCCTTCTACCGCTTTGGGAGCAAATTTGGAATTCCTACCCTTCTTTACTAGAATGTAGCATTTACTCCCAAAAACTCGGAAATACGAAACATTGGGTTTGTTACCGGTTAGTAGCTCGTATGACGTCTTCTTGAGGAGGCGATGAAGGTAGACCCGGTTTATGGCGTGACAAGCCGTGTTCACAGCTTCCGACCAAAATCGCTCGGGCGTCTTGAATTCTCCAAGCATTGTCCTCGCCATGTCAATGAGCGTCCTGTTCTTCCTCTCTACCACACCATTTTGCTGTGGTGTGTAGGGAGCGGAGAACTCGTGCTTGATCCCTTCCTCCTCAAGGTACTCCTCCACTTGAAGATTCTTGAACTCGGACCCGTTGTCGCTCCTTATCTTCTTCACCTTGAGCTCAAACTCATTTTGAGCTCTCCTTAGGAAGCGCTTGAGGGTCCCTTGGGTTTCAGATTTATCCTGCAAGAAGAATACCCAAGTGAAGCGGGGAAAATCATTAACTATAACAAGGCCATACTTACTTCCTCCTATGCTTAGATAGAAGACGGGTCCGAAGAGGTCCATATGAAGCAACTCCAAAGGTCTTGATGTGGTCATCACATTTTTGGTATGATGAGAGCTTCCCACCTGTTTGCCTGCTTGACAAGCTGCACAAGGTCTATCTTTTTCGAAAGAAAAATTTGTTAGACCTATCACATGTTCTCCCTTTAGAAGTTTGTGAAGGTTCTTCATCCCCACATGTGCTAAGCGGCGATGCCACAGCCAGCCCATGCTAGTCTTAGCAATTAAGCATGCATCTAGACCGGCCTCCTCTTTTGCAAAATCAACTAAATAGAGTTTGCCGTCTAATACACCGTTAAAAGCTAATGAACCATCACTCCTTCTAAAGACAGACACATCTACATTTTTGAATAAGCAGTTATATCCCATATTACAAAGCTGACTCACAGACAACAAGTTATATCCAAGCAACTCAACTAAAAACACATTGGAAATGGAGTGCTCGGAGGAAATAGCTATTTTTCCTAACCCTTTCACCTTGCCTTGATTCCCGTCACCGAATATGATTGAGTCTTGGGAATCTTTGTTCTTGACGTAGGAGGTGAACATCTTCTTCTCCCCCGTCATGTGGTTTGTGCATCCGCTGTCGATAATCCAGCTTGATCCCCCGGATGCATAAACCTGCAAGGCAAATTTAGGCTTGGGTCTTAGGTACCCAACTCTTGTTGGGTCCTTCAAGGTTAGTGACAATATCCTTAGGGACCCAAATGCAAGTTTTATCTCCCTTGCATTTTGCCCCTAATTTCTTAGCAATCACCTTTCTATCCTTTCTACAAATTGCAAAGGAAGCATTGCAAGCATGATAAATTGTAGAAGGTTCATTAATTTTCCTAGGAACATGAGCAACATTTCTCCTAGGCATATGATGAATAACATTTCTCCTAGGCATATCTCTACCATGCATATAGGAAGAACTTGAAGCAAACATTGCATTTGAATCATAAGCATTACAACTCCTATTATGATGAATATTTCTAGAAAATTTCCTATCATAAATAAATGCATGATTCTTTTGAGCACTATTAGCCATAGGGGCCTTCCCTTTCTCCTTGGTGGAGATGGGAGCCTTATGACTTGTTAAGTTCTTGGCTTCCTTCTTAAAGCCAAGCCCATCCTTAATTGAGGGGTGTCTACCAATAGTGTAGGCATCCCTTGCAAATTTTAGTTTGTCAAATTCACTCTTGCTAGTCTTAAGTTGGGCATTAAGACTAGCCACTTCATCATTTAACTTTGCAATAGAAACTAGGTGTTCATTACACGCATCAACATTAAAATCTTTACACCTATTGCAAATCACAACATGTTCTACACAAGAGTTAGATCTATTTGCTACTTCTAGTTTAGCATTTAAATCATCATTAACACTTCTTAAACTAGAAATTGTCTCATGGCAAGTACATAGTTCACAAGAAAGCATTTCATTCCTTTTAACCTCTAAAGCAACAGATTTTTGTGCCTCTACAAATTTATCATGTTCTTCATACAAAAGATCCTCTTGCTTTTCTAACAATCTATTCTTATCATTCAAAGCATCAATCAATTCATTAATCTTATCAATTTTAGATCTATCTAAGCCCTTGAACAAACTAGAGTAATCTATTTCATCATCGCTAGATTCATCATCACTAGAAGAAGCATAAGTAGTCTTTCGAGTACATACCTTCTTCTCCTTTGCCATGAGGCATGTGTGGCGCTCGTTGGGGAAGAGGGATGATTTGTTGAAGGCGGTGGCGGCGAGTCCTTCGTTGTCGGAGTCGGACGAGGAGCAATCCGAATCCCACTCCTTTCCAAGATGTGCCTCGCCCTTTGCCTTCTTGTAGTTCTTCTTCTTTTCCCACTTTCCACTCTTCCTTTCCTGGTCATTCTCATTATCGGGACAATTAGCGATAAAATGACCAATCTTACCATATTTGAAGCAGGAGCGCTTCCCCTTCATTTTGTTCTTGTTGGGGTGCTCCTTGCGACCCTTTAGCGCCATCTTGAAGCGCTTGATGATGAGGTCCATCTCTTCCTCATTTAGCCCCGCCGCCTCAACTTGCGCCACCTTGCTAGGTAGCGCCCCCTTGCTACTCGTTGCCTTGAGAGCAATGGCTTGAGGCTCATGGATTGGGCCATTCAATGCATCATCGACGTATCTTGCCTCCTTGATCATCATCTGTCCACTTACAAACTTCCCAAGTACTTCTTCGGGCGACATCTTGGTGTACCTGGGATTCTCACGAATATTGTTTACAAGATGTGGATCAAGGACAGTAAAAGACCTTAGCATTAGGCGGACGACGTCGTGGTCCGTCCATCGTGTGCTTCCATAGCTCCTTATTTTGTTGATGAGAGTCTTGAGTCGGTTGTATGTTTGGGTTGGCTCCTCTCCCCTGATCATTGCGAATCTCCCAAGTTCGCCCTCCACCAATTCCATCTTGGTGAGCATGGTGACGTCATTTCCCTCATGTGATATCTTGAGGGTGTCCCAGATCTGCTTGGCATTGTCCAAGCCGCTCATCTTATTGTATTCTTCCCTGCACAAAGATGCTAAAAGGACAGTAGTAGCTTGTGCATTTTTATGGATTTGTTCATTGATAAACAAAGGACTATCCGTGCTATCAAATTGCATTCCATTTTCTACTATCTCCCATATACTTGGATGGAGAGAGAACAAGTGACTACACATCTTGTGACTCCAAAATCCGTAGTCCTCTCCATCAAAGTGTGGAGGTTTGCCAAGAGGGATGGAAAGCAAATGTGCATTTGAACTATGCGGAATACGAGAATAATCAAAGGAAAAGTTTGAATTAACCATCTTCTTTTTCTCGTAGTCATTGTCGTCCTTTTGGGAAGAGGAAGATTCATCGCTGTCGTAGTAGACTATCTCCTTGATGCGCCTTGTTTTCTTCTTCTTCCCGTCTTTTCTTTTGTGGCCCGAGCCAGAGTCAGTAGGTTTGTCATCTTTCAGCTCATTGACGAAGGACTCCTTCTCCTTATCATTGATCACAATCCCCTTGCCTTAGGATCCATCTCTTCGGGCGATTAGTCCCTTTGTGAAGAGAACGGCTCTGATACCAATTGAGAGCACCTAGAGGGGGGGTGAATAGGTGATCCTGTAAAAACTTGAAACTTAATCCACAAAACTTGATTAAGAGTTAGCACAATAAAGCCAAGTGGCTAGAGAAGAGTTCTTGCACAACACGATAACCACAAGAAGATCAACACAGAGATGGCACAGTGGTTTATCCCGTGGTTCAGCCAAGTCCAACACTTGCCTACTCCACGTTGTGGCGTCCCAACGGACAAGGGTTGCACTCAACCCCTTTCAAGCGGTCCAAAGACCCACTTGAATACCATGGTGTTTTGCTTTCACTTTACTATATCCCGCTTGCGAGGAATCTCCACAACTTGGAGCCTCTCGCCCTTACACTTTGATTATCACAAAGAAGCACAGAAGTAAGGATGGGATGAGCAACGCACACAAGACACAAAATCAGAGCAACAACACGCACACAAGTCACAACACGAGCTCTCAACACAACTCAAAGAGTTCTCTACTCAAATGGAGCTCTAGTTGCTATCACAAAGAATCGAATGCGCGGAATTGGAGTCTTGGTGCTTAGGAATGCTTAGAGAATGCTTGGTGTTCTCCTCCATGCGCCTAGGGGTCCCTTTTATAGCCCCAAGGCAGCTAGGAGCCGTTGAGAGCATTCCAGGAAGGCAATTCTTGCCTTCTGTCGACTGGCGCACCGGACAGTCCCGTGCACCACCGGACACTGTCCGGTGCGGATTTCTTTCCTTCTGTGGCACAGCCGACCGTTGAAGATCCAGAGTCGTTGGCGCACCGGACACTGTCCGGTGCACACCGGACAGTCCGGTGCCCCCTTCTAACCGTTGGCTCGGCCACGTGTCGCGCGTGGATTACTCGGCCGACCGTTGGCCCGGCTGACCGTTGGCTCACCGGACAGTCCGGTGCACCACCGGACAGTCCGGTGATTTATAGTCGTACGCCGTTAATTGCTTCCCGAGAGCGATGACTTCGCCTGTGAATGGCTCACCGGACAGTCCGGTGCACCACCGGACAGTCTGGTGATTTATAGCCGTACGCCATTGATCGCTTCCCGAGAGCAGCCAGTTGACAGTCACCAGCCTGGCGCACCGGACACTGTTCGGTGCACCTAGACTGTGCAGAGTCTTGGCTGCTTAGCCAAGTCTTTTCCAAATTCGTCTTTTCCTGTTTCTAGCACTTAGACACAATACATTAGTCTCCAAAACAATGTACTAAGTCTTAGAAACATACCTTTACTCTTGATTTGCACTTTGTCGATCAATTGGCATAGATTAACATTTAAGCACTTGTGTTGGCATTCAATCACCAAAATACTTAGAAATGGCCCAAAGGCACATTTCCCTTTCAGTACCTGTTCATCATCTTGGGTTGGGGGTGCACCGTCGTTGAGGAAGAAGGCTGATCTTGTTCCTTGTGTTCCTGCGGTCGCACGTCTCCAATCGCCATGGTACGAATCGCGTCCGTTGGAACATCTTCCTCATCTACACCATCAAGCTCAACTTGCTCTCTTGGAGAGCCATTAGTTTCATCAAATACAACGTCGCTAGAGACTTCAACCAAACCCGATGATTTGTTGAAGACTCTATACGCCTTTGTATTTGAGTCATAACCTAACAAAAACCCTTCTACAGCTTTGGGAGCAAATTTTGAATTTCTACCTTTCTTCACCAGAATGTAGCATTTACTCCCAAAAACTCGAAAATACGAAACGTTGGGTTTGTTACCGGTTAGAAGCTCGTATGATGTCTTCTTGAGGAGGCGATGGAGATAGACTCGGTTTATGGCGTGGCAAGCCGTGTTCACAGCTTCCGACCAAAACCGCTCGGGCGTCTTGAATTCTCCAAGCATCGTCCTCGCCATGTCTATGAGCGTCCGGTTCTTCCTCTCTACCACACCATTTTGCTGTGGTGTGTAGGGAGCGAAGAACTCGTGCTTGATTCCTTCCTCCTCAAGGTACTCCTCCACTTGAAGGTTCTTGAACTCGGACCCGTTGTCGCTCCTTATCTTCTTCACCTTGAGCTCAAACTCATTTTGAGCTCTCCTTAGGAAGCGCTTGAGGGTCCCTTGGGTTTCAGATTTATCCTGCAAAAAGAATATCCAAGTGAAGCGGGAAAAATCATCAACAATTACTAAACCATACTTACTTCCCCCGTTGCTGAGGTAGGCGACGGGTCCGAAGAGGTCCATATGTAGCAGCTCCAGGGGTCTTGATGTGGTCATCACATTCTTGCTGTGATGTGCACTTCCCACTTGTTTACCTGCTTGACAAGCTACACAAGGTCTATCTTTTTCAAAATGCACATTTGTTAGACCTAACACATGTTCTCCCTTTAGAAGTCTGTGAAGGTTCTTCATCCCCACATGTGCTAGACGGTGATGCCACAGCCAGCCCATGCTAGTCTTAGCAATTAAGCATGCATCTAGACCGGCCTCCTCCTTTGCAAAATCAACTAAATAGAGTTTGTCGTCTAGTACACCCTTAAAAGCTAATGAACCATCACTCCTTCTAAAGACAGACACATCTACATTTGTGAATAAGCAATTATATCCCATATTACATAATTGACTAACCGACAAAAGATTATAACCTAGCGACTCTACTAAAAATACATTGGAGATAGAGTGCTCATTTGAGATGGCAATCTTGCCTAGGCCTTTAACCTTGCCTTGATTCCCGTCACCGAATATGATTGAATCTTGGGAATCTTTATTCTTGACGTAGGAGGTGAACATCTTCTTCTCTCCCGTCATGTGGTTTGTGCATCCGCTGTCGATAATCCAGCTTGATCCTCCGGATGCATAAACCTGCAAGGCAAATTAGGCTTGGGTCTTAGGTACCCAACTCTTGTTGGGTCCTACAAGGTTAGTGACAATAGTCTTAGGAACCCAAATGCAAGTTTTGTCTCCCTTGCATTTTGCCCCTAATTTCCTAGCAACCACTTTCTTATCCTTTCTACAAATAGCAAAGGAAGCATTGCAAGTATGGTAAATTGTACAGTGTTCATTACTTACTTTCCTAGGTACATGAACAACATTTCTCTAGGCATACGATGAATAATATTTTTCCTAGCCAAATTTCTATCATGCATAATAGAAGAGCTTGAAGCAATCATGGCATGAGAATCAAAAGCATCATAACTTCTATGAACATTCCTAGAATATCTCCTATCATGGTACATGAAAGCATGGTTCTTTTGAGCACTATTATCCATAGGGGCCTTCCCTTTCTCCTTGGCGGAGATGGGAGCCTTATGACTTGTTAAGTTCTTGGCTTCCCTCTTAAAGCCAAGTCCATCCTTAATTGAGGGGTGTCTACCAATCGTGTAGGCATCCCTTGCAAATTTTAGTTTATCAAAATCACTTTTGCTAGTCTTAAGTTGAGCATTAAGACTAGCCACTTCATCCTTTAATTTAGAAATGGAAACTAGGTGTTCACTACAAGCATCAACATTAAAATCTTTACACCTATTGTAAATCACAACATGTTCTACACAAGAGGTTGATTTATTAGCTATTTCTAGTTTAGCATTCAAGTCATCATTGATACTCTTTAAGCTAGAAATAGATTCATGGCATGTAGACAATTCACATGAAAGTATTTCATTTCTTTTAACTTCTACCGCAAGAGAATTTTGCGCACTTACAAATTTATCATGTTCTTCATATAAGAGATCTTCTTGCTTTTCTAAAAGTCTATTTTTCTCATTCAAAGCATCAATTAATTCATTGATCTTATCAATTTTAGTTCTATCTAATCCTTTGAATAAACTAGCATAGTCTACTTCATCATCGCTAGATTCATCATCACTTGAAGAGGCATATGTAATAGCATTTTGAGTACTTACCTTCTTCTCCTTTGCCATGAGGCAGGTGTGATGCTCGTTGGGGAAGAGAGACGATTTGTTGAAGGCGGTGGCGGCAAGTCCTTCATCGTCGGAGTCGGACGAAGAGCAATCCGAATCCCACTCCTTTCCAAGGTGTGCCTCGCCTTTAGCCTTCTTGTAAACCTTCTTGTTCTCTCTTTTCCCATTCTTTCCTTGTTCCTGGTCACTATCATTATCAGGACAGTTAGCAATAAAGTGACCAACCTTACCACACTTGAAGCAGGGGCGCTTTCCCTTCGTCTTGTTCCTTTTGGGATGCTCCTTGCGGCCCTTTAGCGCCGTCTTGAAGCGCTTGATGATGAGGGCCATTTCTTCCTCATTGAGCCCCGCCGCCTCAACTTGCGCCACCTTGCTAGGTCGCGCCTCCTTGCTACTCGTGGTCTTGAGAGCAATGGCTTGAGGCTCATGAATTGGACCATTCAATGCCTCATCGACGTATCTTGCCTCCTTGATCATCATCCGCCCGCTTACGAACTTTCCAAGTATTTCTTCGGGCGACATCTTGGTGTACCTAGGATTTTCACGAATATTGTTTACAAGATGTGGATCAAGGACAATGAAAGACCTTAGCATTAGGCGGACGACGTCGTGGTCCATCCATCGCGTGCTTCCATAGCTCCTTATTTTGTTGACGAGGGTCTTGAGCCTATTGTATGTTTGGGTTGGCTCCTCTCCCCTGATCATTGCGAATCTCCCAAGTTCGCCCTCCACCAACTCCATCTTGGTGAGCATGGGGACGCCATTTCCCTCATGAGAGATCCTGAGGGTGTCCCAAATCTGCTTGGCGTTATCCAAGCCGCTCACCTTATGGTATTCATCCCTACACAATGACGCTAAAAGAACAGTAGTAGCTTGTGCATTTTTATGAATTTGTTCATTGATGAATATGGGACTATCTGTACTATCAAAGTGCATTCCATTTTCTACTATCTCCCATATACTTGGATGGAGAGAGAACAAGTGGCTACGCATTTTGTGACTCCAAAATCCGTAGTCCTCTCCATCAAAGTGAGGGGGTTTACCGAGGGGAATGAAAAGCAAATGAGCATTGGAACTTTGCAGAATACGAGAATAATCAAAGGAAAAGTTTGAATTAACCGTCTTCCTTTTCTCATAGTCGTTGTCGTCGTCCTTTTGGGAAGAAGAAGACTCGTCGCTGTCGTCGTAGTAGATGATCTTCTTGATGCGCCTCTTCTTCTTCCCGTCCTTCTTCTTTTGACTTGAGCCCGAGTCAGTGGGCTTGTCGTCTTTTGGCTCATTGATGAAGGACTCCTTCTCCTTGTCGTTGATCACTATTCCCTTTCCCTTAGGATCCATCTCTTCGGGCGATTAGTCCCTTTCTTGAAGAGAACGGCTCCGATACCAATTGACAGCACCTAGAGGGGGGTGAATAGGTGATTTTGTAAAAACTTGAAACTTAATGCCACAAAAACTTGATTAGGAGTTAGCACAATAAAGCCAAGTGGCTAGAGAGGAGTTCTTGCAAAACACAATAACCACAAAGAGATCAACACAGAGAGGCACAGTGGTTTATCCCGTGGTTCGGCCAAGTCCAACACTTGCCTACTCCACGTTGTGGCGTCCCAACGGACGAGGGTTGCACTCAACCCCTCTCAAGCGGTCCAAAGACCCACTTGAATACCACGGTGTTTTGCTTTGTTTCACTATATCCCGCTTGTGAGGAATCTCCACAACTTGGAGCCTCTCGCCCTTACAATTTGATTAACACAAAGAAGCACGGAAGTAAGGTTGGGATGAGCAACACACACAAGACACAAAATCAGAGCAACAATACACACACAAGTCACAACACGAGCTCTCAACTCAACTCGAAAAGTTCTCTACTCAAATGGAGCTCTAGTTGCTATCACAAAGAATCGAATGCGCGAATATGAAGTCTTGGTGCTTAGGAATGCTCAAGGGATGCTTGGTGTGCTCCTCCATGCGCCTAGGGGACCCTTTTATAGCCCCAAGGCAGCTAGGAGCCGTTGAGAGCAATCTAGGAAGGCAATTCTTGCCTTCTGTCGACTGGCGCACCGGACAGTCTGGTGCACCACCGGACACTGTCCGGTGCGGATTTCTTTCCTATTCTGGCGCAGCCGACTGTTGGAGACTTGGAGCCGTTGGCACACCGGACACTGTCCGGTGCACACCGGACAGTCCGGTGCCCCCATCCAACCGTTGGCTCGGCCACACGTCACGCGCGGATTACACGGCCGACCGTTGGCGCGCCCAACCGTTGGCTCACTGGACAGTCCGATGACTCACCGGACAGTCCGGTGAATTATAGCCGTACGTTGTTGACTTGGTTCCCGAGAGTGGCGACTTCGCCGCAGCCGACTCACCGGACACTGTCCGGTGCACCACCGGACAGTCCGGTGATTTATAGATGTACGCCGCCGTCGAGACCCGAGAGCAGCCTTTTCACCAGAGCCAGCCTGGCGCACCGGACACTGTCCGGTGCACCACCGGACAGTCCGGTGCACCCAGACCGAGCAGAGTCTTGGCTGCTCGAGCCGAGACTTATCCAATTGTATTTTCTCTAATTCTAGCATTAGACAAATATGTTAGTACACAAAAACCAATGTACTAAGTCCAGAATTATACCTTTGTGTTGACTTTGCACTTCTTCCACCATTTGGCATAGTTTCATACTTAAACCATTTGTGTTGGCACTAGATCACCAAAATACTTAGAAATGGCCTAAGGGCACATTTCCCTTTCAAGAAGGCGCTCACCGACCTTGCGGAGGGGCGAACTTCGGCAGCGCAGGACCGGTCGGCCGCAAGCGTCGTCAGCTCCAGCGTATCCAGCTCGCTGGCCTAGCTGGCTCTAGCGCCGCTCCCGATGCTGCCTCTTGCCGCTTGGTCCTCGTGGGGATCTGCCAGCGAGTCGCTTGGAGTTTGTTGTCCCGCTGGCCCCCCGGTGTGGAGGTTGTTCATATCCCCGGGAGCGGAACCAGAGTCCCGTTTGTAAGGAGATATACCGGGTTTTTGCCGGAGCAAAATGTAACCGCTTCAAGCACTTAGACATTTGTCGTAGGTCGGGAGAACCGCCGAGGGTTCTGCCGACGTCTAAGTCTGTGTAGCATAGTTACCCCAGGTATATGTGTTTGTTCTTTGTGGCTGTCGGGGCCTGAACATTTGGGTATTCGAGAATGAAGCTGTGCGTCTTCCTCATTCCGAGCGCTGGGACTTGTCTGTTGGCTAGCCGAACCACTTAACCGAGCGTCAGTTGCCTTTCGCGGAAGGTGACGAGTGAGGTGTCCGTATCCCGGAGGCGTAGGAGTCCCTCGGCTCTGTCGGCCTTGCCGTTCTAGGCTTCCCTTGCTCAGTTTTTGGAACCCTCGGCTGCTCTGCGATGAGCCGGAGCCAGAGGCAGCGGTGTTGGCGCGAACAGACGCGGAGTCGGCTCGAAAGGAGACTTCGTCAGCCCGGGAGGTGGCAGTTTCCTAGGCCGAGGAAGATGTGGTAGCAGCCACTGGAGCTTGGCCAAGACATCTGCTGGCGCGATGCTGGCGTCCTCCCTTAGGTGGAGGTCCTTTTGCCCAGGTCGCCGTCTAAGGCCGGGTCTGGTTCCGCCGAGGGTGGAAACAACGCCGAGGGTGCTGCTGCTCCCCCTGTCGATACCCGAACGTGCAGAAACAGTTTGTCTGTAGCATGCGCATGCTTTTTCGCGGCCGCCGAGGCCTAAACACTTCATCGTCGTGCTTAAAAAGTTGCGTCTTCTCTCCTCTTGTTTCGAGCACCACGACTTGTCTGTCAATAGCAGAATCGTTTATCCGAACGAGAGTTACTTTTCGTGGAAGGTGATGAGTGAGGTATCCGTATCCCGGAGGCGTAGGAGTCCCTCGGCTCGGTCGGCCTTGCCGCTTACGTGCGCTCTGATTTGGTTGAAGGATTCTATTATTGGTACAGTCGAGAAGGCGCGAAAGTCGTTTTCTACCCGAGTGTTAGGACTTGTTCGGTAGCAGGATCGCTTATCCGAGCGTGAGTTACTTCTCGCGGAAGGTGATGAGTGAGGTATCCGTATCCCGGAGGCGTAGGAGTTCCTCGGCTCGGTCGGCCTTGCCGCTTATGTGTACTCTCGTCGTTCTCAGGATCCCGCTATCGATATGGAAGTCGAAAGCACGAAGGTTGTTTTGGTAGAAAATTTTTCCGAGGAGAATTTTGACGCAGAGAGGGTTCCCCCCTTCTAGCCCCCGAGGGAGGGTCGGGCTTTGCTGAGGCAAGGCCGACCCTTCCTTGATGGTTAGACTTTGTGTATGTAAACGAGGTACATGAACGACTTAAAACATCTTAAGGGTAAAAGCGACGTAGCTGTTGGATGTTCCAAGCGTTGCTGTAGACCTCGCCTTGGTCGTTGGCCAGCTTGTATGTTTCGGTCTTCAAGATCTTGGCGATGATGAAGGGCCCTTCCCAGGGTGGAGTGAGCTTGTGGCGCCCTCGGGCGTCCTGTCACAGGCGAAGCACCAAGTCTCCCACTTGGAAGCCTCGGGACCGAACGCTTTGCGCGTGGTAGCGCCGCAGCGACTGCTGGTACCGTGCCAAATGTAGCAAGGCGACGTCTCGAGCCTCCTCGAGTTGGTCCAGCGAGTCTTCTCGGCTGGTCTGGTTACTTTGGTCGTCGTACGCCTTGGTCCTCGGGGAGCCATATTCTAAGTTCGTGGGGAGGACGGCCTCGGCCCCATAGACTAGAAAGAATGGCGTAAAACCCATGGCGCGGCTCGGTGTCGTCCTCAGACCCTAGACTACCGAGGGTAGCTCTTTCATCCACCGCTTGCCGAACTTGTTGAGGTCGTTGTAGATCCTTGGTTTGAGCCCCTGCAAAATCATACCGTTGGCATGCTCCACCTGCCCATTCGTCATGGGATGAGCTACGGCAGCCCAGTCCACATGGATGTGGTGGTCGTCGCAGAAGTCTAGGAACTTTTTTCTGGTGAACTGTGTGCCATTGTTGGTGATGATTGAGTTTGGGACCCCGAACCGATGGATGATGTTGGTGAAGAATGCCACCGCCTGCTCGGACCTGATGCTGTTTAGGGGTCGGACCTCGATCCACTTGGAGAATTTGTCGATAGCGACCAGCAGGTGCGTGAAGCCCCCGGGTGCCTTCTGCAAGGGACCGACGAGGTCTAGACCCCACACAGCAAATGGCCAGGTGATGGGTATCGTCTGCAAGGCCTGAGCGGGCAGATGCGCCTGCTTTGCGTAGAATTGACACCCCCGGCAGGAGCGCACAATCCTAGTGGCGTCGACCACCGCGGTTGGCCAGTAGAAACCTTGTCGGAAGACATTCCCCACGAGGGCTCAAGGCGTTGCATGGTGGCCGCAAGCCCCCAAGTGTATTTCTTGCAATAGCTCTTGTCCTTGGGCGATAGATATGCATCGTTGGAGGATGCCAGAGGGGCTGCGGTGATAGAGCTCTTTTTCATTACCCAGCAAGACGAATGACTTGGTGCGCCGAGCCAGTCGCCGAGCTTTGGTCTTGTCGATGGGAAGCTCTCCTCGGAGGAGATATTCCAGGTACGGGGTCTGCCAGTTCGGATCTGGCGTGACCCCATTCTGTTCCTCTTCGACGGGCAAGGCCTCTTCCTCGATGGCTGAGGGTGCCTCGGGTGCGGCCGAGGGTACCTCGGGCTGGGCCGAGGGTACCTCGGGCTAGGCCGAGGCTTCCTCAGGCTCGGGCGCGTCGTCGATCTTGACGGATGGTTGATGTAGGTCTCTGGAGAAGATGTCTAGGGGAACTGTCGTTCGCCCCGAGGCTATTTTCGCCAGCTCATCCGCAGTCTCGTTGTGCCGTCGGGCGATGTGGTTGAGCTCCAGCCCGTAGAACTTGTTTTCCAGGCGCCGGACTTCGTCGCAGTAGGCTTCCATCCTCCGGTCACGGCAGTGGGAGTTCTTCATGACTTGGTCGATTACAAGCTGCGAGTCGCCTCAAGCGTCGAGGCGTCGGACCCCTAGCTCGATGGCGATGCGTAGTCCGTTAACCAGTGCCTCGTACTCGGCCACGTTGTTTGATGCCGGAAAATGGAGGCGAATGACGTAGCGGAGATGCTTTCCGAGGGGTGAAACAAAGAGCAGGCCAGCGCCTGCCCCTATTTTCATGAGTGACCCATCGAAGTACATGGTCCAGAGCTCGGGCTGGATTGAAGTTGTCGATAACTGGGTGTCAGTCCACTCAGCCAGGAAGTCTGCCAAGACCTGGGATTTTATGGCCTTCCGAGGAGCGAATGATAGCGTTTCGCCCATAAGCTCCACCGCCCACTTTGCTATCCTACCCGAGGCCTCGCGGCACTGGATGATCTCCCCCAGGGGGAAGGATGACACCACAGTTACCGGATGAGACTCGAAGTAGTGTCGCAACTTTCGCCGTGTCAGGATCACTGCGTAGAGCAGCTTCTGGATCTGTGGGTAGCGGGCTTTGGTCTCGAAAAGCACTTCGCTGATGAAGTAAACTGGCCTCTGGACGGGCAGTGCATGCCCTTCTTCTCGTCTCTCGACTACGATCACGGTGCTGACCACTTGAGTAGTCACGGCTACGTAGATCAAGAGGGCTTCTCCTGCAGCGGGGGCACCAGGATGGGTGTGTTCGTAAGGAGCGCCTTAAGGTTTCCGAGGGCTTCCTCGGCCTCGGGGGTCCAAGTGAAGCACTCGGCCTTCCTTAAGAGGTGGTACAGAGGCAAGCCTTTATCGCCAAGGCGTGAGATGAAGCGGCTCAGAGCCGCAAGGCATCCCATGACCCTCTGCACTCCTTTCAAATCTTTGATCGGTCCCATGTTGGTGATGGCCACGATTTTCTCCGGGTTGGCCTCGATGCCCCGCTCGGAGACGATGAATCCAAGGAGCATGCCTTGGGGGACTCCGAAGACACACTTCTCGAGATTGAGTTTTACGCCTTTCGCTCTTAGACACTTGAATGTCATTTCAAGGTCAGAGAGGAGGTCGGAGGCTCTCTTCGTCTTGACAACGATGTCGTCGACGTAAGCCTCGACCGTTCTGCCGATGTATTCTCCGAACACGTGGTTCATGCACCTCTGGTAAGTGGTGCCTGCATTCCTCAACCCAAATGGTATTGTAGTGTAACAGTACATGCCAAAAGGTCTGATGAAAGAAGTCGCGGGCTGGTCGGACTCTTTCATCTTGATTTGGTGATAGCCTGAGTAGGCATCGAGGAATGACAGGGTTTCGCACCCAGCAATGGAGTCCACGATTTGATCGATGCGAGGTAGAGGGTAGGGAACTTTCGGACATGCTTTGTTTAGACTAGTGTAGTCTACACACATCCTCCATTTCCCATCCTTCTTCCTTACAGGAACAGGGTTAGCTAACCATTCGGGATGGAATACCTCTTTGATGAACCCTGCCGCGAGTAGCTTGTGGGTCTCCTCGCCTATGGCCCTGCGCTTTTCTTCATCAAAACGGCGCAGGGTTTGCTTCACGGGTTAGGCTCCAGCTCTGATGTCCAATGAGTGCTCGGCGACATCCCTCGGTATGCCGGGTATGTCCGAGGGACTCCACGCAAAGACTTCGGTGTTTGCGTGGAAAAAGTCGACGAGCACTGCTTCCTATTTGGGGTCGAGCTCGGAGCCAATCCGAACTTGCTTGCTAGCATCGTTGCTGGGGTCGAGAGAGACGGACTTGACCGCCTCAACTGGTTCGAAGTTGCCGGCGTGCCGCTTCGCGTCGGGCGCCTCCTTGGAGAGGCGTTCCGAGTCGGCGATGAGGGCCTCGGACTCGGCGAGAGCCTCAGCGTACTCCACGCACTCCACGTCGCATTCGTACGCGTAGCGGTACGTGGATCCGACGGTGATGATCCCATTCGGGCCCGACATCTTGAACTTGAGGTAGGTGTAGTTGGGGACGGCCATGAACTTAGCGTAGCATGGTCTTCCTAACATCGCATGATAGGTTCCTCGGAACCCGACGACCTCAAAGGTGAGAGCTTCCTTTCAGAAGTTAGAGGGAGTTCCGAAGCAGACGGGTAAGTCGATCCGTCCGAGGGGTAGGACTCGCTTCCCGGGCGCGATCCCGTGAAAGGGTGCCGCACCGGCCCAGACTTCGGACCGATCAACCCCTAAGAGTTCCAGGGTCTCGGTGTAGATGATGTTAAGACTGCTGCCTTCGTCCATGAGGACCTTGGAGAGCCTAACATTGCCGATGATCGGATCGACGACGAGAGGGTACCTTCCCGGGCTTGGCACGAAGTCGGGGTGGTCGCCTTGGTCGAAGGTGATAGGCTTGTCGGACCAGTCTAGGTAGACTGGCGCCGCCACCTTCATCAAGCAGACTTCCTGGCGCTCCTGCTTGCGGTGCCGAGCCGAGGTGTTCGCCGCCTGCCCGCCGTAGATCATGAAGCAGTTATGGACTTCCGGGAATCCCTCTTCCTTGCTGCCCTCCTTCTTGTCGTTGTTATGGCCCTTGCCATCCTCCGCCGGGGGCCCGGTCTTATGGAAGTAGCGTCGGAGCATGATACATTCTTCGAGGGTGTGCTTGATGGGCCCCTGGTGATAGGGGCACGGCTCTTTGAGCATCTTGTCGAACGCGCCGGCCCCTCCAGGAGGTTTCCGAGGGTTCATGTGCTCGGCCGCAGCGACGAGATTCGCGTCTGCGGCGTCGCGCTTCGCTCGCGACTTGTTTTTAGCCTTCTTCTTCATGCCCCGCTGGGCGGACGCCTCAGGGGCGTCTGTCTTCGGCTCCTCCTGAGGATGCTTGTCCTTCCGGAAGATGGCTTCGACCGCCTCTTGACCCGAGGCGAACTTGGTGGCGACGTCCATCAGTTTGCTCGCACAGGTGGGAGTCTTGCGCCCCAGTTTGCTCACCAGGTCTCGGCAAGTGGTGCTGGCAAGGAAAGCCCCGATGACATCCGAGTCGGTAACGTTGGGCAGCTCGGTGCGCTGCTTTGAAAACCGCCGGATGTACTCTCAGAGGGACTCCCCTGGCTGCTGGCGGCAGCTTCGGAGGTCCCACGAGTTCCCAGGGCGCACGTACGTGCCTTGAAAGTTTCCCGCGAAAGCTTTGACCAGATCGTCCCAGTCAGAGATCTGCGCAGGAGGCAGATGCTCCAACTAGGCTCGGGCGGCGTCGGAGAGGAAAAGGGGGTAGATTACGGATGATGAGGTTGTCATCATCCGCCCCTCCCAACTGGCATGCCAGTCGGTAGTCCACGAGCCACAGCTCCGGCCTCGTCTCCCCCGAGTACTTGGTGATAGTAGTCGGGGCTCGGAAACGGGCAGGGAACGGCGCTCGTCGTATGGCCTGACTGAAGACTTGCAGACCGGGTGGTTCGGGCGAAGGACTGCGATCCTCTTCACTGTTGCATCGTCCCCCATGCCTAGGATGGTAGCCTCGGCGCACCTTCTCGTCGAGGCGGGCTCGATGGTCGAGATGATGGTGCTCGTTGCCGAGGCGTTCCTGGGTGGCGGGCGCCTCGTCCCGTGTACGCTCGGGATGGACCGAGGCTTCCCGAATGCGTCGGGAGGACACCGCGTGATGCTCCGAGGGGTCAGCTCGCCTGCGGGAGGCGGAGCTCTTGGCTCGTCGAACCGCGACGCCTTCAAGGAGATTCTTGAGTTCGCCCTGGATACGCCATCCCTCGGTGGTGGATGGCTCCGGCATGGCTCGAAGCAGCATCGCCACTGCAGCCAGGTCCTGGCCGGACCCGCTGACGGCCGGGGGCAGCGCTGCCCTGGCGTTGTCGATGATGCGGCGCCGGATGTCTTGGGCCCAATGACAGGCTTCTCCGGTGAGTGTTCGGCCTGCCCACTCTTGTTCGATGTTCTGTCGGAGCTGTACAAGCCGGCCTGCTTCCCCGTTGACCCGGGCCTGCATCTCACGGATTTTCTCGAGTTGTATGTCCTGACACCCCGCAGGGACTGGGACCATAGCTAGCTCTCGTGGGATGTCAACGCGAGATGCGGGCCCAGGGGGATCGTCAACCTCTGGCATACCGAGGTGGTTGCCTTCGTTGTGATCTCCCAGATTGACATGGAAACATTCGCGACTTGGGCCGTAACCCTCGTTGTCAAGGTCATGGCCATCGTTAGAACAACCGGAGAGGCAGTGGTCACATGCGGACATGAAGCCCCGCATGGCACCGGGGTCATTGAGGGCAGAGAAATCCCAACCAGAGTCGGGGTCGTCCTCTTCCTCAGAACCCGCCGGTCCGAAGGTTGAGACAGCTGTCAGTCGGTCCCAGGTCGACCACATGTGGTACCCCGGAAGGTTTGGATACGCCTTTACGAAGGCGCTCACCATAGCGGGGTCGCTAGGTGGATCGAAGCTGAACCGAAAAGGTACGGGGTGGAAAATGGATAGTACCTCTTGGTCGTTGGACGGTGGTGAAGTCGCGTCGGGGGCAGAGCACACCGTCATCTCAGGTACGAGGGTAACGCCCAGCAGGTCCTTTGCGAGGGTGCTGGCGTCATCAGTCTGCTTGGGGCTGACATGTCGCGGGGAAGTGACACCCGTCGTCGCCTCAGGTGCGAGGGCAATGTCCGACATGTCCCCCGGGGAGTGCCGGCGTCGTCGACTCGCTCTGGTGCGACAACCGATAAAGTGTCGCCTCCTGCGTGGCCATGGTTGCCTCGTCTCCGCCTCCTCCGACGAGGAGGGTGGCGGGGACGACCGGAGTGCTCCTCTTCTGCCGCGGGGAGATGCTGTCGTAGAGCTCGCCGCCGCCGGGCGAGTCGGAGACCGTCGTTGTCGTCACGCCGCGGGGGGAGGAGTACCATGTCGTAGCTGCCGTCGAGGGACATGAACTCGAGACTCCCGAAGCGGAGCACCGTCCTGGGCTGGAGAGGTTGCTGAAGACTCCCCATCTAGAACTCAACGAGAAGGTGTTCGTTAACACGCAGCAGGCCCCTACCTGGCACGCCAACTGTCGGCGTTTCGACCCTGGGGGTCCCTGGACCGACGAGTGAATTGTCGCTACGTGTCCCTGCCTAGATGGGTTGGCGCGGGATGGAACACAAGAGGTGGGACAAGCCTTGTATTATCTTGCACCAAGGGTGCCGCTCGCAGTAGGGGTTACAAGCGCGTCGCGTGAGAGAGAGAGGGACACAGAGCTCGTCCGCTGCTTCCCTCGCGCGAACCCCCCTCAGGGTGGCCCTGGACCTCCCTTTTATAGAGGCAAGGAGAGTCCAGACGTACAACGGGGGGCGTAGCTATGCGCTAACGTGTCCGGCAGTGGAGTGCCTAAGCCCTGTGTACATGCCAACGTGGCCGTTGGGGGAGAGCTTGGGCCCTGTACATGTGATGGCGTGGCCGCCGGAGGAGCGCCTGAGTCCTGTAGGAGCACAGCTGGCAGCGTGGCGAGGATCCTGCTGACGTCTCTTTGCTGTCGTAAGGGGCTGAGAGCCACCGGCGTCATGGTGCACGCGGGGTACCATCATTACCCGTCGCCGGGGTAAGCCAGATGAGACGCCGGTCTTGTTCCTTGTAGCCTGAGCAGGCTAGGAATAGGGAAATGATGCATCCCCTATTAGCGCGGTCAGTCCGAGCCCAGGGTCGGTCGAGGCGGAGACTTCTCTTGAGGCTGAGGCCGGGGTCGGGCGAGGACGTGATTCCTCCCGAGACCGGGGTCGAGGCCGAGTCCGGGGGTCGGGCGAGGCGGAGACCTCCTCCCAAGGCCGGAGCTTGAGGTCGAGCGAGGCGGAGCTTCCTGTTGCGCCCGAGGCTGAACTCGGTGGTTGATCGTGACTTGTTGTCAGTCGTTGCTGGGGTGGCTGACACGGCAGTCGGAGTGGAGCGAGCGGCGCTGTTTTCCTGTCATATCGGACAGTAAAGAAGAGGGGCGAAGTGACTGCGGTCACTTCGGCCTGGCCGACTGAGGCGCGTGTGTCAGGATACGACGTCAGGCGTCCCCTGCATTTAATGCGCCTGCGAAGCAGTCGGTTGGTGAGGCGGTCTGGCCAAGGTTGCTTCACAACGAAGCCTGCCCGAGCAGGGCCTCGGGAGAGCCGAGGGGGCGTCCGCTGCCTGAGGAGGCTATCGGGCGAGGCGTGAACTTGTCTGGGACTACTGTTCCAACTCGAGGCTGGGCTCGGGTGAGATCGTGTCCCTCGGTTAGACGAAGTCTTGGCTTGAACCGCACCCGTCAATTGGTCTGAGGGTGTTTACCAGCCATGATTAGGAGCATTGGGGGTACCCCTAATTATGGTACCCGACAAATATGTACATACAAAAAAACTAAAGTAAAATATGTTCCTAATATTTATACATAGAGGATGAGAATCTAGAGAACAATGTTATATAGAAATAAGATAGGGAAGAGAATACTTTAGAGCAAACTATAAAAGAGTGATAAATGAAAGTTATAGATGATGTTGCTAGAGACATATATAAATGATGTTGCTAGGCGATATAAAGGAGGGATATGGAGACATGAGCAATATAGATGATCATGCTAGAGAGAAAGTCTTACCTTGAAAAAAAACTATAGAATTCCTTATTTGACATTGTTTTCAAAATTCATTCCAGAAACTTTATTTTTAAAAACTAACATCTTTAAGATTAGTTTGGTGACCAGAAATTTAAAAGAGATCTATGGAATAGGAAAACTCTTGCTATTCATTGTCACCAAACCAGCCTTTAATGGACACTGCGAATGACCAAAGTACCACTGATAAGATGCACATGTGCCTCCTAACCAGCCTTTAATGGACACCGCAAATGACCAAAGTACCACTGATAAGATGCACATGTGCCTCCTGGTCTCCTGGAGTCCTGGGGCACTGTTTCGTGTACGCAAATTGGGTCATGTTTCGGTGCTTAGTTGTGACATTTCGGTCAAAATAAAAATAAAAACATTTATTACTTTTACTCGATATTATAAAAAAATAACTTATGCTAACTACTACGCTCTATTGAAACTTCTTATTAAATCGCATCCGCGTATATAAAAACCAAAACTTATGCTGACATTTTTCTATTTTGAATCGCATCCGCGTATTAACAAAAGAAATCAAATTAAATATCTTGTTAAATCGCATCCGCTTATATATAAACCAAATTAAATCTCTTGATTAAAGATTTTTTCTATTTTGAGAACTTTATTTCTAAGTTTTGGTTTATTTAATATGGATGAAATTTAACGAAAGAATGCTTAAATAACACGAGCAAACAGTCATAAATTTATTTATATAATGTGGATAAAATATAATAAAACAACTAAACATAAATTGTTTATATAATGTCAGAGCAAAATTCCAGCGCGAGCCAGAGAAAAATGTCAAGCTCCGGGCAGAAATCTACTACCACCGCAAAACTAAATCGATGGACCATGGCAAACCCAAGGTTAAGGCAGTTTACATCAACCAGCATGAGATAAAAAAAACAGCTGCCGCCACAACACTACATCCATCGTGCCAGAAAGAATACACAGCAATAAACTACAAACAATCATTTTCATTGACTGGAACCACAAATATAGTTCGCGTCACTTGCTCGACGGTACACTGACAACACAGTTCAGGGCTTGTTCGGTTATTTTCAATCCATATGAATTGGAGGGGATTGATACGGATTGGAGGGGATTTTGACTTACTAGGGATTGAAACCCCCTCAATCCATATGGATTGGGGTAGAACCGAACAAGCCCTCGAGGGGATCGGAAGAAACACGGGTAGCAAAATTTAACAATGCAACAAAAATACCAAATACTATCAGAGCCTGCATGGGGCGGGTTCCACGGTAGCAGAGCATCAAGATGTGTGTGCTCAACGGTAGCGGCGGAGGGACAGGGTCTGGTTGCGCTTCCAGGTGGCCCTCCTCGACGGCCTGTTCTTGTGGTGAGTGTGGCCCCTGCCACGCAGGCCACGGAACTTCTTGCCTGCAGAGGTGAGACCACGGAGCTCACGATGCTTGTGCACAGGATTGCATAGCCAGTTGATTCTTGGGTCGTTGCGGATGGCAGTGTGGGCCACATCAACCAGGATGATCTCAAAGTACTTGTAGGTGCTATCCTGTTGTTCAGTAACAAGAGCGAGATAAGGCATCAGTACTAACTAGGATGAAAATCCTCATGCTATCTTGTTATAAGCTCGACTCAATTCAAGTATACCTCATTCACCCAGTAGGAGTTGAGAACCCTGAGTCCACCAAGCTTACGTCCAGCCCGTTCCTCAGCAACAGATCTCTTGTTCCTCTGGAACTTGAGCTGGGTGATACCCTGGTGCTTGGGCTTGCCATAGACAATACCCTTCGGCACAGGCCTCTTCCTGCCACCACGCCTCACTCGGACGCGGTAAACAACATAGCCCTGAACAAAAATAACAAGGTTCAGACCCGGGCACCCAGAAGCTACTCGAATTTTCAGAGTAAAGTAGTTCAATGCATTACAGACAAGTACAAGCTGTTCACTTCTACTGACAAGTGAAACTATTAGAGAACATGTGTCAAATAAACCATCCAGCTTCATGGAGAACATATCAGCAGAAACAAATATATTACAGCATTTAAAAAGGTAAATCAAATAAGCGAGTCCTCCGAAACCTAAACAAGCCTTCATTTCGTCCAGGAAGACTGGCATAGTCACAAGAAAATGTACAGCTACACTGCTACACAGCTACACTACACACCAGGCTTGCAGAAAGGCTTTAAAACTTAAGACAACCAGCATATTACTATAGCTCTTCGGGGTATCAACAATCCTAAATGATAACGGCAATCCCTGGACCACCACCCCCTGCCCACAAATCCATCGCCATCAAAGTTGGCACGCGACAATGGGATCTGCACGTGAGAAGATCTACCTGCTTGGCCTTGAAGCCGAGGCGGCGGGCCTTGTCGGGGCGGGTAGGCCTTGTGAGGCGGACGATGGCCGGCTGCTGCCTGTACTCCCAACAGCGCACGCGCTGCACGAACCGCATCACGTCGGATTGCTTCCTTCTCCATAACTCCGAGACGTACTTGTACGCCCCTGCGCCACAGCGAGAAACGGTGCAACATACCGTAAAGCCCCACACATGCGAATCGGAGAGGGCATCAGCGGTAGGGCCAAGAACTCACCCATGGCAGATGCGACGGCGACGGCGACGGCGACGGCGAGGCAGGGAGGGTGGAGTGTGCGGAGAGGAGTCTGAGGAGTGAGGAGGTTTAGGTGGCGGCGGCGTGGGAGGGACTTTTTAATACCGCGGCGATGGAATTCTCGTGGCCGTCGGATGGGGCTAGGGTTGTTGAATTGTTGTCCAGGGCAGATGGGCCGCGAAAGTTGGGCCGCCCGCTGCAGATGTACATAGGCCTTGTTGGTTGTTTTGTCTCTTGCGTGGATTTTCATTTGGAAGAAATGATATCTGTCTTGCTGTGGTCTGATTTATGTCGTAGCGGCGCTTTGGCAAATGCATAAAAAATGTCCTAGCGGACAGTCCGCTCTTGAGACTGACTTCAACGGTTCCCCCTAAATTTATCCCCTATATCATACTCACGTGTCACGTCAGCGTTCTCTCTCCCCCTATTTCTCCACACTCTACAACGGTTCCCCCTATATCAATCCTCTATACCCCACCACAACAATATTATATACTTTCTTCATCAACTAACTCAACTACCATACAATATTAATATTATTTTTATTTCTTATATCTACTGTATACGGGGATAATTACCATTAAATATTAATTTAATTTTTATTTCTTATTTGCACAGTACAAGGGCAATCGTACCATGACATATTAATTTTATTTGTATTTGTTATTTGAACAGTACACCGGCTTCACGTGTTCCACAATTAATTACCAAACGCCATAATTAGTATTAATACGGTATTAGAAATACGTTTCCATTTTATGTATTTTTAAAAAAAGAATTAACATTCTTCTCGTACACGACACGATTGGCTTCCAGCACACGACTGTCTTCTCCGGCAAGCCACGACCCTCTGGCTTCCTTCACACACCGAAGCTATCTTTAAATAAGGTCCCCCTGCGGCCATGCTCCACCCACCTACACATTCGTGTCTTCTGTTTCATCCGACATTCCATCAAAAATACATACTACGTAGTCTGCATTGAGTTCTTGATGGACTCATTGCGAAGCCTGGTGTTGTCTTCATCGTCCGATGAGTCCGACGATGAGATCGATAACTTTTTGCTTTTGCACCATGTTGAGCACCATGTAATCGGAGACACGAGCATGCGTCGTAGGCGCTCCTCATTGCCTCGCCGTGTTATCCATAGGGATCACGCTGCTGGAGAAAATCTCATCAAGCACCACTACTTCGGACCTAATCCAGTATATCCATCCCATGTATTTCGTCGACGGTACGTTTCCTAAGTTATATTTTGACTTTCATTTGGAGCTTCACATTCTTATTTTTTGCGTTGTTCTCGATTTTAGGTTTCGGATGCAACGTCCTTTGTTTCTACGTATCCTTCGTGTCGTTCAACGAGAAGACGATTACTTCACAGTAAGATGTGATGCAACTGGTTTAGCAGGTCTTGGTCCATTGCAAAAAGTATGTGCTGCTTTGCGAATCCTTGCGTACGGGTTACCAAGCGATGCCGTCGATGAGTACATACAGATTGGACAGACTACGGCTAGGGACTGCCTTATCCGTTTCTGTCGCGCAATCATATCTTCCTTTAGCGAACAATACCTCCGTATCCCTAACCACGACGACATTTCTCGCATACTTAGTGTTAACGCGGACAGGGGGTTCCCGGGTATGCTAGGCTCCATCGACTGTATGCATTGGGAATGGCGCAACTGTCCTACTGCATGGCGCGGACAGTTTTGTGGGCGCAATTCGAGGCCAACAATGATACTAGAGGCAGTCGCAGGATATGACCTGTGGATTTGGCATGCCTTCTTTAGAATGCCAGGTACTAACAATGATCTCAACGTCCTTCATCGATCACCAGTGTTTGATCCGTTACGTAATGGATCCATGCCACCTGTGCACTTCACTATTAATGGTACCACGTACAATTTCGGATACTACTTAGCCGATGGTATATATCCCAATTGGCCTACCTTTGTAAAAGCAATTCGGCACGCTTTTGAGGAAAAAAAGGTTCACTTCACAACAAAGCAGGAGAGTTGTCGAAAGGACATAGAGCGAGCATTTGGGGTTTTGCAGGCGAGGTGGGCAGTTCTACGTGGACCTGCTTATGGTTGGGATCGTAATCACCTCGCAGACATGATGACTGCTTGTATTATTATGCACAACATGATTGTCGAGGACGAAGGTGATGGTGCAGCAAATCTGGATTTCGTTGGCCCCACAGGTCCCCCCGAAGTTTGTAACAATATTCCTGAGGTCCGCAACGAGTGGCTAAACAATCATATCCGTTCTGAATTACCAAACGACCCCGACCAGGACATCACATCTCAGACCACATACTTGTCTTTGCAGCACAACCTGATAGAACACCTTTGGGCACGTCGAGGCTCGATGGGTTGAAGGTCTTCATCCATGTTATGTGGTTCGATAATGTTCTATATTTCGATTATGAACTAAGTACAAGTAGTTGTAGCAATGGAAGTGATGTATGTTGGGCGTCAGTGCAGCAGTCATGGTAACTATCCTCTGTAATGCATTTGCTTCAAATAATTTGCATATGTTGCCAAACGTTTAGTCATGTATGACAACGTTATTATGAATATCAATTTTATTACAATAAACATTGTTCAAATTCCATGCTCATGTTCTCAATATAGTAAGGAAATGTTCAGACTAGTCCAAATTGTATAAAGTGCAAACACACATGAATTTGGGTACGCCGATACAAAGGTGAGCAACACCTTATGAAATAAATAAGTACTCTTCAGATAGGATTGTTGATGAAAAAATCAATTAAACCTTTTCTCATCGCCATGTATACAGCTCTCAACTCTTCTGGTAAAGCATCCATATCCATGGCATAAAGTTTGTTGAGCTCTTCAACCTTTTGCTTCCTATCTTCCATCATCAATTTTTTCTCCTGCACTTCTATTTCCTTGGACTGAACCTCCAACTTCTTAAGTTCAACTTCCTTCATGAACTCAATGTTGTGTTGTTTGAGTTCTGATTTTTCTTCACTGTGCTTCAATCTTGCAATTTGAATGTCATGGAGTCTTGACAGGTACTCAGCAGACTGGGATGAACTCGACATTGACTTCTTCCTGGATGCTTTAGTCGAGTCACGTCCTAATGGTCTCTTGCCTTTCGAACCTCCGTCATCAGATTCCACTTCATTCACAGAACCTGTTGGTGTTAGACTACGAACAGGCTCGGTCCCCGCATTGCCTCTCCATGGGCTGCCATGAACCATGGCATCCCATTTGGGTTCGTCTTTCAGTCGCGTCCAGCAGTGCATGAAATTAAATGGCTTTTTCTGTGATGTTGCATACAAAGTTGCTGCTTTTGAAGTCTACAGAAGATGTACAACCAGTTGTCAGTGCATGAATAATAATAAGTTCACATAAACCAGGACCACACATAAAGTATTACAAATTATTATAAGTGTACCTTGTCGTTATCTATGAGCCCACTCTGGTTTTCCCTTAGGACTCTTGCGTAGAATCCAGCAAATTTGCCTGTTTCAGCTCTGATTTTGTCCCACCTACTGCTCAGGGCCCTATTCAGTCTCATTGGAAACTCACCTCTAAGTTCATTATACCTTTTCTCAATTCTAGCCCATAACCCCTCCTTTCTCTGGCCTGTGCTAATTACTGGGTCACTACTAATCTCTAGCCATGTTTTGCAAAGCAACAGGTCTTCAGCTGGTTTGAAGTTCTGTTCCTTTGTCCTTCTAAATGTCGTAGGTGTGTCTGAAGGTTTGGTTGGGCTGTTTACTTCCTGGACTACGAAAGGTATATGTAGATGGGTCATTAGCTCCCTGGGACCAGGTAGGATTGGTCATATGGTTTGTAGGAGTAGAAAATGTAGAAGGATGGGTTGGGTCGAAACCTTGGCCCTGCCACATCTGAGGATCCCACATGGGTGGGGGGAAACACTGGTTACCTGAATTGGGGCTGGCACCAGTAGGTCGAATAGGTGTGTTTGAGTTGTTGTCAGCCATTCTGGAATGAAACATAGGAATACATTAATTTGGACAACATAAAACAGGCTTGTACTGTAAAGTATGAACTGTAATGCATACGAAACCAATGACGCATTGCACATAAAGGTTCATACGAAACCAACATAATGATTAAGCATTCATCATAAGACTCATAGAGAAGGAACACATAAGGATGAACCATTGCACATAAGGTCCATACAAAGGAAACATAAGGTAGGAGCATTCGTACATCGGTCACCCATGCATCACATACATAACACAGAAGTCCTTATTTCATTTCGATGCATTACTAGTACTAACAACGTAGTCTACGTACCACAATTACAGGTTCCAAATGCTATACCTAGTGGACCTGTCCGAGTCGTAGGAGTCATTATCACTGGCCTCATACAGTTCTGGGGAGGAAGGTGGGGTGAAAGTTATTTGTCTAGGCACTGGCCTCACAGGCTCCGCAAGGCTAATTTGTTCCTCCATCCTCTCCTTCTCTGGGTCAGACCTTGCTTTGCTCTCAAGTGCATCCTGCTCCATCTGGTCCACCTCCTTTCGAATTGCAAGTAGAGCATTGAGAAGGTAATGCTCGTCACCCAAATGCCGGAAAGCCTCTTCTAGAAAGCTTCTAATATTGAAAGCACCAGTTTCCACTGATGATGCAAGATTGAGGACCAAGTGTTGCAGCAGTTTGGCATCCTGACTGCTCATCTTGATTCATATACTCAACCAGTACCTAATTGGCTATACAAGGTGCATACATGAAAAAATTAGGGGCACTCTTGTTCCTAATTGGTGAAATTAAAGTGTTCATGCCACTTAGGAAACATCTGTGGGTTGCAATATAAAACAGTAATATTTGAATTTAAGAAACAGAATGTGCTGATGCCAATTAACAAAAAATTGTTGGTTGTTTAGTATGCACTGGTTAAGTAATTGTACACAGGTATCGTGCCTTTGGTACGTCAGTTTGTTGCATGTAATAAGCTACAGCTGCACATAATACATGCAGGCACAGACAGAAAACATGGAGGCAGACATATGCAATTCATAAACAACTATGTACTATAGCGAAAAAGGAGTTAGAACCTCAAATAGTTGAAGAGGACGTCAAATAATCAAATTATTTTAAGAAGCTGCATAATAAGTAAAGGTTGGGTTAGTTGCATGCAACGGTTCGTCATGTAAGGAAAGACTACTCAAAATTGAAGGGTGAGATGTCCAATTGTTAGACAGAGGAACTAACGCGAGTTTGAAGTAATCAATATGGAAGGAACAAGGGGTTGTGTTGGGGAATTGAACGACACTGGTACTAAGTTCTTATACTAGGAACATTAACATGTTCGTGGCTTGTAATAAAAAGAACTTGCACAAGAAACATGGGAGCACATACATCATACATGGACAGTACACTTAACAAGTTGATTATAAACAAATAACTAAAGCGAAAAAGGATTTAGAACCTCAGTTAGTTGAAGTGGACGTCAAATAATGAAATTATTATTTCAAGCTGCATAATAAGTGAAGGTTTCGTCAGTTGCATGCAATGCTTAGTCATGTAAGTATAGTGTACTCGAAATTGTATGTTAACTAAGTGGAATTCATAAACAGAGTAACTTACTAGAATGGAAAGAAAGGGATATGCAACAAACAAAGGGGTTGTGTTGTGGAATTAAACGGATCAGTTAAGCGTAAAGGCCACGACGACGAGTATCAAAATCGCAGCCGAGTCTTCTTGTTCTATCGTATGCTCGAAAACTAAAAGGCTTGGGCATGGTGTACAAGATAACGACGGATCAGTTAAGCGTAAAGGCCTAACAATAGGCGATTTGGACAACCCGTAAACCCTAACTGGGCAAATCGCCATGAACAAATGAATCCATCTAGTTAATCATGTGAAGTACATGTAAACGCTACGGTTAAACGAACGGAGGTGTTTTTGGGACACGGATTGAATCCCAGATGAAAAACTTGGAGCAGAGAAAGGGGCGTACCTTCGACGTCGAAGCTCGAAAGACGCAGATCTGGTGAGCGTCGATTTGTCGGTGATTCGATTAAATCGCGTTGACGTGAACCCCGCAGACGACGAACTGACGGAAATAGACGACCGGCGGCGGCGTCTTTGGACGGATCGATCGGGTCGCCGCTCCGCGAAGCTGCCCGGTGGATCCGCGTGGACGACGGCCTCTGCTGGTCGCCGCCCGGAGCAAGGCAAATGAATCGCGGCCGAGGGCGGATCCACGGCAAAGTTCTCCGGCGGAGGTGCGGTCTCCGTAGACTCGCCTGGAGCTCCCTCCTCGGAGTATTCCGAGCGCGCGAGCTTGTCTGGGAAGCTAGCAGCCGGAGGGGACGCGAGCGCCGTAGCGTGCCCATCCATTTAGCGGAAGAGAGAAGAAATCGGGAGGGGAGAGGAGGAGGAAGAGGGATGCGGTGTAGGGGAAGGGGGTGTACTGTAGCCCCTATATGGGCTACAGTACTAGGGGAGGGGGATGGAAGCGGCGTGCGTTGAAGACAGTCTGAAGGCCGGCCGCGGTTCGATCTGTCCGCTCTAGGCTCTAGCGGCGTGCTGCGTATACGTAGAATCAGCAAGGCTCTGATTTTTTTTAAATTTGTTAGCTAAATCTACAGAAATAACTCGAAAATCGACTTGTAATGGTTTCAGATCTCCTCTTTATATAGATGAAGGGTTATGACTAATTGAATTCACACAATCGATCCAATCAACTCTACTTAGCCTTTTACCTTATGTATTAGGAGTAGCTTTAGTTTAACCCTAGTTTAGCCTTCATCTATCTTGAATTTTAACATCTCTTCGGCTCTACGTTGACTAGAGACGTCTTGTGTGACTTTCCGACGCCAAGACACACCATAGAATCTCTCTTTCTCGATGGGGTCCCTCCTGAAAGGCGAGATCTAGGTCTGCTGCGAAAAAGATGACCCTCAGCGCCATCGTGGACCATCCGAGCTCCAGACGCGGACCGTTCGGACGTACGCATAGGAGGAGCCACTCCTGTGCCAGATCGAGGACCGTCTGGCCCAGAGCCGTGGACCGTCCATGCCTCCGCAGAGCGCACCGTCAGGTAATTCTTTCTAGTGTTTGACACCCAGATCGCCGCCAACACACTTTTTGGCGACTCCGATGGGGATCATGTGTCTAGATCTACTAAAAATCAGGCCCTCAAATGGCCGGTTCTAAAGATCACACTGATATCTCCCCGACCAATATCCTAAAGCCGGCTGTTGAAATTTTGACGCCCGATGAGCAACAACAATACGAAGACTACATGTGTCAAGCGAAGGAGAAATTTTTGTCACAACACATGGTGGATCGCCACCAGAAGGTTATCAAACATGGAGAGGTCGGCGTCGCATCTCTTATATCTTCGCTTCAAGTCCCCAACGTAAGTAAACCCGACGATATACAATCTATTAAACAGTATGTAGATCAGCAGCAGAATTGAAACAATAGATTAGAGGGCTAGAAGAATCAATTAGAAAATTAACATGTTTGTTGGAGAAATCTGTTGCTCCTAGTTTTCCTTCATATGAAACTAGTAATAGGATATCTATGTTTAATATATCGGCAACAAACGGGGATCCGTAGCCACAACCATTATATGGTATGCCGATGAATTCATATCTAGGGCAAATATCACCATCGTCATCCCTGCTTGACAGGTCGGTGCCCTTGAACACGGTCAAACCGTTTGAGCTTTTGCCCGGACAGTCCGTCCCTTATGGGGACCGTTCGGCTTTCCCTGCCGGATAGTCAGTGGCTGCACCAGGACCACCATGTGGCGTCCCAATAGTAGCGAACACAACAGAATAGTCTGGACTTACCATCGGACAGTCTGGCATCGTGCTGGACCGTCCGGCCGCTAGATATGCATACATAGAACCTACTATTGCACATTATGCATCAAATTATTAAACACCACAACAGTAGTATGTTTCGTCCCCTATATATTTAAACCATTGGGAGCACCTAGAGAGGGGTGAATAGGTGATCCTATAAAAATCAAGACTAAACAACACAAACTTGGTTTATAAAATGTTAGTATAGTCAAAACTAAGGTGCTATAAAAGTATAAATAGAGAGGGAGAGATCTCTTCACTTGATTGCTCCTTTAGAATGAGTATTGAACTTAGGAACAATAGCGCAAGTGATTAAGTGAGAACTCTAAGGAAGAAAGCAATCACAATAGAAATTCGCACAAGAGACACGCTAATTTTATCCCGTGGTTCGGCCAATGCCTACTCCACGTTGTGGTGACCTCCTTTAATCAAGGATTGCACTCAATCCCTCTCAAGTGACCCAAAGATCAAACTTGAGTACCACAGTTTTCTTCCTTTTCTCAAGTGTTACCTTTGTGAGGAATCTCCACAAGTTAGAGCCTCTCACCCTTACAAGATTGATCACACTTAAACTACAAGAGTAAGGAAGGTAATAGAAACACACACAAGAGCTAGAGTCGCAGCAACGACACGCACAAAAGTCAAGAAATGAGCACACAACATAGCGCAACAAGTTCACAACTCAAATAAGTGCTCAAATCTCAAACACAATGAATCAAATGTGTGCTTGCGGAGTCTAAGCGTCTTAGGATGTACTGCTCCATGCGCCTAGTGGTTCTTTTTATAGCCCCAAGGCAGCTAGGAGTCGTTGGAGCTCCATTTGGAAGGCAATAGTTGCCTTTTGTCCGTGGACGCACCGAATAGTCCGGTACACCACCGGACAGTCCGGTGTCCCACCGGACAGTGAACAGTGCGCGGTCTCCTTCCTTTTCTAGCGAAGCCGACCATTGCAGCCACGACCCCTTGGCACATCGGACAATTTGTTGGCACTCCGAACAGTCTGGTGCGGCCTGGTGACCGTTGGCGTGGGCCACGCGTCGCCCCCTAATTGCGCGTTGATTGCGCTGTCGACCGTTGGCGCGGGTGAAAGGAAATGGGCTTAAAACATTTCCTATAATCGATTTTGGTGTTTGACGTCCATCACAAACCACGTGGACTAACTAGTTTTCCTAGTTGTCATTTATCTCAGGTGCATAAGGTTCAACATAAACCAAGAAAATAAATTAAGTTAGGGGACTCAACAAAGATTGGAGCAAAGACTAGCATTGGTGCTGTCAGTAGCACACCGGACACTGTCTGGTGCCCCAGGCCGAGCACCCCATCATCTGGCCCCTCTCGGGTTTTCCCTGGAGTCGCTCCGCTATAATTCACCAGACTGTTCGATATGCACCAGACATGTCCGGTGAGCCAACGGAGCAACGGTCAGACGCGCCAACAGTCGACTGTGATGAATAGTAAAAAGGTGAACAATGAGCAAGTCAGAAGTCAGAGCAGTGAAGTCAGAACGCACCGGACTGTCTGGTGCAGCATGAGGACAAAAGACTTCAACGATCAACCGCTCTAAACCCCAATGGTCTGCTGACGTGGTAGGCACCGGACAGTGAACAATACCCTTTCTAGTGCGCCACAGGACTGTCCGGTGTGCCATCGACAACAATGACTGGAATAGTGGTTAGGGCTATAAATACCCCCCCAACCACCACCATTCAAGCCATCCAAGCCTCCTACACTTCTCATTCAATACAAGAGCAAAGGCAAACACTACAAAGACACAATCAAAGCATTCAATCCCCTCCAAGCTCCAAAATCAACTCAATTGCTTAGAGACTTGAGAGAGGATCATTTGTGTTCTTCTGTTGCTTGGATTGTTTTCTCCTTCCTATTCTAATTCTTCTAAGTGCTTTGTAAAGCTAGCAAGAGGCACCTAAGAGTGTGGTGATCCTTGCGGGGTCTTAGTGACCCAAGTGATTAAGGAGAAGCCTCGACCGGTCTGTGTGACCGATTGAGAGAGGGAAAGGGTTGGAATAGACCCGGCCTTTGTAGTCTCCCAACGGGGACTAGGTTTTTTGGAACCGAACCTCGGTAAACAAATCACCGTGTTCATTTGTGTTGATCTCCACTTGATTTGTTTCCCTTTCTTTCCTCTCTAAAAGTTCCCTTGCTCATATTGATTTGAGTTGGCTCCCAAAGTTATCCACATTGATTGAGCAACTCATAGCAAGGAAAACTATCTTCCGCAGTCTGAATTAATTCTAAACGCTAACCCCGAGCATAGTGCGTGTTTAAAGTTTGTAAATTTTAGGTTTCACCTATTCACCCCCTCCTCTAAGTGACTTTTAGCGGGCACGACTGGCTCACCAGACAGTCTAGTGTACACCGAACAGTTCAGTGAATTATAGCCGTGACTCCCCCAACTTTTCCCGAGAGCAGCGAGTTCGTCGCGTGCGCCATCCTAGGCACCAAACACTATCCGGTGCACCGTAGGCTGGTAGAAGTCTGGCTGGACTTAGCCAAACTTCTTTAATCCAATCTCATTTGATTTGACAAGGTTTCTAGCACTTAGAGGAATATGTTAGTACCAAAAACAATTCACTAAGGCTAGAGTCATACCTTGATTCTTGATTTGCATCTCTTTAACACTTAGCACATATCAACCAAAACAATACGTGTTGGGATTCTAATCACCAAAACATTTATAGGGCACATTTCCCTTTCAACCACAGCACACCATATGATCACAGGCCGATCAACATTATCGATCGGTCACGACAAGAAGGTCGGCATAGCAATGCCTGACCGAATGAGCCCCACAGCCAAGGTCCGATGGTCTGCCACCGGGTGCAATGGAGAAAATTAGGGAAGAGATGGCTGAACTATTTCGAGATAGGCTTAGAGTTAGTGTAGCCAGAGTAGGGTAGTCATATCAAAAGTCATATGATCACCAGTTTGACATTGTCACGTACCCACAAGGGGCATGTATACTAGAATTTTCTAAGTTTTCTGGTGAAAGTGGTAGAAGCACACACGAACATGTAGGCTAGTTCCTAGCACACCTATGTGAATTGGTCAATGGAGAAGCCTTTCGTGTTCGTTTATTTTCTTTATTCCTTACTGGTACCGCTTTTGCATGGTACACCGCCCTGCCTCCTAATTCTGTTAATTCATAGAATGATTTAGAGAGTAAGTTCATGAGCATTTCTTTTCCAAGGAGTATGAATTAGGACTAGCTGATTTAGCCTCAATCCGATAGTGATGCGAAGAATCGGTTAATGATTATATCCAGAGGTTCTAGGACACTAGAAATCGATGCTTTCGAATCCATGTCGCAGACAAAGAACTAGCAGGGCTGACTTTTAATGGGTTGCTATCCTACTTAAGAGACAAATTGGATGGCATTCAGTTCTTTTCAATAGCTCAGCTACATCAGTGGGCTTTGGCCTGTGAAGCCGATGTAAAGAGACATCAAAATCGGTCGCCCATACTATACATCTAGTAGAGCGTTATATTTTAGATGATGAATCTGCAGATGTATATATCGTTGAACTTATTTGGCCAACGAAGGTCAAATCTTCTACATGTTATTCTTTATAGCCGGTTCAAAAGAATCAACAAGAAGAAGTTAAATTTACTTTTAATGTTGCCAAATGCGATAAAATATTTGATGAGATAATGAAAAATGGCAACATTAAATTAACACATACTATTCCTCCTATGGACGAATTAAAGAGATGTGCTTATTGCAAGTGACATAACTCTTTTTCCCATGCCACCAATGATTGTAATGTTTTTGTCAATGGATACAATCAGCCATAAATGAGGCTCAATTGGTTTTTCAGGAGATGCAAGTGAACACACAACCATTTTCTGTCAATACAATAGAACCTACGAGCAAAAAAGTCTTGGTTTAGTCAAAAATGGCTGATAAAGGCAAGGGCAAAAGCATCATCATTGGTGATCCTCACATGTCGAACATATTGCAAGGAGGGATTGCTTGGAAGGCTCCAAACAAGAAGACTAACAAGTTCGGAGGCGCCTCAATTGAGCAACCGAGCACGGCTCCCTGACTCGAGCATCGCGGAGGGTCCTGCACCTACGCGCGGACGGTCTGGTGCTCAAACAGACGGTCCGACTGACTCAGCCAGACAGTCCACCCATACCTAGGGGCATCAGCCTTCACACAAAGAAAAAAGGGGACACAAAGGCAATGCAAACATCACGCACACGGTCGGTTGGTCAAAGTCGACCCTACTTTTGATCAATTGCTATCCAAATATGTTATCAAGGAGGTCGTTCTACACGATCGACCAATAAAGAAACCCTAGTCACCCTCTAAAACAAAATTACTGAATAAAATAGCCCGAAAGGCGATGCAACAAGCCTCGCCTATTCATCCTGTGATGCCAGGATACTTTCCATCCGCCTACTCATCGTCGATATATTGTCCTATTCAAATATGGAATTGTACGACGTTGAACCCATGGTACATGCATAGTCCCTTTGTCTATTTAGGCTAGAGGGAACCTCCATTCTATACCTTTTGATCCATTGATCAGATGGTCATGGCCGAGAAAGACACAATCCAAAACGACATTTATGCATTAGGGTTGTATTGAATGATCACCCTATTGGTTTGAAAAGCCGGTGACTTGCATCAGGCTTAGTTTTTACTTCGGGAACAAAGTTGAGAGCACCTGGAGGGGGGGGGGATGAATAGGTGATCCTGTAAAAATCAAATACTTGTAGCCACAAAACTTGGTTAAGTGTTAGTGCAATAGAACCAAGTGGCTTAGGATCGAGTTCTTGTGAAACACAATGGTCACAAAGAAAGACAACACACAATACACGATGATTTATCCCGTGGTTCGGCCAAGTGTAATACTTGCCTACTCCACGTTGTGGCATCCCAATGGACGAGGGTTGCACTCAACCCCTTTCAAGTGATCCAATGATCAACTTGAATACCACGATGTTTTCCTTTCTTATACTTTCTCCCGTTCGCGAGGAATCTCCACAACTTGGAGCCTCTCGCCCTTACACTTGATGATCACAAAGAAGCACAGAAGTAAGGGAGGGGAAAGCAACACACACAAGACTCAAAGCGAGAGCACAATCACGCACACAAGCCACAACTTAAGCTCAAAACACAACGCAAGGAGTTCTCTACTCAAATGGAGCTCAAGTCACTATCTCAAAGAATCGAATGCGTGAAAATGGAGTCTTGGTGCTTTGGAATGATCAAAAAATGCTTAGGTGACTCCTCCATGCGCCTAGGGGTCCCTTTTATAGCCCTAAGGCAGCTAGGAGCCGTTGGAGACAACTTTGGAAGGCAAATCTTGCCTTCTGTCGGGTGGCGCACCGGACAATCCCTGTAGCTGGCCGGTGCGCGATCTCCTTCCTTTTCTGGCGCATCCGATCGTTGCTGATTTTTGGCAATTGGCGCACCGGACACTGTCCGGTGCACACTAGACAGTCTGGTGCCCCGTACCGACCGTTGGCACGCCCACGCGTCGCGCGCGGATTGCGCGGCCGACCGTTGGAGTAGTCGACCATTGGCTCACCAGACAGTTCGATGTCTCACCAAATTGGTTTGGAATGGAGTTGGCTGTGTACAGCCAAATGCAGCTCGGTCTGGGTGCACCGGACAGTGTCCGGTGTGCCAGACCAGCCTCCGGTGAACAGGCCTCTCTCGGGACTTGACGGCGGCTTAAGGCTATAAATCATTGGACTGTCCGGTGTGCACCACCGGACAGTCCGGTGCACCCAGACCGAGCTGCATTTGGCTGTACACAGCCAATTCCATTCCAAACCAATTTCTCCTGTTTCTAGCACTTAGACACAATACATTAGTACTCAAATCAATGTACTAAGTCTAGAAACGTACCTTGTAATATGATGTGCACTTCTTCACTCTTTGGCACAAGTTAGCACTTAGAGAGAATGTGTTGGACACTTAATCACCAAAACACTTTGGAAATGGCCCAAGGGCACATTTCCCTTTCAATCTCCCCCTTTTTGGTGATTTATGCCAACACATCAAAAAGCAACTAAAAGAAGTGCAACATCAACACGATTGAGAACAAGAATTGTTTTTTATTCAAATCTGGCATATTTGGATCATTCTTTGCCACCACTTGGTTTGTTTTTGCAAATCAAATTCAATTTCCTATCTCTAAGTCAAACACCCTTGTTGAGGCATAAAGAGAGGTATTCCAAGAGAAATTGATCAAAGATCCAAAAACTCCCCCTTTTCCCATAATCAAACGTTCTCCCCACAAGAGACCAACTTTTGACAATAAGAGACAATAAGAGTATTTTGAACAAATCAAAGGTTCTAACTCTACTATTTTCAAAATTCTCAAGTGGTAGCTGATCCATTTGCTTTGGCCTTTAATTTCTCCCCCTTTGGCATTAAGCACCAAAATGGGATCATTCTTGGCCCTTTAACCCCATTGCCTCACCAAAATTGTCAATTAAGAGTAAAAGGCAATGAGAGCATAGATATGAACTTGGAATTATTACCAGAGTGCAGTGGAAGTCTTTGCATGGTCCAAGTTCACCTTTCCCTTTCAATCCACTTTTGAGACTAAATCAAGAACTCAAATACACAGATTAGTCTCAAAGTGTTAAGTTGTAGCATGCCTCCCCCTAAATAAGTGCATCACTTGCACATGAACTTGTGAGGTCCGGGGATCATGTTTACAACTTGAGCACCACAAATGAACTAAAATAGATTGAATGCATAAATGAACATGATCAAAGGCATAAAGCACATGTATGCTATAGATCAATCCAAGTTACGCGAATCTAAGACATTTAGCTCACTACGCAACCTGCAAAACCTTTTCTCATCTAAAGGCTTGGTGAAGATATCGGCTAGCTAGTTTTCGGTGTTGATATGGTACACCTTGATATCCCCCTTTTGCTGGTGGTCTCTCAGGAAGTGATGCCGGATGTCTATGTGCTTAGTGCGGCTGTGTTCAACAGGATTATCCGCCATGCGGATTGCACTCTCGTTGTCACATAGGAGTGGGACTTTGCTCAGATTGTAGCCAAAGTCCCGAAGGGTTCGCCTCATCCAAAGTAGTTGCGCGCAACACTGTCCTGCGGCAACATACTCGGCCTCAGCGGTGGATAGGGCAACAGAAGTTTGTTTCTTTGAACTCCAAGACACTAGGGACCTTCCTAGGAATTGTCACATCCCTGATGTACTCTTCCTATCAACCTTGCACCCAGCATAATCGGATTCTGAATATCCAATCAAGTCAAAGGTAGACCCCTTTGGATACCAGATCCCGAAGCAAGGCATAGCAACTAAATATCTAAGAATCCGCTTAATGGCCACAAGGTGACATTCCCTTGGGTCGGATTGATATCTAGCACACATGCAAACGCTAAGCATAATATCCGGTCTACTAGCACATAAGTAAAGCAAGGAACCTATCATAGATCGGTATGCCTTTTGATCAACGGACTTACCTCCTTTGTTGAGGTCGACATGTCCGTCGGTTCCCATTGGAGTCTTTGCGGGCTTGGCGTTCTTCATCCCAAATCGCTTGAGCAAGTCTTGCGTGTACTTCGTTTGAGAGATGAAGGTGTCGTCCTTGAGTTGCTTCACTTGGAACCCAAGGAAGTAGTTCAACTCACCCATCATCGACATCTCAAGTTTCTGTGTCATCACCCTGCTAAACTCCTCACAAGACTTTTGGTTAGTAGAACCAAATATTATGTCATCGACATAAATTTGGCACACAAATAAGTCACCATCACAAGTCTTAGTGAAAAGAGTTGGATCGGCTTCCCCAACCTTGAAAGCATTAGCAATTAGAAAATCTCTAAGGCATTCATACCATGCTCTTGGGGCTTGCTTAAGTCCATAGAGCGCCTTAGAGAGCTTACACACATGGTCGGGGTACCGTTCATCCTTAAAGCCAGGGGGTTGCTCCACGTACACCTCCTCCTTGATTGGCCCATTGAGGAAAGCGCTCTTCACATCCATTTGGAACAACCTGAAAGAATGGTGAGCGGCATAGGCTAACAAAATGCGAATAGACTCTATCCTAGCCACAGGAGCAAAGGTCTCCTCAAAGTCCAAACCTGTGACTTGGGCATAACCTTTTGCCACAAGTCGAGCCTTGTTCCTTGTCACCACCCTGTGTTCATCCTGTTTGTTGCGGAACACCCACTTGGTTCCCACAACATATTGCTTGGGACGTGGCACCAGGGTTCAAACTTCATTTCGCTTGAAGTTGTTGAGCTCTTCCTGCATGGCCAACACCCAGTCCGGATCTAGCAATGCCTCTTCTACCCTGAAAGGCTCAATAGAAGAGACAAATGAGTAATGCTCACAAAAATTAGCTAGACGTGAGCGAGTAGTTACTCCTTGCTTATATCACCCAAAATCTGGTCGATGGGATGATTCCTTTGAATCATCGCTCGAACTTGAGTTGGAGGGGCCCGTGGTGCTTCTTCTTCCACAGCTTGGTCTTCTTGTGCTCCCCCTTGATCACACGCCTCCTCTTGAGGAACCTGTTCATCATCTTGAATTGGGGAATGCACCATCGTTGAGGAAGAGGGCTGGTTTTGCTCTTGGTGTTCCTGTGGTCACACATCTCCAATCGCCATGGTGCGAATTGCGTTCGTTGGAACATCATCTTCATCTATATCATCAAGATCAACTTGCTCTCTTGGAGAGCCATTAGTTTCATCAAATACAACGTTGCTAGAGACTTCAACCAAACCCGATGATTTGTTGAAGACTCTATACGCCTTTGTATTTGAGTCATAACCTAGCAAAAACCCTTCTACAGCTTTGGGAGCAAATTTGGAATTCCTACCTTTCTTCACTAGAATGTAACATTTACTCCCAAATACACAAAAATAAGACACGTTGGGTTTGTTACCGGTTAGAAGTTCATACGACGTCTTCTTGAGGAGGCGATGAAGGTAGACCCGGTTTATGGCGTGGCAAGTTGTGTTCATAGCTTCCGACCAAAACCGCTTGGGTGTCTTGAATTCTCCAAGCATCGTCCTTGCCATGTCTATCAACGTCCTGTTCTTCCTCTCTACCACACCATTTTGCTGTGGTGTGTAGGGAGCGGAGAACTCGTGCTTGGTTCCTTCCTCCTCAAGGTACTCCTCCACTTGTAGATTCTTGAACTCGGACTCGTTGTCACTTCTTATCTTCTTCACCTTGAGCTCAAATTCGTTTTGAGCTCTCCTTAGAAAGCGCTTAAGGGTCCCTTGGGTTTCTGATTTATCCTGCAAAAAGAATACCCAAGTGAAGCGGGAAAAATCATCAACAATAACAAGACCATACTTACTTCCCCCTATGCTGAGGTAGGCAACGGGTCCGAAGAGGTCCAAGTGAAGTAGCTCCAAAGGTCTTGATGTGGTCATCACATTCTTGCTGTGATGAGCGCTTCCCACCTGTTTGCCTGCTTGACAAGCTGCACAAGGTCTATCTTTTTCGAAAAACACATTTGTTAGACCTAACACATGTTCTCCCTTTAGAAGTTTGTGAAGGTTCTTCATCCCAACATGTGCTAGACAGCGATGCCACAGTCAGCCCATGCTAGTCTTAGCAATTAAGCATGCATCTAGATTGGCCTCCTCTTTCGAAAAATCCACTGAGTAGAGTTTGCCGTCTAGTACACCCTTAAAAGCTAATGAACCATCACACCTTCTAAAGACAGACACATCTACATTGGTGAATAAACAATTGTAACCCATATTACATAATTGACTTATAGATCATAAGTTATACCCGAGCAATTCAACTAAGAACACATTTGAAATAGAATGCTCGGATGAAATAGCTATTTTTCCTAGTCCTTTAACCTTGCCTTGGTTCCCATCTCCAAAGATGATCGAATCTTGGGAATCTTTGTTCTTGACGTAGGAGGTGAACATCTTCTTCTCTCCCGTCATATGGTTTGTGCATCCGCTGTCGATAATCCAGCTTGAGCCCCCGGATGCATAAACCTGCAAGGCAAATTAGGCTTGGGTTTTAGGTACCCAACTCTTGTTGGGTCCTACGAGGTTAGTAACAATAGCCTTTGGGACCCAAATGCAAGTCTTGTCTCCCTTGCATTTAGCCCCCAACTTCTTAGCAACCACTTCTTATTTCTATATGAAAGTACAAAAGCAGTATTGCAAGCATGGAAAACAGTAGCAGATTCATTATGCATTTTCCTAGGCACATGATGAATAACATTTCCCTTCCTAGGCCTATTTCTACCATGCACAAAAGTAGAACTTGAAGCAATCATAGCATGTGAATCATAAGCATCATAACTCCTATTATAATGAGCATTCCTAGAAAATTTTCTATCATAAATGAACGCATGATTCCTTTGAATGCTACTAGCCATAGGGGCCTTCCCTTTCTCCTTGTTGGGAATGGGAGCCCTTTGGCTTGTTAAGTTCTTGGCTTCCTTGCGAAAGCCAAGCCCATCCTTAATTGAGGGGTGTCTACCAATCGTGTAGGCATCCCTAGCAAATTTTAACTTATCAAAGTCACTTTTGCAAGTCTTAAGTTGAGCATTAAGACTTGATACTTCATCATTCAATTTTGTAATAGCAATGATATGTTTATTACAAGCATTAACATCAAAATCCTTGCATCTATTGCAGATAACAACATGTTCTACACATGAACTAGATTTATTGGCTACTTCTAGCTTGGCATTTAATTCATCATTAACACTCTTTAAGCTAGAAATAGACTCATGACAAGCAGATATTTCAGAAGATAGAATTTCATTCCTTTTAGTTTCTAAAGCAAGAGATTTTTGTACACTAACAAATTTATCTTGCTCTTCATACAAAATGTCTTCTTGCTTCTCTAAAAGTCTATCCTTTTCATTTAAGGCATCAATTAATTCATTAATTTTATCTACCTTTGCTCTATCTAAGCCCTTAAATAAATCAGTATAATCTACTTCATCATCACTAGATTCATCATCACTTGAAGTAGTATACTTAGGGGTATCTCGAGCGCTTACCTTTTTCTCCTTTGCCATGAGGCAGGTGTGGAGCTCGTTGGGGAAGAGAGATGACTTGTTGAAGGCCGAGGCGGCGAGTCCTTCGTCGTCGGAGTCAGACGAAGAGCAATCCGAATCCCACTCTTTGCCTAGGTGCTCCTCGCCCTTCGCCTTCTTGTAGGCCTTCTTCTTCTCCCTCTTCCCGCTCTTTTCTTGTTCCTGGTCATTATCATTATCGGAACAATTTGCTATGAAATGAACAGCCTTACCACATTTAAAACATGAGCGCTTTCCCTTTTCTTTGCTCTTGTTGGGATGCTCCTTTCGTCCTTTTAGCGCCGTCTTGAAGCGCTTGATGATGAAGGCCATTTCATCTTTATTTAGCCCGGCAGCTTCAACTTGTGCCACCTTGCTAGGTAGCGCCTCCCTGCTGCTGCTTGTTGCCTTGAGTGCAATGGGTTGGGGCTCATAGATGGGCATTGAGCCATTCAATGCATCATCAACGTATCTTGCTTCCTTGATCATCATACGACCGCTCACAAACTTTTCGAGTATTTCCTCGGGCGTCATCTTTGTGTACCTAGGGTTCTCATGGATAGAGTTCACAAGATGAGGGTCAATGACAGTAAAAGACCTGAGCATAAGTCGGATGACGTCGTGGTCCGTCCATCTTGTGCTTCCATAGCTCCTGATCTTGTTGACCAGGGTCCTGAGCCTGTTGTAAGTTTGTGTCGGCTCCTCCCCCCTGATCATCGTGAACCTTCCCAGCTCGCCTTCCACCAACTCTATTTTGGTGATTATGGTGGCGTCATTTCCCTCATGCGAGATCTTGAGGGTGTCCCATATTTGCTTGGCATTGTCCAAGCCGCTCACCTTGTTGTATTCATCCCTGCACAACGATGCTAACAAAACAGTGGTAGCTTGTGCATTTTTGTGAATTTGTTCATTAATAAAAATAGGGTTGTCCGTACTATCAAATTGCATTCCATTCTCAACTATCTCCCAAATACTAGGATGGAGAGAGAAAAGGTGACTACGCATTTTGTGACTCCAAAAAGCGTAGTCCTCTCCATCAAAGTGTGGAGGTTTACCAAGAGGAATAGAAAGCAAATGGGCATTGGAATTATACGGAATACGAGAATAATCAAAAGAAAAGTTTGAGTTAACCAGTTTCTTTTTCTCATCGTAGTCGTCGTCACTTGGGGAAGAAGAAGACTCGTCGCTGTCGTAGTAGACGATCTTCTTAATGCGCCTCTTCTTCTTCCCGTCCTTCTTCTTATGACTCGAGCCAGAGTCAGTGGGCTTGTCGTCCGTCGGCTCGTTGAAGATGGACTCCTTCTCCTTATCATTGATCACCATCCCCTTTCCCTTAGGATCCATCTCTTCGGGCGATCAGTCCCTTACGTGAAGAGAACGGCTCCGATACCAATTGAGAGCACCTAGAGGGGGGGGTGAATAGGTGATCCTGTAAAAATCAAATACTTGTAGCCACAAAATTTGGTTAAGTGTTAGTGCAATAGAACCAAGTGAATAAGGATCGAGTTCTTGTGAAACACAATGGTCACAAAGAAAGACAACACACAAGACACGGTGATTTATCCCGTGGTTCGGCCAAGTGTAATACTTGCCTACTCCACGTTGTGGCGTCCCAATGGACGAGGGTTGCACTCAACCCCTTTCAAGTGATCCAATGATCAACTTGAATACCACTGTCTTTTCCTTTCTTATACTTTCTCCGGTTCGCGAGGAATCTTCACAACTTGGAACCTCTCGCCCTTACACTTGATGATCACAAAGAAGCACGAAAGTAAGGGAGGGGAGAGCAACACACACAAGACTCAAAGCGAGAGCACAATCACACACATAAGCCACAACTTAAGCTCAAAACACAACGCAAGGAGTTCTCTACTCAAATGGAGCTCAAGTCACTATCTCAAAGAATCGAATGCGTGAAAATGGAGTCTTGGTGCTTTGGAATGATCAAAGAATGCTTAGGTGACTCCTCCATGCGCCTAGGGGTCCCTTTTATAGCCCCAAGGCAGCTAGGAGCCTGTCACACCCGTTTCCAAAGGGCAGAACCGGGTGCATAGCATATGTGTGCCAGGATCTATTTCCACACATATGTTGACGTCACAAGTGTAATATATCAAAAGAACAATGCATAAAAGCGTAAATAACGATTATATTAACATATTACACTTCGAACAGACATAATGTCTTAACCTTTATTCATCAAAGTACAGCGAAACAAGGACATCCATCCACAGGAAAATGACCGGGGGTATCACTAGACTAGCATCCATGGAGTTCAGCATCATATCTTCATCTGCAAGCTTCTGATCAAAATTTAAGCAAGGGTGAGCTCACTTATGGTCGGGGCTCAGCAAGTGGGGGGAAAACTAATGCAGGTATAACAAGGTGAGGCTAAGGTTGAGCAGTAAGCATTTTAGTTGGTCAACATTTTATTAACAACACATGTCTTACTAATAAGTGTGAATCCCAAGTATTCCCATTAAACAAAGGTACAAGAGTATATCAAAAACACTTAAGTGAAACCACTTAAGCAAACCATTGACAGATCATCAGATCTTGATTTATTTCCATCTTCAAGTTCAATTATCATGTGAGGAGTCCAGGCTGCTCATAACCGTGAGCATGGCTGATATATCAGTTTTTTACTCTGCAGAGGTGGTACAACTTTACCCACAAGCCGTGTATCCCCTCTAGCCTGGGTCGGCCAAAACCCGTAAACACTTCCGAGGTGAGTGGCTAGGGATCCACTATGAGGCTTTCACAAAATACACTTAATACGAAGCAACCCGCTAAGGTTTCTAAAGACGATGGTGGTGGCCCCCTGGGTGAGGTACCTTAGCCAAGAATACGTCCCCATGTTAACGTGGGCTGCCAACACCTACCGCTCCCCCTCTTGCCCATATTTCAGGTAAGGTTGCCAGGCACTAAGCATATAAAGCTAATTACCAAAGCCAGAGCCATGATAGCACTCGTGGTTGCACTGTTTTCCTGGGTGGTCACTCCATGTTCCAATTAATATGCAATAATCTTGTTTAACCATCGGGTTAACAACAATAATATAAACTTACCATTTTGGAACATTAATATCATAAGCGGGAGTGACTGCATAAAGTTAAGTTGTAGCAATAGCATAGCTACGAAGGTAAAATATAATTCCCAGGTTTGATCAAGGAATAAGGTTGGAAAGGTTATCTAAATAGGTAACCCGTCAAATTATGCATATATATCCAAAAGAATAAACTTTATTAAATGTATTGTTTGGGATCAAACAGAGTATGCAGAGGGAGAAGTCCACTTGCCTTGCTTATTGAAAACTTGAGGTTCTTCCACGGATAGGAATAGATCTTGATTCTTAACTACTAGATCAACCACTGAATATCACACAAACAAACAAGAAGAACAAACACCACTCAATAACATACAACATTCACCATACGTAAAGCTAAAATAAAGCCTAACGAAAAAAGCGTTCGCTTTTCAAAAACATTACTCACACGAGTTATAATAAAAAGGTATTCTTTTCAAAAATGTGTGATCTATACTTTATAAAACAAGACATGAGCTTAAAAATATCTTAATTGAAATCTACAAATATTAAGTTCACCCATTTAATCTTTTATAAAACGTCATATGTGATATGTCTAAGATTAAGGGTTTATAAGATGTTAAAACAAGTTATAACAATATTAAAACTTTTTAACTTTTTAGAGAAGACATATGTTATATATCTAAGATTAATGCGGTATGAAATACATTATTAATTTATAACGCCTTATGGAACATATAATAAAACATCTATTTGAAAAGACCTTAAGTTATAAGCCTAAACAGGTTTATGTGAAAAGTTTATTAAACAAATAGTTATATTTATTTTCATTAAGAAAATACAAGGTCTAATAGATTTTTATGAGAGATAATGAAACAATTAATTATCTTTACTTTTGCTTAAGACAACACTAGCCTATGTTATTATCAAGAAAGCTATATTTATAATTAGTACATAAACTAACATTTTAATCATAAAAAGAACATGAGTACTAATTCCTTTTTTTATCCTTTAGGAAAAACTAAGTGGTATATATAAGTAATATGGATTCAATTTGATGAACGAATTAATTACGCCTATATTACTAGTTATGGACAAATTGAAATATAAGTCTAATTAATAAATCATGAGAAAAGTTATTTAATCTATTGATTATATTTACTTTCAATTTAGGAACATATGATATAAATCATTTGAAAGGAAATTGTATAAACTACCATTTTTATAAAACTCTATGCAATGCACTTATATATATCGAACTTGAACATGAAACTAAATTATATTTTATTAACAAAGATATCTAACTAAATAAATGAGTATGCTATATTTTTATTAATAAAAATATACGAGCTACTTTTTAAATTTCTTATTAACAAAAACATAACTCCAATTTAAATTACGAAAATACGAAAACCAGAAAATATCAATTGAAACTGTTAATCACATAATTATGAAATTAATTGAACTATTTCTAAATTATTTAGATTCTAAATAATCAAAATTACGTAATTAAATCTGGCGTAGGGGCTAGCTTCTATTTATCTATAATTAGCTAGGAGTAGCTGATACATTAACATTTTTGCATACATGTCATTATAAATAATTATCTTTTGTTTTCTTTATTATAAAACATAAGGCTATAATTCTTTTTAATTTCTTAATTTGAAAACTATATGTTACAACAAACATAATACAAATTAATTTAGAAAAACAAGAAATCGTTGCAACTATCAATTCAAACTGCTCAGCACACTAACACATAGCTATCTCGATACTATTTAATTTATTTAGATATTGAATACACATAAATCGATTATAGCAAACATAATTCAAATTTATTTGTGAAAACATGTAAATTATTGGAAACACTGATTTCAAATGTATAACATAAATTTACGAAGCTAACAAATTAATATTTAATTTATTTAATTCTCACATGCACATTTTAAAATAGAGAAAATTGACGTAATTGTCAGTTCAAAATTAAACGTAGACGATAGGAGGTAGCGTATAAGAAAATTTGGACCTTTTTTACCTTCGGATTGTGGATAGAAAATAGATCGTCGCGGCGTGGCGTGACAATGGCGAGCCACTGTGTGCACAACAACAGCGAGCAGAACACGCGAGCAGCGGAGATGGCACGAGCAAAGAAATAAATATGGTGCCACGATAGCGTTCCACAAGTAGAGGAGTAAATCGTCGATGGTGGGGTTGCTACGCGAGCTCCACACGGGGTTGGGGATTCGGCAAACGGCGACACGCACAACTCAACAGCAGATGCGCGATGCAGACGTAGGCTAGCAGCAGAGGAGCAGGGCGTGGCGAGACTGAGCAGAGGGAGGAGAACTCGTGGCTGTGGCTCTTATAGGCGAGGGAGAGAGTGAATCGGGTTGGAATTACGTGCCTTGAAGGCTATTTGCAGCTCGACGTTGGTGGCTCAAGAAACTGACGTTGTAATTCTCCATTAATAGCGCCATGAAGCTGTGCACAGTAACTGAAGAGAAAACTGCGGCAGGGTGGACATGGCCCGAGGCATGCGGATGTGGCCCACAGGTTGGCAGGCAAACGCAAGGTCAGCGACGTGGTCTGGTGGAAAGGGAGGGCTGGTCGGCGCCATTGATGGCAGTCCCCGAGTGGGGAAGAAGAAGAGTTGGAAACCATTAATGGAGGTAGAAGAAACTGCCGAACGACATAGAGAAGAGGAAGAGGAGAGGTCTCGGCTGCTACGGCGGGTGTGCACGACATTTGACCGCAGCAAGAGGCCAAGCGCAGGTGGGCGCAGAGCATCGTGGCATGCGACAACGACATGCACAGGTGAGCTGGTGGGAGGCGTGCGTGCTTTTTTTTTCAGTTCCTGATTTGGAGAAAGAGAGTGATCTTACAAGTGGGGTCCACCTGCCATAGAGAGAGAGGGAGAGAGAAGGGTGTACGTGCTGCGAGCACATGGAGCCGGGCGGTAATTTTTTTTTGAAATCTGTTTCCCTTTTTCTATCTTTTTTTCTTTTCTTTATTTAGATGCGTGCGTTTGTTTTGTGATGTGTGTTTTTTCTTTTTCTTTACTAGAAAAAAAATATATAATATATATTTAAATATATTAAAAATTACAATAAATTCAAAGATATTATTTATTGAGTGAAAATACCTGATTTAAAATAATAAAATATTTTTAGGCATATATCTATTATTTAAATACATTGGGCTTTAAAAAAAAGAAACACATTTTTTTAAAAAAATATCTACAACGGAAATTATTAACCTATCAAAAAGCATGTTCCAAAACACTTTTTTTAAATAACAACTCATTCTTATTTTATAAAATAAGATTTTCATAGCAACTTAAATTTAAAATTGGATACATCAAACAAGATTTATGTCTCATCATGAATGCATCAAACACTTGACAAAATTTTATGTAATCAAGAAATCATTAAATTTATTTATATCACCATTTCATTATTTGAAACATAAATATTTTCCTTTCTACTGAAATTAATAATATAAGCTAATTTATTTTCCATTGACAGATTAGGGTGTTACAAAATCTACCCCTCTTAAAAAGAATCTCGTCCTCGAGATTAGGGAAGGCTAGCAAGAAAACAATGGTGATATATGGTTACTCATAGGTTCTTGGTTCACACTTTAACTCTTCTAAACTTAAGGAACTTCTTCATTTCTTCGCTCCGCAATGACTACTAATCAAGCGATCTTCATCATCGTACTTATAACTGGTTGGTCTTCTGGATAATTGTTTGGGTCTTGCTTGGCAGCTTTCTTCTCTACTCGGTCTAGACGCTTCTTGGGGCATTCGCGAATAATATGTTCTTCATTCTTGCAGTAGAAACAAGCACCTCTTGCTTTGAGTTCTTTGCGAGTCAACTTTGCTTGACCAACAGGTGATGAGGAATGGTTGAGTGTCTGTATCTCACATAGCTGAGTCTGGCTTGATTCTTCTGTTTGTGTATCAATGTGTTTTGGGGCATTTGCTTGTGGTTGTGGGGGACTACTCATGTATCCAAACATTTTCCTATTCCTTTTGTTGTTCTTCACGATGTTGATAGAAGTTTTTATACATTTTTGTTCATATTCCATGTCTAGAGACTGAGATAGCTTTATCTCGGGGGTGTCCGGTAGTGAACGCTTCTCAGGACAGTTACGGAAGTAATGACCTTCACGACCACATTGATAGCAAGACTTTCTTGAAGTTATTTCTTGACTTTTTCCATGTTTCCATTTTTGTTTCTTGGAACTGATGCGACGACGAGGCTGAAACTGTGTGCAGGTGATAGTCCATCCATCAATGTAACACTCATTTGCTTCTTTTTGGAGCTGAGCATCCTTATGATGTTTCCTTTTTGGCAAACCTGGCAATTCATCGTCTAACAGTGCATCTGCTATTAGTTGTTCTTGGGAAGACCATTGACTTTTTATACCCGAAAATAAAATCCGGTTCTTCTGTTTTGTAGTTTCACTTTCGTTTGTACTGATCTGGCGACAAGGAATTCCATAGTACTCACAACAACAACATGTTCCAAGATCATTTGTCTGTTGGTGTGCATCCTTTTGTTCATCAGTTGTTTCATTTCTAGTGACGTTTCGACTTGCCAACACTTGCTGGTATGAGGAGGTGAGTTGCGATACATTCTGTATTACAAGAGCTTGTGCATGTAACAGCTTTTCTAAGTCAACTATTGAGGGTGATGTTGTGGTTGATGTCATATGGTTATCGGTAGTCTGCTCATGTGCTATAAATTCTGCTAAATCAACTTGTTGGAGTCTAGCTACCACTTGAGAAGTTGCTTGCAGAAATTGTGCATGCGCCTTCTTGAACTGTTCCATCTGATCCTTAGCTGGAGGAGTTGCCAACACAATGTATTCTTTGCACTTAGTGACCTCACTTGTAGTTGACATTCCAAGGATTGACATCTGTATGGGTATGGAAGAGTGGAAGGGACGAAAGAGTTGAGCAAAGACAGATTATAGAGAGCAGAGAAAACCCATCTATCTAAGGTTTTTCCTAGCTAACTGATGTCATTGTGGACAAAAGTCACACAATACAACAACAATCATTACAAAAAAGCAAATCAAACATAGTCACAAATATAACTAACATGAACTCAAACATATCAGCACAACACAATCCAATTCTACTCATTCAACCAAAACAAAAGGTGAGACAAGGTTTGGAATAAGAAAGATATTATAAAGTCAAGGAGTCAGGTAAGAATTATCAAGGAGTTAGACATGACATATTTGTTGGTGGCCAATAGTGAAATAAGATAATCATGAACTATTAAAGTTAGGATAAATGATACAACCAAGGATATAAAGTGAGTTAGGGAGAAAGCATTATCAAGGAGTAGAGAGCCAAAGGTTTCATACATCAAGATAGATATTGCGCAAGGGTGACAATACAATGGCAAGAAAACAAGAGTAGAAGAAATCAAGGGTTATAATATTGTCGGCGTTCCGAGACCGGGGGGTCCCCGAGCCGACGAGTGAGTGTGCCGCGTGCCCCAGCCCAGATGGGTCGAGCGCGTGGGCGAGCGCGAAGGGGGGAACAGAGAGAGCGGTCGGTGGCCGGAGCTGGGTCGTGAGGGAGTCGGAGAATTCCCGCGGCCTTCGTGTTCGTCCCGCGCCCAGGTCGGGTGCGCTTGCAGTAGGGGGTTACAAGCGTCCACGCGAGGTGAGGGGAAGCGAGCGGCCCCGAGAGAGCGCCTGCCCCTGCCCTTCGTCCCCGCGAGGCCAACCTTCTCTAAGAAGGCCCTGGTCCTTCCTTTTATAGTCGTAAGGAGAGGATCCAGGTGTACAAGATGGGGGTGTAGCAAGGTGCTACGTGTCTAGCGAGGGAGAGCTAGCGCCCTAAGTACATGCGTAGGTGGCAGCCGGAGAGATCTTGGCACCCTGTTGGTGTGGCGTCGTGGCTGTTGGAGGAGTAACGGAGCCGGACGGAGGGACAGCTGTCGGAGTGGCTGGACCCTTGCTGACGTCCTCCTGCTTTCGTAAGGGAGCTGAGAGCCGCCATCGTCATGGTCTAGCGGGGCGCCATCATTTGCCTATCTGGCGTAGCTGGCCAGATGGGACACCGGTCTTGTTCTCCGCGACCCAAGTCGGCTCAGGGCAGGGTGATGATGACGCTTCCTGTCGACGTGGCGGTCTCGTGTCCTAGGTCGGGCGTCGTGGAGGTTCCTCCGAAGCCGAGGTCGAGTCCGTCCTGCAAGACAGAGGCAGAGTCCGAGCCCTGGGTCGGGCGAGGCGGAGATCGTTCGGCAGAGGCTGAGGCGGAGTCCGAGCCCTGGGTCGGGCGAGGCGGAGTTCGTCGTCTTCCGGGGCCTTAGCCCGAGTCCGAGCCCTGGGTCGGGCGGAGCGGAGTTCGCCGTCTTCCGGGGTCTTAGCCCGAGTCCGAGCCCTGGGTCGGGCGGAGCGGAGTTCGCCGTCTTCCGGGGCCTTAGCCCGAGTCCGAGCCCTGGGTCGGGCGGAGCGGAGTTCGCCGTCTTCCGGGGCCTTAGCCCGAGCCCAAGCCCTGGGTCGGGCGGAGCGGAATTCGCCGTCTTCCGGGGCCTTAGCCCGAGTCCGAGCCCTGGGTCGGGCAGAGCCTCCTATGGCACCTCTGGCGAAGTCTGGTCGCCCGTCGGTCTTACCTTTTGTGTTAAACGCCCCGGTGACTGGGTCGGTTGGCGCGGTGATTTAGTCAGGGTTTCTTCTTATCGAAGGCGGGGCCTCGGGCGAGCCGGAGATGCGTCTGCCGTGAAAGAGGAGGCCTCAGGCGAGACGGAGTCATCTTAGGGTCGGCTGCCCTCGCCCGAGGCTAGGCTCGGGCGTGGCGTGGTCAAGTCACTCGTATGGACTGATCCCTGACTTAATCAAACCCATCAGGCCTCTGCAGCTTTATGCTGATGGGGGTTACCAGCTGAGAATTAGGCGTCTTGAGGGTACCCCTAATTATGGTCCCCGACAGTAGCCCCCGAGCCTCGAAGAGAGTGTTAACACTCGCTTGGAGGCTTGCGTCGCACTTTTTTGCAAGGGGACCAGCCTTTCTCGGTGGTACTTTGTTCCGGTGGGTGCGCGCGAGCGCACCCGCCGGGTGTAGCCCCCGAGGCCTCGGAGGAGTGGTTTCACTCCTTCGAGGTCTTAATGCCTTGCGTAATGCCTCGGCTGGTCTGGCGGTTCCCTCATGCGAGCAGGGCGTAACCCAGGTGCACTGTCGGGGCCCAAGTTCTCGGGCTGGTATGTTGACGCTGTCAACGGTTCGGCCGGAGCCAGGTTTGCGAGAGCAGCCCCCGAGCCTTCGCACGGAGCGAGAGGACGATCAGGGACAGACTCGACTTTTTATATACGCCCCTACGTCGCCTTTCCGCAAGGAGGAGGGGGGGAGTGCGCCATGTTACCCTCGATGGGCACCGAACATGGTGTCTCCGGTGAGCTGCAATCGGGTAATCCGAGTGGACGTCCGTGCCCCGTTCGTTAGGGGTCGGCTAGGGGCCCGGAGGCACACCCAAAAGTACCTGCGGGTGATCTGCCGGACCCGGTCCCCTAGCGACGGGGTCCGAGGGCTCGTTGCCTCCCTCCGATGGGATTCCGTTACAGAGTCGTTCCCGCTGGTCTCGGAAATGTCCTAGGGTACCTCGGGAGCGCAGCCCGAGCCTTGGTTATGTATCGAACGTACCCCTGGTCATCCCTCGCTCGGCGTCTGAGGCGACTGTGAACCCTTCGACAGGCCAGCCTTCGAACCCCTGATCAGTAGGGGGCACGGAGCCCGAGTAGCCTGAGGCGGTCGTGGGACCTTTCGGGGGCCGACCTTCGAACCCCTGACCAGTAGTGGGTGTCGGGCCCACGCGATCTGAGGCGGCTGTTGAACCCTTCGGGGGGCCAGCCTTCGAACCCCTGATCAGTAGGGAGGCTCGGAGCCTAGTTCCTTCACGGGGAAGGATCCCTTTGGGGTTATCCCCCTTCTCGGTCCCTGTTGCAAGAGATAGAGAAAGAAGGAAAAGGGAAAAAGGGATTCGAAATTGAACGTCGTGGCGTACCTTTTTTCGGCGTGGTTGTTTTGGCGAAGGCGAAACGTCACCAGCCGCTCCCGCCCGTAGCGCTGTCCGTCGAGCCACGGAGTCAATGCGCCGGGGTGAGTAGTTGGCGAGGTTGCCGTTGCGCGTGCGCGAGCCGTTCGAGGTACGGGCCACGGGCGCGTCGTCTTCACGCCGTGAGAGGGGGTTCTCTTGCTGCCTCCGGATGGGACATGAGCTTGGCAGATGGCGTGACCGCTGCTCTCGCGCGCCTGCCACCGTCATTACTGCCGGCCCATTTTTGACCGCTTTTGACCGATGCGCCAGGCTGGCGCTGCTGGGTCGCGGGCTGGGTCGCCTCGAATCGCGGTATCGGTACCGCAATCGAGGAGGTGCGGTGGTGGAGCGAGTGGCACAGCGGCTCGCATGCAGCACCCGGCGCGCCAGTTGCACGACGCGTGGGCTTGAGCCGTCGCGCTGGCTTGTCAGGAATCGGAGAGGCGCGTCCACTTGGCGCGGTTGCATGCCGCCTGCATGGCCGCCTGCCCCTTTCGCCCGCTGGTCCGGGCAAAAGTGGAGGGTTACTTGTAACCGCTGGGTGGTTGCGTGCGTCGTGCGCGGCGGTTCGGCTTCTTCTGCTTAGAGCCGGTCTGCTTGACAGGCGGGCCCCAGCCCCCGCGCCGCAGGGGAGGACTTTGGAGGCGTGTTGGAGAAGACTCAGCTCGTGACGGTTGAGGGCGCAAGCAGGGGGAGGTGCCTTTAAAAGGAGGGCGACCCCTTTCGTAAGGTGACCATGTCTCCTTCCTCCCCTATGCATTGTGTCTCTCCATCTTCTGAGCCCCCGGATGGGGGAAACCGCCGTCTTTTCGCCCCATCGCCGGAGGAACGCAACTCCGTGGGGGTTGGTACCTTTCAGCCATCGTTCGGCTTCAAGGATTTTCATCGCGCAGCCCAGCTGCACCCCTCCACCGGCGGCCACCCAAGAGGGCGACCTCCGGCTTGATGGTGGGGGAAAGCGAGCCGGGCTGCGGCATCCGCCCCTTCCTCAGCCTCAAGGATTTTCATCACCAGGGCTGAGGAGGGGCGTGTGCCGGGTCGGGGTTCGCCCCTGCGCGGGTGGTGACCCGCTCCTTCCCTCAGTGATTGGGGGGAAGGGCGGGAGTCGTCCGTGGCGCCAACAGCTGCAGCGTGCCCGGCCCTCTGAGCCGAGCAATCTCGGAGCCGCCCCCGGCGCCGCCTCCCGCCACGGCAGCTGGAAGAGGTTCTTCCGCCGGCGCGACAGCCGAGGCCGGCCACGGACCGACCTCCGACTCTACGGCCTTCTGCCCGTCCTTGCCTCTCGAGTTTGGGCAAGGGCGGGGGCCTCCCAGCAGCAGCACCCGTCCTGAGGCCATCACTGCTGCTGTTGGGCCCCTCAGGACAGACGTCTTCATCGTCGCCGCTGCCAGGGCGGGTGACGATTAGCCGTTCGTCGGTCTTCTGTTGCCCCGCAGGCCCACCTCCATCGAGTGGGGTTGTTCGTACCTGCGGGGGGGGGGGGGGGGGGGGGAACCGGAGTTCCGTTTGTAATGGCACTTCGAGTGCCGGGTTTTTTGTTCATTTCGGCTTTCGGGGCCTGAACATGTATGTAACTCCGGCACAGAGCCGTGTTTTTTCCTCATTTCCGAGCACTAAGACTCGTCCGCTGATTGTCTGAACCGCTTCACCAAGCGTGAGTTGCCCCGTGTCAAGGTGACGAGTGAGGTATCCGTATCCCGGAGGCGTAGGAATCCCTCGGCTCGGTCGGACCTGTTGCCCGAGGCTCCTCTAGCTTAGTTAAAGAGACCCCTCGGCCGCTCTTCGACGAGCCGAGGCCAGGGGTAGCGATATCAGCATGAGCAGAGGCGAAGTTGGCTCGGAAATGAAACCTGGTTGGCCGGAGCCTAGCCGGGTTGTCTGTTGGGAGGATCGACGTCGGAGCTGATCAGCCGAGGCTTCGGACCGAGCTGGCGCCCTCGGAAGGTGGTCGGCCGAGGCCCCGGAGGTGGCCGGCCGAGCCGTCCGCTCGGGCCGGGTTCTCGGAGAAGTCCCTAGCAGAGATCGCTCGAGCGTGGTGATGACGTCGTCCTTCGGAGCGGAGGCCCTCGGACCGCGTAGCCGTCCGAGGCTAGGTCGGGCCTTGCCGAAGGTGCTGTCGATGCCGAGGGTGTCGTCGCCCTCTTCCGGCGTCAAGATCCGAGCCTGCAGGGTCAAATTGTCTTGTAGCGTGGGCCTTGCGCGGCCGTTGAGGCCAGAATACACACCCTTGCTGCGTTATAAAGCTGCGTCTCTCTTCCTCTTGTTTCAAGTATCTGGACTTTTCGTCGGTAGCAGGGATGTTAGTGCGAGCAAGAGTTGCTTCTCGCGGGAGGTGATGAGTGAGGTATCCGTATCCCGGAGGCGTGGGAGTCCCTCGGCTCGGTCGGCCTCGCCGCTTACGCGTACCTTTACCCGTCCATGAGGCCCTGTCACCGACTCGGTCGAGAAGGCTCGAAGAACCGCTTCAACAGAAGAGCTTCCGTACGTAAAGACTCGTTCGATCTGCGGAGTCACTTTATCCGAGCGCGAGTTACTTATCGCAGAAGGTGATGAGTGAGGTATCCGTATCCCGGAGGCGTAGGAGTCCCTCGGCTCGGTCAGCCTTGACTGCTTACGTGTACCCCGTCGTTTCCAGGACCCACTTTCCGAAGTAGTCAAAAAGCACGAAAGATGTTCTGGTGAAAGAGATTTTTTGTTCGAGGAAAATTTTGACGCAGAGGGGGTTTCCCCCCTTTTAGCCCCCGAGGGAGGGTCGGGCTTTGCCGAGGCGAGGCCAACCCTTCCTTGTTGACTAAACTTTGCGTGGGTGTGGGGTATATGAACAACTTGGAAACATCTTAAGGGTAGAAGCGACGTAGCTGTTGGATGTTCCAAGCGTTGCCGTAGACCTCGCCTTGACTGTTGGCCAGCTTGTACGTTCCGGGCTTCAGAACTTTGGCGATGATGAACGGCCCCTCCCAGGGGGGCGTGAGCTTGTGCCTCCCTCGGGCGTCTTGCCGCAGCCGAAGCACCAGATCGCCCACCTGGAGATCTCGGGGTCGGACCCCTCGGGCGTGGTAGCGTCGCAGGGACTGCTGATACCGCGCCGAGTGTAGTAAGGCCCTGTCCCGAGCCTCGTCCAGCTGGTCCAGCGAGTCTTCTCGGCTAGCTTGGTTGCTTTCTTCGTTGTAGGCCCTCGTCCTCGGGGAGCCGTATTCCAGGTCCGTGGGCAAGACGGCCTCGGCCCCGTAGACCAGGAAGAACGGCGTGAAACCCGTGGCTCGGCTTGGCGTCGTCCTCAGGCTCCAGACCACCGAGGGGAGTTCCTTCATCCACCGCTTGCCGAACTTGTTGAGACCGTTGTAAATCCGAGGCTTGAGCCCTTGTAGAATCATGCCGTTGGCACGTTCCACTTGCCCATTCGACATGGGGTGAGCTACGGCGGCCCAGTCCACCCGGATGTTGTGATCCTCGCAAAAATCCAAGAATTTTTTGCCGGTGAACTGGGTGCCGTTGTCGGTGATGATGGAGTTCGGGACCCCGAAGCGATGGATGATGTTGGTGAAGAACGCCACCGCCTGCTCGGACCTGATGCTGTTCAGGGGTCGGACCTCGATCCACTTGGAGAATTTGTCGATGGCGACCAGCAGGTGCGTGTAGCCCCCGGGCGCCTTCTGCAGAGGGCCGACGAGGTCCAGACCCCACACAGCGAAGGGCCAGGTGATGGGTATCGTCTGCAGAGCCTGAGCGGGCAGGTGGGTCTGCTTCGCATAGAATTGGCACCCTTCGCAGGCGCGGACAATTCTAGTGGCGTCGGCCACCGCCGTTGGCCAGTAGAAGCCTTGGCGGAAGGCGTTCCCGACGAGGGTTCGAGGTGCTGCATGGTGACCGCAAGCCCCCGAGTGTATTTCCCGCAGGAGTTCCTGACCTTCGGCGATGGAGATACATCGCTGGAGGATGCCCGAGGGGCCTCGGTGGTAGAGCTCCTTCTCATCGCCCAGCAAGACGAACGATTTGGCGCGTCGCGCTACCCGCCGAGCCTCGGCTCGGTCGAGGGGCAGTTCTCCTCGGTGGAGATACTGCAGGTATGGGGTCTGCCAATCTTGATCTGGCACGACCCCGTCCTGCTCCTCCTCGATGCGCAGCGCTTCGCCCTCGGGCTCCGAGGGTTCCTCGGGTTGAGCCGAGGATGGCTCGGGCTGGGCCGAGGTCGCCTCGGACGAGGCCGAGGGCGCCTTGGGCTCGGGCGCGTCGCCTATCTTGACGGAGGGTTGATGCAGATCTCGGGAGAAGACGTCCGGGGGAACCGTCGTTCGCCCCGAGGCTATCTTCGCCAGCTCGTCCGCAGTCTCGTTGTAGCGCCGGGCGATGTGGTTGAGCTCGAGGCCGTAGAACTTGTCTTCCAGGCGTCGAACCTCTTCACAGTAGGCCTCCATCTTCGGGTCGCGGCAGAGGGAGTTCTTCATGACTTGGTCGATGACGAGCTGCGAGTCGCCGCGTGCATCGAGGCGTCGGACCCCTAGCTCGATGGCGATTCGCAATCCGTTGATCAGAGCCTCGTACTCAGCCACATTGTTGGACGCCGGGAAATGGAGGCGGAGCACGTAGCGCAGGTGTTTCCCGAGGGGCGAGACGAAAAGCAGGCCCGCGCCGGCCCCCGTCTTCATCAGCGACCCGTCGAAAAACATGGTCCAGAGCTCTGGTTGGATCGGAGCCGTTGGCAACTGGGTATCGACCCATTCGGCTACGAAATCCGCCAGTACCTGGGACTTGATGGCCTTCCGAGGGGCAAACGAGATTGCCTCGCCCATGATTTCCACCGCCCACTTCGCGATCCGCCCCGAGGCCTCTCGGCACTGGATGATCTCCCCCAGGGGGAAGGATGACACCACAGTCACCGGATGGGACTCGAAGTAATGTCGCAGCTTTCGCCTCGTCAGGATCACTGCGTATAGCAGCTTCTGGACTTGCGGGTAGCGGATCTTGGTCTCGGACAGCACTTCGCTGACGAAGTAAACTGGCCTCTGAATGGGCAAAGCATGCCCCTCTTCCTGCCTTTCGACCACGATCGCGGCGCTGACCACCTGAGTGGTTGCGGCGACGTAGACCAGGAGGGTTTCTCCATCAGCTGGGGGCACCAAGATGGGCGCCTGGGTGAGGAGCGCCTTCAGGTTCCCGAGGGCTTCCTCGGCCTCGGGAGTCCAAGTGAAGCACTCGGCCTTCCTTAAGAGGCGGTACAGGGGCAGGCCTCTTTCGCCGAGGCGCGAGATGAAACGGCTCAAGGCCGCGAGGCATCCCATGACCCTCTGTACGCCTTTTAAGTCCTTGATGGGCCCCATGCTTGTGATGGCCGCGATCTTCTCCGGGTTGGCTTCGATGCCACGCTCGGAGACGATGAATCCCAAAAGCATGCCCCGGGGCGCCCCGAAGACGCACTTCTCGGGATTGAGCTTGACGCCCTTCGCCTTGAGACACCGGAATGTCAGTTCGAGGTCGGAGAGAAGGTCGGAGGCTTTCCTCGTCTTGACTACGATGTCGTCGACGTAGGCCTCGACCGTGCGACCGATGTGTTCGCCGAACACATGGTTCATGCACCGCTGGTAGGTTGCACCCGCGTTCCTCAAACCGAAAGGCATTGTGACATAACAGTACATGCCGAAGGGCGTGATGAAAGAAGTCGCGAGCTGGTCGGACTCTTTCATCTTGATTTGATGATACCCTGAGTAGGCATCGAGGAAAGACAGGGTTTCGCACCCTGCAGTGGAGTCCACGATCTGATCGATGCGAGGTAGAGGGTAGGGGACCTTCGGACATGCTTTGTTGAGTCCAGTGTAGTCTACACACATCCGCCACTTCCCCCCTTTTTTCCTCACAAGTACAGGGTTGGCAAGCCATTCGGGATGGAATACCTCTTTAATGAACCCTGCTGCCATCAGCTTGTGGATCTCCTCGCCTATCACCCTGCGCCTTTCCTCGTCGAATCGGCGCAGAGGCTGTCTGACCGGTCGGGCCCTGGCCCGAATATCCAGCGAGTGCTCGGCGACATCCCTCGGTATGCCGGGCATGTCCGAGGGACTCCACGCAAAGAAGTCGGCGTTTGCGCGGAGAAAGTCGACGAGCACTGCTTCCTATTTGGGGTCGAGCCCGGAACCGATCCGGATCTGCTTGGAGATGTCGCCACTGGGGTCGAGAGGGACGGCCTTAACCGTCTCCGCTGGCTCGAAGTTGCCGGCATGTCGCTTCACGTCCGGCACCTCTCGGGAGAGGCTTTCCAGGTCGGCAATGAGGGCCTCGGACTCGGCGAGGGCCTCGGCGTACTCCACGCACTCCACATCGCATTCGAATGCGTGTTTGTACGTGGGGCCGACGGTGATGACCCCGTTGGGGCCCGGCATCTTGAGCTTCAGGTAGGTGTAGTTGGGGATGGCCATGAACTTCGCGTAGCATGGCCTTCCCAACACTGCGTGGTAGGTTCCTCGGAACCCGACCACCTCGAACGTCAAAGTCTCCCTTCGGAAGTTGGAGGGTGTTCCGAAGCAGACAGAGAGGTCGAGCTGTCCGAGGGGCTGGACACGCTTCCCGGGGATGATCCCATGGAAGGGCGCAGCGCCTGCTCGGACGGATGACAGATCGATGCGCAGGAGCCTGAGGGTCTCAGCGTAGATGATGTTGAGGCAGCTGCCTCCATCCATCAAGACCTTGGTGAGCCTGACGTCGCCGATGACGGGATCGACGACGAGCGGGTACTTCCCTGGGCTCGGCACGTGGTCGGGGTGGTCGTCCCGGTCGGAGGTGATGGGCTTGTCGAACCAGTCTAGGTAGACTGGCGCCGCCACCTTCACCGAGCAGACCTCCCGACGCTCTTGCTTACGATGCCGAGCCGAGGCATTCGCCGCATGCCCTCCGTAGATCATGAAGCAGTCGCGGACCTCTGGGAACTCTCCTGCTTGGCGATCCTCCCTTTTGTCGTCGTCGCGGGCCTTGCCACCCTCTGCAGGTGGCCCGACCCTGTGGAAGTGGCGCCGAAGCATGACGCACTCCTCGAGGGTGTGCTTGACGGGCCCCTGATGGTAGGGGCACGTCTCCTTGAGTGCCTTGTCGAAGAGGTTAGCACCTCCGGGGGGCTTCCGAGGGTTCTTGTGCTCGGCGGCGGCGACAAGGTCTGCATCGGGAACGTCGCGTTTCGCTTGCGACTTCCTCCTGCCTTTCTTCTTGGCGCCGCGCGGAGTAGACGCCTCGGGGGCATCTTCCGACGGGCGGCCCTGGGGCTGCTTGTCCTTTCGGAAGATGGCCTCTACCGCCTCCTGGCCGGAGGCGAACTTGGTGGCGATGTCCATCAGCTCGCTCGCCCTGGTGGGGGTCTTGCGACCCAGCTTGCTCACCAGGTCACGGCAGGTGGTGCCGGCGAGGAACGCGCCGATGACATCGGAGTCGGTGATGTTGGGCAGCTCGGTGCGCTGCTTCGAGAATCGCCGGATATAGTCTCGGAGAGACTCTCCCGGCAGTTGCCGACAGCTTCGGAGGTCCCAGGAATTCCCGGGGCGCACGTACGTGCCCTGGAAGTTCCCGGCGAAAGCCTGGACCAGATCTTCCCAGTTGGAAATCTGCCCCGGGGGCAGGTGCTCCAACCAGGCTCGAGCGGTGTCGGAGAGAAACAGGGGGAGGTTTCGGATGATGAGGTTGTCATCGCCCGTCCCACCCAGTTGACAGGCCAGGCGGTAGTCCGCAAGCCACAATTCCGGTCTCGTTTCCCCCGAGTACTTCGTGATAGTAGTCGGGGGTCGGAATCGGGGCAGAAATGGCGCCCGCCGAATGGCTCGGCTAAAGACCTGCGGACCGGGTGGTTCGGGCGAGGGACTCCGATCCTCCCCGCTGTCGTAGCGTCCCCCACGCCTGGGGTGATAGCCTCGGCGCACCCTTTCGTCGAGGCGTGCCCGACGGTCGCGATGAGGGTGCTCGTCGCCGAGGTGGCCCGGGGCCGCAGGCGCGGTGTTGCGCGTGCGCCCGGTGAAGACCGAGGCTTCCCGCGTGAGTCGGGAGGTCGCGGCACGAGGTTCCGAGGGGTACCCCTGCCTTCGGGAGGCAGAGCTCTCGGCCCGCCGGGCCGCAGCGCCTTCCAGGAGATGCCTGAGTTCTCCCTGGATTCGCCGACCCTCGGTGGTTGATGACTCCGGCATTGCGCGGAGGAGCATCGCTGCGGCGGCCAGGTCCTGACCGGTTCCGCCGGACGCGGGTGGCGGTCTGTCCCTGGCATCGTTGGCGATGCGGTGCTGGAGACCTTGGGGCAGGTGACGTATTCCTCCGGCCGGGGGTTGGCTCGCCCACACCTGCCCGATGTTCTGGCGGATTGCCTCGAGCGCTCCTGCTCCCTCATCGAGCCCGGCCTGCGCCCCGCGGACTTGCTCGAGCTGTGGGTCGTGACCCCCTGCCGGAATGGGGACCACAGCTAGCTCCCGCGGGATGTCGGCGCGAGGCGCTGGCCTAGGGGGATCACCATCCTCCGGCATGCCGAGACAGCCGCCTCCGGAGGGATCCCCTAGCTCGATGTGGAAACATTCGCGACTCGGGCCGCAGTCCTTGTCGCCAAGGCTGCGGCTGCCGTCGGAACAGTCGGAGAGGCAGTAGTCACATGCGGTCATGAAGTCCCGCATGGCACTAGGGTTGCCAGATCCGGAGAAATCCCAGCAGATGCTGGGGTCGTCATCTTCCTCGGACCCAGAGGGTCCGTAGGTCGAGACACCCGTCAATCGGTCCCAAGGCGACCGCACACGAAACCCCAGAGAGGTTGCACTCGCCTCAATGTGAGCGCCCGCCAAAGCGAGGTCGCCAGGCGAGCTGAGGTCGAGTCGAAATAACGAAAGATGGGTAGCATTCGGTACCTTTTTGTCGACGAGGAGCGATGAAGTCACGTCGGGGGCTGATCGCGCCGTCGTCCTGGGTACGAGGGCGACGTCCTGCAGGCCCTCCGTGAGCGTGCTGGCGTCGTCCACCTGCTCGGAGTCGACGTGTTGCGGGGGGATGGCGCTCGCCTTTGCTTCGAACGCGAGGGCGACGCTTGGCGTGTCCTCCGTTGGGGCGCCGGGGATGTCGATTTGCTCGACAGCCATCGGAGCGCGGCCTCCCGCTCGGCCCTGGTTGCCCCGCCTCCTCCTCCTCCGATGGCGAGGGAGAGGATGGGGCGAGCTCGAAAGTTGTCCTTCCCCCACGCGGGAAAGACGTCGTCGATTCCGCCGCCAGCGGGCGGGCTGTCCGCCACCATTGTCGCTGTCGCGCGGCGGTGGAAGGAGTATCATGTCGTAGTTGCCGTCGAGAGACATGAACTCGAGGTTCCCGAAACGGAGCACCGTCCCGGGTTGAAGAGGTCGTTGGAGACTGCCCATCTGGAGCTTGACGGGAAACTGCTCGTCAACACGCAGCGTGCCCCTACCTGGCGCGCCAACTGTCGGCGTTCCGAGACCGGGGGGTCCCCGAGCCGACGAGTGAGTGTGCCGCGTGCCCCAGCCCAGATGGGTCGAGCGTGTGGGTGAGCGCGAAGGGGGAACAGAGAGAGCGGTCGGTGGCCGGAGCCGGGTCGTGGGGGAGTCGGAGAATTCCCGCGGCCTTCGTGTTCGTCCCGCGCCCAGGTCGGGTGCGCTTGCAGTAGGGGGTTACAAGCGTCCACGCGAGGTGAGGGGAAGCGAGCGGCCCCGAGAGAGCGCCTGCCCCTGCCCTTCGTCCCCGCGAGGCCAACCTTCTCTAAGAAGGCCCTGGTCCTTCCTTTTATAGTCGTAAGGAGAGGATCCAGGTGTACAAGATGGGGGTGTAGCAAGGTGCTACGTGTCTAGCGAGGGAGAGCTAGCGCCCTAAGTACATGCCTAGGTGGCAGCCGGAGAGATCTTGGCACCCTGTTGGTGTGGCGTCGTGGCTGTTGGAGGAGTAACGGAGCCGGACGGAGGGACAGCTGTCGGAGTGGCTGGACCCTTGCTGACGTCCTCCTGCTTTCGTAAGGGAGCTGAGAGCCGCCATCGTCATGGTCTAGCGGGGCGCCATCATTTGCCTATCTGGCGTAGCTGGCCAGATGGGACACCGGTCTTGTTCTCCGCGACCCAAGTCGGCTCAGGGCAGGGTGATGATGACGCTTCCTGTCGACGTGGCGGTCTCGTGTCCTAGGTCGGGCGTCGTGGAGGTTCCTCCGAAGCCGAGGTCGAGTCCGTCCTGCAAGACAGAGGCAGAGTCCGAGCCCTGGGTCGGGCGAGGCGGAGATCGTTCGGCAGAGGCTGAGGCGGAGTCCGAGCCCTGGGTCGGGCGAGGCGGAGTTCGTCGTCTTCCAGGGCCTTAGCCCGAGTCCGAGCCCTGGGTCGGGCGGAGCGGAGTTCGCCGTCTTCCGGGGTCTTAGCCCGAGTCCGAGCCCTGGGTCGGGCGGAGCGGAGTTCGCCGTCTTCCGGGGCCTTAGCCCGAGTCCGAGCCCTGGGTCGGGCGGAGCGGAGTTCGCCGTCTTCCGGGGCCTTAGCCCGAGCCCGAGCCCTAGGTCGGGCGGAGCGGAATTCGCCGTCTTCCGGGGCCTTAGCCCGAGTCCGAGCCCTGGGTCGGGCAGAGCCTCCTATGGCACCTCTGGCGAAGTCTGGTCGCCCGTCGGTCTTACCTTTTGTGTTAAACGCCCCGGTGACTGGGTCGGTTGGCGCGGTGATTTAGTCAGGGTTTCTTCTTATCGAAGGCGGGGCCTCGGGCGAGCCGGAGATGCGTCTGCCGTGAAAGAGGAGGCCTCAGGTGAGACGGAGTCATCTTAGGGTCGGCTGCCCTCGCCCGAGGCTAGGCTCGGGCGTGGCGTGGTCAAGTCACTCGTATGGACTGATCCCTGACTTAATCAAACCCATCAGGCCTCTGCAGCTTTATGCTGATGGGGGTTACCAGCTGAGAATTAGGCGTCTTGAGGGTACCCCTAATTATGGTCCCCGACAAATATTATGGATTAGAAAACAACTACAATATAACATCGTCCTTACCGATCTAGTCGAAAACTTAGCACTATAGAACTATCCTATCAACCTAACCAAGAAGAATGGTAATAGATCCAAGAGATCTATAACGAAACTTCTTGCGGGGCGGGGATAAGACAGAGAATGGGGCATCTTCCATAGCTTCTAAAGGGTTCCTTCCGGTAGACTTCACTTCAAGTTCCACAATCCTAACTTGATCATCTTGTAGTGCTTCCGAGTAGAGTCTTCTGATAGACCAAAATCAGACTAGAAGAGTTGAAAATAAAAGAGACGAGTTTTAATATAAAGTAAATTTTAAAGGAGGAAAATATATCAAGCTTTGAAAGACTGACTGGGCTTTCCATTTCTAACTAATCTAGCGACCTACGGTCACATTGCTTTGATACCACTTCTGTCACACCCGTTTCCAAAGGGCAGAGCCGGGTGCATAGCATATGTGTGCTAGGATCTATTTTCACACATATGTTGACGTCACAAGTGTAATATATCAAAAGAACAATGCATAAAAGCGTAAATAACGATTATATTAACATATTACACTTCGAACAGACATAATGTCTTAACCTTTATGTCACTTGTTTGTTGGTTTGGTTGTGCATCCTTTTGTGTCTTGAATGTGTGTTCATCAGCTTTGATACCACTTCTGTCACACCCGTTTCCAAAGGGCAGAGCCGGGTGCATAGCATATGTGTGCCAGGATTTATTTCCACACATATGTTGACGTCACAAGTGTAATATATCAAAAGAACAATGCATAAAAGCGTAAATAACGATTATATTAACATATTACACTTCGAACAGACATAATGTCTTAACCTTTATTCATCAAAGTACAGCGAAACAAGGACATCCATCCACAGGAAAATGACCGGGGGTATCACTAGACTAGCATCCATGGAGTTCAGCATCATATCTTCATATGCAAGCTTCTGATCAAAATTTAAGCAAGGGTGAGCTCACTTATGGTCGGGGCTCAGCAAGTGGGGGAAAAACTAATGCAGGTATAACAAGGTGAGGCTAAGGTTGAGCAGTAAGCATTTTAGTTGGTCAACATTTTATTAACAACACCTGTCTTACTAATAAGTGTGAATCCCAAGTATTCCCATTAAACAAAGGTACAAGAGTATATCAAAAACACTTAAGTGAAACCACTTAAGCAAACCATTGACAGATCATCGGATCTCGATTTATTTCCATCTTCAAGTTCAATTATCATGTGAGGAGTCCAGGCTGCTCATAACCGTGAGCACGGCTGATATATCAGTTTTTTTACTCTGCAGAGGTGGTACAACTTTACCCACAAGCCATGTATCCCCTCTAGCCTGGGTCGGCCAAAACCCATAAACACTTCCGAGGTGAGTGGCTAGGGATCCACTATGAGGCTTTCACAAAATACACTTAATACGAAGCAACCCGCTAAGGTTTCTAAAGACGATGGTGGTGGCCCCCTGGGTGAGGTACCTTAGCCAAGAATACGTCCCCATGTTAACGTGGGCTGCCAACACCTACCGCTCCCCCTCTTGCCCATATTTCAGGTAAGGTTGCCAGGCACTAAGCATATAAAGCTAATTACCAAAGCCAGAGCCATGATAGCACTCGTGGTTGCACTGTTTTCCTGGGTGGTCACTCCATGTTCCAATTAATATGCAATAATCTTGTTTAACCATCGGGTTAACAACAATAATATAAACTTACCATTTTGGAACATTAATATCATAAGCGGGAGTGACTGCATAAAGTTAAGTTGTAGCAATAGCATAGCTACGAAGGTAAAATATAATTCCCAGGTTTGATCAAGGAATAAGGTTGGAAAGGTTATCTAAATAGGTAACCCGTCAAATTATGCATATATATCCAAAAGAATAAACTTTATTAAATGTATTGTTTGGGATCAAACAGAGTATGCAGAGGGAGAAGTCCACTTGCCTTGCTTATTGAAAACTTGAGGTTCTTCCACAGATAGGAATAGATCTTGATTCTTAACTACTAGATCAACCACTGAATATCACACAAACAAACAAGAAGAACAAACACCACTCAATAACATACAACATTCACCACACGTAAAGCTAAAAGAAAGCCTAACGAAAAAGCGTTCGCTTTTCAAAAATATTACTCGCACGAGTTATAATAAAAAGGTATTCTTTTCAAAAATGTGTGATCTATACTTTATAAAACAAGACATGAGCTTAAAAATATCTTAATTGAAATCTACAAATATTAAGTTCACCCATTTAATCTTTTATAAAACGTCATATGTGATATGTCTAAGATTAAGGGTTTATAAGATGTTAAAACAAGTTATAACAATATTAAAACTTTTTAACTTTTTAGAGAAGACATATGTTATATATCTAAGATTAATGCGGTATGAAATACATTATTAATTTATAAAGCCTTATGGAACATATAATAAAACATCTATTTGAAAAGACCTTAAGTTATAAGCCTAAACAGGTTTATGTGAAAAGTTCATTAAACAAATAGTTATATTTATTTTCATTAAGAAAATACAAGGTCTAATAGATTTTTATGAGAGATAATGAAACAATTAATTATCTTTACTTTTGCTTAAGACAACACTAGCCTATGTTATTATCAAGAAAGCTATATTTATAATTAGTACATAAACTAACATTTTAATCATAAAAAGAACATGAGTACTAATTCCTTTTTTTATCCTTTAGGAAAAACTAAGTGGTATATATAAGCAATATGGATTCAATTTGATGAACGGATTAATTACGCCTATATTACTAGTTATGGACAAATTGAAATATAAGTCTAATTAATAAATCATGAGAAAAGTTATTTAATCTATTGATTATATTTACTTTCAATTTAGGAACATATGATATAAATCATTTGAAAGGAAATTGTATAAACTACCATTTTTATAAAACTCTATGCAATGCACTTATATATATCGAACTTGAACATGAAACTAAATTATATTTTATTAACAAAGATATCTAACTAAATAAATGAGTATGCTATATTTTTATTAATAAAAATCTACGAGCTACTTTTTAAATTTCTTATTAACAAAAACATAACTCCAATTTAAATTACGAAAATACGAAAACCAGAAAATATCAATTGAAACTGTTAATCACATAATTATGAAATTAATCGAACTATTTCTAAATTATTTAGATTCTAAATAATCAAAATTACGTAATTAAATCTGGCGTAGGGGCTAGCTTCTATTTATCTATAATCAGCTAGGAGTAGCTGATACATTAACATTTTTGCATACATGTCATTATAAATAATTATCTTTTGTTTTCTTTATTATAAAACATAAGGCTATAATTCTTTTTAATTTCTTAATTTGAAAACTATATGTTACAACAAACATAATACAAATTAATTTAGAAAAACAAGAAATCGTTGCAACTATCAATTCAAACTGCTCAGCACACTAACACATAGCTATCTCGATACTATTTAATTTATTTAGATATTGAATACACATAAATCGATTATAGCAAACATAATTCAAATTTATTTGTGAAAACATGTAAATTATTGGAAACACTGATTTCAAATGTATAACATAAATTTACGAAGCTAACAAATTAATATTTAATTTATTTAATTCTCACATGCACATTTTAAAATAGAGAAAATTGACGTAATTGTCAGTTCAAAATTAAACGTAGACGATAGGAGGTAGCGTATAAGAAAATTTGGACCTTTTTTACCTTCGGATTGTGGATAGAAAATAGATCGTCGTGGCATGGCGTGACAATGGCGAGCCACTGTGTGCACAACAACAGCGAGCAGAACACGCGAGCAGCGGAGATGGCACGAGCAAAGAAATAAATATGGTGCCACGATAGCGTTCCACAAGTAGAGCAGTAAATCGTCGATGGTGGGGTTGCTACGCGAGCTCCACACGGGGTTGGGGATTCGGCAAACGGCGGCACGCACAACTCAACAGCAGATGCGCGATGCAGACGTAGGCTAGCAGCAGAGGAGTAGGGCGTGGCGAGACTGAGCAGAGGGAGGAGAACTCGTGGCTGTGGCTGTTATAGGCGAGGGAGAGAGTGAATCAGGTTGGAATTACGTGCCTTGAAGGCTATTTGCAGCTCGACGTTGGTGGCTCAAGAAACTGACGTTGTAATTCTCCATTAATAGCGCCATGAAGCTGTGCACAGTAACTGAAGAGAAAACTGCGGCAGGGTGGACATGGCCCGAGGCATGCGGATGTGGCCCACAGGTTGGCAGGCAAACACAAGGTCAGCGACGTGGTCTGGTGGAAAGGGAGGGCTGGCCGGCGCCATTGATGGCAGTCCCCGAGTGGGGAAGAAGAAGAGTTGGAAACCATTAATGGAGGTAGAAGAAACTGCCGAACGGCATAGAGAAGAGGAAGAGGAGAGGTCTCGGCTGCTACGGCGGGTGTGCACGGCATTTGACCGCAGCAAGAGGCCAAGCGCAGGTGGGCGCAGAGCATCGTGGCATGCGACAACGACATGCACAGGTGAGCTGGTGGGAGGCGTGCGTGCTTTTTTTTTTTCAGTTCCTGATTTGGAGAAAGAGAGAGATCTTACAAGTGGGGTACACCTGCCATAGAGAGAGGGAGAGAGAAGGGTGTACGTGCTGCGAGCACATGGAGCCGGGCGGTAGTTTTTTTTTAAAATCTGTTTCTCTTTTTCTATCTTTTTTTCTTTTCTTTATTTAGATGCGTGCGTTTGTTTTATGATGTGTGTTTTTTCTTTTTCTTTACTAGAAAATAAAAATATATAATATATATTTAAATATATTAAAAATTGCAATAAATTCAAAGATATTATTTATTGAGTGAAAATACCTGATTTAAAATAATAAAATATTTTTAGGCATATATCTATTATTTAAATAGATTGGGCTTTAAAAAAAAGAGACACATTTTTTTAAAAAAATACCTACAACGGAAATTATTAACCTATCAAAAAGCATGTTCCAAAACACTTTTTTTAAATAACAACTCATTCTTATTTTATAAAATAAGATTTTCATAGCAACTTAAATTTAAAATTGGATACATCAAACAAGATTTATGCCTCATCATGAATGCATCAAACACTTGACAAAATTTTATGTAATCAAGAAATCATTAAATTTATTTATATCACCATTTCATTATTTGAAACATAAATATTTTCCTTTCTACTGAAATTAATAATATAAGCTAATTTATTTTCCATTGACAGATTAGGGTGTTACAGAGCCGTTGGAGGCAACTTTGGAAGGCAGATCTTGCCTTCTATCGGGTGGCGCACCGGACAGTCCCTTAGCTGTCCGGTGCGCGATCTCCTTCCTTTTCTGGCACATCCGACCGTTGCTGATTTCTAGCAGTTGGCGCACCGGACACTGTCCGGTGCACACCGGACAGTCCGGTGCACCCTGCCGACCGTTGGCGCGCCCACGCGTCGCGCGCGGATTGTGCGGCCGACCGTTGGAGCAGTCGACTGTTGGCTCACCGGACAGTCCGGTAAATTTTAGCCGTACGCTGTTGAATGTTTCTTGAGAGTAACGACTTCATCGCGGACGACTCACCGGATAGTCCGGTGCACCACCGGACAGTCCGGTGATTTATATCCGTATGCCGCCGTCAAGTCCCGAGAGAGGCATGTTCACTGGAGGCTGGTCTGGCGCACCGGACACTGTCCGGTGCACCCAGACCGAGCTGCATTTGGCTGTACACAGCCAACTCCGTTCCAAACCAATTTCTCCTATTTCTAGCACTTAGACACAATACATTAGTACTCAAATCAATGTACTAAGTCTAGAAACGTACCTTGTAATATGATTTGCACTTCTTCACTCCTTGGCACAAGTTAGCACTTAGAGAGAATGTGTTGGACACTTAATCACCAAAACACTTTGGAAATGGCCCAAGGGCACATTTCCCTTTCAAAAGTGACTTGTGAGATCTATTGTTTCCCGAAGGATGCTGGCAGTGCATATGCTTTTGGATCGTCAACCTCCACCAAAAGGCAGGGGGCATATGTTGAGCACTAAAAATATCCCGGTGGACGGTGCGGCCCTGAGGCCAGACAGTCCACGGTCCGGACTGTCCACCATAGCGGCATGGACCGTCCGCACGTACACAGAATTAGTTAGGGTTCTAGATGTCTTGCAGGATTTGTTAGCTAAACCTGTGGGATTAACTCAAAAACAGACTTATAACGAGTCCAGATCTCCCCCTTTATATAGTTGAAGGGATACAGCCGATTGAACCTCTCACAATCGATCCAATCAACTCTACTTATCGTTTTACCTTATGCATTAGGAGTAGCTCTAGTTTAGCCCTAGTTTAGCCTCTCTCTACCTCGAATCTTCACCTCTCTTCGGCTCTACGTCGAATAGAGGCATCTTGGATGGTCTGCTGACGCCAAGACACACCATATGATCTCTCATCCCCGACAGGGTCCCTCCCGGGAGGCGAGATCTAGGTTTGCTGCGAAGAAGACGACCATCTATGCCATCATGGACCGTTCGAGTGTGAATTATCTAGGCCCCTAAGTGGTGTTTTGGTAATTAATGACAACTGATTGTGGACTAATAATTCCTTGAGTGATAAGATTGCAGGACTGAACCACAATGTACAACAAAGATCTTGAGGAATCATAACCATTGATTGTGGATCAAGTGAAGGCAAAGGTAAAACATAGGTTTTTGCTTTTGCCAGTCAGCTGGTGTTTAGAGAAGAAACTGACTGGATTAATAAGATAGACAGTCGTACTATTATGAGGGGTCAATGAACTTGAATGGTGTATAACTTAGTGCCTTGTAGAGCATAAATGGTAAAATGTGCATGAGGGCTAATAGTGCTACGGGTTTCAAAATTAAAATTCTTTTGAATTAGCACAAAAACTAGTTTCCCTGAGGACGGCGAACCGTCTGGGCCAGATGGCCGGACCGTCCACGACTCTGCCAGAGAGGTCTGTCCCTGCCTTGTTGTGGCGGACCGTCCGACCCCGGCAGGCGGACCGTCCGCATAGGAAAAATCGAGTTTGGGCAGGGACGGTGTGTTTTTGGAACTTTGTACTACATACCATCCGAGGTTTTTAGCCGGATGGTAAGTGGTCCATGTGCGGATCGCTCGACCATGATTGGCGGACCGTCCGGTCGTTTTACTAAGACTGATCAAGCACTCTGTTACTCAAGTGTGTTAGGATCCGGACCGTCTAGTCCCAGTGGGCGGACCGTCCGACCTTGACTTTTCTGACAACTCTGACAGGTTTCAAATGGTCGATATAGCTGTTACTGGTACGGCGGACTGTCCGACCATAGGGCGCGGACCGTTCGCGTGTGCGCAGAATCTGTGCAAGTTGCACATAACGCTACATATGTGTTGAGCGGCTATAAATAGAAGTGTAGCTCGTGTGTGGAGTATCTCTTGGCCATTTCTAGCAGACATTGAACTCATTTGTGAGCCTCCCACTCAAACACTCACACTAGTTGATTGAGATCACATTCTAGTGAGTGATTGAGACACTCTAGTGCATTTGCATTCGTTGTAATCTTTGAGGCACTAAGTGATACACCGGGCAAGTGTCATCGACTTGTTACTCTTGGAGGTTGCCGCCTCCTAGACAGCTTGGGTGTTGTCTTCGTTGAGCTCTCCATGAAGATTGTGGAGGAGCCGCGGAGTTGATTATGAGAGGTTTGCGCCTACCTCACCGGAGCGGCAAAGGTGACACTAGTGAAATCGAGGTATTAAGTGAATTCTTGTCCACTTAGCTCAAAGATCAAGTCGTGTCATGGTAGAGGAGCAAGTGAGAGCTTGAATTCCACCTCAACATGGATTAGGGGTGACCGGCAAATCACCGATACCACGAGATAAATCTCGGTGTCATTCTCTCAACTATTTTACATTGTTTACAAGTAGTTGGTAACTTATATATTGTTTATCTTTGTGGCATTAGATTAAATTGCTCATTACATTTTGTTGTGTCATCAAGGCTAGAAACATTTACATCTCTTGTTGTTTTGATTAAATTTGTCCAGTGTATTTTATTCTAGTCAAAACCGTCTATTCACCCCTCTCTAGCCGGTGTCCTAGATCCTACAAGTGGTATCAGAGGCAAGGACTCCATTGATTGTGGATTTTATCATCCCGGAGTTGGACAAAATGGCTAATAACAACAATGTGCACATTGGGAAGCTGCCGCATTTTGATGGGAACAATTATGACTATTGGAAAATAAGAATGTCAATGCATCTTAAAGCTATGGGGGGAATGATTTGGCCTATTGTTAGAGATGGATTTCTTGTATTGGAGGAAGATGAACCGTCTCCCAACGATCATGAGAATATTCTAACCAATGATCAAGCAATGAATGTATTCTATGATGCATTAGACATAAATGAGTTCAACCGCATCAAAAATCTCACAACCGCTCATGAGATTTGGACAAAGCTAATGGGAATTCATGAAGGAACCACAATTGTGAAGAGTGCAAAGTGTGACGGAAACTTCCAAGTTATTAGGCCCACCTACAGTTGTCCTTGTCCAACGGACCTCAGACAACCCTATAGGTGCCCCTGAATCACTTGACAAGTTCGGTATCTGCTTTTCTTACCTTTCTGTAATACTCCAAGTTGTATACCAAGAATAATAGTGTCGGCGTTTCGAGACCGGGGGGTCCCTAAGCCGACGAGTGAAATGTCGCCACGTGCCCCAGCCCAGATGGGTCGACGCAAGGCCGAGCGCGAAGGGGGGAAGTGAGGCGGCCGGAGATGGGCGTGAGAGAGGTGGAAATCCTGCGGCCTTTGTGTTCGTCCCGCGCCCAGGTCGGGTGCGCTTGCAGTAGGGGGTTACAAGCGTCCACACGGGGGAGGGAGCGAGCGGCCTCACGCGAGCGCCTGTCTCGTGCTCGTCCCCGCGCGGCCAACCCTCTCTAAGAGGGCCCTGGTCCTTCCTTTTACAGGCGTAAGGAGAGGATCCAGGTGTACAATGGGGGGTGTAGCAGAGTGCTACGTGTCTAGCGGAGGAGAGCTAGCGCCCTAAGTACACGCCATCGTGGCGGCCGGAGAGATTTTGGCGCCTGGTTTGTGTGATGTCGTGGCCGTCGGAGGAGCGCTGGAGCCTGGCGGAGGGACAACTGTCGGGGCTGTCGAGTCCTTGCTGACGTCCTCTTGCTTCTGTAAGGGGGCCGAGAGCCGCCGTCGTCAGGGAGCGTGCGGGGCGCCATCATTGCCTATCTGGCGGAGCGAGCCAGATGGGACGCCAGTCTTGTTCCCTGTAGCCTGAGTCAGCTTAGAGTAGGGTAATGATGGCGCCTCCTGTTGACGTGGCCGGCCCGCGCCCTAGGTTGGGGCGATGTGGAGGCTCCTCCGAGGTCGGGGTCGAGTCCGTCTTCCGTGGCCGAGGTCGAGTCCGAGCCCCTAGGTCGGGCGAGGCAGAGGCCGTTGGCTGAGGCCAGGGCGAAGTTTGAGTCCTGGGGTCGGGCGAAGCGGAGTCCGTCGTCTTCTGGGGCTGAGCCCAAGTCCGGGCCCTGGGTCGGGCGGAGCGGAGTTCGTCGTCTTCTGGGGCTGAGCCCAAGTCTGGGCCCTGGGTCAGGCGGAGCGGAGTTTGCCGTCTTTCGGGGCTTAGCCCGAGTCCGAGCCCTGGGTCGGGCGGAGTAGAGTTCACCGTCTTCCGGGGCTTAGCCCGAGTCCGAGCCCTAGGTCGGGCGGAGCGGAGTTCGCCGTCTTCCGGGGCTGAGCCCGAGTCCGAGCCCTAGGTCGGGCAGAACGGAGTTCACCATCTTCTGGGGCTTAGCCCGAGTCCGAGCCCTGGGTCGGGCGGAGCGGAGTTCGCCATCTTTCGGGGCTTAGCCCGAGTCCGAGCCCTGGGTCAGGCGGAGCGGAGTTCGCCGTCTTCCGGGGCTTAGCCCGAGTCCGAGCCCTGGGTCGGGCGGAGCGGAGCTTCCTATGGTGCCTGCGGCCGGGCCTGACTGCCTGTCAGCCTCACTCTGTCAAGCGGCACCGTGGTCGGAGCGGCGCAGGTGGCGCTGTCTTTCTGTCAGACCGGTCAGTGGAGCGGCGAAGTGACAGCGGTCACTTTGGCTCTGTCGGCTGAGGGGCGCGCGTCAGGATAAAGGTGTCAGGCCACCTTTGCATTAAATGCTCCTGCGATTTGGTCGGTCGGTGCGGCGATTTGGTCAGGGTTGCTTCTTGGCGAAGACAGGGCCTCGGGCAAGCCGGAAATATGTTCGCCGCTGGAGGGGGGCCTCGGGCGAGGCGGAGATTCTCCGGGGTCAGCTGCCCTTGTCCGAGGCTAGGCTCGGGCGAGGCGTGATCGAGTCCCTCGAATGGACTGATCCCTGACTTAATCGCACCCATCAGGCCTTTCCAGCTTTATGCTGATGGGGGTTACCATATGAGAATTAGGAGCCTTGAGGGTACCCCTAATTATGGTCCCCGACAGTAGCCCCCGAGCCTCGAAGGGAGTGTTAGCACTCGCTTGGAGGCTCTCGTCGCACTTTTTTGCAAGGGGACCAGCCTTTCTCGGTTGCGTTTTGTTCCGGTGGGTGCGCGCGAGCGCACCCGCCGGGTGTAGCCCCCGAGGCCTCGGAGGAGTGGTTTGACTCCTCCGAGGTCTTAATGCCTCGCGCAATGCTTCGGCTGGTCTGGTCGTTCCCTCATGCGAGCTGGCCGTAGCCCGGGTGTACGGTCGGGTCCCAAGTTCTCGGGCTGGTATGTTGACGCTGTCAACTGTTTGGCCGGAGCCGGGTTTTGCGAGAGCAGCCCCCGAGCCTCTGCTCAGGGCAAGAGGGCGATCAGGGACAGACTCGACTTTTTTGCATACGCCCCTACGTCGCCTTTCCGCAAGGAGGAGGGGGGAGAGAGCCATGTTGCCCTCGGTGGGCGCCGAACATGGTGTCTCCGGTGAGCTGCAGGCGGGTGATCCGAGCGGACGTCCGTGCCCCATTCGTTAGGGGTCGGCTAGAGGCCCAGAGGCGCGCCCAAAAGTACCTACGGGTGATCTGCTGGACCCGGTCCCCTGGCGACGGGGTCCGAGGGCTTGATGCCTCCCTCCGATGGGATTCCGTTACAAGATCGTTCCCGCTGGTCTCGGAAATGTCCTAGGGTACCTCGGGAGCGCAGCCCGAGCCTTGGTTATGTATCGAACGTACCCATGGTCATCCCTCGCTCTGTGTCTGAGGCGGCTGTGAACCCTTCGGGGGCCAGCCTTCGAACCCCTGATCAGTAGTGGGCGCGGAGCCCAAGTAGCCTGAGGCGGCCGTTGAACCCTTCCGAGGGGCCGGCCTTCGAACCTCTGACCAGTAGTGGGTGTGGAGCCCACGTGCTCTGAGGCGGCTGTTGAACCCTTCCAAGGGGCCAGCCTTCGAACCTCTGATCAGTAGGGAGGCTCGGAGCCTGCTTCCTTCACGGGGAAGGATCCTTTTCGGGGTATCCCTCTTTCCCGGTCCCTGTTGCAAGAGAGAGAAAGAGGAAAAAAGGAAAAGGATACGAAATCGAACGACGCAGCATACCTTTTTTGACGCGGTCATTATGGCGAAGGCGAAGCGTCGCTTGCTTCTCCTGCCAGAGGCGCCGCCTGTCCCGCCGCGGAGTTAATGCGACGGGGCGAGTGGTTCACGGGGCAGCCGTTGCGCATGCGCGAGCCGTTCGAGGAACGGAACACGGGCGCGTTGTCTTCACGCCATGAGAGGGGGTTCTCTCGCTGCCCCCGGATGGGACGTAAGCTTGGCTGACGACGTGACCGCTGCTCCTGCCCGCCTGCCACCACCATTACTGCCGGCCCATTTTTGGCCGCATTGACCGTCGCGCCAGGCTGGCGCCGCTGGGTCGTGCGCTGGGTCGCCTTGAGTCGCGGTATTGGTTCCGCAGTCGAGGAGGCGCGGTGGTGGCGCAAGTGGCGGTGCAGTTGCATGCACGAAGCATTCGGCGCGTCGGTTGCATGACGCGTGGGCCTGGGCCTCCATGCTGGGCGTGTTGGGAGTCGGAGAAGTGCGCCCACTTGGCGCGGTTGCATGCCGCATGCATGGCTGCCCGCCCTTTCGCCCGCTGGTCTGGGCAAAAGTGGAGAGCCGCTTGTAACCGCTGGGCGGTTGCACGCACCGCGCACGGCGGTTTGGCTTCTTCTGCTCTGGGCCGGCTTGCATGACGCGTGGGACCCAGCCCCCGTGCCGTAGGGGAGGACCTTGGAGCGTGTTGGAGAAGACTCAGCCCACGACGGCTGGGGACGCAAGTAGCGAGAGTCGCCTTTAAAAGGAGGGTGACCCTCTTGGAAGGCGACCATGTCTTCGCGCTCCCTTATGCATCGTGTCTTTCCACCTTCCAAGCCCCCGGATGGGGGATATCTGCCGTCTTTCTGCCTTGTCGTTGGAGGAACGCAACTCCGCGGGAGTTGGTACCTTTCAGCCATCGTTCGGCTTCAAGGATTTTCATCATGCAGCCCAGCCGCATCCCCTCGCCGGGGGTCACCCAAAACGGTGACCTCCAGTTCGATGGCGGGGGAAGGCGAGCCAGGCTGCGGCCTCTGCCCCTCCCTCAGCCTCAAGGATTTTCATCACTAGTGCTGGGGAGGGGAGTGTGCCGAGTTGGGGTCGGCCCCTGCGTGGGCGGTGGCCCGCTCCTTCCCTTAGTGACTGGGGGGAAGGGCGTCCGCTGTTCACGGCATGGGCAGCTGCAGCGTGCCCGACTCTCTGAGCTAAGCGGCTTCGGAGCCACTCCCGGTGTCGCTTTCCGCCACGGCAGCTGGAAGAGGTTCCGCCGCCGACGAGCTTGCCGACGCCACCCACGGACCGACCTCCAACTCTCCGGCCTTCTGCCCGTCCTTGCCTCTCGAGTTAGGGGCATGGGCGAGGGCCTCGCGGCAGCAGCATCCGCCCTGAGGTCATCGCTGCTGCTGTTCGACCCTCCGGGGCAGAAGTCGTCGTCGTTGCCGCTGCCGGGGCGGGCGATGACAAGCCGTTCGTCGGTCTTCTGTTGCTCCGCAGGTCCCTCCCCCATCGAGTGGGGTCGTTCGTACCTGCGGAGGTGGAACCGGAGTTCCATTTGTAATGGCACTTTGAGTGCCGGTGTCTTGTTCATTGCGGTTGTAGAGGCCTGAACGTGTATGTAATTTCGGCACGGAGCCGTGTTTTTTCCTCATTTTCGAGCACTAAGACCCGCCTGTTGGTTGTCTAAACCGCTTCACCAAGCGTGAGTCGCCTCGTGTAAAGGTGACGAGTGAGGTGTCCATATCCCGGAGGCGTAGGAGTCCCTCGGCTCGGTCAGCCTTGTTGTCCGAGGCTTCCCTTGCTTAGTTAGAGGAACCCCTCGGCCGCTCTTCGATGAGCCGAGGCCAGGGGTAGCGGTGTCAGCGCGAACAGAGGCAGAGTTGGCTCGAAAAGAAGACCTGGTCGGCCGGAGCCTGACCGGGTCGTCCGTTAGCGGGACCGACGCCGAAATTGATCTGCCTAGGTCTCGGGCCGGGCTGATGTCCTTGGGGGACAGCTAGCCGAGGCCCCGGGGTGACCGGCCGAGCCGCTTGCTCGGGCCGGATTCTTGGAGAAGACCCTGGCAGCGATGGCCCGGGCTTGGTGATGACGTTGTCCTTAAGAGCGGAGACCCTTGGACCGCGTCGCCGTCCGAGGCTAGGTCGGACCTCGCCGAAGGTGTTGTCGACGCCGAGGGTGCTGCTGCTCCCTTTAGCCGTCAGGATCCGAGCCTGCAGGATCGGATTATCTTGTAGCGTGTGTTTTCTGCGGCCGCCGAGGCCAAAACACACCCTCGCCGTGTTGTAAAGCCGCGTCTCCTTTCCTCTTGTTTCGAGTATCTGGACTTTTTTGTCGGTAACAGAATTGTTTATGCGAGCGAGAGTTGCTTCTCACGGAAGGTGATGAGTGAGGTATCCGTATCCCGGAGGCGTAGGACTCCCTCGGCTCGGTCGGCCTTGCCGCTTACGTGCACTCTTACCCGTCCATGGGGTTCTGTCACCGACGCAGTCGAGAAGGCTCGAAGAATCGCTCCGGCAGAAGAGCTTCCGAACATGAAGACTTGTTCGGTCCACGGAATCACTTATCCGAACGTGAGTTACTTATCGCAGAAGGTGATGAGTGAGGTATCCGTATCCCGGAGGCGTAGGAGTCCCTCGGCTCGGTCAGCCTTGGCTGCTTACGTGTACTCCGTCGTTTTCAGGATCCACTTTCGAAGTAGTCGAAAAGCACGAAAGACATTCTGACAAAAAAGATCTTTTTTCGAGGAAAATTTCGATGCAGAGGGGGTTCCCCCCTTTTAGCCCCCGAGGGAGGGTCGGGCTTTGCCGAGGCAAGGCTGACCCTTCCTTGATGACTAAACTTTGCGTGGGAGCGAGGTATATGGACAACTTGAAAACATCTTAAGGGTAGAAGCGACTTAGCTGTTGGATGTTCCAAGCGTTGCCGTAGACCTCGCCTTGACTGTTGGCTAGCTTGTACGTTCCGGGCTTCAGAACTTTGGCGATGACGAACGGCCCCTCCCAGGGGGGCGTGAGCTTGTGTCGACCTCGGGCGTCAGCACCAGGTCGCCCACCTGGAGGTCTCGGGACCGGACCCCTCGGGCGTGGTAGCGTCGCATGGACTGCTGGTACCGCGCCGAGTGTAGTAAGGCCTTGTCCCGAGCCTCCTCCAGCTGGTCCAGCGAGTCTTCTCGACTAGCTTGGTTGCTTTGGTCGGCATAGGCCCTCGTCCTCGGGGAACCGTATTCCAGGTCTGTGGGCAAGATGGCCTCGGCCTCATAGACTAGAAAAAACAGCGTGAAGCCCGTGGCTCGGCTCGGTGTCGTCCTCAGGCTCCAGACCACCGAGGGGAGTTCCTTCATCCATCGCTTGCTGAACTTGTTGAGGTTGTTGTAAATCCGAGGCTTGAGTCCTTGTAGAATCATGCCATTGGCACGCTCTACTTGCCCATTCGTCATGGGATGAGCCACGGCGGCCCAGTCCACTCGGATGTGGTGATCCTCGCAGAAGTCCAGGAACTTTCTGCCGGTGAACTGGGTGCCGTTGTCGGTGATGATGGAGTTCGGGACCCCGAAACGATGGATGATGTTGGCGAAGAACGCCACCGCCTGCTCGGACCTGATGCTGTTTTAGGGGTCGGACCTCGATCCACTTGGAAAATTTGTCGATGGTGACCAACAGGTGCGTGTAGCCCTCGGGTGCCTTCTGCAAGGGGCCGACGAGGTCCAGACCCCACACAGCAAAAGGCCATGTGATGGGTATCGTCTGCAGAGCCTGAGCGGGCACGTGAGTCTGCCTTGCGTAGAACTGACACCCTTCGCAGGCGCGGACAATTCTAGTGGCGTCGGCCACCGCCGTTGGCCAGTAGAAACCTTGTCGGAAAGCATTTCCGACAAGGGCTCGAGGTGCTGCGTGGTGGCCGCAAGCCCCCCGAGTGTATTTCTCGGAGGAGTTCTTGACCTTCGGTGGTGGAGATGCATCGCTGGAGGATGCCTGAAGGGCTGCGGTGGTAGAGCTCCTTCCCTTCTCCCAGCAAGACGAACGACTTGGCGCGCCGCGCCAGCCGCTGAGCTTCGGCTCGGTCGAGGGGTAGCTCTCTTTGGTGGAGATATTGCAGGTACGGGGTCTGCCAGTTTTGATCAGGCGTGACTCCGCTTTGCTCCCCCTCGACGTGCAGCGTCTCGCCCTCGGGGGCCGAGGGTACCTCGGGCCGAACCGAGGGTGCCTCGGGCCGAGCTGAGGGTGCCTCGGACTGTGCCGAGGGTACCTCGGGCTGGGCCGAGGGTGCCTCAGGCTCGGGCGTGTCGTTGATCTTGACGGAGGGTTGATGCAGATCTCGGGAGAAGACGTCTGGGGGAACCGTTGTTCGCCCCGAGGCTATTTTAGCCAGCTCGTCCGCAGTCTCGTTGTAGCGCCAAGCGATGTGGTTGAGCTCGAGCCTGTAGAACTTGTCTTCCAGGCACCAAACCTCCTCGCAGTAGGCCTCCATCTTCGGGTCGCGGCAGTGGGAGTTCTTCATGACTTGGTCGATGACGAGCTGCGAGTCACCACGAGCGTCGAGGCGTCGGACCCCTAGCTCGACGGCAATTCGCAACCCGTTGACCAGAGCCTCATACTCAGCTACATTGTTGGACGCCGGGATGTGGAGGCGTAGCACGTAGCATAGGTACTTCCCGAGGGGCAAGATGAAGAGTAGGCCTGCACCGGCTCCTGTCTTCATCAGCGACCCATCGAAGAACATGGTCCAGAGCTCCGGTTGGATCGGAGCTGTTGGTAGCTGGGTGTCGACCCATTCAGCCACGAAGTCCGCCAAGACCTGGGATTTGATGGCCTTCCGAGGGGCGAACGAGATTGTTTCGCCCATGATTTCCACCGCCCACTTTGCAATCCTACCCGAGGCCTCTCGGTAATGGATTATCTCCCCCAGGGGGAAGGATGACACCACAGTTACCGGATGAGACTCGAAGTAGTGTCGCAACTTCCGCCGTGTCAGGATCACTGCGTACAGCAGCTTCTGAACTTGTGGGTAGCGGATCTTGGTTTCGGACAGTACCTCGCTGACGAAGTAGACTGGCCTCTGAACGGGCAATGCATGCCCCTCTTCTTGCCTTTCAACCACAATCGCGGCGCTGACCACCTGAGTGGTCGCGGCGACGTAGACCAAGAGGGCTTCTCCGGCAGCTGGGGGCACCAAGATAGGCGCCTTCGTGAGGAGTGCCTTTAGGTTCCCGAGGGCTTCCTCGGCCTCAGGGGTCCAAGTGTAGCACTCGGCCTTCCTTAAGAGGCGGTACAGAGGTAGACCTCTTTCGCCGAGGCGTGAGATGAAGCGGCTCAGAGCCGCGAGACATCCCATGACCCTCTGTACGCCTTTCAAGTCCTTGATGGGCCCCATGCTGGTGATGGCTACAATCTTCTCTGGGTTGGCTTCGATGCCTCGCTCGGAGATGATGAACCCCAAGAGCATGCCTCGGGGCACCCCGAAGACACACTTTTCGGGATTGAGCTTGACGCCTTTCGCCTTGAGACATCAGAATGTCACCTCAAGGTCGGAAAGGAGGTCGGAGGCTTTCCTCGTCTTGACTACGATGTCATCGACGTAGGCCTCGACCATGCGACCAATGTGTTCGCCGAACACATGGTTCATGCACCGCTGGTACGTCGCGCCCGCATTCCTCAAGCCGAACGGCATGGTGACATAGCAGTACATGCCGAAGGGTGTGATGAAAGAAGTCGTGAGCTGGTCGGACTCTTTCATCCTGATTTGGTGATACCCTGAGTAGGCATCGAGGAAAGACAGGGTTTCGCACCCAGCAGTAGAATCCACGATTTGATCGATGCGAGGCAGAGGGTAGGGAACCTTCGGACATGCTTTGTTCAGACCAGTGTAGTCTACACACATCTGCCATTTCCCCCCTTTCTTTCTCACAAGCACAGGGTTGGCAAGCCATTCGGGGTGGAATACCTCTTTGATGAACCCTGCCGCCATTAGCTTGTGGATCTCCTCACCTATGGTTCTGCGCTTCTCCTCGTCGAATCGGCGCAGAGGCTGCTTGACAGGTCGGGCCCCGGCTCGGATGTCCAGCGAGTGCTCGGCGACATCCCTCGGTATGCTGGGCATGTCCGAGGGACTCCACGCGAAGACATCGGCGTTCGCGCGGAGAATGTCGACGAGCACTGCTTCCTATTTTGGATCGAGCCCGGAGCCGATCCGGACTTGCTTGGAGGCGTCGCTGCTGGGGTCGAGGGGGACGGACTTAACCGTCTCCACTGGCTCGAAGTTGCCAGCATGACGCTTCACGTCTGGCACCTCCTTAGAGAGGCTCTCCAGGTCGGCGATGAGGGCCTCGGACTCGGCGAGGGCCTCGGCGTACTCCACGCACTCCACGTCGCATTCGAACGCGTGTTTGTACGTGGGGCCGACGGTGATGACCCCGTTGGGGCCCAGCATCTTGAGCTTGAGGTAGGTGTAGTTGGGGATGGCCATGAACTTCGCGTAGCATGGCCTCCCCAGTACCGCGTGGTAGGTTCCTCAGAACCCGACCACCTCGAACGTCAGGGTCTCCCTTTGGAAGTTGGAGGGTGTTCTGAAGCAGACGGGAAGATCGAGTTGTTCGAGGGGCTGGACGCATTTCCCGGGGATGATCCCATGGAAAGGCGCAGCGCCCGCCCGGACCGAGGACAGACCGATACGCAGAAGCCCGATGGTCTCGGCGTAGATGATGTTGAGGCTGCTGCCTCCGTCCATGAGGACCTTGGTGAGCCTGACGTCGCCGATGATGGGGTCGACGACGAGCGGGTATTTCCCCGGGCTCGGCACATGGTCGGGGTGGTCGGCTTGGTCGAAGGTGATGGGCTTGTCGGACCAGTCTAGGTAGACTAGCGCCGCCACCTTCACCGAGCAGACCTCCCGGCGCTCTTGCTTGCGGTGCCGAGCCGAGGCGTTTGCCGCTTGTCCACCGTAGATCATGAAGCAGTCGCGGACCTCGGGGAACTCTCCTGCCTGGTGATCTTCCTTCTTGTCGTCGTCGCGGGCCCTGCCACCCTCCGCGGGTGGCCCGACCCTGTGGAAGTGGCGCCGAAGCATGACGCACTCCTCAAGGGTGTGCTTGACGGGCCCCTGGTGGTAGGGGCACGACTCCTTGAGCATCTTGTCGAAGAGGTTGGCACCTCCGGGGGGTTTCCGAGGGTTCTTGTACTCGGCGACGGCGACAAGGTCCGCGTCGGTGGCATCGCGTTTCTCTTGCGACTTCTTCTTGCCCTTCTTCCTGGCGCCGCGCTGAGTTGACGCCTCGGGGGCATCTTCCGATGGGCGGCCCTGGGGCTGTTTGTCCTTCCGGAAGATAGCCTCGACCGCCTCTTGGCCGGAGGCGAACTTGGTGGCGATGTCCATCAGCTCGCTCGCCCTGGTGAGGGTCTTGCGACCCAGCTTGCTCACCAAGTCGCGGCAGGTGGTGCAGGCGAGGAACGCGCCGATGACGTCCGAGTCGGTGATGTTGGGCAGCTCGATGCGCTGCTTCGAGAATCGCCGAATGTAGTCCCGGAGAGACTCTCCCGGCTGCTGTCGGCAGCTTTGGAGGTCCCAGGAGTTCCCGGGGCGCACGTACATGCCCTGGAAATTGCCGGCGAAAGCTTGGACTAGGTCGTCCCAGCTGGAGATCTGCCCCAGAGGCAGGTGCTCCAACCAGGCGCGAGCGGTGTCGGAGAGGAACAGGGGGAGGTTGCGGATGATGAGGTTGTCATCGTCCGTTCCACCCAGTTGGCAGGCCAGACGGTCGTCCGCGAGCCACAGTTCCGGTCTCGTCTCCCCCGAGTACTTTGTGATAGTAGTCGGGGGTCGGAACCGGGTCAGGAACGGCGCCCGTCGTATGGCCCGGCTGAAGGCCTGCGGACCGGGTGGTTCGGGCGAGGGACTCCGATCCTCCCCGCTGTCGTAGCGTCCCCCACGCCTGGGGTGGTAGCCTCGGCGCACCCTCTCGTCGAGGTGGGCCCGACGGTCGCGGTGATGGTGCTCGTTGCCGAGGCGACCCAGGGCCGCAGGCGCTGTGTTGCGCGTGCGCCCGGTGTAGACCGAGGCTTCCCGCATGAATCGGGAAGTCGCGGCATGATGTTCCGAGGGGTACCCCTGCCTTCGGGAGGCGGAGCTCTCGGCCCGCCGGACCGCGGCGCCTTCCAGGAGATCCTTGAGCTCTCCCTGGATTCGCCGCCCCTTGGTGGTTGATGGCTCCGGCATCTCGCGGAGGAGCATTGTTGCTGCAGCCAGGTTCAGGCCAACCCCGCTGGATGCGGGTGGCGGCCTGACCCTGACATCGTCGGCGATGCGGTGTTGGAAGCCCTGGGGTAGATGACGCATTTCTCCGGCCGGAGGTTGGCCCGCCCATGCCTGCCCGACGTCCCGGTGGATTGGCTCAAGCGCTCCTGCTCCCTCGTCGAGCCTGGCCTGCGCCCCGCGGATTTGCTCGAGCTGTGGGTCGTGACCCCCCGCCGGAATGGGGACCACAGCCAGCTCCCGTGGGATGTCAACGCGAGGCACCAGCCTAGGGAGATCACCGTTCTCCGGCATGCCAAGATGGTTGCCTTCGGAGGGACCCCCTAGATCGACGTGGAAACATTCGCGGCTCGGGCCGCAGTCCTCGTCGCCGAGGCTATGGCTACCGTCGGAACAGTCGGAAAGGCAGTAGTCGCATGCGGTCATGAAGTCCCGCATGGCACTGGGGTTGCCAAGTCCGGAGAAATCCTAACAGAAGCTGGGCTCATCGTCTTCCTCGGAGGTCGAGACGTCCGTCAGCCGGTCCCAAGGTGACCGCATACGAAACCCCAGAGGGTTCGGACTCGCCTCTGCGAGAGCGTCCGCCAAAGCGGAGCCGCCAGGCGGGTCGAGGCTGAATCCGAAAGGCGTGGGATGGGAATCGGTCGGTACCTCTTGGTCGACGGGCGGTGATGAAGTCACGTCGGAGACTGACTGCACCGTCGTCTCAAGTACGAGGGTAACACCCAGCAAGCCTTTCGCGAGCGTGCTGGCGTCGTCCGTTCGCTCGGGATTGGCGTGTCGCGGGGAGACAGCGCTCGTTTTCGTCTCAAGCGCGAGGTCGATGCCCGGCGCGCCCCCCGTTGGGGTGCTGGCGTTGTCGACTCGCTCGACAGCCGACGAGGTGCTGCTTCCTACTTGGCCTTGGTTGCCCCGCCTCCTCCTCCGTCGGCGGGGAAGAGGACGGGGCGAGCTCGAAGGTTGTTCTTCCACCGCGCGGGGAAGACGTCGTCGATCCCGCCGCCGGTGGGCGGACTGTCGGCCGCCATTGTCGCTGTCGCCCGGCGGTGGAAAGAGTATCATGTCGTAGCTGCCATCGAGGGACATGAACTCAAGGCTCCCAAAACGGAGCACCGTACCGGGCCGGAGAGGTTGCTGGAGACTACCCATCTGGAGCTTGACAGGAAGCTGTTCGTCAACACGCAGCAGGCCCCTACCTGGCGCGCCAACTGTCGGCGTTTCAAGACCGGGGGTCTCTAAGCCGACGAGTGAAATGTCGCCGCGTGCCCCAGCCCAGATGGGTCGACGCGAGGCCGAGCGTGAAGGGGGGAAGTGAGGTGGCTGGAGATGGGCGTAAGAGAGGTGGAAATCCCGCGGCCTTCGTGTTCGTCCAGCGCCCAGGTCGGGTGCGCTTGCAGTAGGGGGTTACAAGCGTCCACACGGGGGAGGGAGCGAGCGGCCTCACGCGAGCGTCTGTCTCGTGCTCGTCCCCGCGCGGCCAACCCTCTCTAAGAGGGCCATGGTCCTTCCTTTTACAGGCGTAAGGAGAGGATCCAGGTGTACAATGGGGGTGTAACAGAGTGCTACGTGTCTAGCGGAGGAGAGCTAGCGCCCTAAGTACACGCCATCGTGGCGGCCGGAGAGATTTTGGCGCCTGGTTTGTGTGATGTCGTGGCCGTCGGAGGAGCGCTGGAGCCTGGCGGAGGGACAGCTGTCGGGGCTGTCGAGTCCTTGCTAACGTCCTCTTGCTTCCGTAAGGGGGCCGAGAGCCGCCGTCGTCAGGGAGCGTGCGAGGCGCCATCATTGCCTATCTGGCGGAGCGAGCCAGATGAGACGCCGGTCTTGTTCCCCGTAGCCTGAGTAAGCTTGGAGTAGGGTAATGATGGCGCCTCCTGTTGACGTGGCCGGCCCGCGCCCTAGGTTGGGGTGATGTGGAGGCTCCTCCGAGGTCGGGGTCGAGTCCGTTTTCCGTGGCCGAGGTCGAGTCCGAGCCCCTAGGTCGGGCGAGGCGGAGGCCGTTGGCTGAGGCCAGGGCGGAGTTTGAGTCCTGGGGTCGGGCGAAGCGGAGTCCGTCATCTTCTGGGGCTGAGCCCAAGTCCGGGCCCTGGGTCGGGCGGAGCGGAGTTCGTCGTCTTCTGGGGCTGAGCCCAAGTTCGGGCCCTGGGTCGGGCGGAGCGGAGTTCGCCGTCTTCCGGGGCTTAGCCCGAGTCCGAGCCCTGGGTCGGGCGGAGCGGAGTTCGCCATCTTCCGGGGCTTAGCCCGAGTCCGAGCCCTGGGTCGGGCGGAGCGGAGTTTGCCATCTTCCGGGGCTGAGCCCGAGTCCGAGCCCTGGGTCGGGCGGAACGGAGTTCGCCGTCTTCCGGGGCTTAGCCCGAGTCTGAGCCCTGGGTCGGGCGGAGCGGAGTTCGCCGTCTTCCGGGGCTTAGCCCGAGTCCGAGCCCTGGGTTGGGCAGAGCGGAGTTCGCCGTCTTCCGGGGCTTAGCCCGAGTTCGAGCCCTAGGTCGGGCGGAGCGGAGCTTCCTATGGTGCCTGCGGCCGGGCCTGACTGCCTGTCAGCCTCACTCTGTCAAGCGGCACCGCGGTCGGAGCGGCGCAGGCGGCGCTGTCTTTCTGTCAGACCGGTCAGTGGAGCGGCGAAGTGACGGCGGTCACTTCGGCTCTGTCGACTGAGGGGCGCGCGTCAGGATAAAGGTGTCAGGCCACCTTTGCATTAAATGCTCCTACGATTTGGTCGGTCGGTGCGGCGATTTGGTCAGGGTTGCTTCTTGGCGAAGACAGGGCCTCGGGCGAGCCGGAAATATGTTCGCCGCTGGAGGGGGGCCTCGGGCGAGGCGGAGATCCTCCGGGGTCAGCTGCCCTTGTCCGAGGCTAGGCTCGGGCGAGGCGTGATCGAGTCCCTCGAATGGACTGATCCCTGACTTAATCGCACCCATCAGGCCTTTGCAGCTTTATGCTGATGGGGGTTACCAGCTGAGAATTAGGAGCCTTGAGGGTACCCCTAATTATGGTCCCCGACAAATAGAGAGTTATCCTTAATTTTATGTGCTTCATTTGCATCTTAAAAAAAGCATATGCAAAATTTAGAGATTAATTCAAACAAATGATAAAAAAATTGCATCATGCTGGAGTTTTATATGTTTGTGCATTAAATAAAATAATAAGGATGATGATAATAAAATAATACTTCTAAAGGTTGGAGTAAACCCTAAATTAAAATTTGGGTTTTTGGAAATGAGGAGAAGAGAAATGATATGAAAAATATAAATAATATATATAAATAAATATATTTAGAATTAATACCCCTAATTTTACAAACATAAGTGGTTGTGATGAGCCATAGCAGTTTGAATTTAAGTTTGAATTCAAATTTAATTTTGGAAAGAGAGAAGAGAGAAAAGAATAAAGAAAAGTAAAGGGGCTGGCGCAATGGTCCTAAACCTTGGAAATGACCCACCTTTGCTTTCCACACGGCGCTGCCTCGCGGGCCCATTGCATCAGCCAACGCGCGCGCGCGTGCTCCAGTTCACCTCGCTGTCATGCGGGTCCCACGCCGCAGTCCCTCAGACAACACCCTCCTTGCCCATGCTCGGACGCTGGTGCGCGGCCCGCTGGTCGGTCGTCCTCTTCCCGGCGCCGCTACCCGTAACGAGCTCCGCTCCTAGTGGCAGGCTTGGCGCGAACCCCCCTTGACCGGTCCTCCTGGAGCCACAAACCGATTACGCGCTTGAATCGCGGGCACGGATTGACCTGGTGCGCTGTTGCCTCTTCCCCTTACGACATCAACCGACCTTGCGCACTACCCGTGTTCGCCGCTGCTTCTTCGGGGATCCGTTGCAACGACGCGAGCTGCCACATCTTTTGGTCAGCGCGGACTCCTTTCCCCTGGGCTATACAAATCGGGCATCGTGCTTCCCCTGCGCCTTCCCTCTTCATCGCTGCTCCCCTACATTTTCCAAGCCGCGCGGAGGCCAACACCACCAAAGCATCGAATTACCGAGTGAGAGAGGGAGGGTACCGCGGAGGCCGCCATCAACGCGTGCGCGTAGTGCTTGGTGCGGGAGGCCGGTAGGGGAGTCCTTCATCGGCATTGACTTGGGCAACGTCGGCCTCATCACCTGGTGATTTCTCGCCGAAGCTTTGGGCTCCACCGCGCTCCGTGGGTAGAGCTCTGCGTCACGCTAATCAAGGTAACGATGCCTACCTCGATTTCGCCGTGCCCTCCTTCACGTGTATACCCATCAAATCAAAGTTTAGGGCTGGATTGCATGTGATCGGACCGAACGGCAATGGCGCCGCCGTGCCACAACTCTGCGCCGCCGCGCTCACCGTCGGGGTTGGGGGGAAGTATCCTGCGCCGTCGGATTCCTAAGGAACGACTGTGATTAAACCCACGTGGTACCGGTTCAGAGATGCGGCTGAGCCATAGATCGATCATCGGACGGTCATGAGAGAGATTAGGTCGTCGCGCCCGGTGAACCGTAGATCTTTGATCCAACAGTCAGCGGAGCGTACCATTTCGTGGATTTCACGGTCTAATCTGAGCCGTTAGTTTGGAATCGAACGGCCGTAAGTTCACGATACCCCTTCAGCCACACCATCTTTCATATGAGTCCCTCGGTTTAGGTTAAAATAACCCGCCGTCCACCTCCACTGTTCACTGTATCTGGGGATTCTTACCCCAGAGCCCCTGAACTTTCCAGAAAATGAGGCCCAGTCCAGAGTGGATTAAAAATAGAGAAATAATATTAGAAATTCGTTTTTAATACAAAAACAAATCTAGAAACTTGTAAAATGCATAGAAAATTTATTTTAGCTCCAAATTGAACCATTCCAATTTCTAAAATTTTATAATATTATTCTCTATCATTTAGTGGCTCTGTTTTGACATGAAAACAGTAAGAAAATTAATTTATTATTTAATCCTATTTCAAGCATATTAAACCTTAGGAAATTCATAACTTGAAATCTATAACTCCAAATTTAGTGATTCCAGTTCCTATGATCTCATTTTAATGTGTAGATTTTTATTGTATATTTTATTCATCTATTTGATGTGATGTTAATTTATGCTATACTATGTATGTATTGTGTTGATGCGAATAGACGAGCAAGCCACTGTGGATTCTGAGGTTCAGCAAATAGAAGTAGCTGAGCAGGAGCTCATTGAAGGCAAGTTGTGCCCTTGATCACTTACTTTTTTCCCAGCCATGTTCTTATTAATTATAATGATCTGCATAGGTTAATTTTGATGGGATCCTTTATGTTACCCCAGTTTTGGTTATCTTTATACCTTGTTCACCCTTGAAATATTTTTGGGTAGTACCTACTATTGCTTTATGTGGATTGGGTATGGAGATACACTATTCATGATTATTCTGTTATTATCTTGTTATTATTACTGTTTATGTTAAGATCATTAAATTAATGGGAACATGGAGCGACCACCCGGGAAAATAGTGCTACCACAAGGGTTTAATGGGACGCCCTTGGCTGATTAACTAGGAAAGCTAGTGGAGGTCTTCCTTACCCGAAAGGGGCAAGGGCAGTAGGGGAGTGGTCAGTGCAGGGAGGTCCTTGGGTTGATTTTGCTGCGATGGCGGTCAGGCGAGGGATTCCTGCACTGGAGCTTCCTATAAACTGTAGCGGGATTTCTGAAGCTAGTGGAACTTTGTAAAGGCCTCGTAGTGTTACCCTGCCTCACCTCCTCGGTAGAGGTGTATGGGATTGGCTGTCTCTTGGTAGATGGGTAACATGACTTGTGGGTAAAGATGCGCAACCTCTGCAGAGTGTAAAACTAGTATACTAGCCGTGCTCACGGTCATGAGCGGCTCGGACCCTCACATGATTAAAAATGGAACTTAAATTTAATTTGACATTTGCATCGCATTTGAAATTATTTTACTATTACTTTTCTTTATTATTATTAAGGTTTGGTATTTACTTACACTTAGTAATTGCTAATAAAATTTTGACCAACTTATAAAAGCAATGCTCAGCTTCAGCCTTTATTTCATTGATCAGCCTTACACTTCATGAACTCCCACCTTTGGTGAGTTCATGCCACATTATTCCCCACGACTTGTTGAGCTATGAACGTATGTGAGCTCACTCTTGCTGTCTCACACCCCCCACAGGAGAAGAACAGGTGGTCGAAGAGGAGCCGCCTAACACTGAGGCATTTGACTTGATCTAGATGGCGTCTCCCAGTCAGCTTGTGGCGCCAGGGATTATTAATTAGTTCACTTTACTTTATCATTTATTTTTGTAAGTCTTCCGCTATGTAATAAGTACATTTATGATATTTATGACATTTATCTCTATGCACTCTGTTATTATGTGTGTTGTTCTTCCTTGGCGCACATATGAGATGCACCCAAATTTGTCCCTTGAATCCGGGTGTGACACTTTCCCAAGAGCGCTTCACCCGTCACGCGGACATTACAAGCATCGGAGTTACGAGAATGCGGAAGCGATTATATAAACTTACCTTTATTTAAAAATTAAGACAAAGTTATATATTACAGACCAGGATAAATTATGAGTGCAGAGTAATATTATTACACACCAAGGGAGGCAAAACCCCCTCCCGATAAGTTTTAAACAAAAGTTCTTATGGAGGAACTCTTCCTCCCATAGCTTTACTCTTGCTTTTCTTCTTTTGGGACCACCTTGGAATAGAAACAACAAAAGTTTGTTGCTTCCTCACCTAAAAACAATAGGGGATAAAACCCTGAGTATGGAATTACTCAGCAAGACTTACCCGACTAAGGAAAAGACTCTCAAGGGTATGCTGGCTTAAGGGAGTCAAGGTAAAGCTTATCAATAATCAATGACTCTGTTTGCAGAAATGCTTACTAAAGTAGATCCTTAAAAATCCAAATTTTATTTTTGTCAGGTTAAATAAGATTACCTGCAACTAGAGTTCTTTCTATCCTAGTTCAAACACTTGACCTGCACTAGCCAATTTCTTTATCAACCCGTCATCTTCACTGGAGTTCTACGTATAAGTCACTGACCAAGTCTCCATAACCGCGGAGGTACGACGATCCGAATTGATTATACTCAGCTGAGGATCTCCGATCACACGACATATGTAGCACTTAACCCTTGCATATGTCAACCCGCCACTGGGGTTCTTAAGACCAGATCAGGTTCATGTCAACCGAGAGCACAGATACACCATCGTCCAGCGACTCCAGCCTCTTGCCACGGAGGGTACACGCTACTCTCGCCACCGCTCCACGCCCATTGCGTGTTATCTTATTCTGGCCTTAGTCTGCCCGAGGCAAGGCTTACCCATGACGAGGCATGTGACCAGTTAAAGGGTCCTCGGTCAGCAGGCCTACATTGACACGGTCCTTAATCGACTCAGACGGAGACACTACACTGAGACTCTCTTCTCGTGCAAGTCACCCGCCTGGTCTCAGCTTTATCATTTAAAACCCAAATTTTGGTACCTAGCAGAGGTACATCTTTTCCAGATGTTGAACCCATCATGGCCATGATGGATCCACCATCAAATTTTATTTTCAAAAACATCCCTTCCACTTTGCCATATAATCTTTTGTAAAAACAAATTCTTTTTCTTTGCTAAAGCAAGACTAAGCATTAGTAAAAACCTTTGATAAAACAAGGATTCAAGGAAGGTAATCAAGTTCAAGGAAGGTAATGCAGGAATTGTTTTATCAATCAACTCCTATCACCTAATGCATCAAGCAAGTGAGAAAGATTTTAAAAGAATCAAGAAGGTGGCAAATGCATCGGGGCTTGCCTTCGTTTATAGGTGAGTCAGGCTCGGATCCACAGATGTCAAAGTAAAAACAATTCCCTGACTGAGGTTCCACAGGTGGTGGTGAAGTCTTCTCCTCTTCTACCTCAACCTCTTCTTCGTTTTCTAGATATAACCATATATATACATAATAATGAATGCCCATGTAATGCTCATGAGAATGCAAAGATAATAAGAGTTTATTATCTAAGGTCTTGAATACAATTTTCCTTCACGGAGCTCCGAGAACTTAGGGTTTCCGGAGTTAACAGTGAAGTTCAAAGAGCAAGGGGATGGGGGTTTTGGGTTCTAATTATCAAACAAGGTCCAAATCATACCAAAATCTACCCAAGGCTTCTAAATAATGTTTTAAGCTCATATAAAAAGTTTGGACATTTTTGGAATTATTATTTATTTTCTAAAAATCCAAAACCAATGTTTTGAGCTATCTTAAATGCTCCAAAATTCTTTATTTGATCTAAAAATCATGAAACTATTTTTATTAAATTCTATGGAAAATTAGGAACCTAGGAAAATTGGTTTGACATTTTTACCATTTTTCTTCAATTTTCTACAGATTTCCAAAGTTTCACTAAAAAAGAAAATCTTAAACAGTGCTGGGCCGATTCTAGCCCAGGCGGCCCAAACCCAGGCAGAAACGTGCGCGCGCGCGCCCGCGCTGCAAACCTTGCAGAAAGGCCCCTGCCATTCAAAAATTCTTTAAAGAATCCCTTGCACTGTTCCACAGTCTCACTGACACTTACACAAAGGTCCCTGGACTTTCTTTTCTTCTCCAACAAGATCCCTGACCACGGAGCGCCCGCCGTTCGACCCTGGCGTGGCCCGTACCAGCCATTGCTGGCGACGACTGCTGCGGCAGACTAACGGGGAAGCATAACCGACTAGGACGATCTAGGAACACCCATTTATTTGACCTAAACCCTACTGGGAACAGTCTGTCCACGATCACAGCGGAAACTGAGGTCGTGATCACGCGTTCCCGCCAAACCATGGCCGAATTGCATAAACGAACGCCACAGTGAGCTTCACAAGCATGCAGAGTCATGAAAACAATGCGCGAATTGGACAGTGTCTTACCAGAGCGGGCTAGCCACGGGCGGGCTATTCTTGCGGCTTGTTTGAACCGGTTTGGGGAAAACTCGAAATTTGTGAGCTCTAGTGAGTAATTGAAGGCACGAGTGGGTGGATTGGATGCTTGAATACCTAACGCAGCTGAGGGGGTGCTCAATTTATAGGCTCCGGGGGCGGTGGCTTATGAGTCGGGGATGGCGCGGTGGCGGCCGGAGGGAAGAGGTTGTACTGGCGCAGTGATTAGTGGCTTGTACCGTGGCAAACTCACCGGCGATCACCGGATATGCTTAACGCGACCTACTGCGACGTGGTAAGATGCCCGGGTACGTGGCAATCGACCGGCAGTCAGCCAATGCTAGCGATCTTATCTGTACAGGCCGCAATTCATGGGGGCACGACGGCTGGCCACCGGAGTTATCCCAAGGTGAAGATCTTTTGCCTTGGGGTATTATCCGGTTACTGGGGAGCGCGAATCATAACGGCGACGACGATTCACGGCGAGGATTCACCGGCGGTGAGGTTCACTGAACCTGACCCGACCAAGGCACTGTACCATGGCGATGATCTTCAGTTGCTTGAACCGACCATCTTCTCCCTTCTTGATCTCTGAATTTTTATTAGGAACAGAGCAATCTCCCTTACTAAGATTTGTTCACCATGTATCAGTCTACAAACTAACTATAGGATTCTTGGGCTAAAACCGAGTGGATTCAAAGATATGGCGCATCAAACTTGGCCTCACCTCACTGGGACCATTTCTAACCTAGGGTTCAGTTTCAGTTTTCTAACCCAGTTCTGACAGAGCAACTTTGAGTTGGTTTTTCTCCAATTTTTGTATAACAACAACAGGAGATGTCTGCATCAAAGTTGCTCTCCTATAATAGGTCTACAAAATTTATGTGGTGACCTAGGGCAAATTCTTACTGATTTGAAAGTTATAAAGCTCCAAAGTTGAGCTTATAACACTGATTTCAGACTTAGCATAGAACCCAAATGGGGTCCTTTTTGCAAATAAGTCCAAAATCCAGGGTTTAGCTTACAAATCCACATATTTGTGAACCAAATGACTTAGAATACTTATTTATCATGGTTTTTGCACTTTAGTCCAAAAGTGGACTAATTTTGCACTTAACCCCCTAGGGTTTGGATTTAGGGTTTTCCAGGGTTCCCATTAGGGTTTTTGGTATCTCAGGGGGTGTAAATGCAATGTAGGTCCATCTTTGATAACATTTTATGCTTATTTTACTTAATATTTGTGGTTTTCTCTATTTGGGTCCTGTTTTACCCCTCAAATCCTTATTGAAGGTTAAGTACCCTACACTAGGGTTTTATTTGCATAATGCCACAACAATACAACTTGTTTGAAATTTTTACCTAGTGAATGCATCCTAGGTGTGTCAAACACATGCAATGCCAATGCTTATGATGTTATGCTTAAGTTTTTATTAACAGTAACACCAGGGGTGTTACATCCTTCCCCCCATAAAAGAATCTCGTCCCGAGATTAAAAGTCCTAGGGTAAGTAGTGAAAAAGGAAATGCTTCACATTTTTATTTCCTGAGTTTTGGTACAAGGCAGGGGTGGGTTTGGGGCTCACTCCTTTATATCAACAATGTTTTACACTTTACAAATTACAAGAGGCTAAAAAGCCTGGGAAATTCTTGTTTAAGAAATCTTGAGTTTCCAAGTAGCCTCATCTTTGGAATGCTGGTTCCACTGTATCTTGTAAAACTTGAGAGTTTTTCTTCGGGTAGCCCTGTCCTTTTGATCCAAGACTCGAATAGGGTGCTCAGAATATGTCAAGTCTGGCTCCAGGACAACATCTGTTACTTCAATGGTTTGATCTGGAACCCAAAGACATTTTTTCAATTAAGACACGTGGAACACATTATGTACAGTAGACAAGGTTTTGGGTATTTGAAGTCGATATGCCACTGGTCCACACTATTCAAGTATAGGGAATGGACCAATGTACAGAGGTGCAAGCTTCCCTTTAACCCCGAAACGCGATACACCTTTCATTGGTGAGACTTTCAAGTAAACATAATCTCCCATGAGAAAGTATAAGGGTTGTCGTCGCTTGTCTGCATAACTTTTCTGACGAGCTTGAGCTTTCTTCAAATTATGAATTATCCTTTGAACTTTTTCTTCGGTTTCTTTCACCATATCAGGCCTGAAGAAGTACCTTTCACCGGGTTCAGACCAATTTAGCGGAGTACGACATCGTCGTCCATATAAAGCTTCAAAGGGTGCCATCTTAATGCTGTCTTGATAGCTATTATTATATGAGAACTCCGCTAATGGTAAACATTCATCCCATTTCTGTGGGAATTCTAGAATACATGCCCGCAGCATATCTTCGAGTATCTGATTTACCCTCTCAGTCTGCCCACTAGTTTGAGGATGATAGGCCGAACTATGGAGCAACTTAGTACCCAGGGAGTTATGAAGTGCCTCCCAAAACTTGGCTACAAATTGAGGTCCACGGTCCGACACTATAGTCTTTGGAACACCATGCAAACTAAGAATACGAGCAATGTACAATTTGGCATAGACAGTAACTGGGTGATCTGTCTTGACTGGCAGAAAATGAGCAATTTTCGTAAGTCGATCAATTATAACCCAGATAGAGTCATACCCCTTTGCGGTCTGGGCAATCCCACAATAAAGTCCATACTTATATCTTCCCATTTCCATGTTGGTATTGGTAGAGACTGTAATGGACCGGCAGCTTTCAGGTGTATGGCCTTGACACGTTTGCAAGTGTCACATCTAGCCACATAACGTGCAATTTCAATTTTCATCTTCGTCCACCAATAATGCTGTTTCAGGTCTTGATACATCTTAGTGCTTCCGGGATGAATAGAATAGCGACTAAGATGTGCTTCATCCAAAATTTGCTGGCGGACCCCTTCATTTTTAGGCACCACTATGCGGTTGTTGAACCATACAACACCTTGATCGTCTTCTCGGAAGCAATTGGCTTTTCCAGCCCTTATCTTCTCACGTATATGTTTCATACCCTCATCATTTTTCTGTGCTTCAATTATCCTTTGTAAGATGACTGATTCTAGCTTTAAGTGATTTGAAGTCCCATGCTGAATCATTCCCAGGTTTAGGTTTTCCATCTCCTGGCACAATGTAATGTCAGAAGTCCTCATAGTTAAACAATGGCAAGAGGCCTTGCGACTAAGTGCATCTGCCACTACATTTGCTTTGCCTGGGTGATAATGGATTTCTAGTTCATAATCCTTGATTAGCTCGAGCCATCTCCTTTGTCTCATATTGAGCTCGGACTGGGTAAAGATGTATTTCAAACTTTTGTGGTCTATATAAATATGATAGACATTTCCCAGTAGATAATGATGCCAAATCTTCAGGGCATGAACCACTGCAGCTAGCTCTAGATCATGAGTGGGATAATGCTCCTCATGCCGGCGCAACTGCCTTGAAGCATACGCGATTACTCTGCCCTCTTGCATTAATACGCAGCCGAGACCACTGCCTGATGCATCACAATACACATCAAAAGGCTTATTAATGTCCGGTTGAGCTAATACCGGAGCAGTGGTTAACAATATCTTCAATTGCTCAAAAGCTTCATTACACTTTGAAGACCAATTGAATTTAGTTTCATTTTTCAATAGACTTGTGATTGGCTTCACAAGCTTAGAAAAATCTGGTATAAATCGGCGGTAATAGCCAGCTAGTCCAAGGAAACTTCAGACTTGATGAACAGTGGTTGGGTGTTTCCACTCCAAAATATCCTTGACCTTGCTGGGATCTACCGCAATCCCCTTGGCTGATAACACATGTCCCAGAAATTGAATTTCCTCTAGCCAAAGCACACACTTACTGAACTTAGCATATAATTGATGTTCCCTTAGGCGCGTCAATACGATCCATAAATGTTGAGCATGCTCCTCTTCATTCTTGGAATATATTAAAATATCATCTATGAAGACCACCACAAACTTATCCAACTCGGGCATAAATACTGAGTTCATTAAATAAGTGAAGTGGGCAAGAGCATTTGTTAGTCCAAAAGACATCACCAGGTATTCAAATAATCCATACCACGTAGTAAATGCGGTTTTTGGTATATCCTCGGGCCGAATACGGATCTGATGATAGCCTGACCTGAGGTCAATTTTGGAGAATACCCTTGCTCCAGTCAGTTGATCAAATAGAATATCAATCCGTGGAAGAGGGTACTTGTTCTTGATAGTGACCTCATTCAGGGGTCGATAATCCACGCACATTCGTAATGTTTGATCCTTCTTCTTAACGAATATGGCTGGACAACCCCATGGTGACGAGCTTGGTCGGATGAATCCTTTCTCTAGTAGATCTTGTAATTGAATCTTCAGTTCTGCCAGCTCATTTGGAGGCATCCGGTACGATCTTCTAGAAATGGGAGCCGTACCGGGCTTCAACTCAATTACAAACTCTACATCTCTTTCAGGTGGCAATCCAGGCAAATTTTCGGGAAAGACATCTGGGAACTCACATACTACCGGAATATCCTTGATCTCCGGTATAATGGCTTCATAAATTCTGCCAGTAGTTTTGGTTGGAATGGGGATAGACAAGAGAATTTCCTCTTGGTTATGACTCAACCTGATGGTTCTCTGATCAGTGTTGAGGGTTGCTTTATGTCGGGCCAACCAATTCATGCCCAAAATCACATCTATGTCTTGGCCTTTCAGAACAATTATATTAGTAGGAAAGTCCCGTCCGGCCAATGTTACGGGCACTTGGAAAGCCACTTCCCTAATAAAGATTTGTCCTCCAGGTGACTGAATTTTAAACCCTTCTTTTGATTCATGGTATGAAATGCAATGTTGCTCCACAAATTTCTTGTTGATGAATGTATGTGAAGCACCAGAATCAAAGAGAATAATTGCGGGATGCTTGGCCACAAGGAACGTACCCATCATTACCGGTTCACCGTCCAGTGTGGTGGCCACTTGAGTGTAATAAATTTGTCCCGTCTTCTTTGTATTCTTGCCTGCATTTCCCTTAGCTTGAGAAGAATTCCCAGTACCTTGTTGATTGTTTGTGCGATTCTGCTTCGGGTAAGGGCAATCCTTAATAAAATGCCCAGATTTTCCGCAATTAAAACAACCTGTTGACGGACTGGGGAGGGCCAGGAAACGAGTGCCAGGGGCACTCGGCTGACTTGTTGTAGTAGGGGCAGCATTGGGACGGATGAACACTGGTTGTTTGAATGGGAAGGAGGGTGGGCGTGATGAAGAACGACCCTGATTAAAAGGCCGGATAACTAACCGTTGCCTTTTCTCGGGGCCTTGATTAGGCCTGTTACCTCCACTCCCCTTGGTTTTTCCAGAACTTGTATATTTAGATTCGACTGCCAGCGCTGTGCTGACAGCCCTTCCGTATGTGAGGTCGATGCAGGTAGCCATTTTCGTTTGCATCCAATCATTTAGACCCCTCATGAAACAGTTCTTCTTCTTTATGTCGGTGTTGACTTGGTCAATTGCATACTGAGACAAGTGATTAAATTTATTGAGATACTGGGTGACAGTATCTCCACCTTGCTTCAACTTCATGAATTCCTCCTGTTTCATGTGGAGTACTCCTTCTGGTATGTAATGCTCTCTAAAGGCTAGCTTAAATTCATCCCAGGTAATCTGATGATTGGCCGGCTGAATGGCCACAAAGTTCCCCCACCAAGTGCTGGCAGGGCCACGCAATTGCTGAACTGCGAACAGGGGCTTCTGAGTTTCAGAACACCGAAGAAGTCCAAATTTCTGCTCAATGACGCGGATCCATTCGTCCGCCTCTAAAGGGTCTTCGGCCTTGATGAACAATAGTGGGCACGTTTCGGAGAAGTCCAAATAAGATGTCTCACGGGGGCCTTGCGGATAGCCCCGCCCGCCTTGTTGTTGAAGTTGCTGACCTGCCATCTCCCGTAGGAAACGAGTATTATCTGCTGTAGCATTTACCAAGGCGAAGATAGCCTCGGCAAGTGTGAGAGGGACTGGAGGTGGGTTTGGTGTTGCCTCCCTCCCACGAGAGGTACTAGCCCCATCCTGAGCACGAGTCCGAGAAGGCATCTGTGGCAACAAACATTCGAAAACAATATGATATGCCAAAGAAAACCATCCATTTTACATTACTAAAAAGAGTAATGTTACAGACTCGAATTTTTACAACAGGATTACACCACTTATTATACATCACTACTATTTCTACTATTATACTATACTATTCCTGCTTCCTGTCACTCTTGGTAGCCTCACTGTCGGGCGTAGGAGACCACTCATCGACCAACTTCATAGAGGGAGGGGGCCTAAAAAGGTCCAATTCACCACCAAAAGCTTCTCCCGCTACTTGAGAAGGTCCGGCTTCTGTCCCGACAGGATCCGCAGGTGCACTGGGGTGTAGTTGTGAGTACAATACATGAACTTCTTCATGTAAAGTATTACAATAAGCCTGCAAGGTATCGATAGCTGAGCTAAGTTCTTCTACTCGGGCTCGAGCTTTCGCCTCCTTAGCCTAGGCAAGCGAACAAGAATGAACCGCCCAGTCGAGCGCTAGATATCGATCTGCGAGCTGATCTTGCAGGCGGCGGATGTCGCTTCTTAATTCATTGATTCTGTCGCCATCCGCAACCCAGATGTCAGTCCTGCGTCGGAGTTCTGTTTGAAGCTGATTCACTTGCGCTTCAAGATCCCCGATCAGATCATTACTCCCACTACTGCTATCCTCGTGTCTTGAGGCAAGTTGATGACGTGGCACACCAATTGGGCCAGTATGCTTGCGCGCGGTTTTCCTCGTGCGCGGCGGCATTTTTCTAAGGGGGAAAATCTTATTAACATAGTTCTTAGCATGATGCATGTGTAATTATAGAACCAACCTTAGTTGATTCAACCTTCTATACATTGCACTCCTCCTATTTGGTCTTTCATATAAACTCTTCAGAAATAATAGATAAGAAGGAAAGAAATTTTCTAAATTAGTCTTTAGAAAATTCTATTAAAGATGCCTCATAATATCTGCAGAGAAGGGCTTCGCTCCGATACGAGCTGTGACGAAACCTTCCAAGTCATTAGGCCCACCTACAGTTGTCCTTGTCCAACGGACCTCAGACAACCCTGTAGGTGCCCCTGAATCACTTGACAAGTTCGGTATCTGCTTTTCTTACCTTCCCCAAGAGCGCTTCACCCGTCACGCAGACATTACAAGCATCGGAGTTATGAGAATGCGGAATCGATTATATAAACTTACCTTTATTTAAAAATTAAGACAAAGTTATATATTACAAACCAGGATAACTTATGAGTGCAGAGTAATATTATTACACACCAAGGGAGGCAAAACCCCCCCTCGATAAGTTTTAAACAAAAGTTCTTATGGAGGAACTCTTCCTCCCACAACTTTACTCTTGCTTTTCTTCTTTTGGGACCACCTTGGAACAGAAACAACAAAAGTTTGTTGCTTCCTCACCTAAAAACAATAGGGGATAAAACCCTGAGTATGGAATTACTCAGCAAGACTTACCCGACTAAGGAAAAGACTCTCAAGGGTATGCTAGCTTAAGGGAGTCAAGGTAAGGCTTATCAATAATCAATGACTCTGTTTGCAGAAATGCTTACTAAAGTGGATCCTTAAAAATCCAAATTTTATTTTTGTCATGTTAAATAAGATTACCTGCAACTAGAGTTCTTTCTATCCTAGTTCAAACACTTGACCTGCACTAGCCAATTTCTTTATCAACCCGTCATCTTCACTGGAGTTCTACGTATAAGTCAGTGACCAAGTCTCCATAACCGCGGAGGTACGGCGATCCGAATTGATTATACTCAGCTGAGGATCTCCGATCACACGACATATGTAGCACTTAACCCTTGCATATGTCAACCCGCCACCGGGGTTCTTAAGACTAGATTAGGTTCACGTCAACCGAGAGCACAGATACACCACCGTCCAGCCTCTTGCCACGGAGGGTACACGCTACTCTCGCCACCGCTCCACGCCCATTGCGTGTTATCTTATTCTGGCCTTAGTCTGCCCAAGGCAAGGCTTACCCATGACGAGGCATGTGACCAGTTAAAGGGTCCTCGGTCAGCAGGCCTACATCGACACGGTCCTTAATCGACTCAGACGGAGACACTACACTGAGACTCTCTTCTCGTGCAAGTCACCCGCCTGGTCTCAGCTTTATCATTTAAAACCCAAATTTTGGTACCTAGCAGAGGTACATCTTTTCCAGATGTTGAACCCATCATGGCCATGATGGATCCACCATCAAATTTTATTTTCAAAAACATCCCTTCCACTTTGCCATATCATCTTTTGTAAAAACAATTTTTTTCTTTGCTAAAGCAAGACTAAGCATTAGTAAAAACCTTTGATAAAACAGGGATTCAAGGAAGGTAATCAAGTTCAAGGAAGGTAATGCAGGAATTGTTTTATCAATCAACTCCTATCACCTAATGCATCAAGCAAGTGAGAAAGATTTTAAAAGAATCAAGAAGGTGGCAAATGCACCGAGGCTTGCCTTCGTTTATAGGTGAGTCAGGCTCGGATCCGCAGATGTCAAAGTAAAAACAACTCCTCGACTGAGGTTCCACAGGTGGTGGTGAAGTCTTCTCCTCTTCTACCTCAACCTCTTCTTCGTTTTCTAGATATAACCATATATATATACATAATAATGAATGCCCATGTAATGCTCATGAGAATGCAAAGATAATAAGAGTTTATTATCTAAGGTCTTGAATACAATTTTCCTTCACGGAACTCCGAGAACTTAGGGTTTCCGGAGTTAACAGTGAAGTTCAAAGAGCAGGGGGTGGGGGTTTTGGGTTCTAATTATCAAACAAGGTCCAAATCATACCAAAATCTACCCAAGGCTTCTAAATAATGTTTTAAGCTCATATAAAAAGCTTGGACATTTTTGGAATTATTATTTATTTTCTAAAAATCCAGAACCAATGTTTTGACCTATCTTAAATGCTCCAAAATTCTTTATTTGATCTAAAAATTATGAAACTATTTTTTATTAAATTCTATGGAAAATTAGGAACCTAGGAAAATTGGTTTGACATTTTTACCATTTTTCTTCAATTTTCTACAGATTTCTAAAGTTTCACTGAAAAAGAAAAAGAAAATCTTAAACAGTGCTGGGCCGATTCTAGCCTAGGCGGCCCAAACCCAGGCAGAAACACGCGTGCGCCCGCGCCCGCGCTGCAAACCTTGCAGAAAGGCCCCTGCCATTCAAAAATTCTTTAAAGAATCCCTTGCATTGTTCCACAGACTCACTGACACTTACACAAAGGTCCCTGGACTTTCTTTTCTTCTCCAACAAGATCCCTGACCATGAAGCGCCCGCCGTTCGACCCTGGCGTGGCCCGTACCGGCCATTGCTGGCGACGACTGCTGTGGCCGACTAACGGGGAAGCATAACCGACCTAGGACGATCTAGGAACACCCATTTATTTGACCTAAACCCTACTGGGAACAGTCTGTCCATGATCACGGCGGAAACCGAGGTCGTGATCACGCATTCCTGCCAAACCATGGCCGAATTGTGTAAACGGATGCCACAGTGAGCTTCACAAGCGTGCAGACTCATGAAAACAATGCGCGAATTGGACAGTGTCTTACTAGAGAGGGCTAGCCACGGGCGGGCTGTTCTTGCGGCTTGTTTGAACCGGTTTGGGGAAAACTCGAAATTCGTGAGCTCTGGTGAGTAATTGAAGGCACGAGTGGGTGGATTGGATGCTTGAATACCTAACGCAGCTGAGGGGGTGCTCAATTTATAGGCTCCGGGGATGGTGGCTTATGAATCGGGGATGGCGCGGTGGCGGCCGGAGAGAAGAGGTTGTATTGGCGCAGTGATTAGTGGCTTGTACCGTGGCAAACTCACCGACGATCACCGGATATGCTTAACGCGACCTACTGCGACGTGGTAAGACGCCCAGGTACGTGGCAATCGACCGGCAGTCAGCCAACGCTGGCGATCTTATCTGTACAGGCCGCAATTCATGGGGGCACGACGGCTGGCCACCGGAGTTATCCCAAGGTGAAGATCTTTTGCCTTGGGGTATTATCCGGTTACTGGGGAGCGCGAATCATAACGGCGACGATGATTCACGGTGAGGATTCACCAGCGGTGAGGTTCACTAAACCTGACCCCACCAAGGCACTGTACCATGGCAATGATCTTCAGTTGCCTGAACCGACCATCTTCTCCCTTCTTGATCTCCGAATTCTTGTTAGGAACAGAGCAATCTCCCTTACTAAGATTTGTTCACCATGTATCAGTCTACAAACTAACTATAGGATTCTTGGGCTAAAACCGAGTGGATTCAAAGATATGGCGCATCAAACTTGGCCTCACCTCACTGGGACCATTTCTAACCTAGGGTTCAGTTTCAGTTTTCTAACCTAGTTCTGACAGAGCAACTTTGAGTTGGTTTTTCTCCAATTTTTGTATAACAACAACAGGAGATGTCTGCATCAAAGTTGCTCTCCTATAATAGGTCTACAAAATTTATGTGGTGACCTAGGGCAAATTCTTACTGATTTGAAAGTTATAAAGCTCCAAAGTTGAGCTTATAACACTGATTTCAGACTTAGCATAGAACCCAAATGGGGTCCTTTTTGCAAATAAGTCCAAAATCCAGGGTTTAGCTTACAAATCCACATATTTGTGAACCAAATGACTTAGAATACTTATTTATCATGGTTTTTGCACTTTAGTCCAAAAGTGGACTAATTTTGCACTTAACCCCCTAGGGTTTGGATTTAGGAGTTTCTAGGGTTCCCATTAGTGTTTTTGGTATCTCAGGGGTGTAAATGCAATGTAGGTCCATCTTTGATAACATTTTATGCTTATTTTACTTAATCTTTGTGGTTTTCTCTATTTGGGTCCTGTTTTACCCCTCATATCCCTATTGAAGGTTAAGTACCCTACACTAGGGTTTTATTTGCATAATGCCACAACAATACAACTTGTTTGAAATTTTTACCTAGTGAATGCATCCTAGGTGTGTCAAACACATGCAATGCCAATGCTTATGATGTTATGCTCAAGTTTTTAGTAACAGTAACACCAGGGGTGTTACACAAAGTTATATGTATGCAAAGGAAAGTTTGAACAATTTCTCATGAAGGAAGATGAAAGTGTATCTGACATATTTAATCGCATAAATGAGATAGTGAACGAGCTCAAGGGACTTGGTTTTAATGTATCAGATCTGGATTTCACTCACAAGTTCCTTAGATCTCTTCCAGAAAAATATGACACTATTGTGACCATGTTAGTAAGGAGTGATTTGACCACTACCTCTCCAACCGAAGTATTGGGAGAAATTCTCAAATCTCAAGCCGAAGCTATGAGTTTGGCTAAAAAGGTGAAAGGGGAATCAATAGCTCTCAAAGCTAAAGTTTCAAAGGCAATTGAAAAAGAAGAAAGTGAAGATGAAGGAGACGGAAGTGAAAGCGATGAGGAATTTGCTCTCTTTGTGAAGAAATTCAACAAATTCTTGAGGAAAAAGAAGGGTCAACCTAGAAAGGGACAAACGTCAAGAAGAAATGTCTTCAATGATAGATAATGTTTTGAATGTGGGGAACCCGGTCATATTGCCATGAATTGTCCAAACAAGAAGAACAAAGGTAAGGATGGAGATGATAAGAAGAAAAATAAGTTCTACCACAAGAAGAGGGATGGCAAAGCCTATCTAGTTGAATGGGATTCGGATGCAAGCTCGGATGATGATGATTCTTCATCTAAATTAAATGTCGGAATTGCAATCAAGGAGGCTCCCTCACTTTTCTCATCTCCTCATTGTCTTATGGCAAAAGGAGATGCTAAGGTAAAAATCATAACCGACTCAAATGACATTGATGATGATGATGATGACATTGATGATATTGATGATGATGGATATTCTTATGATGATCTTGTTAGAACGTTGGGTGAGGCCGATGACTACATGCACAAAGAAAAAGAAAAAATTAAGACCTTGAAGGAACTATACAAAAACCTTCAAGTGTCATTTGAGGAGCTCAAGACTTCCCACAACAATTTAAAAGAAAGTTGTGAGAGCCTTGTGGAATCTCAAAACTCACCTCTTGTGCATGAAGTTGTGGTGGTCACCAAAGATGTTGGAATCACTTGTGACTTATTTGATAGCTCTACAAGTGATTCACAACCTACTAATTTCATTTGTGACAAATGTAAAATTTCTCTTGAAAATGATGATATTAGTTGTGATGAATCAAACATTATTGTTGAAAATGAAGTTTTGATAGAAAGCGTAAATGCTCTAACTCATGACTTAGAAAAGGCATATGGTGGAAAAGCTAAACTTGATTTTATCTTGGGAAGTCAACGTTGCTCACTTAACTGTGAAGGTCTTGGGTATCTTCCTAAGAAAGGAAAAAATGCATTTGTTAAGCAAAAGACCATGTTTGTAAAAGAATGTGACAAAGTGTGTTACAAATGCCACAAGAAGGGACATGTCAAGAAACATTGTCCTAAATTCAAAAATGTATCCTTGCCATGTTTTGAGCATTATTATGTCCTTTCACATAATGCAAAAGGTGTACATGCTAAGTTTGTTGGCACTTCAATTGTTGGTACCAAAAAGAAAGAAATTTGGGTGCCAAAATCCTTGGTCACTAACATCCGAGGACCCAAACAAATTTGGGTACCTAAAAGAGATTGATTTCATTTTGTAGGTAAATTACAAGGCGGGAGGAAATCATTGGGTATTGGATAGTGGGTGTACTCAACATATGACCGGTGACATGAGAATGTTCACCGAAATGAATGAGGAAGGTTGCTCAACCTATGATAGCATCACTTTTGGAGACAATCGCAAAGGAAGGGTTAAAGGTTTGGGTAAAATAGCTATTTCAAACAATCATTCCATTTCAAATGTACTCTTATTTGATTCTCTTAGCTTTAATTTGCTATCCGTAGCTCAACTATGTGATTTAGGTTTTAGTTGTAATTTTACCGTTGATGATGTCCTCATCTCAAGTGTTGATGGTAGCAATCTAATATTCAAAGGTTTTAGACATGAGAATCTTTATCTTGTTGATTTTTCATCTAATGAGGCAAAACTTACAACTTGTCTATTCTCTAAGGCTTCACTAGGTTGGCTATGGCATAGGAGACTTGGTCATGTTGGTATGAGACAATTGAATCAACTATCCAAGCATGATTTAGTTCGAGGGTTGAAGGATGTGAAATTTGAAAAGAACAAATTATGTAGTTCTTGTCAAGCCGGGAAGCAAGTGGCAAATACTCATCCCTACAAGAGTCAATGTCTACTCATAAACCATTGGAATTACTTCACATGGATCTTTTTGGACCAACATCCTTTATAAGTATTGGTGGTAATTCCTATTATCTTGTAATTGTGGATGATTATTCTAGATTTACTTGGGTCTATTTTCTTCGAGATAAATCAAATGTATTTGAAACCTTTAAGTCATTTGCTATACTGGCCCAAAATCAATTTGAGTTTGACATCAAGAAAGTTAGGAGTGATAATGGGTTGGAATTAAAAAATGCTAGAATTGATGAATATTGTGATGACGAGGGCATTAAACATGAATTCTCTTCCAAATACACACCAGAACAAAATGGAATTATTGAGAGGAAAAATAGGACTCTTATTGATATGGCTAGGTCTATGTTAGTCGAATAGAATGTGCCAGACTCCTATTGGGCCGAAGCCATTAATACCGCTTGTCATGCATCAAATAGATTATATTGTCACAAGCTCTTGAAAAAGACTCTCTATGAATTGCTTATTGGAAGAAAGCCAAACATTTCTTATTTTAGGGTGTTCGGTTGCAAATGCTATATTTTGAGGAAGGGTAGTCGACTCTCTAAATTTGAGAAAAAATATGATGAAGGCTTTCTCCTTGGATATTCATCAAATAGCACGGCATATAGAGTTTTCAACAAAACTCATGGGATAGTTGAAGAAGCATATGATGTAGAGTTCGATGAAACAAATGGTTCTCAAGATGAAAATGAAAACCTTGATGATGTTGGTGGAGTTCATTTGAGAAATGCTATGAAAACTATGGCTATCGGTGAAATAAAGCCAATAGAAGACGATGATGATAGTATGGTTGTCATTACATCCTCTTCAACTATGAATGAGGAAATTCAACAAAGTCAACATAATGATGAAATTGAGGATGATCATGTTCAAGACATCTCGGGTCATGCAATTTCTCCTCAAAATACAACTAGTGATTTCCAAGTTACGTCAAGAATTCATCATTCAATCATAAAAGATCACCCACCAAATCAAATTGTGGGTGATATAAGTAAGGGTGTTGAAACTCGATCACATATAGCTATTCTGTGAACACTTCTCTTTTGTATCTTGTATTGAACCTAACCGTGTAGATGAAGCCCTACTTGATGTTGACTGGGTGAATGCAATGCATGAGGAATTAAACAATTTTACCCGTAATGAAGTTTGGGAGCTTGTTGAAAGACTAAAGAATCATAATGTTATTGGTACCAAATGGGTATTTCAAAACAAGCATAATGAAGATGGTTTGGTGATAAGAAACAAAGCAAGACTAGTGGCACAAGGCTATACACAAATAGAAGGATTGGATTTTGGTGAGACATTTGCACCCATGGCAAGATTGGAATCTATTCAAATTCTTCTCGCCTATGCTTGTGCTCATAATATCAAGCTCTACCAAATAGATGTTAAGAGCGCCTTTTTGAATGGTAAGATTAGTGAATTAGTGTATGTGGAACAACCTCCCGGTTTTGAGGATCCCAAAAGACCTAACCACGTGTACAAGCTCTCTAAGGCTCTCTATGGGCTTAAGCAAGATCCACACGCTTGGTATGAAAGGCTTAGGGATTTCTTGCTTTCCAAAGACTTCAAAATTGGGAAAGTTGACACTACTCTATTCACTAAAAGGATTGGTAAAGATTTATTTGTTTATCAAATTTATGTTGATGATATCATTTTTGGATCAACTAATGAGTTATTCTGTGATGAGTTTGGTAAAATGATGTCAAATGAGTTTGAAATGTCCATGATAGGATAATTGAGCTTCTTTCTCGGTCTTCAAATCAAACAATTGAAAGATGGAATCTTTGTAAGTCAATCTAAATATTTGAAGGATATGTTCAAAAAGTTTGGATTGGAAAATGCAAAGTCTATTAAGACTCCTATGGCAACAAATAGTCATCTTGATTTAGATGAGGGAGGTACCATTGTTGATCAAAAACTTTTTTGGTCAATTATTGGTAGTTTACTCTACATTACCGCATCTAGGCCTGATGTTATGTTTAGTGTTTGCATGTGTGCTCGTTTTCAAGCATCACCTAGAGAGGTTCATGTTGGGGGCTTATTCTCAAGTGCTATGAATTAAGAACAAGGCAACACAAAAAATGTTAAACGTTAAAGTCCTTCGTCCTTCGAAACATTATTTCCCTTGGGATATAATGATCTTCGGACGAAGGTTATGAAGGACATACCTTCGGCAGCATAACATATAATGATGAAGAAGTAACCATATGAAATATAAAGTAACATAAACAATCATGTACCATTACCAACTCATTTCTATCTCATTTCTATTTTATTACTATGGAAAATAGAAATGATGTCAAATTACAAATGTACCTTCAGCTTGAGAGAAGGTGAAAGTACAAGCGTGACGCAAAAGCAAATGCCAAGTCACCATGAACAGTACAGGAGTACTGTTCATCTATTTATAGGCACGGGACGCAGCCCATGTAAAATTACACCCATGCCCTTTACATTTGCTAATGGTTCTATAATAACCCATCGAGGTCTGAATAGCCTTTTCCTTTTTAAGTCGGTTTCCTTTTCTACTATCATGCCGAAGCTCTCCTGCATATAGCTTCGGCTCTGTGCCAACCTTCGTATTCTTTGTGCTTCTTCACGTTGGTTCTGGTCCGAGCCCAAAGGTACCTGTTCATGTATTATACTCTAGAAACATTGTTAAATTATGTTTTTGAGGACCTTCGGAAGCCGAAGGCCCCCAACAGTAGCCCCCCACAATATTAATTTGTTAGAATAATAAATTTAGATTGCGATATGGACGAAGGCCCTAAGCCGAAGGTCCGAAAAAACACCTTCCCTTTGCTAGAATAGCAACAGTCAATGACAAGTGAGGCCCTCCACCCTGCAACGCACTTGGTGTATAAATAAGAGCACACCCTGAACTCATTTAGTACGCTTTTAGCCATCTGCTCTGCTTGCTCAATTTTTTAGCTCTTGCCTACCAACGCTTGCTTGGTTTCTAGATTTTCTGAGCTTCGGCTTTAAGAGCACACTTTCATCATTTCCAAAGAAAAGATGTCTCAAGATAAGAAAGCTGTTGCTGAAGCGAAGCTGAGCGAGGAGGAGAAGCTTCTTAAGGAAAAAACCGCTGGATTCATCGAGTCAATTGCAAAGACCAACACAGAGAAGATTACAAAAGAAATTCTAGAAGGCTTATCTGAAGATACCGATGACAACGATAGTTATGATGTGGAAAGTGGGGGCAAAGACTCCGAAGATCGGCCGTGGTGACCAAGTCACACAGTCTTCGGAAAATCGACCATCAGGCAAAGTCATCTTGATAACATGAGAGGAAGGTATTTTCGAGACATATCCATCGTGAGGGCTGACAACGGAGATCGAATTGCTCCTGCTCCTGAAGAGAATGAAGTTATAATCTATCGAAGCTTCTTCAAGGCTGGGCTTCGATTCCCCCTAAGCAATTTTGTGGTTGAAGTTTTAAAGATATACCAGATTTTTCTTCACCAGATTACTCCCGAAGCCATCATAAGAATGGGAATCTTCGTATGGGCTGTGAGGAGTCAAGGTTTGGAACCAAGTGCAAAAAGTTTCTGCAGTATACACGAACTTTTATATGAGACAAAACCCTGGGGTAAGGAGCAGTATCACAATAATTTTGGTTGCTACAACTTCGTTGCTCGTTCAGGCTCAAGCTGCCCAGTGCCGACCTTTTGGAAAAGGTGGCCTGGAGACTGGATGAAAGAATGGTTCTATGTGAAAAATGATTTAAAGGCGAGAGAAGATATCAAAGAGATCATCATGCGCCCCATCTGGTCCCGCTTCGGCCTTCGGAAACCGAAGGTAGAGATTGATGAAGCAGCTGAAGAATGCCGAAGGGCCTTTGACATAGTTTGTTCTTTCATCGGGACAAGGGACTTAGTCCAAGAGCACGTGGCCTACAGGATATGGCCACTGCTAGAGAGCTGGGAGATGCCAAAAGAAACCATCAGCAACACTAACGAAGGAGATTTGGTTCGACTGAAATATACTTTCAGATTTGGAGACCAATTTATCGAACCAGACGATGACTGGCTGAAATGCATCGAAGCTACTACTGATGATCTGCTTGGGCCATACTCCAAAGCGGAGGATAATGCGTTATCTGCGGCCTTCGGGAGCCGGAAAAAGAAAAGGCTAAATAGAGTTTTTGATGCTATTGGGTTTATGTATCCTGACTACCGGTACCCGCCAAAGGGACAAAAGAGAAAGGGTGTAACTTCCGGGAAAGATGCTGCTTCAGCTGCTCCAAGTGAGCCCACGCCGTGGAGGAAGAAGGTGAAGGTTCTTACTCACCGGCCGCGATATATTGAACCGGCCGTAGTGCCCGAATTTGGCGGTGAGACCTCTTCGGCTGCTGAAGCCAAAGAACCTGCGCCTAGGCAGAAGATTGAAGAGCCGGCTGCAATACCAAAGACATCCTCAGCCAAATTAGCTGAGCCGAAGACCGGTGATACAGGGGTCCAAGGAACAAAGATATCAGAAATTTCAAGCCCTTCGGCAGAAGTGACAGTGCTGAAGGTACAAAAAGGTCCTACATCGACCCCTAAAAGGAAAAGAATGGTCAATGTACTAGATGCGCTGGAGACAATAAAGACAAGCTCTACTCCAAGGAAAACTGCCGAAGCTCCAAAGACGTAGTCTGAGACAAGAGTAACCGAAGCCGAAGTTGTGAAGAGCTAGATCGAGACCGAAGCCGGGCCTTCAGAGCCTGCAAAGGAGAAATTCTTGGAAACCGGGGAGAAGAAAACGGAAAAAGATGCTGCAGAACAAATTCTGCCTGAAAAAACTGCCACTCCTACTCCCGAGGCATCCTCTGAAGTTCTTGATTATATCGTACGACACGCTTCGGGAAAAAGATTAACTAAAGAAGAGATTTTTGAAGCTAAACACTATGCCCGAGAACTGAAGTATCCAAAGGGTGCCTTAGTGTTCAATGGAACAGACGAAGATGATTTCTTATACTGCCTCCCAAGACAACAAAGAATTATCTGTCTGCCGGGAGATGGCCAGATGTATGGGGTTTCAGAAGCTTGAAGCTGGCCTTTGTGCCATGACAAAGGACGATCTTGCAGATAGTCTCACATATAATAGTTTGAAGGTACAAAAATTGTACATTTGGAAGTTTTTGAACTTTGAATTATTTTTTTATACTGATTCTTTTCATATAGGGTTTAATACTGAGCAACGCCGTAAGGGCGCAAAAGAACGCCGAAGATGAGAGCTGCACTATTGCTCTCAACAACCTTCGAACAGAGGTTATTAAGCTGAGGAATGAAGCTTTGGAAAAAGATAAAATTTTACTTACATTGGTAGACAAGGTGAAGGGGGATGAAGCTAACTACAAGACCCAATCTGAAATCCAAAGGAACGAGATTGAAAACCTCCAAAAGCAACTGACCGAAGCTAAATTGAAGTGCGCTATTGCCGAAGCTGACCGAGATGCCAGTGACTACTGGAAAAATTATTGGGAGAAAACAGCTGTAGAACTTTGTTCTTCAAAAGAAAGATGTTATGAAAAATCTATAGAATGTGTGAAGAAGATAAAAACTAGTTTCGCCAATGTTGGCGCATACTCAAGTGAAGACAACTTCGTACGGGGCGATCCCGAAGGCCCAATTGAATGGATCAGCAGCGAGGCCGAAGCCTTTGAGGAGATTTTAAGTGGCCGTGGGGACGTCTGCGCCTTCTCAGGTGCAAAGGGAATTGCGGCTATCTTGGAGAAATTAGGTTGCGAACATGTGAAAATTCTGGCTCAAGTCGAAGCTACCTTATCTATTGATGATACAAAGGACCCCTCGGCCGAAGCAAGCTTAGTTGGTGGAAAATTCTTTACTGACATCTGGGAAAATAGCGGTCGAGGGATGGCCCACGAAATAATAAAAAAGAGCAAAAAAGATACTCACGATGAAAGGGAAGCTACGAAGGCAGCCGAAAAGGCTGCGGAACTCGAAAAGCAGATAGGTACTGCTTAATAGCTTTTAACTTTATTTTTATTTTTGCTACTTCTAATCTTATTTACCTTTTCTACGACACCCGAAATATCTCCTCCCCCAGAGCCCTTCGAGTTATTGATCGAGCCAGAGGCAAAGGAACCAGCAGAAATCATTAATATGGTCGAAAGCATTTTGGACGAAGTCGTTACTCAACTACTGACCGAAGCTGCGGACGAAGTTTTGAAGGAAGAATAATATATATTGTAAAAACATTGTTAAAATGCCAATGTAACATTTTCTAGACTATGCTTGTAATATTTGGCACTCATGAGTTTTTAATGTAATATATAAATGGCTTTGTAATTCATTTCTTTGCGATGCATGAAACTTTTATTGTACATACCGTTTTTGAGCATTCGACGAAAAAACACCTTCCCTTCTTTTCATGCTTCGTAAAGAAGAATTTTTATGCTTCGTGAAAAATTCTCCAATCGTCGCAGAAACATTAATGCTTCGTCAACAATAAACTTTTTCCTCCACTTTATAGCTGACAAAGTTGTATCTCTCCGAAACTTATTTTGTGCCTTAGCACAATTTCACTTTTTTGAAGCATTCTCCGAAGGTCAACATTGTATCCCTTTCTTGTGCCATTGATGCAATATGATGTATGATATGTTATGCGAATGATGTGATGATGTTATGCTTATGCAGAATGATATTTGTGCCGAAGATACACACACATCCCTGCTGTAGAATACACAATCTCTTTGCCGTTTATTTTTCGGCTTCACCGCTTATTTTTTGGTGTATCAGCGTTGACTTTTCGCTGTAAGTTCTGCATTCGATTAGGAACGTCTTTTGAACTTATTCGCCTTCTATTTCGGTGGTATTCGCGTTGACTTTTCGCGCTTTGCCTTATATTTCGGCGGAATCAGCGTTGACTTTTCGCTGTAAGCTCTGCATTCCTTTGGAACGACTTTTGAGCAGAAAACTTACACTGCGCTCCTTTGGGAACGACTTTTTGTAGCTTCGACAAACTTATGTTGCGTTTAGTAGAACAACTTTTTGTAGCTTCGAAGACACTTGTAACTTAGGAACGACTTTTTATGCCTCGGCGACTTTTGGGACTCTGTAAGTCTGTAGAAAATATATATTTTTACTATGGCAAAAACGAAGCTATTACAAGGAATTAAAAACGACAAGAAAACCAACTTTTCAACAACTGTTCCTTAGTAAGAAAGAGAATGACAATGAATGTAAAAACTGATTCAGGGGTAGGATATCTCTTAGTAGATATGCTTCGATTCTGGCACAGTACTGTTGACTGTGCGAGGTTCGGACTCCTCCCTGAAGTCTCTCTGCTGATGGGTCTGCTGACTCCCTTCTGGCTGTTGGCCGCGTGAATATGCAGGTTGTAGTGGTGGTGGCAGGGGTGGAAGCTGTGGCCAGGATGCTTGTGGCTGACTAGCCGAAGCAATAGACGCTGCAGGATGGTTACCTACATACTCTGGTATGTAGGGCGAGTGATACGAAGCAGTATGCATGACCTACTTCGGCTGGTTGTGTTGAGCTGCAGATTCTGCTATTTCCTTCTGTTTCTGAATGGTGACATGACACATCCTTGTAGTATGGCCCTTGTTCTCACCGTAGAATAAGCAATAAATTTTCCTAAGCTGATCCCCAAACCTTCCTCCGAAGCCCCTGGCGCCTCTGCCCCTTGGAGCTGATGGCCGAGGATAGCTTTGTTGCTGCCCCAAAGCTTGCGAAGAATATTGCGGCCTCTGTTGCTGACTTCCATTCTGGGTGGAATGAATTGATCTGACGTGCCTTGGGTGGATTCTCCCTCTGAAGCCCCTGGTCATCTCAGAGAACCTGTAGGCTTCCTCCCTTCTCTGACGAAAATCATTGTCAGCGCGGATGTATTCATCCATCTTTTGAAGCAATTTATCCAGGTTTGATGGGGTTTCCTAGCGAAGTACTGGGCCGTAGGTCCTGGCCGAAGCCCCTTGATCATGGCCTCAATGACAATTTCATTGGGCACTGTTGGCGCTTGTGCCCTCAAACACAAGAACCTTCAGACATACGCCTAGAGGTATTCTTCATGATCTTGCGTGCACTGGAACAAAGCTTGAGCGGTGACCGGCTTCGTCTGAAACCCTTGGAAACTAGTGATCAACATGTCCTTTAGCTTCTGCCATGATGTGGTTGTTCCTAGACGAAGAGAGGAATACCAGGTTTGCGCAACATTCTTGACTGCCATGACGAAAGATTTCACCATGACTGCGGTATTGCCTCCATATGAAGATATAGTTGCTTCGTAGCTCATCAAAAACTGCTTTGGATCTGAGTGCCCGTCATACATGGGGAGCTGGGGTGGCTTGTAAGATGGGGGCCAAGGTGTAGCCTACAGTTCTGCTGACAGAGGAGAAGCATCATCAAAAGCAAAATTTCCATGATGGAAATCCTCATACCATTCATCCTCGTTGAAGAAGCCTTCTTGATGAAGCCCCCTATGTTGAGGCCTTCGCTCTTGCTCATCTTGAGCAAGATGGCATACTTCTTCGGTAGCTTCGTCAATCTACCTCTGAAGGTCGGCTAGTCGAGCCATCTTCTCTTTCTTCCTTTGTACTTGTTGATGAAGCATCTCCATGTTTCTAATTTCTTGGTCCAACTCGTCCTTCTGGGATGTTGGACTAGTGGCCTTCCTCTTCTGGCTTCGGGCCTCTCGAAGAGAAAAGGTGTCCTGGTTCGGGTCTAGCGGCTGGAGAGCAGCAGCTCCTGTCGCTAAAGCTTTCTTCGATGGCAAGACGAAGGTCAATGCTTGCCGAAGGTGGTCGAAAAGAGTTCACCGGAGGTGGGCGCCAATGTTGGGGGCTTGTTCTCAAGTGCTATGAATTAAGAACAAGGCAACACAGAAAATGTTAAACGTTAAAGTCCTTCCTCCTTCGAAACATTATTTCCCTTGGGATATAATGATCTTCGGACGAAGGTTATGAAGGACATACCTTCGGCAACATAACATATAATGATGAAGAAGGAACCATATGAAATATAAAGTAACATAAACAATCATGTATCATTACCAACTCATTTCTATCTCATTTCTATTTTATTACTATGGAAAATAGAAATGATGTCAAATTACAAATGTACCTTCGGCTTGAGAGAAGGTGAAAGTACAAGCGTGATGCAAAAGCAAATGCCAAGTCAGCATGAACAGTACAGGAGTACTGTTCATCTATTTATAGGCACGGGACGCAGCCCATGTAAAATTACACCCATGCCCTTTACATTTGCTAATGGTTCTATAATAACCCATCGAGGTCTGAATAGCCTTTTCCTTTTTAAGTTAGTTTCCTTTTCTACTATCATGCCGAAGCTCTCCTGCATATAGCTTCGGCTCTGTGCTAACCTTCGTATTCTTTATGCTTCTTCACGTTGGTTCTGATCCGAGCCCGAAGGTACCTGTTCATGTATTATACTCCAGAAACATTGTTAAATTATGTTTTTGAGGACCTTCGGAAGCCGAAGGCCCCCAATAGTTCACTTAAAGGCCGCTAAAAGAATTCTAAGATATTTGAAGCATACCACCAATATTGGTCTTTGGTATCCTAAGGGTGCTCAATTTGAATTAATTGGTTATTCGGATTCGGACTATGCGGGGTGTAAAGTTGACAGAAAAAGCACATCAGGATGCTGTCGATTTGTTGGAAGGTCTCTTGTTTCATGGTCATCCAAGAAACAAAATTCGGTTGCTCTCTCCACCGTTGAGGCGAAATATATATCGACCTGTAATTGTTGCGCTCAATTACTATGGATGAAACAAATCTTATTGGATTATGGGATTTCATTCAAAAATATTCCTCTCTTGTGTGACAATGAAAGTGTCGTAAAATTGGCTACAAATCCTGTTCAACACTCAAGAACGAAGCACATTGATATTAGGCATCATTTCTTAATATCATGTTGGCAAAGGAGATATCTCCGTTTATTCTATCGGAACAACTGGTGGATATTTTTACAAAGCCACTAGATGAAGCAAGATTTTGCAAATTGCGGAGTGAAATGAATATAATTGATCTCCCGAATGTTGCTTGAACATGAGTACATACATATTACAATTAGTTTGATTACTTTTCATGATTCTTATCTTCTATTTTTGATATGTTGAAACTCATTGTCAATAACTACACAAGATATGGAAATCACTCTGTCAGGCCATGGACCGTCCGCCCCTGATAGCGGACCGTTCAGTGCTTTGGCTGTGGGACTGTCTGGATAGCCGAGCAGACAGTCTGCGTATATTAGGCCACGGACCGTCCGCGCGTGGGTTTTTATGTAACCCGACGCCGCCAGCACCCTTTCATCTCTCTTTTGCCTCACTCGCTATCACCTACCCCCTGTTTTGAAACAATTCTCTATGATTGCTGTCACTTTCGATTTTAAAGCACGGACTGTCCAAGAATTCCTGTGGTGATCCTCTACGATGTCTTCCTCTCGATATTAACTTTGTCACACCCGGTTTTGGAAGGCAAACCAAATGCGAACCATGTACGTGCCAGGATCAGAAACTCACGTACACAACGATTACATAATTGCACATCATCACACAATGCTCGAAATAATAGCGGAAAGGTACTTCATTACATCAAGATGTCCAAGACATCCACAGAGTCTAATACATAACCATTGTTCAACATAATTATCAAAGTGCGGAAATACAAAACGTAGATGCTAAGCCTACATAGGCAGCTGACTGGGGGTTTGCCACTAAGAAAGAACTAGAACTCGTCGTAGTCCTGAAACTCCTCGAGATCTTCCATGTTGCCAGCATAACCTCCTGAGTACTGAGTACAGTGGGGACAACCTGGGGTGGGGTGGTTTGTAAAGCAAGGGTGAGTACACATCAACGTACTCAGCAAATGTCCCGTTTGGCTAAAGTGGACTAGCTGTATATAGGGTTGAGGTCAAGCAGTTGCTTTTAAGTTAGTCAAGTATTTATTATTATTAGTAGAGCCAACTTTTAGTAATAAGCCTAGTTATTACCCAAAAGTACTTCCTCAAACGAGGAAATACCAAAGATCAGATTTTATAGCATCATTGTTAATCATCATCATAAAAGTATCCATAGTTCTTCTAATCAAAGAGGATCCCAAGGCTGCTCTTGACTGTGAGCTCGGCTGATATACTAGTTTTTAACACTCTGCAGAGGTTGTACACTTTACCCACAAATCGTGATCCCTTTCCAGCTTGGGTTGTACAGACCCGATCTTCACTACCAAGGTGAATGGCTAGGGATACACTACGTAGCCTTTACAAAGATTTCCCTGGTGCATAGCTGCTTGTTAGGTTTCGCCAGTCGTACAAACGTAGTACACCTCCCCAAGGTGGGTGACTAACAAAACCAAATCGAAAGAACCTATGCACCCCAACCTTGGCAGAGCGAGCACTACGCCCTAGCCCCCATTGACGGCCCTCCGGCAAAGCCAACTACACCCCCAGGTTCCTCTAATTAATCAGCTAAGGGCGTCCCATTCCACCCTCATGGTTGTACTGTTATCCCGGGTGGTCACTCCATGAACAGGTCCTTATGGAGAGGTACTCAGGAAAAAGGCCTGAGCCCCCTAAGGTATCACAAGATCATCCACATAATCAGGATAACAATATCGTATCATAGATATTCACATCATGTTCATTGATTTAAGTTAAGGCAATAGCAAAATGCTAACCATAATAACCCGAAAAGGTAAACAAGGATAAGTGAATACAGACTAGTCAATCCTTAGGTTTCATAAAGTAATGCGGGATAGTGAATCATAAAGTAAGTACGACATATTAGGTCAGAGGACACTTGCCTTCACCAGGTTGCGGCTCAGGGAGGTCTCCAACAACACACTCAGGAACCTCGGACTGCTTGTTGTCTAAATAAAGCGAGCATGCATTCAATACATTTGGAAAGTACAAATGAACATCACACCAAACATGTACAAATATTATAACACATCTTAAAAAGACACAATACTACATAAGGGATAATGAATTCAAAGTTTATCGTAAACTATAACATAAATTAACTTCATTTGGAAATAAACTATTATTTCTCTAAGTGTTATTTTCAAGTACATAATCATAGATCAATTTATTTTATTGTGACCTATAATTTAGAACAGAGGTGAACTCATGCAATACCTATCATTAATCTCACAAGTTTAAACATGATTAAATCTCTAAGGTTATCCTTTTATTTATTTTATTAAATAAATAGAACTACATCTATATTAGTTCATATTCAATCATAAAAATTAGAATGTGCAGATAGTAAGTGAAACCATTCTATTTAAACAGAGAATAATTCTATGAACATTTTGCAATTTGAATCACTAAATTTGGAGTTCATATGCAAAAGTTATGAAATAAACAAGTTTGAGAAATCAAAATATGAAATCAGGGCTAATTCTGTGAATATTTAGAAGTCTAGGGCTAAATCTGCAAGATTACAGGGGCCTGCGCGCAAAAACCAGGGACGACGGGTTGATTTCCGGTAAACTGAGGGTCTCTTTAATAAAATAGCCACGCGAAGGGGTATCGAGTGAATCTAACCGTCAGATCTAAAACCAACGGCTGAGGTTAGATCTACGGCCGAGGGCGCGTGCGCGGGTGGGCGAGCGCTGACAGGTGGTCTAGGGGCGTCAGGGCATGCGTGCGTGAAGCAGTACCCTAGGGTCCGGGCCGTTCGATCAAGATCGGACGGAAGGGGTCCGAGGGGGTCCAAGCCGTTTGATCAAGATCGGACGGGGGAAATCAGACCGAGAAGGATGAGCAGCTGCGGGTGGCGCTGATAGGTGGGCCAGAGCATTAGGCGCGCGGGCGCGAAGCAGTATTGAAAGGGAAATGTGCCCTTGGGCCATTTCTAGTATAGTTTTGTTGATTAAGTGCCCAACACGTATTGAGTAAGTAATCTTGTGCCAAATGATTGATGAAGTGCAAATCAATAAGAAGGTATGATTCTAGACTTAGTACATTGGTTTTTGTGTACTAACTTATTTGTCTAAGTGCTGGAATCAGAGAAAAGAGAAGAAGAAAATATCTTGGCTGGAACAGCCAATTCTCAGCGCAGTCTGGCACACCGGACTGTCCGGTGGTGCACCGGAAAGTGTTCGGTGCGCCAGGCCAGCCTCCGGTGAATAGGCCACTCTCGGGAACTGACGGTGGTGTACGACTATAATTCACCGGACTGTCCGGTGAGCCGTCTGCGGCGAAGTCGTCGCTCTCGGGAATCGTTCAACGGCGTACGGCTAAAATTCACCGGACTGTCCGGTGATCCAACGGTCAACTGCGCCAACGGTCGCCCACGCAATCCGCGCGCGACACGTGGGTGCGCTAACGGTCGGCAGGGAGCACTGGACTGTCAAGTGTGCACTGGACAGTGTCCGGTGTGCCAACGGCTCCATTTCTGCAACAGTCGACTGTTCTATTTTTGGAAGGCAATCTACACCGGACTGTCCGGTGCGCCACCCGACAGAAGGCAAGAATTGCCTTCCCAGATTGCTTCCAACGGCTCCTAGCTGCCTTGGGGCTATAAAAGGGACCCCTAGGCGCATGGAGGAGTACACCAAGCATTCTTTGATCATCTCTAAGCACTAAGACTCCATTCTCGCGCATTTGATTCTTTGTGATAAGTGACTTGAGCTCTAGTTGAGTAGAGAACTCCCCGCATTGTGTTGTGAGCTCAAGTTATGGCTTGTGTGCGTGATTGTGCTCGTTCTTTGAGTCTTGTGTGTGTTGCTCTTCCCTCCCTTACTTCCATGCTTCTTTGTGATCATCATTTGTAAGGGCGAGAGGCTCCAAGTTGTGGAGATTTCTCGCAAACAGGATTGAGTATAAGAAAGGAAAGCACCATGGTATTCAATTTGATCATTGGATCACTTGAAAGGGGTTGAGTGCAACCCTCGTCCATTGGGACGCCACAACATGGAGTAGGCAAGTGTTACTTGGCCGAACCACGGGATAAATCATCGTGTCTCTTGTGCCTATGTTCATCGTGACTATTGTGTTTCACAAGAGCTCGGTTCTTAGCCACTTGTTTCTATTGAGCTAACACTTAACCAAGTTTTTGTGGCTACAAGTGTTTGATTTTTACAGGATCGCCTATTCACCCCCCTCTAGGTGCTCTCAATTGGTATCAGAGCCGTTCTCTTCACGCAAGGGACTAACCGCCCGAAGAGATGGATCCTAAGGGAAAGGGGATGGTGGTCAACGACAAGACAAAGGAGTCCATCGTCAACGAGCCAAGAGATGATAAGCCCTCAGACTCTGGCTCGAGTCATAAGAAGAAGGACAGGAATAAGAAGAGGCGCATCAAGAAGATCGTCTACTACGACAGCGACGAGTCTTCTTCTTCTCCAAGAGACGACGAATACGAAGATAAAAAGAAAACGGTCAACTCAAACTTTTCTTTTGATTATTCTCGTATTCCATTCAATTCCAATGCTCATTTACTTTCAATTCCACTCGGGAAACCTCCGCACTTTGATGGAGAAGACTACCCATTTTGGAGTCACAAAATGCATAGTCACCTATTCTCTCTCCATCCAAGCATTTGGGAGATTGTTGAAAACGGAATGCTTTTTATAGTACTGACAACCCCGTTTTCATTAATGAGCAAATCCATAAAAATGCACAAGCTACCACTGTTCTGTTAGCATCCTTGTGCAGGGACGAGTACAATAAGGTGAGCGGCTTGGACAACGCCAAGCAAATCTGGGACACCCTCAAGATCTCTCATGAGGGGAACGACGCCACCATGATCACCAAGATGGAGTTGGTGGAAGGCGAACTAGGAAGGTTCGCAATGATCAGGGGAGAGGAGCCAACACAAACGTACAATTGGCTCAAGACCCTGGTCAACAAAATCAGGAGCTATGGAAGCACGAGATGGACCGATCACGACGTCGTCCAGCTTATGCTCAGGTCCTTCACTGTTCTTGATCCTCATCTTGTGAATTCAATCCGTGAGAATCCCAGGTACACAAGGATGACGCCTGAGGAAATACTCAGAAAGTTTGTAAGCGGGCGTATGATGATCAAGGAGGCAAGATACGTTGATGAGGCATTGAATGGCCCAATGCCAATCTACGAGCCTCAAACCGTTGCTCTCAAAGCAACAAGCAGCAGGGAGGCGCTACCTAGCAAGGTGGCACAAGTAGAGGCGGCCGGGCTAAACGAGAATGAAATGGCCCTCATCATCAAGCGCTTCAAGATGGCGCTAAAAGGTCGCAAGGAGCATCCCAACAAGAGCAAGACAAAGGGAAAGCGCTCCTGCTTCAAGTGTGGTAAGACTGGTCACTTTATTGCTAACTATCCCGATAATGATAGTGACTAGGGACAAGAAAAGAGAGGGAAGAAGGAGAAAAAGAAATCCTACAAGAAGGCGAAGGGCGAGGCGTACCTTGGCAAGGAGTGGGATTCGGATTGCTCTTCATCCGACTCCGACGACGAAGGACTCGCCACCTTGGCTTTCAACAAGTCGTCCCTATTCCCCAATGAGCGTCACACCTGCCTCATGGCAAAGGAGAGGAAGGTAAGCGCTCGAGATAACTCTACGTATGCTTCTTCTAGTGATGATGAATCTAGTGATGATCAAGAAGACTATATAAGTTTATTCAAAGGTTTAGATAGAACTAAAATTGATAAGATCAATGAATTGATTGATGCTTTAATTGGGAAGAATAGATTGTTAGAGAAGCAAGAAGATATTTTATATAAAGAACATGACAAATTCATTAATGTGCAAAAATCTCTTGCTTTAGAAGTAAAAAGGAATGAGATGCTTTCCTCTGAATTATCTACCTGTCATGAAACTATGTCTAGCTTAAGAAGTATTAATGATGATTAAATGCTAAGCTAGAAGTTGTTAATAAATCTAGTTCTTGTGTAAAGCATGTCGTTATCTGTAATAGATGTAAGGATTTTGATGTTGATGCATGTGTTGAGCACCTTACTTCTATTACAAAGTTAAGTGGTGAAGTGGCTAGTCTTAATGCCCAACTTAAAACTAGCAAAAATGACTTTGATAAACTAAAATTTGCAAGGGATGCCTACACTGTTGGTAGACACCCCTCTATTGAGGATGGGCTTGGCTTTCGAAGGGAAGCCAAGAACTTAACAAGTCAAAGGGCTCCCATCTCCGCCAAGGAGAAAGGGAAGGCCCCTATGGCTAGTTTTAGTCAAAAGAATCATGCTTTTATGTACCATGATAGAAATATTTCTAGAAACTCTCATTATAATAGGAGTTATAATGCTTTTGACTCACATGCCATGATTGCTTCATGTTCTAATTTTAATGGTAGGCCTAGGAGAAATGTTGTGTCTCATGCTCCTAGGAAAGTGTGTAACAAACCTGCCACTATCTTTCATGCTTGTAACACTAAGTATGTACTTTCATGTAGAAATGAAAAAGTGATTGCTAGAAAGCTGGGGTCCAAATGCAAGGGAGACAAGACTCGCATTTGGGTCCCAAAGGATGTTGTAACTAACCTTGTAGGACCCAACAAGAGTTGGGTACCTAAAACCCAAGCCTAATTTGCCTTGCACGTTTATGCATCCGGGGGCTCAAGCTAGATTATCGACAGCGGATGCACAAACCACATGACGGGGGAGAAGAAGATGTTCACCTCCTACGTTAAGAATAAGGATTCCCAAGATACAATAATATTTGGAGATGGGAATCAAGGCAAGGTCAAAGGCTTAGGCAAGATAGCTATCACAAATGAGCACTCTATCTCTAATGTATTTCTAGTAGAGTCGCTAGGATATAATCTGCTGTCTGTTAGTCAATTATGCCACATGGGTTATAATTGTCTATTTACAAATGTAGATGTGTCTGTCTTTAGAAGGAGTGATGGTTCACTAGCTTTTAAGGGTGTACTAGATGGCAAACTCTATTTAGTGGATTTTTTGAAAGAGGAGGCCGATCAAGATGCATGGTTAATTGCTAAGACTAGCATGGGCTGGCTGTGGCATCGCCGTCTAGCACATGTTGGGATGAAGAACCTTCACAAACTTCTAAGGGAGAACATGTGTTAGGATTAACAAATGTGTTTTTCGAAAAAGATAGACCTTGTGCAGCTTGTCAAGCAGGCAAACCGGTGGGAAGCGCTCATCACAGCAAGAATGTGATGACCACATGAAGACCTTTGGAGCTACTTCACATGGACCTCTTCGGACCCGTCACCTACCTCAGCTTAGGGGGAAATAAGTATGGTATTGTTGTTGATGATGATTTTTCCCGCTTCACTTGGGTATTCTTTTTGCAGGATAAATCAGAAACCCAAGGGACCCTCAAGCGCTTTCTAAGGCGAGCTCAAAACGAAATTGAGCTCAAGGTGAAAAAGATTAGAAGCGACAACGGGTCCGAGTTCAAGAACCTGCAAGTGGAGGAGTTCCTTGAGGAGGAAGGAATCAAGCACGAGTTCTCCGCTCCCTACACACCACAGCAAAATGGTGTGGTAGAGAGGAAGAATAGGACGCTTATAGACATGGCAAGGACGTTGCTTGGAGAATTCAAGATGCCCGAGCGGTTTTGGTTGGAAGCTGTGAACACAACTTGCCACGCCATAAACCGGCTCTACCTTCATCGCCTCCTCAAGAAGACGTCGTATGAACTCCTAACCGGTAACAAACCCAACGTTTCATATTTTCGTGTATTTGGGAGTAAATGTTACATTCTAGTGAAGAAAGATAGGAATTCAAAATTTGCTCCCAAAGCTATAGAAGGGTTTTTGTTAGGTTATGACTCAAATACAAAGGCATATAGAGTCTTCAACAAATCATCAGGTTTGGTTGAAGTCTCTAGCGACGTTGTATTTGATGAAACTAATGGCTCTCCAAGAGAGCAAGTTGATCTTGATGATATAGATGAAGACGATGTTCCAACGGACGCAATTTGCACCATGGCGATTGGAGATGTGCGACCACAGGAACACCAAGTGCATCCTTCTTCCTCAACAATGGTGCACCCCCAACTCAAGATGATGAATAGGTTTCTCAAAAGGAGGCGTGTGATCAAGGGGAGCACAAGAAGATCAAGTTATGGAGGAAGAAGCACCACGGGCCCCTCCAACTCAAGTTCAAGCGACGATTCAAAGGAATCATCCCGTCGACTAGATATTGGGTGATATAAGCAAGGGAGTAACCACTCGCTCTAGATTAGCTAATTTTTGTAAGCATTACTCTTTTGTCTCTTCTATTGAGCCTTTCAGGGTAGAAGAGGCCTTGCTAGATCCTGACTGGGTGTTGGCCATACAGGAAGAGCTCAACAACTTCCAGTGAAATGAAGTTTGGACACTGGTGCCACGTCCCAAGCAAAACGTTGTGGGAACCAAGTGGGTATTCCGCAATAAGCAAGACGAGCACGGGGTGGTGACACGAAACAAGGCTCGACTTGTGGCAAAAGGTTATGCCTAAGTCGCAGGTTTGGATTTCGAGGAGACTTTTGCTCCCGTGGCTAGGCTAGAGTCGATTCGCATTTTGTTAGCCTATGCCGCTCACCATTCTTTCAGGTTGTTCCAAATGGACGTGAAGAGCGCTTTCCTCAATGGGCCAATCTAGGAGGTGTACGTGGAGCAACCCCCTGGCTTTGAGGATGAACGGTACCCCAACCACGTGTGTAAGCTCTCTAAGGCGCTCTATGGACTTAAGCAAGCCCCAAGAGCATGGTATGAATGCCTTAGAGACTTTCTAATTGCTAATGCTTTCAAGGTTGGGAAAGCCGATCCAACTCTTTTCACTAAGACTTGTGATGGTGATCTATTTGTGTGCCAAATTTATGTCGATGACATAATATTTGGTTCTACTAACCAAAAGTCTTGTGAAGAGTTTAGCAGGGTGATGACTCAGAAATTCGAGATGTCGATGATGGGCGAGTTGAACTACTTCCTTGGGTTTCAAGTGAAGCAACTCAAGGACGGCATCTTCATCTCTCAAACGAAGTACACGCTAGACTTGCTCAAGCGGTTTGGGATGAAGGACGCCAAGCCCGCAAAGACTCCAATGGGAACCGTCGGACATGTCGACCTCAACAAAGGAGGTAAGTCCATTGATCAAAAGGCATACCGGTCTATGATAGGGTCTTTACTTTATTTATGTGCTAGTAGACTGGATATTATGCTTAGCGTATGCATGTGTGCGAGATTTCAATCCGACCCAAGGGAGTGTCACCTTGTGGCCGTTAAGCGAATCCTTAGATATTTAGTTGCTACGCCTTGCTTCGGGATCTGGTATCCAAAGGGGTCTACCTTTGACTTAATTGGATATTTAGACTCCAATTATGCTAGATGTAAGGTCGATAGGAAGAGTACATCAGGGACGTGCCAATTCCTAGGAAGGTCCCTGGTGTCTTGGAGTTCTAAGAAACAAACTTCCGTTGCCCTATCCACCGCTGAGGCCGAGTATGTTGCCGCAGGACAGTGTTGCGCGCAACTACTTTGGATGAGGCAAACCCTCCGGGACTTTGGCTACAATCTGAGCAAAGTCCCACTCCTATGTGATAATGAGAGTGCAATCCGCATGGCGGACAATCCTGTTGAACACAGCCGCACAAAGCACATAGACATCCGGCATCACTTTTTGAGAGACCACCAGCAAAAGGGAGATATCGAAGTGTTTTATGTTAGCACCGAGAACCAGCTAGCCGATATCTTTACCAAGCCTTTAGATGAGAAGACCTTTTGTAGGCTGCGTAGTGAGCTAAATGTCTTAGATTCACGTAACTTGGATTGATCTATAGCATACATGTGTTCTATGCCTTTGATCATGTTCCTTTATGCATTTTATTGCTTATCTATGGTGCTCAAGTTGTGCAAGGGATCCCCGGACCTCACAAGTCCATGTGTGAATGATGCACATATTCAGGAGGAGAAATGCTACAACTTGACCCTTTGAGACTAACCATGTGCTTGAGTTTACTTCTTTTAGTCTCAAAGGTGGATTGAAAGGGAAAGGTGAACTTGGACCATGCAAGACTTCCACTGCACTCCGATGAGAGGGTAAATTACTCCAAGTTCATCTCCGTGCTCTTATTGCCTTTTTACTCTTAATTGAAGATTTTGGTGAGGCAATGGGGTTTAAGGGCCAATAATGATCCCGTTTTGGTGCTTAATGCCAAAGAGGGAGAAATTAAGGCCAAAGCAAATGGATCAGCTACCACTTGAGAATTTTGAAAATAGTAGAGTTAGAAGTTGTGTTTTGTCAAAATACTCTTATGTGCAAAATTTGGCCTCTTGTGGGGAGAATGTAGGATTATGGGAAAGGGGTAGTTTTTGGCTCTTGATCAATTTTTCTCATGGAATACCTCTCTTTATGCCTAAACAAGTGTGTTTGACTTAGAGATAGGAAATTGAGTTTGATTTCAAAAACAAACCAAATGGTGGCAAAGAATGATCCAAATATGCCAAATTTGAATCAAAAACAATTCTTGTTCTCAATTGCTTTGATGTTGCACTTCTTTTAGTTGCCTTTTGATGTGTTGGCATAAATCACCAAAAAGGGGGAGATTGAAAGGGAAATGTGCCCTTGGGCCATTTCTAGTATAGTTTTGGTGATTAAGTGCCCAACACGTATTGAGTAAGTAATCTTGTGCCAAATGATTGATGAAGTGCAAATCAACAAGAAGGTATGATTCTAGACTTAGTACATTGGTTTTTGTGTACTAACTTATTTGTATAAGTGCTGGAATCAGAGAAAAGAGAAGAAGAAAATATCTTGGCTGGAACAGCCAAGACTCAGCGTAGTCTGGCACACCGGACTGTCCGGTGGTGCACCGGACAGTGTCCGGTGTGCAAGGCCAGCCTCCGGTGAACAGGCCACTCTTGGGAACTGACGGCGGTGTACGACTATAATTCACCGGACTGTCCGGTGGTGCACCGAACTGTCCGGTGAGCCGTCTGCGGCGAAGTCGTCGCTCTCGGGAATCGTTCAATGGCGTACGGCTAAAATTCACCGGACGGTCCGGTGATGCACCAGACTGTCCGGTGATCCAACGGTCGACTGCGCCAACGGTCGGCCGCGTAATCCGCGCGCGATGCGTGGGCGCGCTAACGGTCGGCAGGGAGCACCGGACTGTCCGGTGTGCACCAGACAGTGTCCGGTGCACCAATGGCTCCATTTCTACAACGGTCGACTGTTCTATTTTTGGAAGGCAATCTGCACCGGACTATGAACAGTGCCTGTCCGGTGGTGCACCGGACTGTCCGGTGCACCACCCGACAGAAGGCAAGAAAATCCTTCCCAGATTGCTTCCAACGGCTCCTAGCTGCCTTGGGGCTATAAAAGGGACCCCTAGGTGCATGGAGGAGTACACCAAGAATTATTTGATCATCTCTAAGCACCAAGACTCCATTCTCGTGCATTCGATTCTTTGTGATAAGTGACTTGAGCTCTAGTTGAGTAGAGAACTCCCCGCATTGTGTTGTGAGCTCAAGTTGTGGCTTGTGTGCGTGATTGTGCTCGTTCTTTGAGTCTTATGTGTGTTGCTCTTCCCTCCCTTACTTCTGTGCTTCTTTGTGATCATCATTTGTAAGGGTGAGAGGCTCCAAGTTGTGGAGATTCCTCGCAAACGGGATTGAGTATAAGAAAGGAAAGCACCGTGGTATTCAAGTTGATCATTGGATCACTTGAAAGGGGTTGAGTGCAACCCTCATCCATTGGGACGCCACAACGTGGAGTAGGCAAGTGTTACTTGGCCGAACCATGGGATAAATCATCGTGTCTCTTGTGCCTGTGTTCATCGTGACTATTGTGTTTCACAAGAGCTCGGTCCTTAGCCACTTGTTTCTATTGAGCTAACACTTAACCAAGTTTTTGTGGCTACAAGTGTTTAATTTTTACAGGATCACCTATTCACCCCCCCTCTAGGTTCTCTCAGGTATCCCGCGGTCCGGGCCGTGCGATCAAGATCGGACAAGGGGAAATCAGACCGGGGAAACAGACATGCACGAAGCGGCGTCGCTCCTCTACACGGCGGTGAGGTCGCTGGAGTTGAGGCAGGCGCGAGCTAGGGTGGCTCCAAGGTCGCTGGAGTTGGGCAGAGAGGGAGAGGGCACCACGGCGAACTCAATGGTGGGGAAGGGGCCATGAATCCACGGCAGAGAGGGGAGAACGGCGGTGAGAAGGCCTCGGGCGGGTCGGAGAAACTCTGGTGAGCCATTCCGGCCACGAGGAGGGGTCCTAAGGCACGCTAAAGCCTTCGCTAACTTCAGCAGAGGCAGGGGCGACACAGGGACCTACTCCAGTGAACTAGACTAGGTTAAATCGGCCGGTCACCGCACGAGCACGGCGAACCGCTGCAGCCGAGCTGGATGGCCGGGAACGCGAGCGCGGGTCTCCGGCGGCGTGGGCAGAGCGCGAGAGAGGGTGAAGCTACGTGAAATGAGGTGAGGGGTGTGCGCGGGGCACTAGCGGGGCTATATGAAGGGAGCTAGGCGCGTGGGCGGGCGTCATGGCCGAGAAACCCGGCGACGTGCGCGAGTGCGCACGCGCCGGTCCACGGCGAGCGCGGAGAGGGCGGAACTGACCGGATTGGCCCACGGTGCAGAGAGAGAGGAAAGGGGCGCACGGGGCAACGACTCGGCGACTAGCGATCCGGGCCCGCGAGACAGAGAGAGAAAGGGAGCGCACAGGCGAAGGAAACTGGCACCGATAGATCGGCCCCACTGGGCAGCGAGCGAGAGAGGGAGGGCACGCGTGAGGGAGAACTGCCGCTGACAGGCAGGGTCCGCCTGTCAGACGGCGCGGGCGCACGGGCGCGTGGCCTGGCTGGGCTTAGTGGGCCGACTGGGCTGCTTTCTCTTTTTCTTTTTCTCTGAATTTTCTAATTCCTTTTCTATTTCTTTTTCTATAGGGTTTTTCAAATCCAAATTCAAACTAGGTTTCAAATTCAAATAAATTCAAACATGTGCAACACTTCAAAGAATATTTTAAGCTCAGCATGATGCAACATGTCATGACCCAAAATGTTTTGTCAAAAATAAATAGTTAACCTCCACTAGATTAGGTTATCTCTAATCAAAAAGGAAAAAGGGAGAATGAATCTAGAGAGAGAGAAAACCTAGAGTGAGAAAAAGAAGAGTAACACTTGATTTTGGGTGATAATTAGAAAGAAATTTTATACCCCCAAAATCAGGGTGTTACAGACCTATCCCCCTTAAAAGAATCTCGCCCTCGAGATTCAGGGCTGGCTAGAAAAGAGCTCAGGGAACTTGTCTTTTAAATCATCTTCTCGTTCCCAGGTTGCTTCTTCTTCTGAGTGATGACCCCCTTTGACTTTGCACATCCTAATGGTACTTCTCCGGGTGACCCAATCTACTGTCTCCAGAATTTGAGTTGGCTTCTCAATATAAGTCAGATCTTCTTGAACTTCAAGATCCTCTGCTGGCAACTGCTCTTTTAGCACTCTCAAGTATTTCTTCAACTGAGACACATGGAACACATCGTGCACAATGGACAGGTTCTCCGGTAAGCTGAGTTGATAAGCCACTTCTCCACGTCTAGCTTGAATCTGATACGGTCCAATATAACGAGGTGCTTGCTTGCCTTTGACTCCAAACCTTTTGGTTCCTCTGATGGGTGACACCTTCAAGTAGACATAGTCTCCCACTTCAAAACTGAGTTCCCTTCTTCTGGTGTCAGCATAGCTTAGTTGTCTGGACTGCGCTGCCTTTAAATTCTCTCGGACCATTCTGATGTTCTCTTCGGCTTCAAGCAGAATATCTAGTCCAAACACCTGTCTTTCACCAGGTTGGTCCCAATGCAATGGAGTTCGACAATTCCTCCCATAGAGCGCTTCAAATGGTGACATTTTCAGACTGGCCTGATAGCTGTTGTTGTAAGAGAAATTCTGTGTATGGTAATCTCTTGTTCCAACCTATCTTGTCTTGCAAAGCACAAGCCCTCAACATATCCTCTAGAATCTGATTGGTTCTCTCAGTCTGGCCATCTGTCTACGGGTGATAAGCTGAGCTGAACTTCAAATGCGTGCCCAAAGCTTCATGTAACTGCTGCAAAAAATGAGAGGTGAACTAGGTGCCTCTATCTGATACTATCTTCTTCGGGATACCATGCAAGCACACAATCCGAGCCATGTATAGTTCGGCCAACACTGCACTGTTGTAGGTGGTCTTGACTGGTATGAAATGGGCCGCCTTTGTCAAACGGTCCACTACTACCTAGATGGAGTCATAACCAGTACGAGTGCGGGGCAAACCAACTATAAAGTCTATTCCGATCTTATCCCATTTCCACTGAGGAATCTACAATGGTTGCAACAAACCTGCAGGTCTCTGATGTTCTGCTTTAATCCTCTGACAACTGTCACATACAACCACATACTCTGCTATCTCCCTTTTCATACCGTACCACCAGAATCTTTTCTTTAGGTCTTGGTACATATTCTCACTACTAGGATGTATAGAGTATGTTGTCTCATGAGCTTCCTTGAGAATCAGTTCCTGGATCAATTTGATATCGGGAACACACAGTCTGTCCTTGAACCATACCACTCCTTCTGCATCTTCACGGAAATCCTTGCCTTTTCCATCTAGTGTCAGCTGTCGAATCTCGTTGATCTTCTCATCATCCTTTTGACCTTTCCTAATGTCTTGCTCTAGAGTGGGCTCCAACTCAATTGTCACTCCTTGGGTGTTGTTCAGAAATCCGAAACTCAATCTGTCGAATTCCTTCGCTAGCTCATACGACATCGGGTGAGCGGCCAACGTATTGACTTGACTCTTCCTGCTAAGAGCATCTGCAACTACATTTGCTTTGCCTGGGTGATAATGAATCTCTAGCTCATAATCTTTGATCAATTCTAGCCATCTTCGCTGCCTCATGTTTAGTTCTGACTAGGTGAATATGTATTTGAGACTCTTGTGGTCCGTGTAGATATCACACTTCTACCATAAAGATAATGCCTCCAGTTCTTCAATGCATGAACCATGACTGCTAATTCTAGATCATGAGTAGGATAATTCTTCTCATAAATCTTCAATTATCGGGACGAGTATGCCACTACTCTCCCTTCCTGCATCAACACACATCCCAGTCCGGTGTACGAAGCATCGCAATACACTAAGAATGGCTTGTGAACATCTGGCAGAATCAGTACTGGTGCCGTTGTCAACTTCTCCTTCAATGTCTCAAAGGACTTCTAGCATGCTGGGGTCCACTTGAACTCAACCTTCTTTGCCAACAAGGCTGTCATTATCCTAGCAATCTTGGAGAAACCTTCAATGAAATGCGGATAATAACCGACCATTCTGATGAAACTCTTGAGTCCTCAGACATCTTTTGGTGCTTTCCAGTCCAAGATAGCTGTTACCTTCTTTGGATCTACAGCCAATCCCTTTCAGTTTATAATGTGACCCAAGAATAGGACTTCACTGATCTAGAACTCGCACTTGCTAAGCTTAGCATACAGCTGACAATCTCGTAGCCTCTGAAGTACTTTCCTCAAATGCTCCTCATGCTCTTGCTCATTCTAGGAATATATAAGAATGTCATCAATAAATACCACCACAAACTTGTTGAGGTAGTCCATGAACACGCTGTTCATCAAGTACATGAAGTAAGCTGCCGCATTCGTCAAACCGAATGACATGACCGTGAACTCATACAACCCATACTTGGTGATAAAGGCTGTCTTCGGTATATCTGAAGGTCGGATTCTGAGCTGATGGTAACCTCACCTTAGATCTATCTTCAAGAACACACTGGCTTCTCTCAACTGATCGAATAAATCTTCAATTCTGGGCAGGGGTACTTATTCTTGATAGTAACCTTATTCAAGGATCTGTAGTCAATGCACATCCTCTTTGTTCCATCCTTCTTCTCCATAAATAACACCGGGGTTGCCTAAGGCGAAGTACTCGGTCTGATGTAGCCTTTCTCTAACAACTCATCAATCTGCTTCTTGAGTTCCACCAACTCTGGTCCGGACACTCGATAGGCTCTCTTGGAAATAGGGGCGGTGCCTGGAGTAAGCTCTATGGCAAATTCAACCTTCCTTTCAGGTGGCATACCTAGTAACTTTTCGGGAAACACATCTGGGAAATCTGATACTACACTGATAGCCTCTGATGGTTTAATCTCCTCAATGTGAGCGGTGACTTGGTGACAACTCCCATTCCTTGGTCCAGACAGGACCAACTCTACTAACACTTCTTCTGATGGGGACACTAACTTCACTGTCCTCTTATCACAACTAAGACTGGCCTGATACTTGGTTAGCCAATTGTAACACCCGGATTTTAGGGGTCCAAAACCCGGGGTTAACATAAACACCAGGTATGCTGGGACCAAGTCTCATACATATGATGTATAGTGGCACAGGATCGAATGTCACAACTTTATATATATAAGGAGTTCTATACAAAATAAATAATTACATTATAAGGAGACAACGGTCCAGCAACCCCAAAGTTGACTGGGAGACGACGACCTAGACCTCTCACGAACTCATCGCAGCATCCTCCATGAGCATCATCCTGCAGTACCTGTTCTTGACCTGTGGTGTATGTGAGACAGCAAGAGTGAGCTCACATACGTTCATCGCTCAACAAGTTGTGGGGAATAATGTGCATGAACTCACCAAAGGTGGGAGCTCACGTGAAGTGTAAGGCTTACCAAAGAAGATGGTTAGAGCTGAGCATTGCTTTTAAAGTTGGTCAAAATTTTATTAGCAGTTACTAAGTATAAGTAAATACCAAACCCAATTAAGTAATAGAACAAGAGTAGCAACATCACCTGCAATGCAATGCATATGACAAATTGAATTTAGTTCCATAATTAACCATGTGAGGGTCCGAGCTGCTCATGACCGTGAGCACGGCTAGTATACCAGTTTTACACTCTGCAGAGGTTGCGCATCTTTACCCACAAGTCGTGTATCCCATGTCGCCAGGGTTTGCAAGGCCCTTAGACACTTCCGAGGTGAATGGCTAGGGATCCACTACGAGGCCTTTACAAAGTTCCACTAGCTTCCGAAAACCCGCTACAGTTTATAGGAAGATCCAGTGCAGGAATCCCTTGCAGGACCGCCATCGCAGCAAAATCCTCCCGAGGGCCTCCCTACACTGACCTCTCCCCTACTGCCCTTGCCCCTTTCGGGTAAGGTAGTCTTCCACTAGCTTTCCTAATTAATTAGCCAAGGGGTCCCATTCCTCCCTTGTGGTAGCACGGTTTTCCCGGGTGGTCGCTCCATGTTCCAATTAACATAATGATCTTATCATGAACAGTAATAATAAACATATAATAAAAGTGTGATCATGAATAATATACCTTCATACCCAAAACCACATAAAGCACTAGCAAGTACTACCCAAAAAGTTCAGTGGTAAACAAGGTATAAAGATAGACAAACTAGGGTAACCTATTGGGTCCATCAAAATTAACCTATGCAGATCATTATGATTAATTAGAACATGGCTGGGTAAAAAGAAGTGATCAAGGGCACAACTTGCCTGGGACTTGAGATTCCAAGTACCAGGATGATCTTCAGATGACACGTGACCTCACGCTAGTCGTAGCAATACAAACAAGCAGTGTATAGGCAAAATTAACATCACACCAAACAAGTAAACAAATTACATAATAATAATCTACATATTGAAATAAGATCACAGGAACAAGAATTATTAATTTTGGAGTTATAGATTTTAAGTTATGAATTTCCTAAGGTTTAATGTAATTAAAATAGGATTGGATGATAAATTAATTTTCTAACTGAGTTCATGTCAAAACAGTGATACTAAATGATAAATAATATTATTATAAAATTATAGGAACTGGAATGGGCCAATTTGGACTTAATATGAATTTTCTAGGGATTAAACAAGCTTTAATAATTATTTTTACATTAAAAATCATTTTTGAAATGAATTTCTCTGCCACTGGTCTGCGCGCATGAAATCTGGAAAGTGCAGGGACTAATCCGCAAAAGTTCCTAAGACTCAGGCGAATCCCATGGTGGACGGCGGGTTGATATAAGTAAAGCGCAGGGTTTCTTTTAGAAAATGCACCGCCGAAGAGGTATGGATGGATTCTGGCCATTGGATCTCATTCCGATGGCCACGATTAGATGACTCTTTGGTGAACCGGTACGCCACCCAAGCCGTTGGATCAGAGATCCACGGTTTACATCTTAAATACACGCGATCGCCTTGGATCCGTCCGATCGAGATCTAACAGCCGCGGTGAATCGTTATCGCGCTTCTAATCGACACCGTCGATCACCCGACCGACGGTCCCCCGAGCGTCTTCACCCCATCGGCTGACTCACCGGCGGCGCAGAGCGCACCACGGCGAGGCATCGCCGACACGCTCCCAATCCAGTGCCCCCAACGTTTTATGGCACATGCACCCTGGCCAAAACAAAGAGGAGAAAAGGGCAAACACGATCAAGGGCATCATACCATGGATTGTGTACCCGTAAGCCTCAACACCGGCGTATGGCGGATTCGCGGCGGAGTACGATCTACGGCGAGAAATTGGTGGAGCACCGATCGACCGTTTTGCCGAATTGGTGGTTGGGTAGCTTCCATGCATCCCGCCGATTCTTCAGAGACACACGCCGAGGTCCCATCGATGCCCACCAACAAGAACGGTGGCGGCGGCATCATTACGACAGGGGGGGTAGCGTTGGGTCACCATGTCGATTGCTCAAGCGCTGCTTGGTGGTTTTCGGGGCTCGGGATGAGGAGTAGGGCTGCCGAATTATATAGGCGTAGGGCACCCAAGGACGGGGGAGGTTTGGCCGGGGAGCTCGCCGTAGATTTTGTCGCGTCTGTTACAGCGAGCAGCCGAGTTAGAGGCTGTTGCGAGATACGCGGGGAAGATGGTTCTGACAGATGTGGCCCACGCGGCAGACGTACAACGCGAGACTGCGCGGGATGAGAGCGAAGCCGAGGCCATGGGCCCACCTGTCATCGGCTTGTAGATGGAACTGGGGATGCTGGGTGGGCTGCGCCCGCGTGGGGGAGGTGAGTGGGCCGGCCGAGGAGAATTTGGCCCAACATGTAGGTTTTCTATTTTCTTTTATATTTCCCCTTTTCTGTTTTATTTCTTTTGATTTCTTTTCAAATTCAAATTTCCTTTCAAATTTAAATCTGACACTATGGCAAACTTGTCTTCAAATTTCCTTGCACATTTAAAGTACCAACTCCGAAAATATAATTCTGGGTATATTTTATGTAATTCTCTTATTCCTCTATTTCTTTTCTTACTTCTCTTTTTATCTCTAATTTTATTTCCAAATCCTATAATTGAGTTTGAATTAACTCCCTAATCCCCATCATTAATGTGCCCTTAGTAATATTATCAGTATTATTAAATATACAAGAAATCGAAGCTCCCACATGAGACATGATTTATTTTAGTGGTCTTACTCATTTGTTTTTCTCATATGTGATTATTACCATGTGATGATGAGTACGAGGAAATACATAGGTTGAGATGTACTCTTTTATTTTTATTTATTTATCATTATTTTTTTTTCTACAAATTGGGTGTTACAAATCCTACCCCTCTTAAAAATAATCTCGTCCTCGAGATTTGTAAGAAAAGGGATGTATGCTCATATTGTTCTTGGAACATATGCACAAACAAAGAAATCTCAGCATGAGGTATAATTCTTTAACAAAACAGAGGGTCAATAGACCTTATTATTCCTTCTAAAATATTATCATATCATCTACTAACTAAAGTAACATTTAAATCTTATAAATCATCATAATTTATATCTATGTAGCTTGGTGGAGCTGGTGGTGGTGGTGGAGGTTGTTGTTGTTGTTGTCTCTCCAACCGTGCTTGCCTTATTTCTTGGCGGGCCTGACGTATTTTCTCGCGTTGTTGTCTTATCTGATTTTGCATCTCGGTCACCAGGTCTGTTAATTGTTGTATTACCAGTCTTTGGGTAGCAACCACTTGATCGATCTCAACAGGTGGAGGTTTTGGAGGATTCATTTCTGTTTGTTGTTACGTGATAATCTTTCCTTTCCTGGTATTGACCATGAAAGTTAGAAGCATATGGTAATAGTTTTGCAAAGGAAATTATTCAATAAGCGGAATAAGCTAGTAGCTGGTTAAAATCTGAAGATTCTTTAGTAGGGCTTAATCTTTGTTTTATGTCCAGATTGGGGTAACCAATCATATAAGGTGAATATCCAAGGGTAAGATAGAATCCGTCAAGATGAGAGATATATATGGGTGAGATAGACTACATGATGTAGGTCAAAATCTGGTTTGATGTCAGGTGGTGGTTGATAGATTATGCAATCCATTAAGACTCTATTGATTGGGTAAGTTATGTAACCTGTTATATAGGTCAAGTTGTTGGGTATGGCCGAGTTGATTTAGGTCACCAATTTAGGCTTAAGTGAGTTTTGGAGTATAGCCTTATCCTCTGTATCAGCATTAAGTAACTCAATCTAGGTTAGATTTTATTGGATTAGATAGAATCCAGATTAGGTGGGTATGACTAGATTAAACTAGTTAAGATTAGCTAGATCTACCAGGGTAGGATAAATATTATTAGGATATGTTAGAATCTTTTAAGATAGGATGGATCATATGATATAGGTAGGCCATTGTTCAAGGATGAGTTGGTATAAGACATTAATTTAGGTTAAGATATATTTGTAGAGACAGTGTCTAACCTATATCATCAACGTAACTAACTTGTTAATAACTCACTTTAGATTGGGTCATATTTAGATTAGATAGAATCTGGATTAGGTTGGTTATAACTAGATTAGACTAGATAATATCTAATTATTTTGGATTAGATCTTGGTTGTTACTAGGGTGGGGTAAATATACTTATTAGGACAAGATGAATCCATAAGGATAAGGTAGAATCTTTTGAGGTCAGTTAGATTTATTAGGATAGGATAGAATCTTTTCAAGACAAGATGAATCTATAAATAGTAATAGAGTATCTTTTAAGATAAGATGGATCTATATACATTAGGATAAGTTAAGACCTTTTGAGATAAGATAGATCTATGAGTGTAGGATAGAATCTCTTGAGATGAGATGAATCTATTAAGATAAGGGAGAATTTTTAAGATAAGATGGGTATTGTTAGGCTAGTTACTTTATTGAAGGATAATTTGGTTTGTCTAGTTATTTTATAAATATATTTTTATACCTATCTATGCAGATGCAATTGTGGACATTACTCCACAACTCATCACACTCAATCAAAGATCCAAATCAGACATGTATCATAAGAACAAACATTCAAGTACATAAATAATTATAAAAATAGTTTTGTTTTTGTTCCTAAGAGTAAGTCTCTTATTCCTAAAGTCACTTTAGGCACAGGATTTCAAAGTGTGAAATCCACATTTGTCTTTAGAAGGAAAAGGTAAGAATAATCAGAGTATAGCGGAAATAGATAAGAATGGATTAAGAGAAGTTTAGAAAAGAATCAGAGTAGCAAAGGTAAGTAGAGAATGGTTGTCCAGTTCTATCTAGGTCTCGTCCTACAGTCAACATTCCTCTGATACCACTTCTGTAACACCCGGATTTTAGGGGTCCAAAACCCGGGGTTAACATAAACACCAGGTATGCTGGGACCAAGTCTCATACATATGATGTATAGTGGCACAGGATCGAATGTCACAACTTTATATATATAAGGAGTTCTATACAAAATAAATAATTACATTATAAGGAGACAACGGTCCAGCAACCCCAAAGTTGACTGGGAGACGACGACCTAGACCTCTCACGAACTCATCGCAGCATCCTCCATGAGCATCATCCTGCAGTACCTGTTCTTGACCTGTGGTGTATGTGAGACAGCAAGAGTGAGCTCACATACGTTCATCGCTCAACAAGTTGTGGGGAATAATGTGCATGAACTCACCAAAGGTGGGAGCTCACGTGAAGTGTAAGGCTTACCAAAGAAGATGGTTAGAGCTGAGCATTGCTTTTAAAGTTGGTCAAAATTTTATTAGCAGTTACTAAGTATAAGTAAATACCAAACCCAATTAAGTAATAGAACAAGAGTAGCAACATCACCTGCAATGCAATGCATATGACAAATTGAATTTAGTTCCATAATTAACCATGTGAGGGTCCGAGCTGCTCATGACCGTGAGCACGGCTAGTATACCAGTTTTACACTCTGCAGAGGTTGCGCATCTTTACCCACAAGTCGTGTATCCCATGTCGCCAGGGTTTGCAAGGCCCTTAGACACTTCCGAGGTGAATGGCTAGGGATCCACTACGAGGCCTTTACAAAGTTCCACTAGCTTCCGAAAACCCGCTACAGTTTATAGGAAGATCCAGTGCAGGAATCCCTTGCTGGACCGCCATCGCAGCAAAATCCTCCCGAGGGCCTCCCTACACTGACCTCTCCCCTACTGCCCTTGCCCCTTTCGGGTAAGGTAGTCTTCCACTAGCTTTCCTAATTAATTAGCCAAGGGGTCCCATTCCTCCCTTGTGGTAGCACGGTTTTCCCGGGTGGTCGCTCCATGTTCCAATTAACATAATGATCTTATCGTGAACAGTAATAATAAACATATAATAAAAGTGTGATCATGAATAATATACCTTCATACCCAAAACCACATAAAGCACTAGCAAGTACTACCCAAAAAGTTCAGTGGTAAACAAGGTATAAAGATAGACAAACTAGGGTAACCTATTGGGTCCATCAAAATTAACCTATGCAGATCATTATGATTAATTAGAACATGGCTGGGTAAAAAGAAGTGATCAAGGGCACAACTTGCCTGGGACTTGAGATTCCAGGTACCAGGATGATCTTCAGATGACACGTGACCTCACGCTAGTCGTAGCAATACAAACAAGCAGTGTATAGGCAAAATTAACATCACACCAAACAAGTAAACAAATTACATAATAATAATCTACATATTGAAATAAGATCACAGGAACAAGAATTATTAATTTTGGAGTTATAGATTTTAAGTTATGAATTTCCTAAGGTTTAATGTAATTAAAATAGGATTGGATGATAAATTAATTTTCTAACTGAGTTCATGTCAAAACAGTGATACTAAATGATAAATAATATTATTATAAAATTATAGGAACTGGAATGGGCCAATTTGGACTTAATATGAATTTTCTAGGGATTAAACAAGCTTTAATAATTATTTTTACATTAAAAATCATTTTTGAAATGAATTTCTCTGCCACTGGTCTGCGCGCATGAAATCTGGAAAGTGCAGGGACTAATCCGCAAAAGTTCCTAAGACTCAGGCGAATCCCATGGTGGACGGCGGGTTGATATAAGTAAAGCGCAGGGTTTCTTTTAGAAAATGCACCGCCGAAGAGGTATGGATGGATTCTGGCCATTGGATCTCATTCCGATGGCCACGATTAGATGACTCTTTGGTGAACCGGTACGCCACCCAAGCCGTTGGATCAGAGATCCACGGTTTACATCTTAAATACACGCGATCGCCTTGGATCCGTCCGATCGAGATCTAACAGCCGCGGTGAATCGTTATCGCGCTTCTAATCGACACCGTCGATCACCCGACCGACGGTCCCCCGAGCGTCTTCACCCCATCGGCTGACTCACCGGCGGCGCAGAGCGCACCACGGCGAGGCATCGCCGACACGCTCCCAATCCAGTGCCCCCAACGTTTTATGGCACATGCACCCTGGCCAAAACAAAGAGGAGAAAAGGGCAAACACGATCAAGGGCATCATACCATGGATTGTGTACCCGTAAGCCTCAACACCGGCGTATGGCGGATTCGCGGCGGAGTACGATCTACGGCGAGAAATTGGTGGAGCACCGATCGACCGTTTTGCCGAATTGGTGGTTGGGTAGCTTCCATGCATCCCGCCGATTCTTCAGAGACACACGCCGAGGTCCCATCGATGCCCACCAACAAGAACGGTGGCGGCGGCATCATTACGACAGGGGGGTAGCGTTGGGTCACCATGTCGATTGCTCAAGCGCTGCTTGGTGGTTTTCGGGGCTCGGGATGAGGAGTAGGGCTGCCGAATTATATAGGCGTAGGGCACCCAAGGACGGGGGAGGTTTGGCCGGGGAGCTCGCCGTAGATTTTGTCGCGTCTGTTACAGCGAGCAGCCGAGTTAGAGGCTGTTGCGAGATACGCGGGGAAGATGGTTCTGACAGATGTGGCCCACGCGGCAGATGTACAACGCGAGACTGCGCGGGATGAGAGCGAAGCCGAGGCCATGGGCCCACCTGTCATCGGCTTGTAGATGGAACTGGGGATGCTGGGTGGGCTGCGCCCGCGTGGGGGAGGTGAGTGGGCCGGCCGAGGAGAATTTGGCCCAACATGTAGGTTTTCTATTTTCTTTTATATTTCCCCTTTTCTGTTTTATTTCTTTTGATTTCTTTTCAAATTCAAATTTCCTTTCAAATTTAAATCTGACACTGTGGCAAACTTGTCTTCAAATTTCCTTGCACATTTAAAGTACCAACTCCGAAAATATAATTCTGGGTATATTTTATGTAATTCTCTTATTCCTCTATTTCTTTTCTTACTTCTCTTTTTATCTCTAATTTTATTTCCAAATCCTATAATTGAGTTTGAATTAACTCCCTAATCCCCATCATTAATGTGCCCTTAGTAATATTATCAGTATTATTAAATATACAAGAAATCGAAGCTCCCACATGAGACATGATTTATTTTAGTGGTCTTACTCATTTGTTTTTCTCATATGTGATTATTACCATGTGATGATGAGTACGAGGAAATACATAGGTTGAGATGTACTCTTTTATTTTTATTTATTTATCATTATTTTTTTTTCTACAAATTGGGTGTTACACCAATTCATTCCTAGGATGACATCTATAGTTGTATCCTGGTTACCCATAACTATTAAATCAGCGAGGAACTCTATCCCCCTTATTTGGACTCTTGCACTAGGGCAAAATCTATCTGTTTGGGTTCTTCCACCAACTGAACTAACCCTCATAGGTGGATACATGGGTGCTACTGGTATATTATGTGATTCTACCCATGATGAGGTCACAAAAGAATGTGTTGCTCCAGTATCAAATAAGACATTTGCAGAATGGTACTCGACTAAAAATGTACCTAGTGCCACTCCTGGAGTTCCCTGGACTGTGTCGACCTCTAGGTGGTTCACCTTTTCATACTGGGCACGAGGTTGCCCACGATTGTTGCTTCCTTGCTGCATTGCATTCTGCCTGACTGGGGCATTGGGAGCTGGCTGCTGCTGAGCTGCTTTCTTTGGGCAATGATTCGCCCAATGGAGTTATTCACCATAGTGGAAACATGCACGACTTCCTCCTTGAGCTGGCACTGCTTGATTGTTCTGGTTGGTTGCTAGGGCAGGAAGACGTGCTGCCTGGTTGCTCTAACGCTGGTGTTGATTTTCTTCCTACTGGTTATTCTGATGGTACTGCTGCTGCTGCTGAGGAAACTGCCTCTGGTACTGCTACTGCTGGTTCTGACGCTGATGCTGATGCTGGTGACCTGGCTTGAATTGCTGAGGTGGGTTGCCTGAGTAGCGAGGACGACTGCTACTCCTAACCTGAGATCCACCAATCTTGCTTTTCTTGTCCTCCATCTCCCGACGCTTCCTTTCTGTCATGATTGCTCTGTCGATCAAATGCTAGAAGGTAGGGAAGGTGTGGTTCATCAGCTGATAGTGGACAGGGTCAACCAATCCTCTCAGGAAGCGGTACTGCCTCTTGGCATCCGTGTTGACATCATCTGGGGCATAACATGACAGCTGCAGAAACTTATCCATGTACTCACTAACGGACAGGGGACCTTGCTTCAGGGCGAGAAACTCCTCCTTCCTCACTATCATTAGTCCCTCGGGCACATGGTAGCGACGGAAGTTATCCCTGAACTCCTCCCAAGTGATGGCTTCAGGGTTAGCATGGGTGGCGAGGTAAGACTCCCACCAAGACTAGGCTGCTCCCCTCAGCTCTCAGGGACCGTACAACACCTTCTCTCGATCGTTGCACTGGGTCGTGTGCAACTCATGCTCCACGGTACGCAGCCAATCTTCTACATCCATGGGATCATCAGAGTGGGCAAAGACTGGGGGATGGTCCCTCATGAACTCTGCCAGCTTGTCTCTGGGCACTTGTGGCATCTGGACTTATCTTTGGCTTGTCTGCAGCCCTATCCCTAGGGATCCACCAGCTCCTCGTGATGGGGGACTCCTAGCTAATCATCAAGCAGGTCCGTGGGGAATGTAGCTGCAACGAGCCCAGGCTCGCAGCTTACCTCCTCCATGTAAGGAAGCTGGAGAAGGACTTCACAGCCCTGGAACTGCAACATGTTCCTCGGGTTGACAACTCAGTGGTAGATGAACTCTCCATGATGGCATAGACTTGGGCACCCATGCCCGAGGGCGTCTTCGAAAGACAACTGCTAAGACCTACCACCCAGCCTGCCGAACTAGGCGAAGGGGGTGAGTCTAGCACCTCGAAGCTAGCGGTCCCAATGGCGTTACATCTATAGAACCCACAAAGGATTGTGTGTGCTACAGGGGGTCCTGCCTACTCCTTAGCACCACAACTAGTATCTCAGAGTGGTCCCGATGCATGGATCTCCGAGATCTGGGACTACCTGAAGGAAAATATACTTCCTGAATATCATGTATCTGCAGAGTGCATAGTGCGGTTGGCTAAATGATACACAGTGGTAGAAGGGGATCTCTACTGCCATGGTGCCAACGGCATTTTCATGCGGTGCATTAATGAGGAGGAGGGCCGTGAGTTGCTCACGGAGATCCATGGAGGAGAGTGCGGAAGTCATTCCTCATCCCACACGCTGGTCGGTAAGGCCTTCCGACATGGCTTTTACTAGCCAACCGCCGTCCAGGATGCAGCTGAGATGGTAAAGTCCTGCAAGGCGTGTCAGTTCCATGCAAAGCAGATACACACACCAGCTCAGGCTCTGCAGATGATTCCACCCTCCTGGCCATTCGCCGTATGGGGGGTGGATATCCTGGGACCATTTCCGAGGGCCGTCGGCGGGTACCGTTTCCTCTTAGTCGCCATCGACAAGTTCACAAAGTGGCCAGAGGCCACCCCTGTGGTCAATATCACCCAGGGTGCTGCTGTTGCTTTCCTCAGGTCGATTGTCTGTAGATTTGGGGTCCCAAGCCGTATCATTACGGACAACGAGACCTAGTTTACAAGTCGGCTCTTCCAAGAGTATTGCGAGGGCATCGACACCCAACTCTGCTTTGCGTCTATGGCTCATCCCAGGAGCAACGACCAAGCAGAGAGGGTAAACGTAGAAATCCTTAGGGGACTCAAGACACACACCTATGACTGCTTGAAAAAACATGGTGCAAATTGGGTCAACAAGCTTCCGTCTGTACTGTGGGGGAACTAGACCACACCCAGCCGAGCTATCAGGGAGACCCCGTTCTTCCTAGTCTATGGGGTCGAAGCCTGCCTTCCCCCGAAAATCATTATGGGCTCCCCATGGGTCCAGTCTTTTGATGAGTCTATGCAGGAACAGCTATGGCGTGAGGACATGGACTTCATCAACGAGCACAGATGGCGAGCGGCTATCCGAAATGCATGGTACAACCAAGCGCTCAAGCGCTACCACCAACGGTTTGTGCATAGTAGGGAGCTCGAGGTCGGGGACCTAGTGAGAGCACCTAGAGGGGGGGGGGTGAATAGGTGATCCTGTAAAAACTTAAACTTAAAGCCACAAACTTGATTAAGTGTTAGAGCAATGAAGCCAAGTGGCTAGAGATGAGTTCTTGCAAAACACAATAACCACAAAGAGACCAACACAGAGAGGCACAATGGTTTATCCTGTGGTTCGGCCAAGTCCAACACTTGCCTACTCCACGTTGTGGCGTCCCAACGGACGAGGGTTGCACTCAACCCCTTTCAAGCGGTCCAAAGACCCACTTGAATACCACGGTGTTTTGCTTTCGTTTCACTATATCCCGCTTGCAAGGAATCTCCACAACTTGGAGCCTCTCGCCCTTACAATTTGATTTTCACAAAGAAACACGGAAGTAAGGGTGGGATGAGCAACACACACAAGACACAAAATCAGAGCAACAATACGCACACAAGTCACAACTTGAGCTCTCAACACAACTCGAAGAGTTCTCTACTCAAATGGAGCTCTAGTTGCTGTCACAAAGAATCAAATGCTCAAAAATGAAGTCTTGGTGCTTAGGAATGCTCAAGGGATGCTTGGTGTACTCCTCCATGCGCCTAGGGGTCCCTTTTATAGCCCCAAGGCAGCTAGGAGCCATTGAGAGCAATCCAGGAAGGCAATTCTTGCCTTCTGTCGACTGGCGCACCGGACACTGTCCGGTGCGGATTTCTTTCCTATTCTGGCGCAGCCGACCGTTGGAGACTTGGAGCCGTTGGCGCACCGGACACTGTCCAGTGCTCCCATCCGACCGTTGGCTCGGCCATGCGTCACGCGCGGATTGCGCGGCCGACCGTTGGCGCGCCCGACCGTTGGCTCACCGGACAGTCCGGTGACTCACGGGACAGTCCGGTGAATTATAGCTGTACGCTGTTGACTTGTTCCCGAGAGCGGCGACTTCACCGCAGCTGACTCACCGGACACTGTCCGGTGCACCACCGGATAGTCCGGTGATTTATAACCGTACGCCGCCGTCGAGACCCGAGAGCAGCCAGTTGACCAGATGCCAGCCTGGCGCACCGGACACTGTCCGGTGCACCCAGACTGAGCAGAGTCTTGGCTGCTCGAGCCAAGTCTTTCCAATTGCGATTTCTCTGATTCTAGCACTTAGACAAATATGTTAGTACATAAAAACCAATGTACTAAGTCTAGAATCATACCTTTGTGTTGACTTTGCACTTCTTCCACCATTTGGCATAGTATCACACTTAAACCATTTGTGTTGGCACTAGATCACCAAAATACTTAGAAATGACCCAAGGGCACATTTCCCTTTCAATCTCCCCCTTTTTGGTGATTTATGCCAACACAACAAAAAGCAACTAAAAGAAGTGCAACATCAATGCAAATAAGAACACAAATTTGTTTTGATTCAAATTTGGCATATTTGGATCATTCTTTGCCACCACTTGGTTTGTTTTTGCAAATCAAACTCAATTTCCTATCTCTAAGTCAAACACACTTGTTGAGGCACAGAGAGAGGTATTTCAAGAGAAATTGATCAAGAATTCAAAAACTCCCCCTTTTCCCATAATCAACCATTATCCCAACAAGAGACCAACTTTTGTCAATAAGAGACAATAAGAGTATTTTGACAAATCAAAAAGCTCTACTCTACTATTTTCAAAATTCTCAAGTGGTAGCTGATCCATTTCTTGCTTTGGCCTTATTTTCTCCCCCTTTGGCATCAAGCACCAAAACGGGATCAATCTCGGCCCTTAACCCCATTTCCTCACCAAAATCTTCAAATATGAGTTAAAAAGGCAATAAGGGTATTAAGATGAACTTGGAGTGAGTTACCCTCTCATCGGAGTGCAGTGGAAGTCTTGCATGGTCCAAGTTCACCTTTTCCCTTTCAATCCTCCTTTGAGGATAAATCAAGCAGGCTCAAACACATGGTTAGTCTCAAAGGGTCAAGTTGTAGCACATCTCCCCCTAAATATGTGCATCACTTGCAAATGGACTTTTGAGGTCCGGGGAGCGTTTGTACAACTTGAGCACCATAAATGAGCACCATAAATAAACAACAATATGCATAAAGGAACATGATCAAAGGCATAAACACATGTATGCTAAATCAATCCAAGTTCCGTGAATCTAGGACATTTAGCTCACTACGCTGTGACGGAACCTCCCAAGTAATTAGGCCCACCTACAGTTGTCCTTGTCCAACGGACCTCAGACAACCCTATAGGTGCCCCTAAACTACTTGACAAGCTCGGTATCTTTCCTTACTGTTGGGGGCTTGTTCTCAAATGCTAAGAGTTAAGAACAAGGCAACACAGAAAATGTTAAATGTTAAAGTCCTTCGTCCTCCATCACCTTATATCCCTTCGAGATATAAAGAATTTCGGACGAAGGTTACGAAGGGCGTACCTTCGTAAACATAATAACGAGGGGCGAAGTCATATAAATCATGAAGTATAAAATAAACATTCAAACGTTATCATAGAATCATTTCCATCTTTACTAATACGAACGAATATAAATGATTTCAAATTACAAATGTACCTTCGATCCTGAGGAAGGTGAGAATACAAGCGTGATGCGAAGGCAAATGACAGGTTCGCGTGAACAGTACAGAGGTACTGTTCATCTATTTATAGGCACAGGTCGCAGCCTGTGACAAATTACAATTATGCCCCTTACAAAAGTTTACAACATTGACTCAGACCTCTATGGATAAAAAGGTCATTCTATCTCTATGTCGGTTTGTAACGCCGAAGCTTCCATGAAAAGGAACCTTCGGCCATCTCTTGGAGACGACTTTCAGCCGAAGCTGCTTCTTCGTGTGAGACCTTCGGCGCACCGAAGCACGACCCCAACAGTAGCCCCTTTCGCGGTGCTAGATCGTTTTTCGTAACGAGCTTGACCCGTGAAAAAAGCCTCTTCAGCTTCGGGAAGCCGAAGGTCCAAAAAACACCTTCCCTGAGCTCGTTGCGGAGAAACGATCCGGCTTCCGAGTGCGTACCAGGCCCACCTTGCAGAGTTACTGTTTGATCTTTGCGGTCCACTGCACAGCGAGTTCGAGTGACTGCCCGCTTGGTGTAAAAAATCCTGCCGCTTCGCCTTCTTACCTGCAGCACTATATAAACAGACGGGTAGGTGTGAAGTTACCACAGCATTCATTGCTATTTGCACTGTTGTGCTGCCAAAATTTTGAACTATAGCCGAAGCTTGATTCTCAGAATCGAACGAAGGTCCATCTTGACGTCTGCTTCGTCAGAAAGAAGAGCTTCGGGAGAAAAGAAAGAAGAAAAAAGTATCTGACTTTCCCAAACTCAGAATCAAATGGCGAGAGTGCGATCTACTGCCAAAGTTGTACGTGAGGGAGACGAAGCCGAAGGTTCGGATACTGTGCCCATCTCCGAAGCGATGCAGCGTTCCGGTCTAGTGACTGCGGAAGAAATGCCCAGTGCTGCAGCAAACCCAACAACCGCCGAAGGAGAAGAAGAAAACATTGAAGGGACTGATCCCGAAGATGACTACCGTATTGCCATGCCTAGCAAGCCCAGTCACCTAGATTTTGGGAAATCAACTGTTTCAAAGGCTGACCTTTCGAAGATGGTGAAAGCAGGTTTTTTTAATGAAGATCAGAAGAAGCTGCTTCGCTTCGGGGGGAAGAAACCACCCCGAAGCCAGAGAAGGACGAGATTGTCATTTTCAAGAGCTTTTTAAAGGCTGGGCTGAGATTCCCTCTTCATAAGATTATCGCGGAGATACTGAAGAGGTTTGGTATCTACTTTCATCAATTGACTCCTAACGCAATCGTTAGGCTCAATGTTTATATCTGGGCCCTCCGAAGCCAAGCTGTGGAACCGTTTGCCGACAGCTTCTGCCGAGTTCACGAATTACATTACCAAACAAAGGCCAGAAAAGATGGGCTACATGATAATTTCGGTTGCTATAATTTTGCCTACCGGAAGACAACAAAGTGTCCTGTCATCAGCTACCGAAGCAAATGGCCAGCAGGCTGGAAATCTGAGTGGTTTTATGTAAAAGTTGACGAAGACAAAGAAAAATTGGTTCAAAGCCCTCTGGATTTAATCTTTGGAGAGACAAGGCCACGATGCCACATCGGCAGGCTAGAAGGTCCCACCTGGGCTGCTCTGGGTGAATTTGAAATTATTTCAGAACATATTGGCACCAGGGATCTAGTTTAGGAATTCTTGGCATTCAGAGTTTTCCCTACTCTAAAAGAGTGGGAAATGCCGAAGCTGGAGGGAGAGAAGAAGAAGGGGGAGCTTGTCCGGCTTCCTTATCATTTCAAGTTTAAGAAGTACTTTAAAAAACCATGCAAAGAGTGGTTAGACACAGTTGAGGTGATGTGCAATGAAATCCTGGGGAATTACTCCAAAAAAGAGGATCAACTAATGACAGCGGCCTTCGGCGCCCGACCGAAGCGAAGGCTGAACCGAGTGCTTGATGCCCTGGGCTTCGAGTACCCAGACTATGAGCAGTTGAACAAGGGTGCCGAGGGCCACAAAAGAAAAAGAGTGGCCGAAACTCTGACCAAAGATGAAGAACGACCAGCAACAGAGAAGAAAATTCCCAAGAAAAGAAAAATATCAACTCCGAAGCGAAAAATATCCGAAGAAGAGGGGACCCCCACACCACCTTCTACCAGCGACGTGGAGGAAATTTTAAAGGTAATGACTGAACCCATGCCCACGAAGCTAAGTCCATTAGGGCTCCAACTGACGAAGCTTTTTCAAAAGGTTGACGAGCCGGATCAAACGAAGATAAGCAAACCCAAGCGGCAAAGAATTATTGCGGTAACTGAAGTTATCGACAAGACGCCGCCTAGGGCGTCAATTCAGGAAACACCAGCTGTCGAAGGCACCACAAACGTCGAAGTCGCACCTTCGGAGGTCGCGGCTGCCGAAGCCGCTACAGCCGAAGATGTAAACTTAGAAACTACCATTGAGGACATTGACAAAATCTTGCAAGACATGGCTGCAGAAGAAGCTGGCACTGCTGCCGAAAAAACCATGGCCACAGTGCCTGGGAAGGGGAAAGAAATAGCCGAGGACACTTCGGACGACGAAGCCTACACATTCCAAAATTTAATTGGGCAAAAACTGTCGAAGGCTGAAATGGAAGAACTTAAGGACTATGCCAAATCTTGTGGCTACAAACCAGGAGCTCTCCTATTTGGAGGTGTGGACGATGAAAAATTAGGCTGCATTCGAGACCAAACTGGAGCTAAGGTAATCGGTACTCTATCAAAGAGTATCGGTTTTCCGAAGCTAGAGACAGACATCAGCCGCTACCGACGACAACATATCGTCGGCAGCTTATTTTACTCCAACTTCAAGGTAAACAACCTTTTCTCTGGTTTTTATTGCTTGTCAATAATGAAAATGTTACCAACGTAAGTTGTTTCTGTGCAGAGCATGCTACTGAGCAAAGCTCTGAAGATGCAGCAAGATTTGGAGGACAAAAAACACGAAGCTATAATTGAAAACTTAGAAAGCAAGATAAAAGAACAATCTGCCATCATTGAAAAGAAAGACTTCGAGCTCCAATCAACCGAAGGCTTGCTGGCTGAGACTGAGGCTAAAGTATCAGAGTTGAATTCGAAGCTTATCAGTCAATCAAAACAATTCGATCAGGAGAAGCTAGAGCTTAATTCGAAGCTTGAAGCCGAAGTCCAGACCAGCTCAGAGTTGAAGAAATCGTTAACAAGCCTTCAAGACAAATGCTTGAAATTTGGCAATAATTGTATTGGACGATTAAAAAAGATATTTTACTCTGTTGGAGCCAGCAGCGGGAAATTTAACCCTTCAGCGGAAAATTTACCACAGGCCTTCGATCATATTGAAGCTGAAATCGAAGAACTTGACGAAGTTATAGCCGGGCACGGCGACTTCTGTGCCTGGGTAGCTTCTCGGGGTACCGCTGCTGCATTCCTGAAGGCCGGCTGCGAGCATGGAAAAATTGTCAACAGGCCCAACTTCACCCTATCTCCATCAATCCTGGATGATATACCTGACCTCGCCCGAAGCATCTCAAATAGATTTATAAAAATGATATGGACAAAAGGCGGGCGGGAGAAGGCTGGAGACGAAGCCCGAAGTCATCTTGAACCAGTAAGAAATGATACTTCGTACTTACCTTTTCCTTTGCACTTGATTTTTACTCACGATTCCTTGATTTATGTAGGATGACAAAGGTGAAGATGATGCTTAAGTTATGTCGCCGAAGCTGTCGCCGAAGCTGAAGCTTAATGAAGATCAGTAGAAATGTACTATAGGAAAAAACTCAGGATACTTTTGTAACAAGTTTTGTAAATACAATTGAACTGTTCTCAAGGAACTTTGTACATACCTTGTAGTATATTCTTACCCTTCTACTAGGGTGCTTTGATGTGAACGAAATCAGTATTTTGAGCCGAAAGCGAAAAAACACCTTCCCTTCTTTTCGTACACAACGAAGCATAGAATACCACTTCTCCCTTCTGCCGAAGCTTTTCTTTTACACAACGATTCATAAAAAGCCACTTCTCTTTTTTGCCGAAGCAACCACTTTGGTACATAAATGCTATGAATGAATGCTTATGTGTGCAAATGCCATGATGTAATGTAATGTGCGAATGAATGTCCGAAGCGTATGTCCGAAGCCACACTCATCCATTATTCCCTTAGGAACAACCACGCATCAGCTCTGCATTCCCTTAGGAACGACTTTGGAGCTTCTTCGCCTTTTACTTAGGCAGTATCAGCGTTGACTTTTCGCTGTAAGCTCTGCATCCCCTTAGGGACGTCTTTGGAGCTTCTTCGCCTTTTACTTAGGCGGTATCAGCGTTGACTTTTCGCTGTAAGCTCTGCATCCCCTTAGGGACGTCTTTGGAGCTTCTTCGCCTTTTACTTTCGGCGGAATCAGAGCTCTGCATCCCCTTAGGGACGTCTTTGGAGCTTTTTCTCTTTTTCAGTTTCGGCACTCGATGGTGCGCTCTCGGCTTTTACATTTACATTCTTTGGGGGATTTTGCTCTTATAAAACTAAAAAGGAAAATTACATATGATGGCCCCATTAAAAACCTTTCTCCCCCTTTAGAAAGGAAAAGGGTGCCATGAAAAAGAAAAGAAAAAACATAAAAAATTACATCGAGTTATACATAAAATCGCCGAAGCTCATCCGCATTCCAAGATCTTGGAATTTGATTGCCATCCATGTCCTTCAATCTGTACGAACCAGGCCTTGACGAAGATGCTACTAAGAAAGGCCCTTCCCATTTCAATTGTAGCTTGCCCACTGTATCTGGGTTGGCCACTCTCCGAAGCACTAAATGCCCTGGCTCAATATTTTTTAGCCGGACCTTTCTATCTCGCCATTTGATTGTTTCAGCTTGATATTTATTGATATTCTCCACGGCCTGAAGCCTGATCCCTTCTAAGGCATCTTTTTCCACAAGACAAGCATCTTCGGCACCTGATTCTGCCGAAGCTACCACTCTTATTGATCCAGCTTTAGCTTCTTCCGGAGTTATTGCTTCGTCACCAAATAACAACTTAAATGGGGTAAAGCCTGTAGACCTTGATGTTGTTGTATTGTGGCTCCACACCACTTTGGTCAACTGATCTGGCCACTTTCCCCTAGGTTGATTGAAGATTAACTTCATTATTCCTGTCATTATGATGCCGTTGGCCCTTTCAACAAGCCCATTCGACTCCGGATGCCTGACTGATGCAAAATGGATCTTCGTTCCAATTTGATCACAGAAATTTCTGAAATCTTCGGAGTCGAACTGTGTTCCATTATCTACAGTGATGGCCTTCGGCACTCCGAAGCGACAGACAATGTTCTGCCAGAAAAATTTTTGGACAGTGGCCGAAGTTATCGTGGCTAATGGCTTCGCCTCAATCCACTTGGAAAAATACTCCACAGCCACTATAACATATTTCAGATTGCCTTGAGCCGGTGGTAATGGACCCAGCAAGTCGAGGCCCCACCTTTGCAATGGCCAGATGGGCTGTATCAGCTGTGTCAAAGACAAAGGTTGCTTTTGATCTCTTGCACATTTCTGACAACCTTCGCACTTTTGAACCAACTCCGCTGCATCCGAAGCTGCCTTCGGCCAATAAAACCCTTGGCGAAAAACTTTTCCAAGTAACGGCCTGGATCCGATGTGGGATCCACATAGGCCTGCATGTATCTCTTTCATCAATTCTATACCTTCGGCTCTAGATAAGCACTTGAGCAGCGGGGCACAAACTCCACGCTTGTATAATTCCCCTTCTATCATGATATACGGACGAGCTCTTGCCTCTATTCTTTTATTATAAGCTTCATCATCTGATAGGAAGTTACCCTGAAGGTAAGAGATTATTTCAGTTCTCCAATCTTCACTGTACACAGGAGAAATGTTAAGGACTGCTCTTTCAAGTAGCTCCACTGAAGGTGCCTTTATTGTTTCGAAAAACACATCCGAAGGTAGCGGCAGCCCCTGTGCTGCAGACTTGGCCAACAAATCAGCATGCTCATTTTGTCCTCGAGGGATATTCTTAACAGAAAATCCTTCGAAGGAAGCTTCGATCCTTCGGACCGTGTCTAGGTATTTTTCAAGCTTCGGGTCTTTAGCCTTGCAACTTTTGTCAATATGACCCGAAACAACCTGGGAATCAGTTTTAAGAATCGCCCTTCTGATTCCCATTGCCTTTAGTTTCCGAAGACCCAGGAGCAGGGCTTCGTACTCAGTTATATTATTTGTGCAGCTGAAGTCAAGTCTTGCTGCATAGCAAGTTTTAACCTTGGATGGTGAGACCAGCACAGCAGCTGCACCTGCTCCGAAGGTTCCCCAAGAGCCATCACAAAACACTGTCCATACTTCGGCATCTTTATTCGCTTCTTCGTCCTGAGCCCCTGGCGTCCAGTCGGCAATGAAATCTGCCAATGCTTGAGACTGGATTGAGGATCTATGCACATAATCAATGTAAAATTCATTGAGCTCCGCAGCCCATTTTCCAATCCGGCCAGTAGCTTCTCTATTTCTCATGATATCCTTCAACGGCTGCGAAGAAGGAACAATAATATTGTATGCCTGAAAATAATGCCGAAGCTTCCTGGATGCCATTAAAACGGCATACAATACCTTCTCCAGCTCTGTATAATTTTTCTTTGAGACACTAAGGACCTCAGATACAAAATATACTGGGACCTGCTTCTTGACTTGTCCATCAAACTTCTCCTGGACAAGTGCCGCACTCACTGCTGAGTGCGAAGCTGCCACATATAACAACAGAGGAGCCCCTGGCGTTGGTGGAGTTAATGTTGTGAGATCTATTAAGTATTGCTTCAGCTCTTCGAAGGCTTTTTGTTGACTTGGGCCCCATTGAAAGACTTCAGCTGACTTCAGCACCTCGAAGAATGGTAAGTTTCTTTCTGCTGATCTGGATATAAATCTGTTGAGAGATGCCAGCCTTCCTGTCAATCTTTGGGCCCCCTTTCTTGTGGTTGGTGGCTCCATTCGAAGTATAGCTTCGATTTTATTTGGATTAGCTTCGATTCCCTTTGTTGAAACCAAGCATCCAAGAAATTTGCCCTTCTTCACTCCGAAGACACATTTTTCTGGATTCAGCTTCAGACCAGCTTGTCTGAAGCTGGCGAAGGTCTCCTGCAGGTCAGCAATATGATTTTCCTGCTTCGTGGTTTTTACAATAATGTCATCGACATAAGTCAACACATTTCTGCCTATCTGAGACTGGAGAACCTTCGCTGTCATTCGGCTGAAACTTCCTCCGGCATTTTTGAGCCCCTCAGGCATCCGAAGATAGCAATATGTACCACTTGGGGTTATGAAGCTAGTTTTTGGCTCATCTTCCTTCTTCATCCAAATTTGATGATAGCCTGAGTAGCAGTCTAGGAGACTCATGAGCTCTGAAGAAGCTGCTGCATCAACTAAAGAGTCTATCCTTGGCAACGGGAATTCATCCTTCGGACAAGCCTTGTTGAGATCTGTGAAATCAATACACATTCTCCATTTGCCATTGGCCTTCTTCACCATAACAGTGTTAGCTAGCCACTCTGGATACTTCACTTCTCTGATAACTCCTGCACTGAGAAGTCTTTTTACTTCATTGCGAGCCCCTTCGGCCTTGTCATCAGACATTTTCCGAAGCCTCTGCTTTCGGGGTCTGAAGGATGGGTCAACATTGAGCGAATGTTCAATAACATCCCGATTCACTCCACAGAGATCATTGGCTGACCATGCAAAAACATCTTTGTTGTTGAATAAAAACCTTATCAAGGTTTTCTCCTGGTCTTCAGATAATTGCGAGCCCAATAGCACCTTCTGCTCTGCTATGTCTTCACACAATAACATGGGCTTCGGCTGATCTGCCGAAGCTGCCTTCTCCCTCCTGAATTTGTACTGTTCACAAGCTTCAGCTCCATCTATGTTATGGATTGCCTTGGAGTCAGTCCAGCTTCCTTCGGCCCTTCTAGCAGCTTCCTGGCTTCCATGAATAGCAATAGGCCCTTGGTCCGAAGGTATCTTCATGCAGAGATAAGCTGGGTGAAGAATTGCTTCGAAGGCATTAAGAGTACCACGGCCGATGATAGCATTGTAAGGATACTCCATGTCAACAATATCAAACACAATTTGCTCAGTCCTTGTGTTGTTGACAAATCCGAAGGTTACCGGCATGGTAATCTTCCCAAGTGCTACAATCTGCCGCCCTCCGAAGCCACAAAGGGGGTGCGTAGCATCATGAATCTTGTCTTCAGGCTCTTGCATTTGTCTGAAGGCTTTAGCAAATATAATGTCAGCTGCACTGCCTGTATCAACTAGAACATTGTGGACCAGAAATCCTTTGATCACGCAAGAGATAACCATGGCATCATTGTGGGGATAATCCTTAAGCTGAAGGTCTTCCTGAGAGAAGGTAATTGGAATATGGGACCATTTTGACTTGATGAAGGGTCCCTGCACTCCAACATGCTGCACCCTTCTCTGAGCCTCCTTCTTCTGCTTCTTGTTAGCCGGCTCTGAGCAAGAACCGCCTGTTATCGGGAGCACCAGCTTCGAAGCCGAAGCAGCTCCAGCTTGATTGTTGAACGAAGCCATCAGCTCAGAAAAGTGGAAGTGAGTTCACCGGAGGTGGGCGCCAATGTTGGGGGCTTGTTCTCAAATGCTAAGAGTTAAGAACAAGGCAACACAGAAAATGTTAAATGTTAAAGTCCTTCGTCCTCCATCACCTTATATCCCTTCGAGATATAAAGAATTTCGGACGAAGGTTACGAAGGGCGTACCTTCGTAAACATAATAACGAGGGGCGAAGTCATATAAATCATGAAGTATAAAATAAACATTCAAACGTTATCATAGAATCATTTCCATCTTTACTAATACGAACGAATATAAATGATTTCAAATTACAAATGTACCTTCGATCCTGAGGAAGGTGAGAATACAAGCGTGATGCGAAGGCAAATGACAGGTTCGCGTGAACAGTACAGAGGTACTGTTCATCTATTTATAGGCACAGGTCGCAGCCTGTGACAAATTACAATTATGCCCCTTACAAAAGTTTACAACATTGACTCAGACCTCTATGGATAAAAAGGTCATTCTATCTCTATGTCGGTTTGTAACGCCGAAGCTTCCATGAAAAGGAACCTTCGGCCATCTCTTGGAGACGACTTTCAGCCGAAGCTGCTTCTTCGTGTGAGACCTTCGGCGCACCGAAGCACGACCCCAACACTTACCTTTCCAGGAACGTCTCACCGTCTTGCAGACATTACAGAACATCAGAGATAAAGAAATGTGGAAGCGATTACATAACTTACATTTATTAAAGAGTAAGATCGAGTTGTTTATTACAGACTAGGAATATAAACGAGTGCAGAGTAATATTATTACACATACCAAGGGAGGTAAAAACTCCTCCCGACGGTTATTACACAAAAGTCTTAATGGAGGATCCTTTCCTCCCGTGCTTCACTCTTGCTTATCTTCATTAGGAACCACCTTGGTACAGAAGCAACAAAACTCTGCTGCTTCCTCACCTAAAAACAACAAGGGGATAAACCCTGAGTATGGAATTACTCAGCAAGTCTTACCCGACTAAGGAAAAGACTCTCAAGGGTATGCTGGCTAGAGGGATTCAAGGAGTGGCTTATCAAGAATCAAAGACTCTATTTTGCAGAAAAGCTTACTACGAGTGAATCCTTAAAATCCAATTTTATTGTCAGGTTAAGTAAAATTACCTGCAGCTAGAGTTCTTTCTACCCTAGATCAATCACTTTACCTGCACTAGCCAATTTTCTTATCAACCCTTCAACTCTACTGGATTTCTACGTGTAAGTCAGTGGCCAAGTCTCCATAACCGCGGAGGTACGGCGATCCGAATCGATTATACTCAGCTGAGGATCTCCGATCACACGACATATGTAGCACTTAACCCTTGCATATGTCAACCCGCCACCGAGTTTCTTAAGACCAGATCAGGTTCACGCAAACCGAGAGCACAGATACACCACCGTCCAGCCTCTTGCCACGGTGGGTACACGCTACTCCCGCCACCGCTCCACGCCCATTTCGTGTTATCTTATTCTGGCCTTAGTCCACCCGAGGCAAAGCTTACCCATGATGAGGCATGTGACCAGTTAAAGGGTCCTCGGTCAGCAGGCTTACATCGAGACGGCCCTTAATCGACTCAGACGGAGACACTACACCGAGACTCTCTTTCTCGTGCAAGTCACCCGCCCGGTCTCAGCTTAATCATTAACCCCAAAGGTTGGTACCTGGTAGAGGTACATCTTTTCCAATGTTGAATCCATCAAGGCCTTTGACAGATTCACCATCAAGTTTTATTTTGAAAACAACCCTCCCACTTTGCCAAACATCTTTTGTAAAACAAATCCTTTTGTTTGCTAGAGCAACACTAAGCATAACAAAACCTTTTGTAAAACAGGGTATCAAGGAAGGTAATCAAGTTCCAAGGAAAGTAATGCAGGAATTGTTTTAGCAATCAACACCTATCACCTAGTGCATCAAACAAGTGAGAAAGATTTAAAACACAAGGGGGTGGCAAATGCACCGGGGCTTGCCTTTGTTAACAGGTGAGTCTGGCTCGGATCCGCAAATATCAAAGTAGAAGCAGTTGCCTGCTTGAGAATCCGAGGGTGGTGGTGTCCTTTCTTCGGTGACTTCCTCTTCTTCTTCGTGTTCTAACATAACCATATATGTGTATAAGAATGGATGCCATGGGATGCTCATGAGGGTGCAAAGATAATATAAACTTATTATCTAAGTCTTGAATACAACTTTCCTTCACGGTACTCCGAGAACTTAGGGTTTCCGGGGTCAGTAAAGGAGTTCATAGGGCAGGGGGGGTGTTTTGGGTTCTAATTATCAAACATGGTCCAAATCAACTCAAATTCCACCCAAGGCTTCTAAATAATATGAGGAACTCATATAAAAATTTTGAGCATTTTTGGGATTACTATTTATCTTTTAAAAATCCCTAACTAATACCTTCAACTACTTTAAATGCCCTAAAATTTCTTATTTCCACTAAAAATCACAAAACAATTTTTATTAAATTCTAGGGAAAATAAGAAACCTAGGAAAATTGGTTTCACAATTTTATCATTTTTCTACTGTTTTCTATAATTGTTTTAACTCTGGGGTAAAAAGAAAAAGAAAAGCTTATGAATAGTACTGGGCAATATCTGGCCCAAACGGCCCAGTAACACAGGGAAAGCGCGCGTGTGCGCCCGCGCCCTGGCGGCTTTGCAAAAAGGGCCTCGGGGTTTTATCTATCTGGAGACAGGTTCTTCTACTGTTTTGATGTGTCGCTGACAAATCACAGAAAGGCCCTTCCCCTTCTGTTTCTTTACCCGGTACGTCCTCGACGACGGCAGCGCACGGAGGAACTCCAGCGAGCCACTGCACCGGCCGATTGAGGCGATGACCGGCGCACCCGAGCGACGGACACCAAATCCAAGCTACCCCGAGTAATTCCCCCAAGTTAATTGCACAATTGGTGCCCTATTCTAGCCTGCCCACGAGAACCGCGAAGACCATGATCGTTTGATCGTGTTCCCGACGAGTGGGGGTCTCTGAGTTTAGATTGGAGGCTCGGTAAGCATCACAGGGTGACAAGAGTGCTCAAACTAGGGAGAGTGAGGGCTGAACGGACCTAGAAAGGGCTGGCCGCGGTGAGCAGTTTCTTGCGGTGGCGGAAACTTGATTTGGGGAGAACTCCAAATTCGCGGATTCCAGTGAATGACCGTGGCTGATTCGTGGTGGCTGGACAGCTTACTAGCCTACGGAGTTCGGGGAGGGGTCAATTTATGGTACTAGCGGCCGGTGGTCGCAAAATTTTGAGCAAGACGTGCAGCGGCCGGAGGTGGAGAAGAACATTGGGCGCGGTGAATACGTGGCTAGAGGCGTGGCGGTTACTCCGGTGATCCACGGAGAGCGAGGGTAAGTCGCGGTGGTGCGGTGGAAAGTGAGAGCCACGCGGCGCATGGCCGGGAGGCGGCGATCGCCGGCGTGTTAATCCGCTCAGCCGCAAAGAGGATAAGGAAGCCACGGTGATGTCGCCGGAGCGACCTCCAGCTCACCGTCGGCGAGGGGCTTCTACCGCACAATGTAATCCACCCACCCCGAGCACGAATCTAACAGCGGTGGCGTGAATCACGGTGGAGGTCGTTGGCGGTGGGATTTTTCTGCGACCGATCTAATCCTCTGGGTATTGTACCATCGCGCTGCTCCATCAGAGCTTCTGACAGTCAATATTTGGGCTCAATTATCTCTAAATTTTACTTGTCAACTCGCCCAAGTCTCTGCATCAAAATTGTAATGCTACTTACCAGCTACAAATCGATTATAGGGATTACACTTATTGGAGCACTCGATCAAGGTCAAACTGGCTCTCAAACTTGGGTCAAAGTCACTGTCCATTTGAAGTTCAGTCTATACCAGCCTGATAGTCCAACTTTGGGCATGATTTTCTTCCAATTTTGCACAAGAACATGGCTTGCACTCTCAAGCAAACTTGTTCTCCTATAATTGGGCTACAATTTTGATGTGGTGACCTAGGGCAAAAACCCTATATTTTAAAAGATACAGGGCTCCAAAGTTGAGCCAAAACTCTGAAATTTCAGACTTAGAATAGAACCAAATTGAGGTCCATTTTGCATTCAAGTCCAAAACTCAACATTTGGCTTTCAAGTCCACACATTTGTGAACCAAAGGACTTAAGAAACTTATTTGACTTGGTTTTTGCACTTTAGTCCAAAAGTGGACTAATTTTGCACGTAGGCCCCTAGGTTTTAGTTTTAGGGTTTTCCAGGGTTCTAATTGAGAGTTTTGGTATCCCAGGGGTATAAATGTGACTCAACTTTGTTTGTAGGGATATTTTATGACTCTTTCCCTAAAGTCTTTAGGTTTTCTCATCTTGGGTTAGGTCTTACCCCTTCAATCCCTGTTTAGGGTTAGGTCCCCTATCCAGGGTCCTATTTGCAAAGACACTTAAGCAATACAACTTGTTTGAAAATTTTACCTAGTGAATGCACTCTAGGTGTGTCAAACATATGCAATGTCAATGCTTATGATCCCATGCTCAAGTTACAGTAACACCAGGGGTGTTACATCCTTCCCCCCATAAAAGAATCTCGTCCCGAGATTTAAAGTCCTAGGGTGAGTAATGGAAAAGGAAATGCTTCATATTTGTATTTCCTTATTTTTGGTACAAGGCATGGGTGGTGTGGGGGTTCACTCCTTTATTGCAATAACTATATATACTTTACAAATTACATGAGGCTAGAAAGCCTGGGAAATTCTTGTCTAAAAAGTCTTGAGTTTCCCACGTAGCCTCTTCCTCAGAATGTTGGTTCCATTGTATCTTATAGAACTTGAGAGTCTTTCTCCGGGTAACCCTGTCCTTTTGATCCAGAACTCGAATAGGATGTTCCGAGTATGTTAGATCTGGTTCCAGGACAACATCTGTCACTTCAATGGTTCGATCGGGAACCCGAAGGCACTTCTTCAATTGCGATACATGGAACACATTATGTACAACAGACAATGTTTCGGGAAGTTGAAGTCGATACGCCACTGGCCCATATCTTTGAAGGATAGGAAATGGACCAATGTACCTGGGTGCAAGCTTTCCTTTTATCTCGAAACGCGATACTCCCTTCATTGGTGAAACCTTCAAGTAAACATAGTCCCCTTCAAGAAAATACAAGGGCAGTCGCCGTTTGTCTACATAGCTCTTCTGTCGAGCTTGGGCTTTCTGCAGATTATGAATAACTTTCTGAACCTTTTCCTCGACCTCTTTCACTATGTCAGGCCTAAAGAAATACCTTTCTCCAGGTTCAGACCAATTTAGCGGAGTTCGACACCGTCGCCCATATAAAGCTTCAAAAGGTGCCATCTTGATACTTTCTTGATAACTATTATTGTATGAAAACTCCGCCAAAGGTAAACATTCATCCCATTTTGGTGAGAAATCCAGGACACATGCTCGCAACATATCTTCAAGTACTTGATTAATTCTCTCAGTCTGTCCACTGGTTTGTGGATGATATGCCGAACTATGGAGCAACTTAGTACCCAAGGATTTGTGAAGTGCTTCCCAAAACTTGGCTACAAATTGGGGTCCACGATCCGACACAATGGTCTTTGGAACACCATGCAGACTAAGAATACGAGCAATGTACAATTGGGCGTAGACAGTAACTGGGGAATCTGTCTTGACCGGCAAAAAGTGAGCAATCTTCGTAAGCCGATCAATTATGACCCAGATAGAATCATACCCTTTTGCAGTCCTGGGCAATCCCACGATAAAGTCCATACTTATATCTTCCCATTTCCATGTTGGGATCGGCAAAGATTGTAATGGACCAGCAGTTTTTATGTGTATGGCCTTGACACGTCTGCAAGTGTCACACTTAGCCACATAGCGTGCAATTTCGATCTTCATCTTTGTCCACCAGTAATGTTGCTTCAAGTCTTGGTACATCTTAGTGCTTCTGGGATGAATAGAATAGCGACTAAGATGTGCTTCATCTAAGATTTGCTGGCGGAGTTCTTCATCCTTTGGCACTACTATGCGGTTTTTAAACCATATCACACCTTGATCATCTTCCTTGAAACATTTGGCTGTTCCAGCCCTTATCTTCTCTCGTATGTGCTTCATACCCAGATTATCCTTTTGAGCATCAATTATCCTTTGCAAAATAATTGACTCAAGCTTTAACTGATTCAGAGTCCCTTGTTGGATTATCCCCAGGTTTAACTTTTCCATCTCTTGACATAAAGTGTTGTCAGAGGTCTTCACCATAAGACAGTGGCAGGAAGCCTTACGGCTTAGTGCATCTGCCACCACATTGGCTTTGCCTGGGTGATAATGGATTTCCAGTTCATAGTCCTTAATAAGCTCAAGCCATCGTCTTTGCCTCATATTTAATTCTGACTGGGTGAAGATGTACTTCAAACTTTTATGATCTGTATAAATATGACAGATATTTCCCAGCAGATAGTGACGCCAAATTTTCAGGGCATGAACCACAGCAGCTAGCTCCAGATCATGAGTTGGGTAATGCTCCTCATGTAGGCGCAGCTGCCTTGAAGCATATGCAATTACTTGGCCCTCTTGCATTAATACACAGCCGAGTCCACTACCTGACGCATCACAATATACATCAAAAGGCTTGGTGATGTCCGGTTGAGCCAATACCGGAGCAGTGGTTAATAATGTCTTCAATTGCTCAAAGGCTTTATTACACTTAGAAGACCAATTGAACTTAATGTCATTCTTCAATAAACTTGTGATTGGCTTCACAAGCTTAGAAAAATCTGGTATGAATCTGCGATAATATCCCGCTAGTCCAAGAAAACTCCGGACTTGGTGAACAGTGGTTGGGGGTTTCCACTCCAGAATATCTTTGACTTTGCTAGGATCTACCGCAATCCCTTTGGCCGATAACACGTGCCCAAAAAATTGAATTTCCTCCAGCTAGAACGCGCACTTGCTGAACTTGGCATAAAGCTGATGTTCCCTCAGGCGCGTCAATACAATCCGTAGATGTTGAGCATGCTCCTCTTCATTTTTAGAATATATCAAGATATCGTCGATGAAGACCACCACGAACTTGTCCAACTCGGGCATGAACATCGAGTTCATCAAATAGGTGAAGTGGGCAGGAGCATTTGTGAGCCCGAAAGACATTACCAGGTATTCAAACAATCCGTACCGCGTAGTAAACGCGGTCTTCGGTATATCCTCGGGCCGAATACGGATTTGATGATAGCCCGACCTGAGATCAATTTTGGAAAATACCCTTGCTCCAGTCAGTTGATCAAATAAGATGTCGATCCTTGGAAGAGGGTACTTATTCTTGATGGTGACCTCATTCAGGGGTCGATAATCCACGCACATTCGTAAGGTTTGATCGTTCTTCTTAACAAAAATGGCGGGACAACCCCATGGAGACGAGCTTGGCCGGATGAATCCCTTATTCAGTAGATCTTGTAATTGAATCTTCAATTCTGCCAACTCATTAGAGGGCATACGGTACGATCTTCGAGAGATGGGAGCCGTACCGGGCTTTAGCTCAATTACAAATTCTACATCTCTTTCAGGGGGCAGTCCAGGCAAATCTTCCAGAAATACATCTGGAAACTCACATACTACCGGAATATCCTTGATTTCCGGTACAATGGCTTCGTATACTCTACCAGAAGCTTTGGCTGGATTGGTCACGGGGAGAGACAAAATAATCTCTTCTTGATTATAGCTCAACCTGACGGTTCTGAGTTCAGTGTTGAGAATTGCCTTGTGTTGGGTTAACCAATTCATACCCAAAATTACATCTATATCCTGGCCTTTCAGAACAATCATGTTAGCAGGAAAGTTCCGTCCGGCCATTGTTACTGGCACTCCATAGGCCACTTCTCGAGTAAAAATATGTCCCCCAGGTGAATGAATTTTAAATCCCTCTTTTGATTCATGGCATGCAATGTGATGTTGCTCCACAAATTTCTTGCTAATGAATGTATGTGAAGCACCAGAATCAAAAAGAATAATTGCAGGGTGACTGGCCACGGGAAACGTACCCATCATCACCGGCTCTCCTTCCGGTGTAGTGGCCACTTGGGTGTAGTATACACGCCCCGTCTTCCTTGTATTCTTCCCCACAGTATTTCCCTTAGGTTGAGTTGACTTCCCAGATCCTTGCTGAGCACTGGATTGATTTTGCTTGGGATATGGGCAGTCTTTGATAAAATGTCCCGACTTGCCGCAATTGAAACACCCAGTTGAAGAGCTGGGCAAGGCAGGGAATCGAGTGCCTGGGGCACCTGGCTGATTTGAGGGAGTGGGGGTATTGCTGGGGCGAATAATGATTGGTTGTTTGAAAGGGAATGCAGGTGGACGAGAAAAAGTGCGATTTTGGCTAGAAGGCCGGATGACAAACCGTTGCCTCTTCGCCTGGCCCTGATTACGCCTTTCACCACCGAATCCCTTGTTTTTCCCAGAATTTACGTATTTTGCTTCCATAGATAAGGCTGTACTGACAGCCTTTCCATACGTGAGATCAATACATGTGGCCATCTTTCGCTGCAACCGGTCATTTAGACCCCTCATGAATCAGTTCTTTTTCTTCAAATCAGTATTCACCTGGTCGATGGCATACTGCGACAGGTGATTAAACTTGTTGAGATACTGGTTGATGGTATCTCCTCCTTGTTTCAGCTTCATGAATTCCTCTTGTTTCATATGCAGCACACCTTCAGGTATATAGTGCTCACAGAAGGCTGCTTTAAATTCTTCCCAGGTGATTTGATGGTTGACAGGTTGAATAGCCACAAAATTTCCCCACCAGGTACTGGCAGGGCCACGTAATTGCTGTGCTGCGAACAATGGCTTCTGCGTTTCTGAACAATGGAGAAGACCAAACTTTTGTTCAATAACCCGTATCCACTCGTCGGCTTCTAACGGGTCCTCTGCCTTGACGAATAGGGGTGGACGGGTTTCCGAGAAGTCCAGATAAGTGGTTTCACGGGGGCCTTGCTGATAACCCCTTCCTGCCTGCTACTGGAATTGCTGTTGACCCGCCATTTCCCTAAGGAAGCGGGTATTGTCTGCGGTGGCATTTACCAAGGCGGCAATCGCCTCGGCCAACGTGGGCGGAACCGGAGGTGGATTTGGGGTGACATCCCGACCCCCAGAAGTTCCCGCTGCGTCCTGTCCCCGAGTCCTGGTCGGCATCTAAGGCAAAAAACATTTGAAATAAACATAATATGCCAAAGAGACCTTCCATTTTACATTACTATAAAAAGTAATGATACAGACTCGATATTATATAACAGGACACATTACCCATTATACAAAAGTTCAACCTATTATACAACTTACTATTTCTACTTCTACAAGCTACATTACTACTCCTGCTTATTCTTGGTAGCTTCATCGTCAGGGGTGGGAGACCATACGTCAACCAGCCTCAAAGAAGGAGGGGGCCTAAAAAGGTCTAACTCGCCACCAAGCGCTTCGCCCGCAGTGTGCGAGGTTCCGGCTTCAGGCCTGACGGGATCCGCAGGGACATTTGGGTGTAATTGCGAATACAGTACATGAACTTCTTCATGTAAAGTATTGCAATATACCTGCAATTTATCAACAGCAACGCTAAGTTCGTTGACTCGTGCTCGAGCCTTCGCTTCCTTAGCTAAAGCTACTGAGCGAGATTGTACTGCCCAGTCAAGTGCCAAATCTCGGTCAGCTAGTTGATCTTGCAGGGTGTGGATGTAACTTCTTAAATCATTTATCTGGTCACCGTCCGCAACCCATAGATTAGTCCTGCGTTGTAACTCCGCTTGGAGATGATTCACGCGAGCTTCGAGATCACCAATAGGATCGTTGCTCCCGCTACTGCTGTTTTGCTCTTGCTCTCGTGGGGCAAGTTGATGCCGAGGCACACCAATGGGTCCAGTATGCTTATGTGCCGTTTTCCTTGTATGTGGCGGCATTTGCTAAGGGGGAAAATTTATTAGTATAATTCTTAGCATGATGCATGAATAAGTACAGAATCAACCTTAGTCGATTCAACCTTCTATACATTGCACTCTTCCTATCTGGTCCTTGAAATAAACTCTTCAGAAATACTTAGGTAAGAAGAGAAGCAATTTTCTAGATAAGTCTTAGAAAATCCCTTTTCAAGATGCCACATAATATCTGTCAAGAAGGGCTACGCTCCGATACCAGCTGTGACGGAACCTCCCAAGTAATTAGGCCCACCTACAGTTGTCCTTGTCCAACGGACCTCAGACAACCCTATAGGTGCCCCTGAACTACTTGACAAGCTCGGTATCTTTCCTTACCTTTCCAGGAACGTCTCACCCGTCTTGCAGACATTACAGAACATCGGAGATAAAGAAATGTGGAAGCGATTACATAACTTACATTTATTAAAGAGTAAGATCGAGTTGTTTATTACAGACCAAGAATATAAACGAGTGCAGAGTAATATTATTACACATACCAAGGGAGGTAAAAACTCCTCCCGACGGTTATTACACAAAAGTCTTAATGGAGGATCCTTTCCTCCCGCGCTTCACTCTTGCTTATCTTCATTAGGAACCACCTTGGTACAGAAGCAACAGAACTCTGCTGCTTCCTCACCTAAAAACAACAAGGAGATAAACCTTGAGTATGGAATTACTCAGCAAGTCTTACCCGACTAAGGAAAAGACTCTCAAGGGTATGCTGGCTAGAGGGATTCAAGGAGTGGCTTATCAAGAATCAAAGACTCTATTTTGCAGAAAAGCTTACTACGAGTGAATCCTTAAAATCCAATTTTATTGTCAGGTTAAGTAAAATTACCTGCAGCTAGAGTTCTTTCTACCCTAGATCAATCACTTTACCTGCACTAGACAATTTTCTTATCAACCCTTCAACTCTACTGGATTTCTACGTGTAAGTCAGTGGCCAAGTCTCCATAACCGCGGAGGTACGGCGATCCAAATCGATTATACTCAGCTGAGGATCTCCGATCACACGACATATGTAGCACTTAACCCTTGCATATGTCAACCCGCCACCGAGTTTCTTAAGACCAGATCAGGTTCACGCAAACCGAGAGCACAGATACACCACCGTCCAGCCTCTTGCCACGGTGGGTACACGCTACTCCCGCCACCGCTCCACGCCCATTTCGTGTTATCTTATTCTGGCCTTAGTCCACCCGAGGCAAAGCTTACCCATGACGAGGCATGTGACCAGTTAAAGGGTCCTCGGTCAGCAGGCTTACATCGAGACGGCCCTTAATCGACTCAGACGGAGACACTACACCGAGACTCTCTTTCTCGTGCAAGTCACCCGCCCGGTCTCAGCTTAATCATTAACCCCAAAGGTTGGTACCTGGCAGAGGTACATCTTTTCCAATGTTGAATCCATCAAGGCCTTTGACAGATTCACCATCAAGTTTTATTTTGAAAACAACCCTCCCACTTTGCCAAACATCTTTTGTAAAACAAATCCTTTTGTTTGCTAGAGCAACACTAAGCATAACAAAACCTTTTGTAAAACAGGGTATCAAGGAAGGTAATCAAGTTCCAAGGAAAGTAATGCAGGAATTGTTTTAGCAATCAACACCTATCACCTAGTGCATCAAACAAGTGAGAAAGATTTAAAACACAAGGGGGTGGCAAATGCACCGGGGCTTGCCTTTGTTAACAGGTGAGTCTGGCTCGGATCCGCAAATATCAAAGTAGAAGCAGTTGCCTGCTTGAGAATCCGAGGGTGGTGGTGTCCTTTCTTCGGTGACTTCCTCTTCTTCTTCGTGTTCTAACATAACCATATATATGTATAAGAATGGATGCCATGGGATGCTCATGAGGGTGCAAAGATAATATAAACTTATTATCTAAGTCTTGAATACAACTTTCCTTCACGGTACTCCGAGAACTTAGGGTTTCCGGGGTCAGTAAAGGAGTTCATAGGGCAGGGGGGTGTTTTGGGTTCTAATTATCAAACATGGTCCAAATCAACTCAAATTCTACCCAAGGCTTCTAAATAATATGAGGATCTCATATAAAAATTTTGAGCATTTTTGGGATTACTATTTATCTTTTAAAAATCCCTAACTAATACCTTTAACTACTTTAAATGCCCTAAAATTTCTTATTTCCACTAAAAATCACAAAACAATTTTTATTAAATTCTAGGGAAAATAAGAAACCTAGGAAAATTGGTTTCACAATTTCATCATTTTCTACTGTTTTCTATAATTGTTTTAACTCTGGGGTAAAAAGAAAAAGAAAAGCTTATGAATAGTACTGGGCAATATCTGGCCCAAACGGCCCAGTAACACAGGGAAAGCGCGCGCGTGCGCCCGCGCCCTAGCGGCTTTCCAAAATGGGCCTCGGGGTTTTATCTATCTGGAGACAGGTTCTTCTACTGTTTTGATGTGTCGCTGACAAATCACAGAAAGGCCCTTCCCCTTCTGTTTCTTTACCCGGTACGTCCTCGACGACGGCAGCGCACGGAGGAACTCCGGCGAGCCACTGCACCGGCCGATTGAGGCGATGACCGGCGCACCCGAGCGGCGGACACCAAATCCAAGCTACCCCGAGTAATTCCCCCAAGTTAATTGCACAATTGGTGCCCTATTCTAGCCTGCCCACGAGAACCGCGAAGACCATGATCGTTTGATCGTGTTCCCGACGAGTGGGGGTCTCTGAGTTTAAATTGGAGGCTCGGTAAGCATCACAGGGTGACAAGAGTGCTCAAACAAGGGAGAGTGAGGGCTGAACGGACCTAGAAAGGGCTGGCCGCGGTGAGCAGTTTCTTGCGGTGGCGGAAACTTGATTTGAGGAGAACTCCAAATTCACGGATTCCAGTGAATGACCGTGGCTGATTCGTGGTGGCTGGATAGCTTACTAGCCTACGGAGTTCGGGGAGGGGTCAATTTATGGTACTAGCGGCCGGTGGTCGCGAATTTTGAGCAAGACGTGCGGCGGCCGGAGGTGGAGAAGAACATTGGGCGCGGTGAATACGTGGCTAGAGGCGTGGCAGTTACTCTGGTGATCCACGGAGAGCGAGGGTAAGTCGCGGTGGTGCGGTGGAAAGTGAGAGCCACACGGCGCATGGCCGGGAGGCGGCGGTCGCCGGCGTGTTAATCCGCTCAGCCGCAAAGAGGATAAGGAAGCCACGGTGATGTCGCCGGAGCGACCTCCAGCTCACCGTCGGCGAGGGGCTTCTACCGCACAACGTTATCCACCCACCCCGAGCACGAATCCAACAGCGGTGGCGTGAATCACGGCGGAGGTCGTCGGCGGTGGGATTTTTCTGCGGCCGATCTGATCCTCTGGGTACTGTACCATCGCGCTGCTCCATCAGAGCCTCTGACAGTCAATATTTGGGCTCAATTATCTCTAAATTTTACTTGTCAACTCGCCCAAGTCTCTGCATCAAAATTGTAGTGCTACTTACCAGCTACAAATCGATTATAGGGATTACACTTATTGGAGCACTGGATCAAGGTCAAACTGGCTCTCAAACTTGGGTCAAAGTCACTGTCCATTTGAAGTTCAGTCTATACCAGCCTGATAGTCCAACTTTGGGCATGATTTTCTTCCAATTTTGCACAAGAACATGGCTTGCACTCTCAAGCAAACTTGTTCTCCTATAATTGGGCTACAATTTTGATGTGGTGACCTAGGGCAAAAACCCTATATTTTAAAAGATACAAGGCTCCAAAGTTGAGCCAAAACTCTGAAATTTCAGACTTAGAATAGAACCAAATTGAGGTCCATTTTGCATTCAAGTCCAAAACTCAACATTTGGCTTTCAAGTCCACACATTTGTGAACTAAAGGACTTAAGAAACTTATTTGACTTGGTTTTTGCACTTTAGTCCAAAAGTGGACTAATTTTGCACATAGGCCCCTAGGTTTTAGTTTTAGGGTTTTCCAGGGTTTTAATTGAGAGTTTTGGTATCCCAGGGGTATAAATGTGACTCAACTTTGTTTGTAGGGATATTTTATGACTCTTTCCCTAAAGTCTTTAGGTTTTCTCATCTTGGGTTAGGTCTTACCCCTTCAATCCCTGTTTAGGGTTAGGTCCCCTATCTAGGGTCCTATTTGCAAAGACACTTAAGCAATACAACTTGTTTGAAAATTTTACCTAGTGAATGCACTCTAGGTGTGTCAAACATATGCAATGTCAATGCTTATGATGCCATGCTCAAGTTATAGTAACACCAGGGGTGTTGCATACGCAGCCTGAAAAAGGTCTTCTCATCTAAAGGCTTGGTAAAGATATCGGCTAGCTCGTTCTCGGTGCTAACATAAAACACTTCGATATCTCCCTTTTGCTGGTGGTCTCTCAAAAAGTGATGCTGGATGTCTATGTGCTTTGTGCAGCTGTGTTCAACAGGATTGTCCGCCATGCGGATAGCACTCTCATTGTCACATAGGAGTGGGACTTTGCTCAGATTGTAGCCAAAGTCCCTGAGGGTTTGCCTCATCCAAAGTAGTTGTGCGCAACACTGTCCTGCGGCAACGTACTCGGCCTCAGCGGTGGATAGGGCAACGGAAGTTTGTTTCTTAGAAATCCATGACACCAGGGACCTTCCTAGGAATTGGCACGTCCCTGATGTACTCTTCCTATCAACCTTACATCCAGCATAATCGGAGTCTGAATATCCAATCAAGTCAAAGGTAGACCCCTTTGGATACCAGATCCCGAAGCAAGGCGTAGCGACTAAATATCTAAGAATTCGCTTCACAGCCACTAAGTGACACTCTCTTGGATCGGATTGAAATCTAGCACACATGCATACACTAAGCATAATATCCGGTCTACTAGCACATAAATAAAGCAAGGAACCTATCATGGACCGGTATGCTTTTTGATCAACGGACTTACCTCCTTTGTTGAGGTCGACGTGTCCGTCAGTTCCCATTGGAGTCTTCGCGGGCTTGGCGTCCTTCATCCCAAACCGCTTGAGCAAGTCTTGCGTATACTTCGTTTGGGAGATGAAAGTGCCGTCCTTGAGTTGCTTCACTTGGAACCCAAGGAAGTAGTTCAACTCGCCCATCATCGACATCTCAAATTTTTGAGTCATCATCCTGCTAAACTCTTCACAAGACTTTTGGTTAGTAGAACCAAATATTATGTCATCGACATAAATTTGGCACACAAATAAGTCACCATCACATGTCTTAGTGAAAAGAGTTGGATCGGCTTTCCCAACCTTGAAAGCATTAGCAATTAAAAAGTCTCTAAGGCATTCATACCATGCTCTTGGGGCTTGCTTAAGTCCATAGAGCGCCTTAGAGAGCTTACATACGTGGTCGGGGTACCGTTCATCCTCGAAGCCAGGGGGTTGCTCCACGTACACCTCCTCCTTGATTGGCCCGTTGAGGAAAGCGCTCTTCACATCCATTTGGAACAACCTGAAATTATGGTGAGCGGCATAGGCTAACAAAATACGAATCGACTCTAGCCTAGCCACAGGAGCAAAAGTCTCCTCAAAGTCCAAACCTGCGACTTGGGCATAACCTTTTGCCACAAGTCGAGCCTTGTTCCGTGTCACCGTCCCGTGCTCGTCCTGTTTGTTGCGGAACACCCACTTGGTTCCCACAACATTTTGCTTGGGACACGGCACCAGTGTCCAAACTTCATTTCGCTTGAAGTTGTTGAGCTCTTCCTGCATGGACAACACCCAGTCCGGATCTACCAAGGCCTCTTCTACCCTGAAAGGCTCAATAGAAGAGACAAAAGAGTAATGCTCACAGAAATTAGCTAATCTAGAGCGAGTGGTTACTCCCTTGCTAATGTCACCCAAAATCTGGTCAACGAGATGGTTCCTTTGAATCATCGCTCGAACTTGAGTTGGAGGGGCCTGTGGTGCTTCTTCAACTTGGACATCCTGTGCTCCCCCTTGATCACACGTCTCCTCTTGAGGTACCTGTTCATCATCTTGAGTTTGGGGGTGCACCGTCATTGAGGAAGAAGGTTGATCTTGCTCCTTGTGTTCCTGTGGTCGCACGTCTCCAATCGCCATGGTACGAATTGTGTCCGTTGGAACATCATCCTCATCTACATCATCAAGCTCAACTTGCTCTCTTGGAGAGCCATTAGTCTCATCAAATACAACGTCGCTAGAGACTTAAACCAAACCCGGTGATTTGTTTAAGACTCTATACGCCTTTGTATTTGAGTCATAACCTAACAAAAACCCTTCTACAGCTTTGGGAGCAAATTTTGAATTTCTACCTTTCTTCACCAGAATGTAGCATTTGCTCCCAAAAACTTGAAAATACGAAACGTTGGGTTTGTTACCGGTTAGTAGCTCGTATGATGTCTTCTTGAGGAGGCAATGAAGGTAGACTCGATTTATGGCGTGGCAAGCCGTGTTCACAGCTTCTGACCAAAACCGCTCGGGCGTCTTGAATTCTCCAAGCATCGTCCTCGCCATGTCTATGAGTGTCCTATTCTTCCTCTCTATCACACCATTTTGCTGTGGTGTGTAGGGAGTGGAGAACTCGTGCTTGATTCCTCCTCCTCAAGGTACTCCTCCACTTGAAGGTTCTTGAACTCGGACCCGTTGTCGCTCCTTATCTTCTTCACCTTGAGCTCAAATTCATTTTGAGCTCTCTTTAGGAAACGCTTGAGGGTCCTTTGGGTTTCAGATTTATCCTGCAAAAAGAATACCCAAGTGAAGCGGCAAAAATCGTCAACAATTACTAAACCATACTTACTTCCCCCGATGCTGAGGTAGGCGACGGGTCCGAAGAGGTCCATATGCAGCAGCTCCAGGGGTCTTGATGTGGTCATCACATTCTTGCTGTGATGCACACTTCCAACTTGTTTACCTGCTTGACAAGCTGCACAAGGTCTATCTTTTTCGAAATGCACATTTGTTAGACCTAACACATGTTCTCCCTTTAGAAGTTTGTGAAGGTTCTTCATCCCCACATGTGCTAGACGGCGATGCCACAGCCAGCCCATGCTAGTCTTAGCAATTAAGCATGCATCTAGACCAGCCTCCTCCTTTGCAAAATCAACTAAATAGAGTTTGTCGTCTAGTACACCCTTAAAAGCTAATGAAACATCACTCCTTCTAAAGACAGACACATCTACATTTGTGAATAAGCAATTATATCCCATATTACATAATTGACTAACCGATAGAAGATTATAACCTAGGGACTCTACTAAGAATACATTGGAGATAGAGTGCTCATTTGAGATGGCTATCTTGCCTAAGCCTTTAACCTTGCCTTGATTCCCGTCACCAAATATGATTGAATCTTGGGAATCTTTATTCTTGACGTAGGAGGTGAACATCTTCTTCTCCCCCGTCATGTGGTTTGTGCATCCGCTGTCGATAATCCAGCTTGATCCCCCGGATGCATAAACCTGCAAGGCAAATTAGGCTTGGGTCTTAGGTACCCAACTCTTGTTGGGTCCTACAAGGTTAGTTACAATAGCCTTAGGGATCCAAATGCAAGTCTTATCTCCCTTGCATTTTGCCCCTAATTTCCTAGCAATCACTTTCTTATCCTTTCTACTAATTGCAAAGTAAGCATTGCAAGCATGGTAAATTGTAGAGTTTTCATTACTTACATTCCTAGGAACATGAACAACATTTCTTCTAGGCATATGATGAATAACATTTTTCCTAGCCAAATTTCTACCATGCATAGAAGAACTTGAAGCAATCATGATGTGTGAATCAAAAGCATTATAACTTCTATCATAATGAACATTCCTAGAATATCTCCTATCATGATACATGAAAGAATGGTTCTTTTTAGCACTATTAATCATTGGAGCCTTCCCTTTCTCCTTGGCGGAGATGGGAGCCTTATGACTTGTTAAGTTCTTGGCTTCCTTCTTAAAGCCAAGCCCATCCTTAATTGAGGGGTGTCTACCAATAGTGTAGGCATCCCTTGCAAATTTTAATTTATCAAATTCATTTTTGCTAGTCTTAAGTTGAGCATTAAGACTAGTCACTTTATCATTTAATTTAGAAATGGAAACTAGGTGTTCACTACAAGCATCAACATTAAAATCTTTACACCTATTGCAAATCACAACATGTTCTACACAAGAGGTTGATTTATTAGCTATTTCTAACTTAGCACTCAAGTCATCATTGATACTCCTTAAGGTAGACATAGATTCATGGCACATAGATAATTCACATGAAAGCATTTCATTTCTTTTAACTTCTAGAGCAAGAGAATTTTGTGCACTAACAAATTTATCATGCTCTTCATATAAAAGGTCCTCTTGCTTTTCTAACAATCTATTCTTCTCATTCAAAGCATCAATTAATTCATTGATTTTATCAATTTTGGTTCTATCTAAACCTTTGAATAAACATGCATAGTCTATTTCATCATCACTAGATTCATCTTCACTTGAAGAAGAGTAAGTACTAGTATTACGAGTGCTTACCTTCTTTTCCCTTGCCATGAGGCAGGTGTGATGCTCGTTGGGGAAGAGGGACGATTTGTTGAAGGCCGAGGCGGCGAGTCCTTCATCGTCGGAGTCGGACGAGGAACAATCCGAGTCCCACTCTTTCCCAAGGTGTGCCTCGCCTTTAGCCTTTTTGTAAGTCTTTTTCTTTTCCCTCTTCTTTTCTGGATCCTGGTCACTATCATTATCGGGACAATTAGCAATAAAGTGACCAACCTTACTGCACTTGAAGCAGGAGCACTTTCCCTTCGTCTTGTTCTTTTTGGGATGCTCCTTGCGGCCCTTTAGCGCCGTCTTGAAGCGCTTGATGATGAGGGCCATTTCTTCCTTGTTGAGCCCTGCCGCCTCAACTTGCGCCACTTTGCTAGGTAGCACCTCATTGCTACTTGTTGCTTTGAGAGCAACGGTTTGAGGCTCGTGGATTGGGCCATTCAACGCCTCGTCGACGTATCTTGCCTCCTTGATCATCATTCACCCGCTTACAAACTTTCCAAGTATTTCTTCGAGCGACATCTTGGTGTACCTAGGATTTTCACGAATATTGTTTACAAGATGTGGATCAAGGATAGTGAAAGACCTTAGCATTAGGCGGACGATGTCGTGGTTCGTCCATCGCGTGCTTCCGTAGCTCCTTATTTTGTTGACGAGGGTCTTGAGCCTGTTGTATGTTTGGGTTGGCTCCTCTCCCCTAATCATTGCGAATCTCCCAAGTTCGCCCTCCACCAACTCTATCTTGGTGAGCATGGTGACGTCATTTCCCTCATGAGAGATCCTGAGGGTGTCCCAAATCTGCTTGGCGTTATCCAAGCCGCTCACCTTATGGTATTCATCCCTACACAATGACGCTAAAAGAACAGTAGTAGCTTGTGCATTTTTATGAATTTGTTCATTGATGAACATGGGATTATCCGTACTATCAAATTGCATTCCATTTTCTACTATCTCCCATATACTTGGATGGAGAGAGAACAAGTGGCTATGCATTTTGTGACTCCAAAATCCGTAGTCCTCTCCATCAAAGTGAGGAGGTTTACCGAGGGGAATGGAAAGCAAATGAGCATTGGAACTTTGTGGAATACGAGAGTAATCAAAAGAGAAGTTCGAGTTAACCGTCTTCTTTTTCTCGTAGTCGTTGTCGTCGTCGTCCTTTTGGGAAGAAGAAGACTCGTCACTGTCGTCGTAGTAGACAATCTTCTTAATATGTCTCTTCTTCTTCCCGTCCTTCTTCTTATGACTTGAGCCCGAGTCAGTGGGCTTGTCGTCTTTTGGCTCATTGATGAAGGACTCCTTCTCCTTGTCGTTGATCACCATCCCCTTGCCCTTAGGATCCATCTCTTCGGGCGATTAGTCCCTTTCATGAAGAGAACGGCTCTGATACCAATTGAGAGCACATAGAGGGGGGGGGGGTGAATAGGTGATCCTGTAAAAACTTAAACTTAAAGCCACAAACTTGATTAAGTGTTAGAGCAATGAAGCCAAGTGGCTAGAGATGAGTTCTTGCAAAACACAATAACCACAAAGAGATCAACACAGAGAGGCACAATGGTTTATCCCATGGTTTGGCCAAGTCCAACACTTGCCTACTCCACGTTGTGGCATCCCAACGGACGAGGGTTGCACTCAACCCCTTTCAAGTGGTCCAAAGACCCACTTGAATACCACGGTGTTTTGCTTTCGTTTCACTATATCCCGCTTGCGAGGAATCTCCACAACTTGGAGCCTCTCGCCCTTACAATTTGATTTTCACAAAGAAACACGGAAGTAAGGGTGGGATGAGCAACACACACAAGACACAAAATCAGAGCAACAATACGCACACAAGTCACAACTTGAGCTCTCAACACAACTCGAAGAGTTCTCTACTCAAATGGAGCTCTAGTTGCTGTCACAAAGAATCGAATGCGCGGAAATGAAGTTTTGTGCTTAGGAATGCTCAAGGGATGCTTGGTGTACTCCTCCATGCGCCTAGGGGTCCCTTTTATAGCCCAAGGCAGCTAGGAGCCGTTGAGAGCAATCCAGGAAGGCAATTCTTGCCTTCTGTCGACTGGCGCACCGGACACTGTCCGGTGCGGATTTCTTTCCTATTCTGGCGCAGCCGACCGTTGGAGACTTGGAGCCATTGGCGCACCGGACACTGTCCGGTGCACACCGGACAGTCCGGTGCTCCCATCCGACCGTTGGCTCGGCCACGCGTCACGCGTGGATTGCGCGGCCGACCGTTGGCGCGCCCGACCGTTGGCTCACCGGACAGTCCGGTGACTCACCGGACAGTCCGGTGAATTATAGCTATACGCTGTTGACTTGTTCCCGAGAGTGGCGACTTCGCCGCAGCTGACTCACCAGACACTTTCTGGTGCACCACCGGACAGTCCGGTGATTTATAACCATACGCCGCCGTCGAGACCCGAGAGCATCCAGTTGACCAGATGCCAGCCTGGCGCACCGGACACTGTCCGGTGCACCACTGGACAGTCCGGTGCACCCAGACTGAGCAGAGTCTTGGCTACTCGAGCCAAGTCTTTTCCAATTGCGATTTCTCTGATTCTAGCACTTAGACAAATATGTTAGTACATAAAAACCAATGTACTAAGTCTAGAATCATACCTTTGTGTTGACTTTGCACTTCTTCCACCATTTGGCATAGTATCACACTTAAACCATTTGTGTTGGCACTAGATCACCAAAATACTTAGAAATGAACCAAGGGCACATTTCCCTTTCACCTAGTCCTAAGGCGAGTACTGAACCGAGAAGGGCTCCACAAACTCTCCCCCAGCTAGGAGGGACCCTTCAAGGTGACAGAAATATGCCGACCCGGGTGTGTCCGCCTTGCCACAACTGAAGGAGTGCCTCTTCCTAATCCCTAGAACATAGAGCATCTCCGTAAGTTTTACCCATAAAAGCAAAACTGGGGAATTCAGTTTTGTTCCTTTGTAACTAGGTTGCACATATATATACGTCAACCCGGTGAGGTCCGCCCTCATAAACACGGTCTGTTGGCCTACACTCATGTATATCAAGTTATAAGGAAAAGATTCACCCCCCAGATTTGTTTTTGTGATGGTTTATTCTGCTTCAGTTTACAACCATTATTTTTTATCTAACCCACCCATATAGTTTCCCACCCTCGCTGGTATGATGACATCCGAATTGAGTAGCCAGGCTTACAGTTTAGGACCCCTCTACATAGGCAGGGGGTCCGGCAGCCTGGGTGCCAGGTCTAGAGAATGGGCGCTCGTTCCCTAGGGTGGTCCGGAGCTGTGTAGCCGCTTAGCTCGGTTCCGTACCCTAAGCCTGCACCTCCACCACTCTGTGATGGGTATCCTAGTATTTGGAACTATAGTCCTATGGGTCTGGCAACCTGGGGTCCGGTTCTAGAGAATGGACACTCGTCTCCTGGGGTGGTCCGGAGCTGTGTAGCCGCTTAGCCTGGTTCCGTACCCTAAGCCTGCACACTCCACCACTCTGCGATGGGTGTCCTAGTATCTGGAGCTATGATTTAGGGGGTCCGGGCATATGACTTGGCTTCCCAGGCTAAATCCTGCAGGTCCTGTTGCATGAATCAAAGGATAAAAGATACCAGTTGGTGGGTCCTATGGGTGCGCTAATAAAACTACCTAGCCAAAGCTGTGTACAGGTCTAGGTCCCAGTCGAGACTACCTCCTGGGGGCCGAGTCACCAATTCTTTCTTAGGTATACTGGTATCCAGCCTCGACACGTCGAGTCTACATCCCAGGGGGCCAAGTACCAGGGAGAAGTCAGTAATGCTACACACAGCGAGGACAAATAGCATATAGATAAGTGATGTTTCATTAATAATTCTCAAAAGTATCTTACAAAACCAAAGATTATTACATCCGCCTTCAAGCGGAACCCTAGCTTTATCCCTGCAGGTATGAGCTACTCGGCATCGGTAGGGTCGCGCTGGAAGTGCGCGACCACTGTCTCCACGACGTCCTGGACGCTCTCTCAGGCAGCGTCTTCTGTGGCGGCCACCGGACCATCGAGCACAGGTGCCAAGGACATGGCCGGGTCGTGGCTCCGGAAGCACGTCAGCACGTAATCCACCACCGCCCGGCAGAGCCTGCTGCCCTCTACCTCTAGGCGGGCGCCGAGGATCTGGTCTAGGCGACAGAGGCATTCGGTGGCGGAGTCCAGCACCGGGAGGGCGTCCGAGATCGACACTGGCAACTTCGACACTGGGATGGGACTCATCCCCAGTGGCACCAGCGTCGTGCTCGCCTCGCCGGCCCACTCAGCTATCCGCTGGACCCTAGCCCGGTGTTCTACCTAGAGATCTTCTAGGGCCTTCTTGGTGGCCTCCATCGCCTGGGGACCCGGCGCCGCCTGCGCCGCTTCGAACCAGTGGATCCGCTCCTCCAGCTTCCGCTCCTTCTCCTTCGCCTCTAGCTCATGCTCGGCCAGCAACATGCCCTGCCTTTCAAGCATTTCCTCCCTGAAGGCGAGATCCTTCTCCCACCTGGCGAGGTTCGTCTCCCGCCTGTCCAGGGACGTACCCCTCTCCTTGAGGTTCTCCTCGGCGAGGGCAATGTCGTTGGCCTTGTCCTCCAGCTCTTGTTGCCATTTTTCATCCTTTCTATGGCCTCCACTTGCTGGACCCGCTGGGCCTCCAGGGTCTAGTCTAGGGCATTCAGCTTGGTCAGAAGCTCTGTTGTGAGGGCCTCCCTCTGGCTCAGGGCCTACTCCCTCTTGGCCAGCTTCTTCTCCCGTCGGGATGCCTCCAGCTCCCTAGCGAACACCTTCTGGAGGTCCCTTTTGTAATCCTTGTGGTACCGCACGAGTTCAAACCGCTCAGAGGCAAACTGGCGGGACACTGCCTTGGTGCGCTCCTCCAGCTGGGTGCGCCAGTCGCTAAGGCGCTGGTGCTAAGTGAAAGTCGCCTAGAGGGGGGTGAATAGGGCGAATCTGAAATTTATAAAGTTTAAGCACAACTACAAATCGGGGTTAGCGTTAGAATTAAAATCGAGTCTGAGAGAGAGAGGGTGAAAACAAATCACAAGCAAATAGAGAGTGTGACACAGTGATTTGTTTTACCGAGGTTCGGTTCTTGCAAACCTACTCCCTGTTGAGGTGGTCACAAAGACCGGGTCTCTTTCAACCCTTTCCCTCTCTCAAATGGTCACTTAGACCGAGTGAGCTTCTCTTCTCAATCAAACGGGACAGTAAGTCCTCGCAAGGACCACCACACAATTGGTGTCTCTTGCCTCGGTTACAATTGAGATGATCACAAGAAAGAATGAGAAAGAAAAGAAGCAATCCAAGTGCAAGAGCTCAAATGAACACAAGTCACTCTCTCACTAGTCACTATTTGATTGGAATGATCTTTGGACTTGGGAGAGGATTTGATCTCTTTGGTGTGTCTTGTATTGAATGCTATAGCTCTTGTAAGGTGTAGGAAGTCTGAAAACTTGGATTCAATGAATGGTGGGGTGGTTGGGGTATTTATAGCCCCAACCACCAAACTAGCCGTTTCGTGGAGGCTACTGTCGAATGGCGCACCGGACAGTCTGGTGCGCCACCGGACACTGTCCGGTGTGCCAGCCACGTCACCCGACCGTTAGGGTTCGACCGTTGGAGCTTCTGTCTTCTGGGTCACCGGACAGTCCGGTGGCGCACCGGACAGTCACTGTACACTGTCTGGTGTGCCTTCTGACGCTGCTCTGACTCTGGCGCGCAATGTAGCGCATTGAATGCGTTCTGCAGACGACCGTTGGAGCGAAGTATTCGTTGCTCCGCTGGCACACCGGATAGTCCGGTGGTGCACCGGACAGTCCGGTGAATTATAGCGGAGCGGCTCCCAGAATTCCCGAGTGTAACACCCCACTGGTCACACACAATGGATATTACCAAAACTCCTCCCACCAAACTTGCTCAACACAAGAGATGTAATAAAGAGAGAAAATATTGCAAAATCCGGCAGCACATCCTTTGAAACTAGCATAACATGGAGGGGAACATGTAGTTCATACAGGATATAAAGACAGATAATTCACGTAGTAGAATCTAAATGCAAAGGTGGTAAAACACATTCATGACCCAACAGAAGAAAAATGAATGAGATAAGGAACTCAGCCCACCCCAAAACAAACGCTCAACCAAGAACAAAGTAATTCACTAGACTTGACCCTCTCTGATTAACAACATTATTAAGTGGTGGTTCCTTTATTAAAGGTGTAGTGGTCGTGCTGCTACATCCCTCTTTTCCCCAAAAGCAGAAATTAGGTGCCTGCATCAAACAATGCAAGATGTGAGATGACACATCTTAGCAAGTAAACATAGCAACAACAAATTGGACATTGTAAATCAACTGTACTTAAACAACCACGTGGTTCAAAACTTCCTTTTTGAACATTAAATTGCAGCAAGTAAACGAGTAACTAAATACTTAACGCCAAGAAGAATCACCATGCACAAGTCCAGATTATCCACATCCACATAGTATATTCCACACCTCTCCCATGAATGCACATGGCTACAGATGCAATAATGACTTCTGCCTCCATATCTCTAAGGATATGAAGCTGCATCATACCCCTTCTCGGGCAACATATGATGCTCAATGTACCGGTACGGTCGGACCATAAGATCGCGACAAAACTTCAATGCAATGGATGATGAGTGCATTATGCATGACAACATCATGAGTTCTTCCCAAATAAAATGTGCTAGACATATACTTCCACCCATACCACATAATAACCACTTGAGTAACATAATCAAACCTCAAACTCAACATATGAAATCCATGAAACATGAACATTTTCAAATGATGGTACTCCATAAAAAAATATGAATATGAACACAATAGCACAACATAATCAAGTATAAGACTCCTCATCTGACAGACGGAATAACCATCACAGTTTTACTTGCCTTCACCGGAAGTTTGGGCAAATCCCTAAGAACGATTCGAAAGTCCACCACCTGTTTTTGACACCCAACTTAGTGCACCAAATTCACATAAAAAGCCTCAAAAACAACGCCGCACCTACGCGCAATCTCAAACCCCGTCGCGGGTAACAATTCTCCCCACACCAACCAAACTGCAGCGGCGCTGCTTAACAATTCCATAACTTTAAAATTAAGACAGCAGTGGTGTCAAACAAAAATTCCAGAGACAACTACATAAAATTCCCCACAAGTTTTGTATACAATTTATGATTAAATTCTAATATCTAATTACCCCTAAACAGTCCACAAAATAAACCCTGCAATCTGTTTTTTCCTGATTTGGGCAGCGACATACTCGGATTCAAACAACGATAACTTTTAAAATATAATTCCAAATCGAGCGCATATGTACTTGTTGGAAAGATAAGAAAAAGCCCTACATGATTCTCATACTGATTAACACTAATTACTCCCGAAAAATCCCCAGAAACTGCTAATACTGCTGCTGTCCATCCCCTTGAAAATCTGTTTTTTTTTTGGACAGCCACATACCCGGATTCAAACGGTGATAACTTTTAATTTATAACTCCAAATTGAGCGCATAAATACTCGTTGGAAAGGTAAGACAAAGTTCTACATGATCCCCAAACTGATTCCCATTAATGTCTCACGAAAAATGCCCAGAAACTGCTAGAACTACTGCTGTTCATCCACCACCTAAAATTCTGGACAGCCCCTCTACCCAATCGCATACGCAACATCTAATCAATTGGATTGCAGCGCAAATGAACAAGAGATGAACACAAAAATCACCTTGGATTCTCACCCTTTCCTTCCTCCCTTCTTCCCTCCACCAAAACGATTGAAGATTCGCACCACGCGACGACGATCCGAGCGGCAAGGAATGGCACCTTGGGAGGAGGAGATGGGGGGGGGCGGCTAGGGTTTGGTGGTGTGGCTGCAAGGATTGAGAGAGGAGGAGATGGAAGGGGGGGGGAGCGGCGGCCAAAGGGTGGGGAAGTGGGGGGGGGGGGGGGGCGGCTGCACAAAGGGGGAGGGGGTTAGGAGGGAGGGCGGCTAGGGTTTGGGAGGGATAGTGGGCCGAATCACCAATCGTGGCCCAACTAGCCCACGCGACAGCTCCCGACCCCATCGCAAGCGCCAAACCAAAGAAATTCTACTGCCCTAGTTGTGAATGTTTTCCACAAATTCCAAATCCCCAAAAATGCAACAACCGAATGAGGAAAAAAACAAAAAGAACAACCCCCAACTTCTCTTCTTTGCAAACCGGGTATCACACTCTACCCCTCTTAAAAAGAATTCGACATCGAATTCTGACGCTTCTATCGGAACGACAAAAGAAAAGATTAATGAATCAACAACACTTACCCACAACGAAAAGTTCCGGGTACTTCTGCCGCATCAGCTCCTCAAGTTCCCATGTAGCCTCGCGCTCAGACTGATTAGTCCATAAGACCTTGACATACTTAATTGATCTCTTCCTCAATACACGCTCCGAGAATTCCAATATACGCACCGGACGACACTCCAAAGTCAGATCCTGCTGCACCGCAATTGGTTCCATCTCAATCTGATGGTCTGGATCCCGCAAGAACTTCCTCAACATAGAGACATGAAAAACCGGGTGTACCCCTGCCATGGAATTCGGCAGTAGCAAGCCATAAGCCAGGCTACCCACCCGGGCCAAGATAGTGAACGGTCCAATGTATCTCAGGCTGAGCTTCCCAGAGACACCGAACCGAACAACTCCCTTAGTGGGTGATACACTGAGAAGGACTTGGTCAGCCACAGCAAATTCCAGATCCCGCCTCCTCACATCAGCATAACTCTTCTGACGACTCTGAGCTGCCAAAATATTCTGATGAATTTCCCGAACCTTTTCAGAAGTTTGCTGAACCCAATCAGGACCAACCAGGGATCTCTCTCCCAAAGTCTCCCAGCACAGAGGAGATATACACCGCCTACCATACAAAGCCTCAAATGGTGCCATCTTGATGCTAGCCTGGTAGCTGTTGTTATAAGCAAACTCTGCTAGTGCAAGATGATCCTCCCATCTACCCTTCCATGACAGAACACAAGCACGCAACATATCTTCCAAGGTTTGGATTGTTCGCTCTGACTGACCATCCGTCTGAGGGTGAAAAGCGACACTAAGCGAAAGCTTGGTGCCCAAAGCACTATGAAGACTCTCCCAGAATTTGGATACAAATTTGGAGTCTCGATCAGAAACAATAGACTTAGGTACCCCGTGAAGCCTGACTACTTCCTTCATATACAAGGGAACCAAATCTGAAGCTGAATTTGTGGTCTTCATGGGAATAAAATGCGCAGACTTAGTCAAGCGATCCACTACCACCCATATAGCATCCCTGCCACGAGGGGAACGAGGTAGACCCACCACAAAATCCATGGTGATATGCTCCCATTTCCACTCTGGAATTTCTAATGGCTTCAGCAAACCTGCAGGCCGCTTATGCTCGGCCTTCACGCGCTGACATACTTCACAGGCGGCCACATACTTAGAAACGTCAACCTTCATCCGCTTCCACCAGAAGTTTTGCTTCAAATCTCGGTACATTTTGGTTTCACCAGGGTGGATGGTGTAAGGCGTTTTATGAGCTTCTCTCAAGATATCCATTTTCACCTCTGATTTCTAAGGCACACAGAGACGACCCCTGAAACGAACCAAATCATTCTCATCAATGGTGAACTCCCGCGGTTTACCATCACCAACCCTCTTTCGAGCTTCCTGCAATAGATGATCCTGCTGCTGAGTCGCACGCACTCTCTCCATGAGAGAGGATTGAATAAGCATCCGAGTCTCCTTGCTAGCGGTGCCGACATAACACAAAGCGATCCCCAAATGGTCCAGATCACCGATCAACGGCAAGGCCACCTTTGGAACCCTGGACCTGCTAAGGGCATCAGCCACTACATTAGCCTTCCCCGGGTGGTAATGAATGGACAAATCATAATCTTTAATCAATTCCGGCCACCGATGCTGCCTCAAATTTAGCTCCTTCTGAGTAAAAATATACTTGAGACTTTTATGGTCGGTGTAAATGTCACAAGCCTCGCCATAAAGGTAATGCCTCCACGACTTTAGAGCAAAAACTACCGCGGCCAATTCAAGATCATGAGTTGGGTAATTCCCCTCATGCCTCCTCAACTGCCTTGGGCCATAAGCAATCACTCTGCCTTCCTGCATCAACATACAGCCAAGACCAATACGCGAAGCATCCGTATAAACTGTGAAACGCTTACCGCTCTCAGGCAACACTAGGATAGGGGCGTCCACCAACTTGCTCTTCAATGACTGATAACTGCCCTCACAATCGCTGGACCAGACGAAGGGAACACCCTTCTCCAAGAGTCTAGTCAAAGGCTTAGCAATGCTGGAAAAATTTGGTACGAAGCGCCGATAATATCCAGCGAGCCCCAATAAACTTCGGATTTCAGAGACACTAGAAGGTCTCTTCCACTCCACCACAGCCGCAACATTCTTGGGATCAACCACAATACCCTGCTGATTAATCACGTGCCCCAGGAAAGCCACTTCGGATAGCCAAAAGGCACACTTCTTCAACTTGCCATAGAATTGATTCTTCCTTAGGGCACCCAGAACGAGACGAAGATGCTGCTCATGCTCGGCCTCGGTCTTTGAATAAATCAAAATATCTTCCAGGAACACGACCACAAAATCGTCCAGGAATTCATGCAACATCCTATTCATTGCTTCCATAAAGGCAGCAGGGGCATTAGTTAAGCCAAAAGACATGACTATGAACTCATAATGCCCATACCTGGTGCAAAAGGCGGTCTTCTCAATATCCTCCTCACGAATCCTCAATTGATGATAACCAGAGTTCAAATCAATTTTGGAGAACACCTGGGCACCCCTCAACTGCTCAAAGAGGACCTCAATTCGGGGAAGCGGATATTTAATCTTGATTGTCACTTGATTCAAAGCGCGATAATCCACACACAGCCGCTTGCTTTTATCCTTCTTCTCAACAAACAATACTGGGGAAGCCCATGGAGACCTGCTAGGCCTAATGAAACCCTTAGCCAGCAGATCATCCAATTGCCGCTTCAATTCAATCTGCTCCTTTGGGGCCATTCGATACGGGGCCTTATGAATAGGCTGTGTACCCGGGATCAGCTTAATCTCAAAAGCTGCATCGCGCTCCGGAGGAATGCCTGGAAGCTCTGTCGGAAACACGTCAGCAAAGTCACACACCACCCGGATGTCCTGCACCCGCAAGGCAGCCTCACCCTCCACCACCATGGAGAAAAAGATCCCCGACTTCCTTGACCAGCGATCAGGAAGCAATTGCGCCAACAAGGATAACGTGAACTTCGGGGAACTTCCCAAGAATACCACCTCCTTACCCGATGGCGCCTGCAATAACACTGTCTTCCAGAAGCAGGATATAACCGCGCGATACTGGGATAACCAATCCATACCCAAGATAACATCGAATGCCCCCAAGGAAATCACCACCAGATTGGCCGAAAAGACCTCATCAGCAAGAATGACGGAACACCCCTGACAAACTGAACAGCTACTAATGGAGCCATTAGCAGATCTAACCAATATTGGGTGACCCAACCTCTGCACCGAAAGACCAGCCCGCGACACAAAATCCTCCGAAACAAACGAATAGCTAGTGCCAGAGTCAAAAAGAGCATGGGCTGCAAATGAATCAACTGAAATCGTACCTGTCACCACATCTCCTTGCTCCCTGCCATCCGCAGCGGGTAGCACATAAGCTCCAGAAATACCCGCAGAAGAGGAAGCTCCCGGAGTGAAATTAACAGAAGAACCCCACTGAGCCACCGGATGAGGTAGGCATGGAGCTCCAAACTGAGACGGCATAGGAGTAGACGGTGCAGGAGTAGGCGCGGCCTGATACTGAGGAAAACCCTGCATCGGCACGAACTGAGAAGTCCCAGGCACATAGAGCTGCTGCGGAGGAAGAGGAACTGAAAACTGCTGCTCAGCACTTGACATCATGTTGATGGTGCCCTGAGAAGAGGTGGAAGTCACCGGCTCCCATCTGAGCTTCCCATTAGGATTCCTCCTACACACCACATCCTTATGGTCCTGACTACAGATAGAACACCTGCCACTCCACTGGCACTCTGCACGATGATGCGCATCTCCACAGCGGAAACACACATGCCCCAGCCCGGGCTTAGGGATAGCCCGAAACCTCTGAGTACTTCCTCCCGAAGTACCCGAGTCAGAAGATTTGCCACGGTAAGGATGGTGGCGCTGGTGCTGAGACTTGCCCCTCTTGTGGGCTGGACCTCCCGTGTTGCCCCTCCTCGCGTCCTAGCTACGAGGCTGATCAACACCTGAAGACTTCTGCGACTCCATGGTATATTGGTGTTGCATCTCCACACCCAGTGCCTGCTCCACCGTGGTACGGAAGTCCACCAACGGAAAGGCCCCCAGAGCATGCCTGATAGAAGGCTTCAGACCCTAACGGAACTGGCTCGCCTTCTCCATCTCATTATAAGCCACATGAGGGACAAAGCGGACCATCTTGTTGAAGCCCACCTCATACTCTGTGACAGACTTCTTCTCCTGCTTGTAGGACTGCAAGTCAATCTTCATTTTCCCCAGGAAGGTGACCGGGTAGAATCTCCTTTCAAACTGCCTGATGAAAACATCCCAAGACAGGACTCCTGGTGAGGAGGAGTGCGCTGCCTGCACGCCTCTCCACCAAATTTGAGCCTCTCCCTTCAGCAGCTGTGTGCCAAAGCGATCCCGATCTCCATATGCAATCTCGAAGACATTCATCTTATCCTCCACATAAGTCAACCAATCTGCCGCCTCGACCGGAGTACCACAGCCATCAAAAGAATCCAACTTCATGCCCATCCACTGCATCAGAGAAAGACCACTGACTGGAAGAGGCACCTCGGCCCCGCCACCTGGAACAGCACCCGCAGGAACAGCGCCCCCGGGCACTTCTCCACCACCAGCACCCTGAGCAGCACCCGCAGGGGCAACAGGAATGGCTTGCCTCAGAAGGGCCAACTCCTGCTGCATGGCCTGCATCGCGGCTAACATTGCCGCCGGACTCATCAAGTCCCTCTAGGAGCTTGCGGACTACCCCGAGCCCTATGAGGCGGCATAGCTGCAGCCACAGGGATGAGAATAATAAGTAAATAAGATTGGCATAACATCTCTTCAGATAATGTCAAACTAGCATAGACAATAACATAACATATCAATAGCAAGCCAGAAATCCCATCCTACATGTGCAGTGTGTCAATTTATTATTACTCCACTTGCTAGGACCTACAGCCTATCCCTCTCATACCAACTGTAACACCCCACTGGTCACACACAATGGATATTACCAAAACTCCTCCCACCAAACTTGCTCAACACAAGAGATGTAATAAAGAGAGAAAATATTGCAAAATCCGGCAGCACCTCCTTTGAAACTAGCATAACATGGAGGAGAAACATGTAGTTCATACAGGATATAAAGACAGATAATTCACGTAGTAGAATCTAAATGCAAAGGTGGTAAAACACATTCATGACCCAATAGAAGAAAAATGAATGAGATAAGGAACTCAGCCCACCCCAAAACAAACGCTCAACCAAGAACAAAGTAATTCACTAGACTTGACCCTCTCTGATTAACAACATTATTAAGTGGTGGTTCCTTTATTAAAGGTGTAGTGGCCGTGCTGCTACATCCCTCTTTTCCCCATAAGCAGAAATTAGGTGCCTGCATCAAACAATGCAAGATGTGAGATGACACATCTCAGCAAGTAAACATAGCAACAACAAATTGGACATTGTAAATCAACTGTACTTAAACAACCACGTGGTTCAAAACTTCCTTTTTGAACATTAAATTGCAGAAAGTAAACGAGTAACTAAATACTTAACGCCAAGAAGAATCACCATGCACAAGTCCAGATTATCCACATCCACATAGTATATTCCACACCTCTCCCATGAATGCACATGGCTACAGATGCAATAATGACTTCTGCCTCCATATCTCTAAGGATATGAAGCTACATCATACCCCTTCTCGGGCAACATATGATGCTCAATGTACCGGTACGGTCGGACCATAAGATCGCGACAAAACTTCAATGCAATGGATGATGAGTGCATTATGCATGACAACATCATGAGTTCTTCCCAAATAAAATGTGCTAGACATATACTTCCACCCATACCACATAATAACCACTTGAGAAACATAATCAAATCTCAAACTCAACATATGAAATCCATGAAACATAAACATTTTCAAATGATGGTACTCCATAAAAAATATGAATATGAACACAATAGCACAACATAATCAAGTATAAGACTCCTCATCTGACAGACGGAATAACCATCACAGTTTTACTTGCCTTCACCGGAAGTTTGGGCAAATCCCTAAGAACGATCCGGAAGTCCACCACCTGTTTTTGACACCCAACTTAGTGCACCAAATTCACATAAAAAGCCTTAAAAACAACGCCGCACCTACGCGCAATCTCAAACCCCGCCGCGGGTAACAATTCTCCCCACACCAACCAAACTGCAGCGGCGCTGCTTAACAATTCCATAACTTTAAAATTAAGACAGCAGTGGTGTCAAACAAAAACTCCAGAGACAACTACATAAAATTCCCCACAAGTTTTGTATATAATTTATGATTAAATTCTAACATCTAATTACCCCTAAACGGTCCACAAAATAAACCCTGCAATCTGTTTTTTCCTGATTTGGGCAGCGACATACTCGGATTCAAACAGCGATAACTTTTAAAATATAATTCCAAATCGAGCGCATAAGTACTTGTTGGAAAGATAAGAAAAAGACCTACATGATTCTCATACTGATTAACACTAATTACTCCCGAAAAATCCCCAGAAACTGCTAATACTGCTGCTGTCCATCCCCCTGAAAATCTGTTTTTTTTGGACAGCCACATACCCGGATTCAAACGGTGATAACTTTTAATTTATAACTCCAAATTGAGCGCATAAATACTCGTTGGAAAGGTAAGACAAAGTTCTACATGATCCCCAAACTGATTCCCATTAATTTCTCGCGAAAAATGCCCAGAAACTGCTAGAACTACTGCTGTTCATCCACCACCTAAAATTCTGGACAGCCCCTCTACCCAATCGCATACGCAACATCTAATCAATTGGATTGCAGCGCAAATGAACAAGAGATGAACACAAAAATCACCTTGGATTCTCACCCTTTCCTTCCTCCCTTCTTCCCTCCACCAAAATGATTGAAGATTCGCACCACGCGACGACGATCCGAGCGGCAAGGAATGACACCTTGGGAGGAGGAGATGGGGGGGGAGGCGGCTAGGGTTTGGTGGTGTGGCTGCAAGGATTGAGAGAGGAGGAGATGGAAGGGGGGGAGCGGCGGCCAAAGGGTGGGGAAGTGGGGGCGGCTGCATAAAGGGGGAGGGGGTTAGGAGGGAGGGCGGCTAGGGTTTGGGAGGGATAGTGGGCCGAATCACCAATCGCGGCCCAACTAGCCCACGCGATAGCTCCCGACCCCATCGCAAGCGCCAAACCAAAGAAATTCTACTGCCCTAGATGTGAATGTTTTCCACAAATTCCAAATCCCCAAAAATGCAACAACCGAATGAGGAAAAAAACAAAAAGAACAACCCCCAACTTCTCTTCTTTGCAAACCGGGTATCACACCGAGACTGGCAAGTTTGGAGTTGGATTCCCTGGTGCACCGGACACTGTCCGGTGGCACACCCGACAGTCCGGTGCGCCAGACCAAGGCTGCCTTCGGTATACTTTGCTCCCTTTGTTTGAACCCTTTCTTTTGACTTGTATTGGTTTGTTGTGAACCTTTGGCACCTGTAGAACTCATAATCTGGAGCAAACTAGTTAGTCCAATAATTTGTGTTGGGCAATTCAACCACCAAAATTCTTATTGGAAACGGTTTCACCCTATTTCCCTTTCAATCTCCCCCTTTTTGGTGATTGATGCCAACACAAACCAAAGCAAATATAAAAGTGCAGAATTGAACTAGTTTGCATAATGTGAGTGCAAAGGTTTCTTGGAATTGAAACCAATATACTTATCTCAAATAGATGTGCATGGATTGTTTTCTTCTTTATTAAAATTTTGGACCACATTTGCACCACGAGTTTTGTTTTGCAAATTCTTTGTAAAATTATTTTCAAAAACCTTTTGCAATTAGTCAAAGGGTACATGAATAAGATTGAAGAAAGCATTTTTCAAGATTTGAAATTTTCTCCCCTGTCTCAAATGCTTTTCCTTTGACTAAAACAAAACTCCTCCTAAATAAAATTCTCCTCTTAGTTTTCAAGAGGGTTTTGCAATTTTTGAAGATACTACTTTCTCCCCCTTTTGAACACAATAAGATATAAAATTGAAAACTTCATTTTTAATTTTGGTGGTGGTGCGGTCCTTTTGCTTTGGGCTCATACTTTCTCCCCCTTTGGCATGAATCGCCAAAAACAGATACTTGTGAGTGAGATATAAGCCCTTGTTCAAACTTTCTCTCCCTTTGGCATACACAAAAATATGAGTGAAGATTATACCAAAGTGGAGAACGAAGTGGAGTACCGGCAAACACAATTGGAGTTGAGTGGAAGCGCCTTCTTTGCCGACTACTCCATTTCACTAAGCATAAGATGATACTTGAAAACACATTAGTCATAGACATAAAAAGAGATATGATCAAAGGTATATAAATGAGCTATGTGTGCAAAGAATCAATCAAAATTCCTAGAATCAAGAATATTTAGCTCATTCCTAAGTTTGGTAAAGGATTGCTCATCTAAAGGCTTGGTAAAGATATCGGCCAATTGATCTTTGGTGTTTATACAGGCTATCTCGATATCCCCCTTTTGTTGGTGATCTCTCAGAAAGTGATACCGAATGGCTATGTGCTTAGTGCGGCTGTGTTCAACGGGATTATCCGCCATGCGGATTGCACTCTCATTGTCACATAGGAGAGGGACTTTGCTAAACTTGTAGCCATAGTCCCTAAGGGTTTGCCTCATCCAAAGCAATTGCGCGCAACAATGGCCTGCGGCAATATACTCGGCTTCGGCAGTAGAAAGAGCTACTGAGTTTTGTTTCTTTGAAGCCCAAGACACCAGGGATCTTCCCAGAAACTGACAAGTCCCTGATGTGCTCTTCCTATTAATCTTACACCCTACCCAATCAGCATTGGAATATCCTAATAAATCAAATGAGGATCCCTTGGGGTACCAAAGACCAAACTTAGGTGTTTGAACTAAATATCTCAAGATTCGCTTCACGGCCCTAAGGTGAACTTCCTTAGTGTCGGCTTGGAACCTTGCACACATGCATACGGAAAGCATAATGTCCGGTCGAGATGCACATAAATAGAGTAAAGAACCTATCATCGACCGGTATACCTTTTGATCTACGGATTTACCTCCCGTGTCGAGGTCGAGATGCCCATTGGTTCCCATGGGTGTCTTGATGGGCTTGGCATCCTTCATCCCAAACTTGGTTAGAATGTCTTGAATGTACTTTGTTTGGCTAATGAAGGTGCCCTCTTGGAGTTGCTTGACTTGAAATCCTAAGAAATACTTCAACTCCCCCATCATTGACATCTCGAATTTTTGAATCATGATCTTACTAAATTGTTCACAAATAGATTTGTTAGTAGACCCAAAAATCAACATAAATTTGGCATACAAACAAATCATTTTCAATAGTTTTAGTGAATAAAGTAGGATTGGCCTTTCTGACTTTGAAGCCATTAGTGAGAAGAAAATCTCTTAGGCATTCATACCATGCTCTTGGGGCTTGCTTGAGCCCATAAAGCGCCTTAGAGAGTTTGTAAACATGGTTAGGATACTCACTATCTTCAAAGCCGGGAGGTTGCTCAACATAGACCTCTTCCTTGATAGGTCCGTTGAGGAAAGCACTCTTCACGTCCATTTGGTAGAGCTTAAAGTCATGGTGAGTAGCATAGGCAAGTAATATTCGAATTGACTCAAGCCTAACTACGGGTGCATAGGTTTCACCGAAATCCAAACCTTTGACTTGTGAGTACCCTTTGGCCACAAGTCGTGCCTTGTTCCTTGTCACCACACCATGCTCATCTTGTTTGTTGCGGAAGACCCACTTGGTTCCTACAACATTTTGGATAGGACGTAGAACTAAATGCAATACCTCATTCCTTTTGAAATTATTGAGCTCCTCTTGCATCGCCAGCACCCAATCCGAATCTTGAAGTGCTTCCTCTACCCTGTGTGGCTCAATAGAGGAAACAAACGAGTAGTGTTCACAAAAATGAGCAACACAAGATCGAGTGGTTACCCCCTTATGAATATCTCCTAGGATAGTGTTCACGAGGTGATCTAGTTGGATTGCTTGGTGGACTCTTGGGTGTGGCGGCCTTGGAACTTGCTCATCCTCCTTGTCTTGATCAATTGCATCTCCCCCTTGATCATTGCCGTCTTCTTGAGGTGGCTCATCTTCTTGATCTTCTCCTTCATCATCTTGAGCCTCATCCTCTTCTTGAGTTGGTGGAGATGCTTGCATGGAGGAGGATGGTTGATCTTGCGTTTGAATGGGCTCTTCGGATTCCTTAGGACACACATCCCCAATGGACATGTTCCTTAGCACGACGCACGGAGCCTCTTCATCATCTTATTCATCAAGATCAACTTGCTCTACTTGAGAGCCGTTAGTCTCATCAAACACAATGTCACAAGAAACTTCAACTAGTCCAGTGGACTTGTTAAAGAATCTATATGCCCTTGTGTTTGAATCATAACCTAGTAAAAAGCCTTCTACAGCCTTAGGAGCAAATTTAGATTTTCTTCCTCTTTTAACAAGAATGAAACATTTGCTACCAAAGACTCTAAAATATGAAACATTTGGCTTTTTACCGGTGAGGAGTTCATACGATGTCTTCTTGAGGATTCGATGAAGATACAATCGGTTAATGGCGTAGCAGGCGGTGTTGACCGCCTTGGCCCAAAACCGATCCGAAGTCTTGTACTCATCAAGCATGGTTCTTGCCATGTCCAATAGAGTTCTGTCGGTGTTTCAAAACCCGGGGGGTCCCTGGACTGACGAGTGAAATGTCGCCGCGTGCCCCAGCCCAGATGGGTCAACGCAAGGCGGAACGCGAAGGGGGGAAGGTAGCAGCCGGAGGGAGGCAGGCGTGAGAGATTGGAACCCGCGGCCTTCGCGTTAGCCCCGCGCCTGAGTCGGGTGCGCTTGCAGTAGGGGGATACAAGCGTCCACGCGGGAGTGGGAGCGAGCGGCCTTGAGCGAGCGCCGTCCCGTCCTTCTCTGCGCGGGCCAACCCTCTGTAAGAGGGCCCTGGTCCTCCCTTTTATAGGCGTAAGGAGAGGATCCAGGTGTACAATGGGGAGTGTAGCAATGTGCTAACGTGTCTAGCAGTGGAGAGCTAGCGCCCTAAGTACATGCCGTCGTGGCAGCCGGAGGGGTCTTGGCACACGGTTCACGTGGTGTCGTGGCCATCGGAGGAGTGCTGGAGCCCGGTGGAAGGACAGCTGTTGGGGCTGTCGAGTCCTTACTGACGTCCTCTTGCTTTCGTAAGGGGGCTGAGAGCCACCGTCGTCACAGGGCATGCGGGGCGCCATCATTACTCGCATGGTGGAGCGAGCCAGATGGGACGCCGGTCTGGTCCCTCGTAGCCTGAGTCAGCTCGGGGTAGGGTAATGATGACGCTTCCTGTTGACGTGGTCGGTCCATGCCCTAGGCTGAGCGAGGTGGAGGCTCCTCCGAGGTCTAGGTCGAGGTCGAGCCCCCGGGTCGGGCGAGGCGGAGTCCGTTGTCTTCCGGGGCTGAGCCCATGTCCGAGCCCTGGGGTCGGGCGAGGCGGAGTTCACCGTCTTCCGGGGCTGAGCCCGTGTCCGAGCCCTGGGTCGGGCGGAGCGGAGTTCGTCGTCTTCCGGGGTTGAGCCCGTGTCCGAGCCCTGGGTCGGGCGGAGCGGAGTTCGTCGTCTTCCGGGGCTGAGCCCATGTCCGAGCCCTAGGGTCGGGCGAGGCGGAGTTCGCCGTCTTCCGGGGCTGAGCCTGTGTCCGAGCCCTAGGTCGGGCGGAGTGGAGTTCGTCATCTTCCGGGGCTGAGCCCATGTCCGAGCCCTGGGGTCGGGCGAGGCGGAGTTCACCGTCTTCCGGGGCTGAGCCCGTGTCCGAGCCCTGGGTCGGGCGAGGCGGAGTTCGCCGTCTTCTGGGGCTGAGCCCGAGTCCGAGCCCTGGGTCGGGCGAGGCGGAGTTTCCTATGACGCCCGAGGCCGGCCTTGGCTGCTATCAGCCTCACTCTATCGGGTGGCTCAGCAGTCGGAGCGGCGCAGGCGGCGCTGTCCTCTTGTCAGACCGGTCAGTAGAGCGGCGAAGTGACTGCGGTCACTTCGGCTCTGTCGACTGGAGGGCGCGTGTCAGGATAAAGGTGTTAGGCCACCTTTGCATTAAATGCCCCTACGATTTGGTCGGTCATCGTGGTGATGTGGCCAAGGTTGCTTCTTGGTGAAGACTGGGCCTCGGGCGAGCCGATAGTGTGCCCGTTGCTGGAGGGGGGTCCTCGGGCGAGACGTAGGTTCTCCGGAGTCGGCTTCCCTTGCCCGAGGCTAGGCTCGGGCGCGACACGATTGTGTCCCTTGAATGGACCGATCCTTGACTTAATCGCACCCATCAGGCCTTTGCAGCTTTGTGCTGATGGGGGTTACCAGCTGAGATTTAGGGGCCTTGAGGGTACCCCTAATTATGGTCCCCGACAGTAGCCCCCGAGCCTCCAAGGGAGTACTAATACTCACTTGGAGGCTTTTGCCACACTTTTTTGCAAGGGGACCAGCCTTTCTTGGTTGCATTCTGTTCCGGTGGGTGCGCGCGAGCGCACCCGCTGGGTGTAGCCCCCGAGGCCTCGGAGGAGTAGTTTTACTCCTTCGAGGTCTGAGTGCGTTTCGCAACACTTCGGCTGGTCCGGGTGTTCCCTCATGCGAGCTGGCCATAGCCCGGGTGCATGGTTGGGTCCCAAGTTCTTGGGCTGGTATGTTGACGTTGTCAACGGGTTGGCCGGAGCCGAGTTTGTGAGAGCAGCCCCCGAGCCTCTGCACAGGGCGAGAGGACGGTCAAGGACAGACTCGTCTTTTTTACATACGCCCCTGTGTCGCCTTTCCGCAAGGAGGAGGGGGGGAAAGCGCCATGTTGCCCTCGCAGGGCGCCGAACATGGTGTTTCCGGTGAGCTGCTGGCGGGTAATCCGAGCGGACTCCCGTGCCCCATTTGCTAGGGGTCGGCTAGAGGCCCGGAGGCGCGCTCCAAAAGTACCTGCGGGTGATCTACCGGACCCAGTCCCCTTTGACGGGGTCCGAGGGCTCGATGCCTCCCTCTGATGGGATTCCGTTACAAGATCGCTCCCGCTGGTCTCGGAAATGTCCTAGGGTACCTCGGGAGCGTAGCCCGAGCCTTGGTTATGTATCGAACGTACCCAGGGTCATCCCTCGCTCTGTGTCTGAGGCGACTGTGAACCCTTCAAGGGCCAGCCTACGAACCCCTGATCAGTAATGGGCGCGGAGCCCGAGTGGCCTGAGGCGGCCGTTGAACCCTTCGAGGGGCCGGCCATCGAACCTCTGACCAGTAGTGGGCGCTGAACCCAATCGATCTGAGGCGGCCGTTAAACCCCTCCGAGGGGCCAGCCTTCGAACCTCTGATCAGTAGGGAGGCTCGGAGCCTGTTTCCTTCATGGAGAAGGGTCCTTTTCGGGGTATCCCCCTTTCCCGGTCCCTATTGTAAGAGAGAGAAAGAGGAAAAAGAAAAGGATGCGAAGTCGAATGACGTGGCGTACCTCTTTCGACGCGGTCATTACGGCGAAGGAGAAGCGTCGCTTGCTTCTCCCGCCTGAGGCGCCGCCTATCCCGCCGTGGAGTTAATGCGATGGGGCGAGTGGTTCGCGAGGCGGTCATTGCGCGTGTGCGCGCCGTTCGAGGAACAGATCACGGGCGCGCCGTCTTCACACCGTGAGAGAGGGCTCCCTTGCTGCCCCTGGATGGGACGTGAGCTTGGCTGATGATGCGACCGCTGCTGCTGTGGGGACGGAACCGGAGTTCCGTTTGTAGAGGCACCTTGAGTGCTGGCGTTTCGTTCATTGCGGCTGTCGAGGCCTGAACGTGTATGTATTTTCGGCACGGAGCCGTATTTTTTCTTCATTTCGAGCACTAAGACTCGCCTTGTCAATTGTCTGAACCGCTTTACCGAGCGTGAGTTGCCTCGTGCAAAGGTGACGAGTGAGGTATCCGTATCCCGGAGGCGTAGGAGTCCCTCGGCTCGGTCGGCCTTGCTTTCCGAGGCCCCTCTTGCTTAGTTAAAGGAAACCCCTCGGTCGCCCTTCGATGAGCCGAAGCCGGAGGTAGCGGTGTCAGCACGGACGGAGGCAGAGTTGGCTTCGAAAAGGAGGTGTGGTCGGCCAGAGCCTGGCCGGGTCATCCGCTGGCAGAACCGACGCCGGAGTTGAGCTGCCGAGGCCACAAGCCGAGTTGATGTCTTTGGGGGACAGCCGACCGAGGCCTCGGGGTGGCCGGCCGAGCCGCCTGCTCGGGCCGGATTCTCAAAGAAGACCCTGGTGGCGATGGCCCGGGTGTGGTGCTGATGTCGTCCTTCAGAGTGGGGGCCCTCCGACCGCGTCGCCGTCCGAGGCTAGGTCAGACCCCGCCGAAGGTGTAGTTGATGCCGAGGGTGCTGCTGCCCCCTTCGGTTGTCGACGTCCGAGCCTGCAGGATCAGGTTGTCTTGTAGTGTGTGTATGTTTTCTGCGGCCACCGAGGCCTAAAGACACCGTCGTCGTGTTGTAAAGCTGCGTTTCTTTTCCTCTTGGTTCGAGTATCCGGACTCATTTGTCGGTAACAGAATTGTTTGTGCGGGCGAGAGTTGCTTTTCACGGAAGGTGATGAGTGAGGTATCTGTATCCTGGAGGCGTAGGAATCCCTCGGCTCGGTCGGCCTTGCCACTTACGCGCGCTCTTACTCATCCATAGGGTTCTGTTACCGACGCAGTCGAGAAGGCCCGAAAAATCATTTCGGCAGAGGAGCTCTCGAGCATGAAGACTTGTTCGGTCCATGGAGTCACTTATCCGAGCGCGAGTTACTTATCGCAGAAGGTGATGAGTGAGGTATCCGTATCCTGAAGGCGTAGGAGTCCCTCGGCTCGGTCAGCCTCGGCTGCTTACGTGTACTCCGTCGTTTTCAGGATCCACTTTTGAAGTAGTCGAGGAGCACGAAAGGCATTCTGGCAGAAAAGATTTTTTTTCTTTTTTCGAGGAAAATTTTGACGCAGAGAGGGTTGCCCCCTTCTAGCCCCCGAGGGAGGGTCGGGCTTTGCCGAGGCAAGGCTGACCCTTCCTTGACGACCAGACTTGGTGTGTGAACGAGGTATGTGAGCAACTTGAAAGCATCTTAAGGGTAGAAGCAACGTAGCTGTTGGATGTTCCAAGCGTTGCTGTAGACCTCGCCTTGGCTGTTGGCCAGCTTGTACATTCCGGGCTTCAGAACCTTGGCGATGACGAACGGCCCTTCCCAGGGAGGCGTGAGTTTGTGCCGCCCTCGGGCATCTTGTCGTAGTCGAAGCACCAGGTCACCCACCTGGAGGTCTCAGGACCGAACCCCTCGGGCGTGGTAGCGTCGCAGGGACTACTGGTACCGCGCCAAGTGTAGTAAGGCCATGTCCCGAGCCTCCTCCAGCTAGTCCAGTGAGTCTTCTCGGTTGGCTCGGTTGCTTTGGTCGGTGTAGGCCCTCGCCCTCGGGGAACCGTATTCTAAGTCTGTGGGCAAGATGGCCTCGGCCCCATAGACTAGAAAGAACGGTGTGAAGCCCGTGGCTCGGCTCGGCGTTGTCCTCAGACTCCAGATCACCGAGGGGAGTTCCTTCATCCACCGCTTGCCGAACTTGTTGAGGTCGTTGTAGATCCGAGGCTTGAGTCCTTGCAGGATCATGCCGTTAGCCCGCTCCACTTGCCCATTCGTCATGGGGTGAGCCACGGTAGCCCAGTCCACCCGGATGTGGTGATCCTCGCAGAAGTCCAGGAACTTTCTGCCGGTGAACTGGGTACCATTGTCGGTGATGATGGAGTTCGGGACCCCAAAGCGATGGATGATGTTGGTGAAGAAGGCCACCGCCTGTTCGGACCTGATGCTGTTTAGGGGTCGGACCTCGATCCACTTGGAGAATTTGTCGACGGCGACCAACAGGTGCGTGTAGCCCCCGGGTGCCTTCTGCAAGGGGCCAACAAGGTCCATACCCCACACAGCAAACAGCCAGGTGATGGGTATGGTCTGCAGAGCCTAAGCGGGCAGGTGGGTCTGCCTCGCGTAGAACTGACACCCTTCGCAGGTGCGGACAATTCTAGTAGCGTCGGCCACTGCCGTCGGCCAGTAGAAACCTTGTCGGAAAGCGTTCCCAACAAGGGTTCGAGGTGCTGCGTGATGGCCGCAAGCCCCCGAGTGTATCTCTTGCAAGAGCTCCTGGCCTTCGGCGATGGAAATGCATCGCTGGAGGATGCCTGAGGGGCTACGGTGGTAGAGCTCCTTCCCATCTCCCAACAAGACGAACGACTTGGCGCGCCGCGCCACTCGCCGAGCTTCGGCTTGGTCGAGGGGTAGCTCTCCTCGGTGGAGATATTGTAGGTACAGGGTCTACCAGCTTTGATTAGGCGTGACCTCGCTCTGCTCCCCCTCGACGCGCAGTGCCTCAGCCTCGGGGCCGAGGGTACCTTGGGCTGAGCCAAGGGTACCTCGGACTGAGCCGAGGGTACCTCGGACGGAGCCGAAGGTGCCTCGGGCTCGGGCGTGTCCTCGGTCTTGATGGAGGGTTGATGCAGGTCTCGGGAGAATACGTCCGGGAGAACTGTTGTTCGTCCCGAGGCTATTTTAGCTAGCTCGTCCGCAGTCTCGTTGTAGCGTCGAGCGATGTGGTTGAGCTCGAGCCCGTAGAACTTGTCTTCCAGGCGCTGAACCTCATCGCAGTAGGCTTCCATCTTCGGGTCATGGCAGTGGGAGTTCTTCATGACTTGGTCGATGATGAGCTGCGAGTCACCGCGAGCGTCGAGGCGTCGGACCCCTAGCCCAATGGCGATTCGCAACCCGTTTACTAGAGCCTCGTACTCCGCCACATTGTTGGACGCCGGGAAGTGGAGGCGTAGCACGTAGCGTAGGTGCTTCCTGAGGGGCGAGACGAAGAGGAGGCCCGCACCGGCCCCTGTCTTCATCAGTGACTCGTCGAAAAACATGATCCAGAGCTCCGGTTGGATCGGAGCCATCGGGAGCTGGGTGTCAGCCCATTCAGCCATGAAGTCCGCCAAGACCTGGGACTTGATGGCCTTCCGAGGGGCGAACGATATCGTCTCGCCCATGATCTCCAACGCCCACTTCGCAATTCTACCTGAAGCCTCTCGGGACTGGATGATCTCTCCCAGGGGGAAGGATGACACTACAGTCACCGGATGAGACTCGAAGTAGTGTCACAACTTCCGCCGTGTCAGGATCACCGCGTACAGCAGCTTCTGGATTTGTGGGTAGCGGATCTTGGTCTCGGACAGTACCTCACTGATGAAGTAGACTGGCCTCTGGACGGGCAAGGCATGCCCTTCTTCTCATCTCTCAACCACGATCGCGGCGCTAACCACCTGGGTGGTTGCGGCGACGTAGATCAAGAGGGCTTCTCCAGCAGCGGGGGGCACCAAGATGGGCGCGTTCGTGAGGAGCGCCTTCAGGTTCCCGAGGGCTTCCTCGGCCTCGGGAGTCCAAACGAAGCACTCGGCCTTCCTTAAGAGGCGGTACAGAGGCAGACCTCTTTCGCCGAGACGAGAGATGAAGCGGCTCAGGGCCGCGAGACATCCCATGACCCTCTGTACGCCTTTCAAGTCCTTGATTGGCCCCATGCTGGTGATGGCTGCAATCTTCTCCGGGTTGGCTTCGATGCCTCGCTCGGAGACGATGAACCCCAAGAGCATGCCTCGGGGGACCCCGAAGACACACTTTTCGGGATTAAGCTTCACGCCTTTCGCCTTGAGACATCGGAATGTCACTTCAAGGTCGGAAAGGAGGTCGGAAGCCTTCCTCGTCTTGACTACGATGTCATCGACGTAGGCCTCAACCGTTCGGCCGATGTGTTCGCCAAACACATGGTTCATGCATCGCTGGTACGTTGCCCCTGCATTCCTCAAACCAAACGGCATTGTAACATAGCAGTACATGCCGAAGGGTGTGATGAAAGAAGTCGCGAGCTGGTCGGACTCTTTCATCTTGATCTGGTGATACCCTGAGTAGGCATCGAGGAAAGACAGGGTTTCGCACCCAGCAGTGGAATCCACGATCTGATCGATGCGAGGCAGAGGGTAGGGAACCTTCGGACATGCTTTGTTTAGACCAGTGTAGTCTACACACATCCGCCATTTCCCCCCTTTCTTTCTCACAAGCACAGGGTTGGCAAGCCCTTCGGGATGGAATACCTCTTTGATGAACCCTGCCGCCAGTAGCTTGTGGATCTCCTTGCCTATGGCTCTGCGCTTTTCTTCGTCGAATCGGCGTAGAGGTTGCTTCACGGGTCGGGCCCTAGCTCGAATATCCAGAGAGTGCTCGGCGACTTCCCTCGGTATGCCGGGCATGTTTGAGGGACTCCATGCGAAAACGTCGGCGTTTGCATAGAGAAAGTCGACAAGCACTGCTTCCTATTTGGGGTCGAGCTCAGAACTGATCCGGGTCTGCTTGGAGGCGTTGTTGCAGGGGTCGAGAGGGACGGACTTGACCGTCTCCGTAGGTTCGAAGTTGCCGGCGTGGCGCTTCACGTCGGGCGCCTCCCTAGAGAGGCTCTCCAGGTCAGTGATGAGGGCCTCGGATTCGGCGAGGGCCTCGGCGTACTCCACGCACTCCACATCGCATTCGTACGCGTGTCGGTATGTGGGCCCGACGGTGATGACCCCGTTGGGGCCCGACATCTTGAGCTTGAGGTAGGTGTAGTTGGGGACGGCCATGAACTTGGCGTAGCATGGCCTCCCCAGTACTGCGTGGTAGGTTCCTCGAAACCCAACCACTTCGAACGTGAGGGTTTCCCTTCGAAAGTTGGAGGGCATCCCGAAGCAGACGGGTAGATCGAGTCGTCCGAGGGGTTGGACGCGCTTCCCGGGGATGATCCCGTGGAAAGGCGCAGCGCCCGTCCGGACCGAGGACAGATCAATCCGCAGGAGCCCGAGGGTCTCAGCATAGATGATGTTGAGGCCGCTGCCTCCGTCCATGAGGACCTTGGTGAGCCTGACGTCGCCGATGATGAGGTCGACAACGAGTGGGTATCTCCCCGGGCTCGACACGTAGTCCGGATGGTCGGCCTGGTCGAAGGTGATGGGCTTGTCGGACCAGTCTAGGTTGACTGGCGCCGCCACCTTTACCGAGCAGACCTCCCGACGCTCTTGCTTGCGGTGCCGAGCTGAGGCGTTCGCCACTTGCCCGCCGTAGATCATGAAGCAGTCACGAACCTCGGGGAAACCTCCTGCCTTGTGATCTTCCTCCTTTGCGTTGTCGAGGGCCTTGCCACCCTCCGCGGGTGGCCCGGCCTTGTGGAAGTGTCGTCGAAGCATGGCACACTCCTCGAGGGTGTGCTTGACGGGCCCCTGATGATAGGGGCATGGCTCCTTGAGCATCTTGTCGAAGAGGTTGGCACCTCCGGGAGGTTTCCGAGGGTTCTTGTACTCGGCGGCGGCGACAAGGTCCGCGTCGGCGGCGTTGCGTTTCGCTTGCGACTTCTTCTTGCCCTTCTTCTTGGCGCCGCGCTGAGTTGACGCCTCGGGAGCATCTTCCGGTGGGCGGCCCTGGGGCTGCTTGTCCTTCCGGAAAATGGCCTCAACCGCCTCCTGGCCAGAGGCGAACTTGGTGGCGATGTCTATCAGCTCGCTCGCCCTGGTGGGGGTCTTGCGACCCAGCTTGCTCACCAGGTCGCGGCAGGTTGTGCCGGCGAGGAACGCGCCGACGACATCTGAATCGGTGACGTTGGGCAGCTCTGTGCACTGCTTTGAGAATCGCCGGATGTAGTCCCGGAGTGTAACACCCCTGGTGTTACTGTAACTAAAACTTGAGCATGGCATCATAAGCATTGACATTGCATATGTTTGATACACCTAGAGTGCATTCACTAGGCAGAAATTTCAAACAAGTTGTATTGCTTAAGTGTTTTTGCAAATAGAACCCTGGATAGGAAACCTAACCCTAAATAAGGACACACGGTAAAAGGTCCTCGCCGGCGGTGAGCTGGAGATCACTCCGGTGACCCCGTGGCTCTCCCTTCCTCTTTGCGGCTGGGCCGATAAAATTGCCGGTGAATGCCGCCTCCCGGCTATACGCCGCGTGGCTTAGCTTTTCCACCGTGCCGTCATGACTCCCCTGGTCCATCCCATCGTCATCGAGGAGGTTGCCACGCCGTTAGCCACGGATTCACCGCACCCGGGTTCTTCCTTATCTCCGGCCGCCTCCGCTATCCGCTCAAATTAAGTGCCACCGCCTCGGGGCTCTATAAATTGACCCCGCCGTGAGCTTCACCACATCCTCATGCATTCAGCCACCGCTAATCGCTAGCAGTCCTTCGCTAGAACTCGCGAATTTTGGATTCGCCCCAAATCCACTCTCCGCCGCTGTAAACCCAATCTCACCGCGGCCAGCTCTTTCCAGGTTAATTCATTGCTTCCTCTTCCTTGTTTAAGCACTCTGGTTACTCTGTGATGCTCGCCAAGCCATCAATTTGAACTAGGATGCCCCCAATCGTCGGGAACGCGACGATCTAGCCGCCATGTTCTCGGTCACCGTGGCTAGAGCTCCTTAGTTGATCATTAGCCAAATTGAGTGAGGGGAAATACTCCTTAGAGGTAGAATCTGGTGTAAACTAAAGATTAGCGTCGGTCTTCGCCCCCTCCGGCCGGTATAGCTCGCCGGATTTCAGCTATAGTGCGGAGCGCCGTCGTGGATCTGACCGTGTGAAGAAATAGAAACCCAAGGAGCTATTTGCAAACAGTCAGTGACTCAGTAAACAGTAACCAGACCTATTTCTGGTTAGACAGAAACCCCGAGGGTGTCTTCGCAAAACGGGCAGCGCGGGCGCGCGCGCGGGCGCGCTTCTGCCTGGGTCTGGGCCGGCTGGGCTAGATTCAGCCCAATACTGTTGGGTGTTTTCCTTTTTCTTTTTCAGGAGAACTTTAGAAATATATAGAAAAATGTAGGAAAATGGTAAAATTGTGAAACTAATTTTCCTAGCCTTATTATTTTCCCTAGAATTTAATAAAAATAGTTTTGTGATTTTTAGGTTAAATAAGGAATTTTAAGGCATTTAAAGTAGTTCAAAGTAGTGGTTTTGGATTTTTAAAAGATAAGTTGTAATCCCAAAAATGCTCAAAATTTTTATATGAGTTCCTCATATTATTTAGAAGCCTTGGGTAGAATTTGGGTTGATTTGGACCTTGTTTGATCACCAAACCCCAAAACACCCCCCCTGCCCTATGAACTCCTTTACTGACTCCGGAAACCCTAAGTTCTCGGAGTACCGTGAAGGAAAGTTGTATTCAAGACTTAGATCAAAAGTTTATATTATCTTTGCACCCTCATGAGCATCCCATGGCATCCATTCTTATACATCTGCATGGTTATGATTAGAACGAGAAGAAGAAGTAACCGAAGAGAGGACACCACCACCCTCGGATTCTCAAGCAGACAACTGCTTCTACTTTGATATTTGCGGATCCGAGCCAGACTCACCTGTTAACAAAGGCAAGCCTCGGTGCATTTGCCACCCCCCCCCCCCTTGTGTTTTAAATCTTTCTCACTTGTTTGATGCACTAGGTGATAGGTGTTGATTGCTAAAACAATTCCTGCATTACTTTCCTTGGAATTTGATTACCTCCCTTGATACCCTGTTTTACAAAAGGTTTTATTATGCTTAGTATTGCTCTAGCAAAACAAAAGGATTTGTTTTACAAAAGATGTTTGGCAAAGTGGGAGGGTTGTTTTCAAAATAAAACTTGATGGTAAATCTGTCAAAGGCCTTGATGGATTCAACATTGGAAAAGATGTACCTCTGCCAGGTACCAACCTTTGGGGTTAATGATTAAGCTGAGACCGGGCGGGTGACTTGCACGAGAAAGAGAGTCTCGGTGTAGTGTCTCCATCTGAGTCGATTAAGGGCCGTCTCGATGTAAGCCTGCTGACCGAGGACCCTTTAACTGGTCACATGCCTCGTCATGGGTAAGCTTTGCCTCGGGTGGACTAAGGCCAGAATAAGATAACACGAAATGGGCATGGAGCGGTGGCGAGAGTAGCGTGTACCCTCCGTGGCAAGAGGCTGGACGGTGGTGTATCTGTGCTCTCGGTTTGCGTGAACCTGATCTGGTCTTAAGAAACTCGGTGGCGGGTTGACATATGCAAGGGTTAAGTGCTACATATGTCGTGTGATCGGAGATCCTCAGCTGAGTATAATCGATTCGGATCGCCGTACCTCCGCGGTTATGGAGACTTGGCCACTGACTTACACGTAGCAATCCAGTGAAGTTGAAGGGTTGATAAGAAAATTGGCTAGTGCAGGTAAAGTGATTGATCTAGGGTAGAAAGAACTCTAGCTGCAGGTAATTTTACTTAACCTGACAATAAAATTGGATTTTAAGGATCCACTCGTAGTAAGCTTTTCTGCAAAACAGAGTCTTTGATTCTTGATAAGCCACTCCTTGAATCCTGCTAGCCAGCATACCCTTGAGAGTCTTTTCCTTAGTCGGGTAAGACTTGCTGAGTAATTCCATACTCAGGGTTTATCCCCTTGTTGTTTTTAGGTGAGGAAGCAGCAGATTTCTGTTGCTTCTGTACCAAGGTGGTTCCTAATGAAGATAAGCAAGAATGAAGTGCGGGAGGAAAGGATCCTCCATTAAGACTTTTTGTGTGATAGCTGTCGGGAGGAGTTTTTACCTCCCTTGGTATGTGTAATAATAATACTCTGCACTCGTTATATATTCCTGGTCTGTAATAAACAATGTGATCTTACTTTTTAATAAATGTAAGCTTATGTAATCGCTTCCGCATTTCTTTACCTCCGATGTTCTGTAATGTCTGCAAGACGGGTGAGACGTTCCTGGAAAGGTAAGGAAAGATACCGAGCTTGTCAAGTAGTTCAGGGGCACCTATAGGGTTGTCTGAGGTCCGTTGGACAAGGACAACTGTAGGTGGGCCTAATTACTTGGGAGGTTCCGTCACAGCTGGTATCGGAGCGTAGCCCTTCTTGACAGATATTATGTGGCATCTTCAAAAGGATTTTCTAAGACTTATCTAGAAAATTGCTTCTCTTCTTACCTAAGTATTTCTGAAGAGTTTATTTCGCAGACCAGGTAGAAAGAGTGCAATGTATAGAAGGTTGAATCAACTAAGGTTGATTCTGTACTTACTCATGCATCATGCTAAGAACTGTACTAATAAATTTTCCCCCTTAGCAAATGTCGCCACGTACAAGGAAAACGGCACGTAAGCATACTGGACCCATTGGTGTGCCTCGGCATCAACTTGCCCCACGAGAGCAAGAGCAAAACAGCAGTAGCGGGAGCAACGATCCTATTGGTGATCTCGAAGCTCGCGTGAATCATCTCCAAGCGGAGTTACAACGCAGGACTAATCTATGGGTTGCGGACGGTGACCGGATAAATGATTTAAGAAGTTACATCCGCACCCTGCAAGATCAACTAGCTGACCGAGATTTGGCGCTTGACTGGGCAGTACAATCTCGCTCAATAGCTTTAGCTAAGGAAGCAAAGGCTCGAGCACGAGTCAACAAACTTAGCGTTGCTGTTGATAACTTGCAGGTATATTGCAATACTTTACATGAAGAAGTTCATGTACTGTATTCGCAATTACACCCAAATGTCCCTGCGGATCCCATCAGGTCTGAAGCCGGAACCTCGCACACTGCGGGCGAAGCGCTTGGTGGCGAGTTAGACCTTTTTAGGCCCCCTCCTTCTTTGAGGCTGGTCGACGTATGGTCTCCCACCCCTGACGATGAAGCCACCAAGAATAAACAAGAGTAGTAATGTAGTTGTAAAAATAAAAATAGTATGTTGTATAATAGGTTGAACTTTTGTATAATGGGTAATGTATCCTGTTATGTAATATCGAGTCTGTATCATTACTTTTTATAGTAATGTAAAATGGAAGGTCTCTTTGGCATATTATGTTTATTTCAAATGTTCTTTGCCTCAGATGCCGACCAGGACTCGAGGATAGGACGCAGCTGGAACTTCTGGGGGTAGGGATGTCACCCCAAATCCACCTCCGGTTCTGCCCACGTTGGCCGAGGCGATTGCCGCCTTGGTAAATGCCACCGTAGACAATACCCGCTTCCTTAGGGAAATGGCGGGTCAACAGCAATTCCAGCAGCAGGCAGGAAGGGGTTACCAGCAAGGCCCCCACGAAACCACCTATCTGGACTTCTCCGAAACCCGTCCACCCCTATTCGTCAAGGCAGAGGACCCGTTGGAAGCCGATGAGTGGATACGGGTTATTGAACAAAAGTTTGGTCTTCTCCGTTGTTCAGAAACGCAGAAGCCATTATTCGCAGCACAGCAACTACGTGGCCCTGCCAGTACCTGGTGGGGAAATTTTGTGGCTATTCAACCTGTCAACCATCAAATTACCTGGGAAGAATTTAAAGCAGCCTTCCGTGAGTACTACATACCCGAAGGGGTGCTGCATATGAAACAAGAGGAATTCATGAAGCTGAAACAAGGAGGAGATACCGTCAATCAGTATCTCAACAAGTTTAATCACCTGTCGCAGTATGCCATCGACCAGGTGAATACTGATTTAAAGAAAAAGAACTGCTTCATGAGGGGTCTAAATGACCGGTTGCAGCGAAAGATGGCCACATGTATAGATCTCACGTATGGTAAGGCTGTCAGTACAGCCTTATCTGTTGAAGCAAAATACGCAAGTTCTGGGAAGAACAAGGGATTCGGTGGTGAGAGGCCTAATCAGGGCCAGGTGAAGAGGCAACGGTTTGTCATCCGGCCTTCTAGCCAAAATCGCACTTTTCCTCGTCCACCTGCATTCCCTTTCAAACAGCCGATCATTATTCGCCCCAACAATACCCCCACTCTCCCAAATCAGCCGGGTGCCCCAGGCACTCGATTCCCTGCTTTGCCCAGCTCTTCAACCGGGTGTTTCAACTGCGGCAAGTCGGGACATTTTATCAAAGACTGCCCATATCCCAAGTAAAATCAATCTAATGCTCAGCAAGGATCTGGGAAGTCAACTCAGCCCAAGGGAAATACTGTGGGGAGGAATACAAAGAAGACTGGGCGTGTATATTACACCCAAGTGGCCACTACACCAGAAGGAGAGCCGGTGATGATGGGTACGTTTCCCGTGGCCAGTCACCCTGCAATTATTCTTTTTGATTCTGGTGCTTCGCATACATTCATTAGCAAGAAATTTGTGGAGCAACATCACACTGCATGCCATGAATCAAAAGAGGGATTTAAAATTCATTCACCTGGGGGACATATTTTTACTCGAGAAGTGGCCTATGAAGTGCTAGTAACAATGGCCGGACAGAACTTTCCTGCTAACATGATTGTTCTGAAAGGCCAGGATATAGATGTAATTTTGGGTATGAATTGGTTAACCCAACACAAGGCAATTCTCAACACTGAACTCAGAACCGTCAGGTTGAGTTATAATCAAGAAGAGATTCTTTTGTCTCTCCCCGTAACCAATCCAGCCAAAGCTTCTGGTAGAATATATGAAGCCATTGTACCGGAGATCAAGGATATTCCGGTAGTATGTGAGTTTCCAGATGTATTTCCGGAAGATTTGCCTGGACTGCCCCCTGAAAGAGATGTAGAATTTGTAATTGAGCTAAAGCCCGGTACGGCTCCCATCTCCCGAAGATCGTACCGTATGCCCCCTAATGAGTTGGCGGAATTGAAGATTCAATTACAAGATCTATAGAATAAGGGATTCATCCGGCCAAGCTCGTCTCCATGGGGTTGTCCCGCCATTTTTGTTAAGAAGAAGGATCAAACCTTACGAATGTGCGTGGATTATCGACCCCTGAATGAGGTCACCATCAAGAATAAGGGATTCATCTTATTTGTGAGCCCGAAAGTCGGGCTATCACCAAATCCGTATTCGGCCCGAGGATATACCGAAAACCGCGTTTACTACGCGGTACGGATTATTTGAATACCTGGTAATGTCTTTCGGGCTCACAAATGCTCCTGCCCACTTCACCTATTTGATGAACTCGGTGTTCATGCCCGAGTTGGACAAGTTCGTGGTGGTCTTTGTTGGGGGCCTTCGTCTTCCGAAGGTCCTCAAAAACATGATTTGACAATGTTTTCCAAGTGGATTATGTGAACAGGTACCTTCGGATTCAGAATTATGAACATGAAGTACGGTCAGGACGAAGCCTGGACCAGACGAAGGACGAGCTGATTACCAAGCTCCACGAAGGATGATGCATAGCCGAAGCTGTGCGCAGGGAAGCTTCGTCGCGATAGCAGAAAGGGGAACCGACTTAAAGATGAAAAGACTACGTGGGCCTTGACAGATTTCCATAAGTCATTAACGAATGTAATGGACATGGATGTAATTTTACGTGGGCTGCGTCCCGCGTCTATAAATAGATGAACAGTACTCCCGTACTGTCCACGCTGACTTGGCATTTGCTTTTGCGTCACGCTTGTACTTTTACCTTCTCTCAAGACCGAAGGTATATTTGTAATTTGAAATCATTTCTATTTCTTCATGTTAATAAAATAGAAATGATCCTATGATGTTTATATTATATTTCATGCTTTATATGAATTCTTCGTCATTACTTGTTATATTTACGAAGGTATGTCTCTCGTGATCTTCGTCCAAAACTCATTATTTCCCGAAGGGGAATAATGTTTCGAAGGACGAAGGACTTTAACACTTAACACTTTTTATGTTGCCTTGTTCTTAACTCTTAGTATTTGAGAACAAGTCCCCAACATTGGCGCCCACCTCCGGTGAACTCACTTCCACTTCGAGCTTTTTGAACACCTTCGGAAGCTATAGACCTTCGCCATGGCGCCGAAGAAAGCTTCAGCGACTGGGGCTGCAGCATTGCAACCGCTGGACCACAACCAGGAGACCGTCTCTCTTCGGGAGGCCCGAACCCAGAAGAGGAAGGCCGTCAGCCCGACGCTTCAGGAGGATGAACTAGACCAAGAAATCAGGGATATGGAGATGCTTCATCAACAGGTGCAGAGGAAGAAAGAGAAGATGGCCAGGCTAGCTGAGCTGCAAAGGCAGATAGACGAAGCTTCTGAAGAAGTCTGTCATCTTACCCACGATGAGCAAGACCGAAGGCCTCAACAAAAAGACCTTCGTCAGGAGGGCTTCTTCAACGAAGATGACTGGTATGAAAATTTCCATCATGGAAATTTTGTTTTCGATGATGCCTCTCCTCTGTCCGCTGAGCTGCAGGCTACACCCTGGCCTTCATCCTATAAGCCACCCCAGCTTCCTATGTTTGACGGCCACTCAGACCCGAAGCAGTTCTTGATGAGCTACGAAGCAACAGTGTCTTCGTATGGGGGCAATGCTGCAGTCATGGCAAAGTCCTTCGTCATGGCCGTCAGGAGTGTTGCTCAGACCTGGTATTCTTCCCTTCGACCAGGAACTATTACCTCATGGCAGAAGCTGAAGGATATGTTGGTAACCAGCTTTCAAGGATTTCAGACGAAGCCGGTTACTGCTCAAGCCTTGTTCCAGTGCACTCAGGATCATGAGGAATACCTTCAGGCGTATGTCAGAAGGTTCTTGCGTTTGAGGGCACAGGCACCAATGGTGCCCAATGAAATTGTCATCGAAGCCATGATCAAGGGGCTTCGTCCTGGACCTGCAGCCCAATACTTTGCTAGGAAGCCTCCTCAGACTCTGGAGAAGCTGCTCCAAAAGATGGACGAGTACATTCGTGCTGATAATGACTTTCGCCAAAGAAGGGAGGAGGCCTTCAAATTTTCTGAGATGACCAGGGGCTTCGGGGGAAGATTCTATCCGAGGCATGTCAGGTCCATCCACAACACTCAAAATGATGATAAGGGGAGTCAGCAGAACAGGCCGCAGTGCTCCTCACAGGCTTCGGGGCAACACCAAACTTTCTTTCGGCCACCAGCTCCAAGAGGCAGAGGCGCCAGGGGCTTCGGCGGGAGATTTGGAGATCAACCAAGGAGGACATTTTGCTTATTCTGCGGTGAGAACAAGGGCCATACCACCAGGATGTGCCATGTCACCATCCAGAAACAAAAGGAGCTAGCAGAAGCTGCAGCGCAACAAGGACAGCCGAAGCAGGTCATGCATACTGCTTCGTACCATCAGCCTTACATCCCGGAATATGTGGGCAACCACCCTGCAGTTTCCGTAGCTTCGGCGAGTCAACCTCAAGCTTCATGGCAACAGCCCCCGCCTCCACCTCCGCTGCAACAAGGCCAACAGCCAGAAGGGAGCCAATATGTTCCGCACCAAAGGGATCTCAGAGAGCAATCTGAAGCTCGCACAGTCAATAGTACTGTGCCAGAATCGAAGCACATTTATTGACAGATATCCTACTTTGATAACAGTCTTTTCCGTTTAAGTTCCATTTTCTGTGTAATAAAGAACATTTCAGTTTTCATATAATAGTTTCGTGGTTGGTTATGAGGAAAATCTATCTTCTCCACAGGCTTAAGTTGCTGAAGCTTAAATATTTGCGGTAACAAGGAGGACCTTCGAATTATTAAAAATCCTTCGAAGCAACAAAAAGTCGTTCTAAGGAACGCAGAGTAAGTTGCCGAAGTTGCAAAAAGCCGTTCCAAAGGGAGCGCAGTGTAAGTTTTTTGCTCCAAAGACGTTCCTAAGGGAATGCAGAGCATACAGCGAAAAGTCAACGCTGATACCGCCTAAGTAAAAGGCAAAGAAGCTCCAAAGACGTTCCTAAGGGAATGCAGAGCTTATACCGCCTAAGTAAAAGGCGAAGAAGCTCCAAAGACGTTCCTAAGGGAATGCAGAGCTTACAAATATATTTTGTGTATATCTTCGGAACAAATGTCATTTGCATAACATAACATCATCACATCATTTTGCATAGCATAAGCATCATACATCATGTTGCACATGGCAAAAGAAGGGGACACAGTATCGACCTTCGAAAGGATGCTTTGAGAAAGAGCAAATTGTGTAAAGTCACGAGGGAATACAATGATAATCTTCGGAAAATAGCTTCGGAGAATGTTTACACGAAGCATGGATGTGATTTATCAGAACAGTTTTAACGGAGAATGTTTTCTTCACGAAGCATGAAAAGAAGGGAAGGTGTTTTTTTCGCCGAAGGCTCAAAAATGGTATGTATGTAGAATTTCATGCATCGTAAAGAATTGAATAACGAAAAGAGACTTGTATATTACATTCAAATGTACAAAATATTACAAAGATCACACTTCCAATGTTTTTTCTAATAACATTTAGTCTTCTCTTAACACTGCTTCGGCGGCCTCATTTAGAAGTTGATCAACAACTTTATCCATGATAGCTTCGGCCATTCGTTTAATCTCGTCATCTCCTTTTGTGTGAGGGTCGGCAGTCGATCCAGCAGGTTCTGAGGGAAGAGAACATTTCTTCATTACTATTACAAATCGCGAGCAAGGTTTGAAATAAAAATTACAACACAATAAGAACGACTAATTAATACCTATTTGCCCTTCGGCAGCTTCTGTCACCTTTCTAGCATCATGGATGCCTTTTTCACTCCTTTGAATGATTTCTTGCGCCATTCCTCGGCCACCGTCGTTCCAGATATCAGTAAAGAATTTGCCACCAACCACGCTTGCTTCGGCCGAGGGGTCTTTGATGTCTTCGGAGGATAAGGTAGCTTCGGACTGAGCTAAAGATTTTACATGCCCGCAACCCTTCTTCTCCAACACAGAAGCAATTCCCCTGGCGCCCGAAAAAGCGCAGATGTCCCCACGGCTACTCAGAATCTCCTCGAAGGCCTCTGCTTCGTGACTAATCCATTCCAGTGGACCTTCGGGATTGCCTCTTGAGAAATTCTCTTCGCTGGAAAAGGCGCCCACGCTGGCGAAGCTGGTTTTAATTTTATTCACGCATTCCATGGATTTTTCGTAGCATTTTTTCTTAGAAGACCGAAGCTCTGTCACGGTTGCCTCCAAATGATCAGCCCATTGGTCGCTGCATTCCCGTCTTGTTTCTTCAAGCATGCGCTCTTCTTTCGCACGGGCCAGTTGTTTCTGAAGATCTTTAATCTCGCGTTTGTGAGCTTCGGTCTGAATCTTCGCAGCAGCTTCGTCCTTTTTTACTTTGTCTATTAATGTAAGCAGAATTTTGTCTTTTTCTAGAGCTTCGTTTCTCAGTTTAATAACTTCTGAACGTAAATTGTTGAACGCAATTTCGTAGCTTTCATCTTCGGCGCTCTTTTGTGCTCTTAATGCGTTGCTTAGAATTAAACCCTATACAAAAAAAGAATCTATATAAGAATAAAAGAAAGAATTACGTAATAAAAATTTTTTTTCAAGCGTCTAATTTCCACACCTTTAAGCTATTGTATGCAAGACTATCTGCGAGATCTTCCTTCGTCATAGCACACAATCCAGCTTCGAGCTTCGGGAAACCCATACTTCTAGCCATCTCCCGGCAGACAGATAATTCTTTGTTATCGGGAAGGCAGTATAGGAAGTCATCTTCATTTGTCCCAGTGAATACTATCGCCCCCTTCGGATACTTTAGCTCTCTAGCATAGTAGTTAGCTTTGTAAGTTTCCTCTTCGGATAATTTCTTCCCCGAAGCATGTCGCACGATGTAATCGCGTGCGCTGGAAGGAGCTTCGGGGGCGGCAGTGTCAATTTCTTTAACCAAAGCTGGTTCTGATATTTTCTCGGTCTCCAAAGATTGTTCTTTGGTGGGCTCTGAGGGCCCAGCTTCAGCTTCAGGTTGTTGTTTTGAAGCTTCAGCAACTTCAGCTTCGGTAGACACTTCAGCAACTTCAATAGTCCCTTTTGGAGTTGTGCTTGAAGACTTAATTGTCTCCAAAACATCTAACACGTTCACCATTCTTTTTCTTCTCGGGGTCACCGACGGCCCCTTTTGATTTTTTGTTGTTTCAACAGTTGCTGAAGGACTTAAGATTTCCGATATTTTTCGCTCTTCAATCTTCGGTTTTTCTGCTTTTTCTGCCAGAAGAGCTTCAGTTTTCTCTTCTATCTTCGGCACTGGAGCTAGTTCTGTAGCTTCAGAGGCCAAAGAGACTTCACCAATAAATTTTGGCACTATGGCCGGCTCAATAAAGCGCGCTCGGTGGGTGAGCACCTTCATCTTTTTCCTTTGCGGCGCTGGCTCACTAGTGGCACTTGTAGTAGCTTCTGTCGCAGGAGAAGGAATTTTTCTTTTGCGACCCAGTACCGGATAATGATAGTCAGGGTAGACAAACCCGACTGCGTCGAATACTCGGTTGAGCCTTTTCTTCTTTCGGCCTCCGAAGGCTGCTGATAACGCAGTATTTTCGGCCTTCGAATATGCCCCAAGCAGTTCGTCACTTAATGTTTCAATGCTTTTCAACCAGTCATCATCAGGTTCAACAAATTTATCTGCATATTTGAATGTGTATTTCAGTCTGACCAGTCCGCCTTCGTCGGAATCTTTGATGGTCTCCTTCGGCATTTCCCACTTTTCTGCAAGTGGCCACACCCTGAAAGCAATGTGCTCTTGGACCAAGTCCCTTGTCCCAATGAAAGAGCAGATTACGCCGAAGGCCCTTTGGCATTCCTCGGCCGCTTCATCCATTTCAACCTTCGGCCTTCGAAGTCCGAAGCGTTGCCAGATGGGGCGCATAATGATACTCTTGACATTTTCTTGCGCTGTTAAGTCATTCTTTACATAGAACCATTCAGTCATCCAGGCTCCGGGCCACCTCTTCCGAAAAGTTGGCACAGGGCGGCTTGACCCAGAGCGGGCACCGAAGCTGTAACACCCAAAATTGTTGTGATATTGTTCTTTTCCCCAGGGCTTCGTCTCATATAACAACTCATGAATGTTGCAAAAACTTTTAGCATTTGGTTCTAAACCTTGGCTTCTTGCAGCCCAGACAAACATCCCCATTCTTATGATAGCTTCGGGAGTAAGTTGATGAAGGTAGACTTGAAATGTTTTTAGTACCTCAACAACAAAGTTGCTTAGCGGGAATCGAAGCCCAGCCTTGAGAAAGCTTCGGAAAATTACAACTTCATCTTCTTCGGGGGTGGGAGAAGTCTTTTCTCCAGCATCAGCCCTCACAATAGATATATCTCGAAAATACCGCCCCCTCATATTATCAATATGGCTCTGCTTAATAGTAGTTTTCCCGAAAACCGTGTGACTTGGTCGCCATGGTCGATCTTCGGATTCTTCCCCACCACTTTCTACATCAAAACTGTCGCTGTCATCAGTATCTTCGGACAAACCTTCAAGAATTTCCTTGGTGATTTTCTCTGTGTTGGTTTCCACCGTCGCTATAAGGAACCCCAAGTTCTTCTCTTCGTCGAGGCTCAGCTTCGTCTCGGCAGCGACCTTCTTACCTTCAGACATCTTCGGAAGCGCTGAAAAACAAAAAGATCAGCAAATCTTAGTGCACAAGAGCTAAAAATGTAGTGGGCCGAAGCAGATGGCAAGAGCGTGTACCAAATAAGTTTGCGGTATGATCTTATTTATACGCCCAGGGCGTTGAAAATTGAAAGACCCCACTTGTCAGTGAATGTTGCTATTCTAGCAAAGGGAAGGTGTTTTTTCGGACCTTCGGCTCAAGGCCTTCGTCCATATCGCAATCTGAATTTATTATTAACAAATTAATATTGCGAGGGGCTACTGTTGGGGGCCTTCGTCTTCCGAAGGTCCTCAAAAACATGATTTGACAATGTTTTCCAAGTGGATTATGTGAACAGGTACCTTCGGATTCAGAATTATGAACATGAAGTACGGTCAGGACGAAGCCTGGACCAGACGAAGGACGAGCTGATTACCAAGCTCCACGAAGGATGATGCACAGCCGAAGCTGTGCGCAGGGAAGCTTCGTCGCGATAGCAGAAAGGGGAACCGACTTAAAGATGAAAAGACTACGTGGGCCTTGACAGATTTCCATAAGTCATTAACGAATGTAATGGACATGGATGTAATTTTACGTGGGCTGCGTCCCGCGTCTATAAATAGATGAACAGTACTCCCGTACTGTCCACGCTGACTTGGCATTTGCTTTTGCGTCACGCTTGTACTTTTACCTTCTCTCAAGACCGAAGGTATATTTGTAATTTGAAATCATTTCTATTTCTTCATGTTAATAAAATAGAAATGATCCTATGATGTTTATATTATATTTCATGCTTTATATGAATTCTTCGTCATTACTTGTTATATTTACGAAGGTATGTCTCTCGTGATCTTCGTCCAAAACTCATTATTTCCCGAAGGGGAATAATGTTTCGAAGGACGAAGGACTTTAACACTTAACACTTTTTATGTTGCCTTGTTCTTAACTCTTAGTATTTGAGAACAAGTCCCCAACAGTCTTCATCGACGATATCTTGATATATTCTAAAAATGAAGAGGAGCATGTTCAACATCTACGGATTGTATTGACGCGCCTGAGGGAACATCAGCTGTATGCCAAGTTCAGCAAGTGCGCGTTTTGGCTGGAGGAAATTCAATTTTTGGGGCACGTGTTATCAGCCAAAGGAATTGCGGTAGATCCTAGCAAAGTCAAAGATATTCTAGAGTGGAAACCCCCAACCACTGTTCACCAAGTCCGGAGTTTTCTTGGACTAGCTGGATATTATCGCAGATTCATACCAGATTTTTCTAAGCTTGTGAAGCCAATCACAAGTTTATTGAAGAATGACAGTAAGTTCAATTGGTCTTCTAAGTGTAATGAAGCCTTTGAGCAATTGAAGACATTATTAACCACTGCTCCGGTATTGGCTCAACCGGACATCACTAAGCCTTTTGATGTATATTGTGATGCGTCAGGCAGTGGACTCGGCTGTGTATTAATGCAAGAGGGCCGAGTAATTGCATATGCTTCAAGGCAGTTGCACCGACATGAGGAACATTACCCAACTCATGATCTGGAGCTAGCTGCTGTGGTTCATGCCCTGAAAATTTGGCGTCACTATCTGATGGGAAATATCTGTCATATATATACAGATCATAAAAGCTTGAAGTACATCTTCACCCAGTCAGAATTAAATATGAGGCAAAGACGATGGCTTGAGCTTATTAAGGATTATGAACTGGAGATCCATTATCACCCAGGCAAAGCCAATGTGGTGGCAGATGAACTAAGCCGTAAGGCTTCCTACCACTGTCTTATGGTGAAGACCTTTGACAACACTTTGTGTCAAGAGATGGAAAAGTTAAACCTGGGGATGATCCAACAAGGGACTCTGAATCAGCTAAAGCTTGAGTCAATCATTTTGCAAAGAATAGTGGATGCTCAAAAGGATAATCTGGGTATGAAGCACCTACGAGAGAAGATAAGGGCTGGAACAGCCAAATGTTTCAAGGAAGATGATCACGTTGTGATATGGTTTAAAAACCGCATAGTAGTGCCAAAGAACGAAGAACTCCGCCAGCAAATTCTTGATGAAGCACATCTTAGTCGTTATTCTATTCATCCCGGAAGCACTAAGATGTACCAAGATTTGAAGCAGCACTATTGGTGGACGAAGATGAAAATCGAAATTGCACGCTATGTGGCTAAGTGTGACACTTGCAGACGTGTCAAAGCCATACACATGAAAACTGCTGGTCCATTACAATCTTTGCCGATCCCAACATGAAAATGGGAAAATATAAGTATGGACTTTATCGTGGGATTGCCCAGGACTGCAAAAGGGTATGATTCTATCTGGGTCATAATTGATCGGCTTACGAAGATTGCTCACTTTCTGCCGGTCAAGACAGATTCCCCAGTTACTGTCTATGCCCAATTATACATTGCTCGTATTCTTAGTCTGCATGGTGTTCCGAAGACCATTGTGTCGGATCGTGGACCCCAATTTGTAGCCAAGTTTTGGGAAGCACTTCACAAATCCTTGGGTACTAAGTTGCTCCATAGTTCGGCATATCATCCACAAACCAGTGGACAGACTGAAAAAATTAATCAAGTCCTTGAAGATATGTTGCGAGCATGTGTCCTGGATTTCTCACCAAAATGGGATGAATGTTTGCCTTTGGCAGAGTTTTCATACAATAATAGTTATCAAGAAATATCAAGATGGCACCTTTTGAAGCTTTATATGGGTGACGGTGTCGAACTCCACTAAATTGGTCTGAACCTGGAGAAAGGTATTTCTTTAGGCCTGACATAGTGAAGGAGGCCGAGGAAAAGGTTCAGAAAGTTATTCATAATCTGAAGAAAGCCCAAGCTCGGCAGAAGAGCTATGCAGACAAATGGCGAATGCCCTTGTATTTTCTTGAAGGGGACTATGTTTACTTAAAGGTTTCACCAATGAAGGGTGTATCGCGTTTTGGGGTTAAAGGGAAACTTGCACCCAGGTATATTGGTCCATTTCCGGTACTTGAGCAATGTGGGCCAGTGACATATCGACTATAACTCCCCGGAATTTTGTCTGCCATCCATAATGTGTTCCATGTGTCGCAATTGAAGAAGTGTCTTCGGGTTCCCGATCGAACCGTTGAAGTGACAGATGTTGTCCTGGAACCAGACTTAACATACTCGGAACATCCTATTCGAGTTCTGGATCAAAAGGACAGGGTTACCCAGAGAAAGACTCTCAAGTTCTACAAGATACAATGGAACCAACATTCTGAGGAAGAGGCTACATGGGAAACTCAAGACTTCTTGAATAAGAATTTCCCAGACTTTCTAGCCTCATGTAATTTGTAAATGTGTACAGTTATTGTAATAAAGGAGTGAACCCCCACACCACCCCTGCCTTGTACCAGAAATAAGGAAATACAAATGTGAAGCATTTCCTTTTCCATTACTCACCCTAGGACTTTAAATCTTGGGACGAGATTCTTTTATGGGGGGAAGGATGTAACACCCCTGGTGTTACTGTAACTAAAACTTGAGCATGGCATCATAAGCATTGACATTGCATATGTTTGATACACCTAGAGTGCATTCACTAGGCAGAAATTTCAAACAAGTTGTATTGCTTAAGTGTTTTTGCAAATAGAACCCTGGATAGGAAACCTAACCCTAAATAAGGACACACAGTAAAAGGTCCTCGCCGGCGGTGAGCTGGAGATCACTCCGGTGACCCCGTGGCTCTCCCTTCCTCTTTGCGGCTGGGCCGATAAAATCGCCGGTGAACGCCGCCTCCCGGCTGTACGCCGCGTGGCTTAGCTTTTCCACCGTGCCGTCATGACTCCCCTGGGCCATCCCATCGTCGTCGGGGAGGTTGCCACGCCGTTAGCCACGGATTCACCGCACCCGGGTTCTTCCTTATCTCCGGCCGCCTCCGCTATCCGCTCAAATTAAGCGCCACCGCCTCGGGGCTCTATAAATTGACCCCGCCGTGAGCTTCACCACATCCTCACGCATTCAGCCACCGCTAATCGCTAGCAGTCCTTCGCTAGAACTCGCGAATTTTGGATTCGCCCCAAATCCACTCTCCGCCGCCGTAAACCCAATCTCACCGCGGCTAGCTCTTTCCAGGTTAATTCATTGCTTCCTCTTCCTTGTTTAAGCACTCTGGTTACTCTGTGATGCTCGCCAAGCCATCAATTTGAACTAGGATGCCCCCAATCGTCGGGAACGCGACGATCTAGCCGCCATGTTCTCGGTCACCGTGGCTAGAGCTCCTTAGTTGATCATTAGCCAAATTGAGTGAGGGGAAATACTCCTTAGAGGTAGAATCTGGTGTAAACTAAAGATTAGCGTCGGTCTTCGCCCCCTCCGGCCGGTATAGCTCGCCGGATTTCAGCTATCATGCGGAGCGCCGTCGTGGATCTGACCGTGTGAAGAAATAGAAACCCAAGGAGCTATTTGCAAACAGTCAGTGACTCAGTAAACAGTAACCAGACCTGTTTCTGGTTAGACAGAAATCCCGAGGGTGTCTTCGCAAAACAGGCAGCGCGGGCGCGCGCGCGGGCGCGCTTCTGCCTGGGTCTGGGCCGGCTGGGCTAGATTCAGCCCAATACTGTTGGGTGTTTTCCTTTTTCTTTTTCAGGAGAACTTTAGAAATATATAGAAAAATGTAGGAAAATGGTAAAATTGTGAAACTAATTTTCCTAGCCTTATTATTTTCCCTAGAATTTAATAAAAATAGTTTTGTGATTTTTAGGTTAAATAAGGAATTTTAAGGCATTTAAAGTAGTTCAAAGTAGTGGTTTTGGATTTTTAAAAGATAAGTTGTAATCCCAAAAATGCTCAAAATTTTTATATGAGTTCCTCATATTATTTAGAAGCCTTGGGTAGAATTTGGGTTGATTTGGACCTTGTTTGATCACCAAACCCCAAAACACCCCCCTGCCCTATGAACTCCTTTACTGACTCCGAAAACCCTAAGTTCTCGGAGTACCGTGAAGGAAAGTTGTATTCAAGACTTAGATAATAAGTTTATATTATCTTTGCACCCTCATGAGCATCCCATGGCATCCATTCTTATACATATATATGGTTATGTTAGAACACGAAGAAGAAGAAGAAGTCACCGAAGAAAGGACACCACCACCCTCGGATTCTCAAGCAGGCAACTGCTTCTACTTTGATATTTGCGGATCCGAGCCAGACTCACCTGTTAACAAAGGCAAGCCTCGGTGCATTTGCCACCCCCCTTTGTGTTTTAAATCTTTCTCACTTGTTTGATGCACTAGGTGATAGGTGTTGATTGCTAAAACAATTCCTGCATTACTTTCCTTGGAATTTGATTACCTCCCTTGATACCCTGTTTTACAAAAGGTTTTATTATGCTTAGTATTGCTCTAGCAAAACAAAAGGATTTGTTTTACAAAAGATGTTTGGCAAAGTGGGAGGGTTGTTTTCAAAATAAAACTTGATGGTAAATCTGTCAAAGGCCTTGATGGATTCAACATTGGAAAAGATGTACCTCTGCCAGGTACCAACCTTTGGGGTTAATGATTAAGCTGAGACCGGGCGGGTGACTTGCACGAGAAAGAGAGTCTCGGTGTAGTGTCTCCGTCTGAGTCGATTAAGGGCCGTCTCGATGTAAGCCTGCTGACCGAGGACCCTTTAACTGGTCACATGCCTCGTCATGGGTAAGCTTTGCCTCGGGTGGACTAAGGCCAGAATAAGATAACACGAAATGGGCGTGGAGCGGTGGCGAGAGTAGCGTGTACCCTCCGTGGCAAGAGGCTGGACGGTGGTGTATCTGTGCTCTCGGTTTGCGTGAACTTGATCTGGTCTTAAGAAACTCGGTGGCGGGTTGACATATGCAAGGGTTAAGTGCTACATATGTCGTGTGATCGGAGATCCTTAGCTGAGTATAATCGATTCAGATCGCCGTACCTCCGCGGTTATGGAGACTTGGCCACTGACTTACACGTAGCAATCCAGTGAAGTTGAAGGGTTGATAAGAAAATTGGCTAGTGCAGGTAAAGTGATTGATCTAGGGTAGAAAGAACTCTAGCTGCAGGTAATTTTACTTAACCTGACAATAAAATTGGATTTTAAGGATCCACTCGTAGTAAGCTTTTCTGCAAAACAGAGTCTTTGATTCTTGATAAGCCACTCCTTGAATCCCTCTAGCCAGCATACCCTTGAGAGTCTTTTCCTTAGTCGGGTAAGACTTGCTGAGTAATTCCATACTCAGGGTTTATCCCCTTATTGTTTTTAGGTGAGGAAACAGCAGATTTCTGTTGCTTCTGTACCAAGGTGGTTCCTAATGAAGATAAGCAAGAATGAAGTGCGGGAGGAAAGGATCCTCCATTAAGACTTTTTGTGTGATAGATGTCGGGAGGAGTTTTTACCTCCCTTGGTATATGTAATAATAATACTCTGCACTCGTTATATATTCCTGGTCTGTAATAAACAACGTGATCTTACTTTTTAATAAATGTAAGCTTATGTAATCGCTTCCGCATTTCTTTACCTCCGATGTTCTGTAATGTCTGCAAGACGGGTGAGACGTTCCTGGAAAGGTAAGGAAAGATACCGAGCTTGTCAAGTAGTTCAGGGGCACCTATAGGGTTGTCTGAGATCCGTTGGACAAGGACAACTGTAGGTGGGCCTAATTACTTGGGAGGTTCCGTCACACGGAGAGTCTCTCCCGGCTGCTAGCGGCAGCTTCGGAGATCCCAGGAGTTTCCAGGGCGCACGTACGTGCCCTGGAAATTGCCGGCGAAGGCTTGGACCAGGTCGTCCCAGTTGGAGATCTGCCCCGGGGGGCAGGTGCTCCAGCCAGGCTCGAGCGGTGTCGAAGAGGAACAGGGGGAGGTTGCGAATGATGAGGTTATCATCATCCGTTCCACCCAGTTGGCAGGCCAGCCGATAGTCCGCGAGCCACAGTTCCGGTCTCGTCTCCCCCGAGTACTTTGTGATAGTAGTCGGGGTTCGGAACCGGGTCGGGAACGGTGCCTGTCGTATGGCGCGGATGAAAGCCTGCGGACCGGGTGGTTCGGGCGAAGGACTCCGATCCTCCCCACTGTCGTAGCGTCCCCCACGCCTGGGGTGGTAGCCCCGGCGCGCCCTATCGTCGAGGTGGGCTCGACGGCTGTGATGATGGCGCTCGTTGCCGAGGCGACCCGGGGCTGCAGGAGATGTGTCGCGCGTGCGCCTGGAGTGGACCGAGGCTTCCCGCATGAATCGGGAAGTCGAGGCGCGATGTTCCGAGGGGAACCCCCGCCTTCGGGAGGCAGAGCTTTCGGCCCGTCGGACCGCGGCGTCCTCCAGGAGATTCTTGAGCTCTCCCTGGATACGCCGCCCCTTGGTGGTTGATGGCTCTGGCATCGCGCGGAGGAGTATTGCCGCTGCAGCCAGGTTCTGGCCGACTCCGCTGGAATCCGGCGACGGCCTCACCCTGACGTCATCGACGATGCGGTGCTGGATGTCCTAGGGAAGGTGACGCGCTTCTCCAGCCGGGGGTTGGATCGCCCATTCCTGCCCGATGTCCCGGCGGATCGGCACAAGCATCCCTGCTCCCTCGTCGAGCCTGGCCTGCCTCTCGTGGATTTGCTCGAGCTGTGGGTCAGGACCCCCCGCTGGGACGGGGATCACAGCTAGCTCCCGAAGGATGTCAACACGAGGCACAGGCCTAGGGGATCACCGTTTTCTGACATACCAAGATGGTTGCCTTCGCCGGGACCCCCTAGATCGACGTGGAAACATTCGCGACTTAGGCCGCAGTCCTCGTCGTCGAGGCTGCGGCTGCCGTCGGAACAGTCGGAAAGGCAGTAATCACATGCGGTCATGAAGTCCCGCACGGCACTTGGGCTACCAAGTCCAGAGAAATCCCAACAGAGGTCGGGCTCGCTATCTTCCTCGGACTCCGAGGGCTCGTAGGTCGAGTCGGCCGTCAGCCGGTCCTAGGGTGACCGCACACGATACCCCAGAGGGTTTGGACTCGCCTCTATGAGAGTTCTCACCGAAGCGGAGTCGCTTGGTGGGTCGAGGCCGAATCCAAAAGACGTGAGATGGGAATCGGTCAGTACCTTGCGGTCGACGGGCGGTGACAAGGTCGCGTCTGGGACTGACTACACCATCGTCTCGGGTACAAGGGTGACGCCCAGCAAATCCTTCGCAAGCGTGCTGGCGTCGTGCGTTTGCTTGAGATTGGCGTGTTGCGGGGAGGCGGTGCTCGTCTTCGTCTCCGACACGAGATCGATGCCCGACGCGCCCTCCGTTGGGGCGCCGGCGCCGTCGACTCGCTCGACAGCCAACGAGGTGCCTCTTCCCGCTTGGCCTTGGTTGCCCCGCCTCCTCCTCCGTCGGCGGGGGAGGGGACGGGATAAGCCCGAATGTCGTCCTTCCACCACGTGGGGAAGGCATCGTCGATTTCCCCACCGACGAGCGGGTTGTCGACCGCCATTGTCGCTGTCACGCAGCGGGGGAAGGAGTATCATGTCGTAGCTGCCGTCGAGGGACATGAACTCAAGATTCCCGAAATGGAGTACCGTCCTGGGCCGGAAAGGTTGTTGGAGACTGCCCATCTGGAGCTTGATGGGAAGCTGTTCGTCAACACGCAGCAGGCCCCTACCTGGCGCGCCAAATGTCGGTGTTTCGAAACCCGGGGGGGTCCCTGGACCGACGAGTGAAATGTCGCCGCGTGCCCCAGCCCAGATGGGTCGACGCAGGGCGGAACACGAAGGGGGGAAAGGTAGCAGCCGGAGGGAGGCAGGCGTGAGAGATTGGAACCCTCGGCCTTCGCGTTAGCCCCGCGCCTGAGTCGGGTGCGCTTGCAGTAGGGGGATACAAGCGTCCACGTGGGAGTGGGAGCGAGCGGCCTTGAGCGAGCGCCGTCCCGTCCTTCTCCGCGCGGGCCAACCCTCTGTAAGAGGGCCCTGGTCCTCCCTTTTATAGGCGTAAGGAGAGGATCTAGGTGTACAATGGGGAGTGTAGCAATGTGCTAACGTGTCTAGCAGTGGAGAGCTAGCGCCCTAAGTACATGCCGTCGTGGCAGCCGGAGGGGTCTTGGCACCCGGTTCGCGTGGTGTCATGGCCATCGGAGGAGTGCTGGAGCCTGGCGGAAGGACAGCTGTTGGGGCTGTCGAGTCCTTGCTGACGTCCTCTTGCTTTCGTAAGGGGGCTGAGAGCCACCGTCGTCACAGGGCATGCGGGGCGCCATCATTACTTGCATGGTGGAGCGAGCCAGATGGGACGCCGGTCTGGTCCCTCGTAGCCTGAGTCAGCTTGGGGTAGGGTAATGATGACGCTTCCTGTTGACGTGGTCGGTCCATGCCCTAGGCTGAGCGAGGTGGAGGCTCCTCCGAGGTCGAGGTTGAGGTCGAGCCCCCGGGTCGGGCGAGGCGGAGTCCGTCGTCTTCCGAGGCTGAGCCCATGTCCGAGCCCTGGGGTCGGGCGAGGCGGAGTTCGCCGTCTTTCGGGGCTGAGCCCGTGTTCGAGCCCTGGGTCGGGCGGAGCGGAGTTCGTCGTCTTCCGGGGCTGAGCCTGTGTCCGAGCCCTGGGTCAGGCGGAGCGGAGTTCGTCGTCTTCTGGGGCTGAGCCCATGTCCGAGCCCTGGGGTCGGGCGAGGCGGAGTTCGCCGTCTTCCGGGGCTGAGCCCGTGTCCGAGCCCTGGGTCGGGCGGAGCGGAGTTCGTCGTCTTCCGGGGCTGAGCCCATGTCCGAGCCCTGGGGTCGGGCGAGGCGGAGTTCGCCGTCTTCCGGGGCTGAGCCCGTGTCCGAGCCCTGGGTCGGGCAAGGCGGAGTTCGCCGTCTTCTGGGGCTGAGCCCGAGTCCGAGCCCTGGGTCGGGCGAGGCGGAGTTTCCTATGACGCCCGAGGCCGGCCTTGGCTGCTGTCAGCCTCACTCTGTCGGGTGGCTCAGCAGTCGGAGCGGCGCAGGCGGCGCTGTCCTCTTGTCAGACCGGTCAGTAGAGCGGCGAAGTGACTGCGGTCACTTCGGCTCTATCGACTGGAGGGCGCGTGTCAGGATAAAGGTGTCAGGCCACCATTGCATTAAATGCCCCTGCGATTTGGTCAGTCGGCGTGGCGATGTGGCCAAGGTTGCTTCTTGGTGAAGACTGGGCCTCGGGCGAGCCGATAGTGTGCCCGTTGCTGGAGGGGGGTCCTCGGGCGAGACGTAGGTTCTCCGGGGTCGGCTTCCCTTGCCCGAGGCTAGGCTCGGGCGTGGCACGATCATGTCCCTTGAATGGACCGATCCTTGACTTAATCACACCCATCAGGCCTTTGCAGCTTTGTGCTAATGGGGGTTACCAGCTGAGATTTAGGGGCCTTGAGGGTACCCCTAATTATGGTCCCCGACAAGTTCTATTCTTCCTCTCCACTACACCATTTTGTTGTGGCGTGTAGGGAGAAGAAAACTCATGCTTGATCTCTTCTTCCTCAAGAAAACCTTCTATTTGAGAGTTCTTGAACTCCGTCCCATTGTCGCTTCTAATTTTCTTGATCCTCAAGCCGAACTCATTTTGAGCCCGTCTCAAGAATCCCTTTAAGGTCTCTTGGGTTTGAGATTTTTCCTGTAAAAAGAATACCCAAGTGAAGCGAGAATAATCATCCACAATAACAAGACAGTACTTACTCCCGCCGATGCTTATGTAAGCTATCGGGCCGAATAAATCCATATGGAGGAGCTCCAAAGGCCTGTCAGTCGTCATGATGTTCTTATGTGGATGATGAACACCAACCTGCTTCCCTGCTTGGCAGGCGCTACAAATCCTGTCTTTCTCAAAATACACATTTGTTAGTCCCAAAATGTGTTCTCCCTTTAGAAGCTTGTGAAGATTCTTCATCCCAACATGGGCTAGTCGGCGATGACAGAGCCAACCCATGTTAGTCTTAGCGATTAAGCAAGTATCGAGTTTAGCTCTATTGAAATCAACTAGGTATAGCTGACCCTCTAATACTCCCTTAAAAGCTACTGAATCATCACTTCTTCTAAAGATAGTAACACCTGTATCCGTAAAGAGACAGTTGTAGCCCATTTTACATAATTGAGAAATGGAAAGCAAGTTGTAATCTAAAGAATCTACAAGAAAAACATTGGAAATAGAATGGTCAGGTGATATAGCAATTTTACCCAATCCTTTGACCAAACCTTGATTTCCATCCCCGAATGTGATAGCTCGTTGGGGATCTTGGTTTTTCTCATAGGAGGAGAACATCTTTTTCTCCCCAGTCATATGGTTTGTGCACCCGCTGTCAATGATCCAACATGAGCCCCCGGATGCATAAACCTACAAAACAAATTTAGTTCTTGATTTTAGGTACCCAAACGGTTTTGGGTCCTTTGACATTAGATACAAGAACTTTGGGTACCCAAACACAAGTTTTTGATCCCTTGTGTTTGCCCCCAACATACTTGGCAACTACCTTGCCTGATTTGTTGGTTAGCACATAAGAAGCATCAAAAGTTCTAAATGAAACATTATGATCATTTGATACTTTAGGAGTTTTCTTCTTAGGCAATTTAGCATGGGTTGATTGCCTAGAACTAGATGCCTCACTCTTATACATAAAAGCATGATTAGGGCCAGAGTGAGACTTCCTAGAATGAATTCTCCTAATTTTGTGTTCGGGATAACCGGCAGGGTATAAAATGTAACCCTCGTTATCCTGAACCATGGGAGCCTTGCCCTTAATAAAATTAGATAATCTTTTAGGTGGGGCATTAAGCTTGACATTGTCTCCCTGTTGGAAGCCAATGCCATCCTTAATGCCAGAGCGTCTCCCGCTATAGAGCATGCTTCTAGCAAATTTAAATTTTTCATTTTCTAAGTCATGCTCATTGATTTTGGCATTAAGTTGAGCTATGTGATCATTTTGTTGTTTAATTAAAGCTAGGTGATCATGAATAGCATCAACATTAATATCTCTACATCTAGTGCAAATAGTAACATGCTCAACGGAAGATGTAGAGGGTTTGCAAGTATTAAATTCAACAATCTTAGCATGCAAAATATCATTCTTATCTCTAAGATTGGAAATAGTAGCATTGCAAACATCTAGTTCCTTAGCCTTAGCAATCATTTTTTCATTCTCATTCCTAAGGCTAGCAAGAGAGGTATTCAATTTTTCAATCTTAGCAAGTAAACTAGTATTATCATTTCTAAGATTGGAAATTGAATCATCACAAACATTAGCATCAACCTTAGCAATTAATCTAGCATTCTCATTTCTAAAGTTGGCAACAATGTCATGGCAAGTGCTTAGCTCACTAGTTAATTTTTCATTTTTCTCTACTTCCTGAGCATAAGCATTTTTAACTTTGACATGCTTCTTGTTTTCTTTAATTAGGAAATCCTTTTGGCTATCCAAGAGTTCATCCTTATCATGAATAGTGCTAATCAATTCGTTTAATTTTTCCTTTTGTTGCATGTTCAAGTTGGCAAAGAGAGTAAATAAATCATCCTCATCATCACTAGAATTAGCCTCATCGCTAGATGTTGCATACTTAGTGGAGGATTTGGATTTTACCTTCTTCCTCTTGCCGTCCTTTGCCATGATACATTTGTGGCCGACGTTGGGGAAGAGGAGCCCTTTGTTGACGGCGATGTTGGCGGCGTCCTCGTCGGAGGAGGAGTCGGTGGAGCTCTCGTCGGAGTCCCACTTCCAGCAAACATGGGCATCGCCACCCTTCTTCTTGTAGTACCTCTTCTTTTCTCTCCTCTTTCCCTTCTTGTCGTCGCCCCTGTCACTGTCACTAGATAATGGACATTTTGCAATAAAATGACCGGGCTTACCACACTTGTAACATACTTTCTTCGAACGGGGCTTGTACTCTTTCCCATTCCTTTGTTTGAGGATTTGATGGAAGCTCTTGATGATGAGCGCCATCTCCTCATTGTCGAGCTTGGAGGCGTCAATGGGGATTCTACTTGGAGTAGAATCTTCTTTCTTCTCCTCTGTTGCTTTGAATGCAATGGGTTGTGCTTCGGGTATGGAGGAGGATGCGCCTTGCTCGATGATCTTTTTGGAGCCTTTGATCATTAGCTCAAAGCTCACAAATTTACCTATCACTTCCTCGGGAGACATTATTTTGTATCTACGATCACCACGAATTAATTGTACTTGAGTAGGATTAAGAAAAACTAGTGATCTTAGAATAACCTTGACCATCTCATGGTCATCCCATTTTGTGCTCCCGAGGTTGCGCACTTGGTTCACCAAGGTCTTAAGCTGGTTGTACATCGCTTGTGGCTCCTCCCCTTGGTGAAGCATGAATCGACCGAGCTCCCCCTCGATCGTCTCCCTTTTGGTGATCTTGGTCACCTCATCTCCTCCGTGCGCCATTTTGAGTACATCCCAAATCTCTTTGGCGCTCTTCAACCCTTGCACCTTGTTATACTCCTCTCGACTTAGAGAGGCAAGGAGTATAGTGGTGGCTTGGGAGTTGAAGTGCCGGATTTGGGCAACTTCATCCGAGTCGTAGTCCTCATCCCCTACGAATGGTACCTGTACACCAAACTCAACAACGTTCCAAATGCTAGTGTGGAGTGAGGTTAGATGATGCCTCATTTTGTCACTCCACATGTTATAATCTTCACCGTCAAAAACCGGTGGTTTGCCTAATGGAACGGAAAGTAATGGAGTATGTTTAGAAATGCGAGGGTAGTGTAGGGGAATCTTACTAAACTTCTTGCGCTCATGGCGCTTAGAAGTTATGGACGATGCGTCGGAGCCGGAGGTCGATGGCGATGAAGAGTCGGTCTCGTAGTAGACCACCTTCCTCATCTTTTTCTTCTTTTCGCCACTCCGATGCGACTTGTGTGAAGGAGATTCCTTCTCCTTCCCTTTGTTGTGGGACTCTCCCGATGGAGCCTTCCCGTGGCTTGTTGCGGGCTTGTCGCCGGTCACCATCTCCTTCTTGGTGTGATCTCCCGACATCACTTCGAGCGGTTAGGCTCTAATGAAGCACCGGGCTTTGATACCAATTGAAAGTTGCCTAGAGGGGGGGTGAATAGGGCGAATCTAAAATTTATAAAGTTTAAGCACAACTACTAACCGGGGTTAGCGTTAGAATTAAAATCGAGTCCGAGAGAGAGGGTGAAAACAAATCACAAGCAAATAGAGAGTGTGACACGGTGATTTGTTTTACCAAGGCTCGGTTCTTGCAAACCTACTCCCCGTTGAGGTGGTCACAAAGACTGGGTCTCTTTCAACCCTTTCCCTCTCTCAAACGGTCACTTAGACCGAGTGAGCTTCTCTTCTCAATCAAACGGGACACTAAGTCCCCGCAAGGACCACCACACAATTGGTGTCTCTTGCCTCGGTTACAATTGAGATGATCACAAGAAAGAATGAGAAAGAAAAGAAGCAATCCAAGTGCAAGAGCTCAAATGAACACAAGTCACTCTCTCACTAGTCACTATTTGATTGGAATGATCTTTGGACTTGGGAGAGGATTTGATCTCTTTGGTGTGTCTTGTATTGAATGCTATAGCTCTTGTAAGGTGTAGGAAGTCTGAAAACTTGGATTCAATGAATGGTGGGGTGGTTGGGGTATTTATAGCCCCAACCACCAAACTAGCCGTTTGGTGGAGGCTGCTGTCGAATGGCGCACCGGACAGTCCGGTGCGCCACCGGACACTGTCCGGTGCGCCAGCCACGTCACCCGACCGTTAGGGTTCGACCGTTGGAGCTTCTGTCTTTTGGGTCACCGGACAGTCCGGTGGTGCACCGGACAGTCACTTGTACATTGTCCGGTGTGCCTTCTGATGCTGCTCTGACTCCGGCGCGCACTGTAGCGCATTGAATGCGTTCTGCAGACGACCGTTGGCGCGAAGTAGCCGTTGCTCCGCTGCCACACTGGACATTCCGGTGGTGCACCGGATAGTCCGGTGAATTATAGCGGAGCGGCTCCCAGAATTCCCGAGACTGGCAAGTTTGGAGTTGGATTCCCTGGTGCACCGGACACTGTCCGGTGGCACACCGGACAGTCCGGTGCGCCAGACCAGGGCTGCCTTCGGTATACTTTGCTCCCTTTGTTTGAACCCTTTCTTTTGACTTGTATTGGTTTGTTGTGAACCTTTGGCACCTGTAGAACTCATAATCTAGAGCAAACTAGTTAGTCCAATAATTTGTGTTGGGCAATTCAACCACCAAAATTCTTATTGGAAATGGTTTGACCCTATTTCCCTTTCACTAAGATTCTAGTACCTCCTATTCCCGCCGGATGGCTGCCTCGGTTTCATTGAGGACTTGGTGGGCGCGAGACAGCACCCGGGGAAGGGGGATTGGCGCCGCGTCCGGCTCAGCACCTGACCGGAGCTGCCGCCCAAAAATCACCTCCATCTCCTCCGGAGCAGGCAGAGGGACGAAGCTGGACACGCCTCCTAGGTCACCCCTAGTGTCGGGAGCAGGCGCAGGTCCCCCAGCTAGGACCTCCTCCATCGCCGTGGTGCCTGGCGCTGGCGCCGCTACAACCGGACCCCTAGCTGGGACGTGGGAGGCCGGTGGCGCTGTCCCGGTGGCAGCTGGGTGCGCTCCGCCGACACCACTCTCAGCAGATTCCTGCTGCTGAGAGCCAGACCCGCAGGCGGGCCTGGTATCTGGCGGAGGAGGCGCGACCTTGGGAGCAGAGAGGGAGGAAGCCCTGGCAAACAAAGGATGGGTTTAGACCTGTCGGCATGATAACTAGACTCATGGAAAAAAGGGGCTACACTTACTTGGGGCCCTGGACTTTCCAGCGACCCTAGAAGCGGGACGTCCACCGCTCTTGCTGCTGTTGTTGTTGTGGTGGTCGGGGTGGCAGCGGCACCGGAGGACTGGCGCACCTCTACGTGCCGTGGGCCTAGGAGCTGGCCTCCTCGGCCCCGCCAGCAGTTCTCTGGCGCTTCTAGGGGGGTCTGAGACAAGTGACCCGTCGGCGTGACACAACTAGCGTCGCCTCTCCTCCTCCGACCCCCAGAACCAACTGGGGTGGAGGTGCTACTTGCAGCCCCTTTACCCTTGTCCAAGGGGCTGGGGGCCGCGGCGGGAGCACTGGGGGCCGCATCGGTGGGCTGGGGACCCCCAGCCGATACATCGGGGATCTGGATCCCGCGGAGGGGGTCCCGACTACCGGTCTGACGAACCGCCACGCCGCTGTCGTCGAGGGTCGGCAGCGTGGCTAGGACCGCCGTTCGCAGCCCTGGATCATCACAAAGTGTTGAGATGTCCTGGGGGAGTATCAAGGATTCAGGGACAAAGGACTCACCAGTAATCCCCTTCGCCAGGAGTTCTAGCTCCTCCCAGGACAGGTCGGTACCCGGCCCACGCTAGATCCTGCCGATATCATTCGGGCCAGTGAACCAGCAGCACAGGCGTGGCCTCCTCTGCAGCGGCATGACCCGGCGCTTCAGGAAGTCGCCGACCACATGCATGGAGGTCAGACCACCGGTTGCCAAGGTCTTGATCCTGTCCAGTACGAGCAGGAGCTCTAGCGATAGCGTTGGCTTGGTCCTCCAATGCTTGTGGTCGAGGGATGGCCTGTCGCTCAGCAGGACGAGGCGGTCATTGGCCTCGGCGCTGGTGATCACCCAATAACCGCGCCAGTTTTCCCACCTCGCGCCGCCGAAGGTGGAGATGTAGGCTATGGCTGAATCCGACCTTGTCTAAAAATAGTAGGCACCAAGGTGGTCCCTAGCCTTCCCAGACTTGACCAGCACAAAGAAGTGGCAGAAGAGGGAAGTACAGGGGGCCACCCCTACGGACATCTCGTAGAGGTGGACGAAGATGGTCGCTTGGAGGATGGAGTGTGGAGTAAGGTGCTGAAGCTGGAGCCCGAACTCCTCCAACAGTAGCAAGAAGAAAGGCGAGATCGGCAGCGCCAACCCACATGAGATGTAGGAGACGAATAACACGAACTCCCCGACGGCAAGGTCGTCGAGGGGAGCCGCGCTGGCGAGAATCCTTCTAGTGAGCCCTGGCGCACTCCACTCGAGTAGGCCGTGCACCAGGTTGAGCACCGCCTCAGACTAGAAGCGGTCGGGGTGACCGAGCGAAGCCATGGCGTGCGCGGCGGCGCGGGCGTGGAACTAAGGAGCGCGAAGGCAAAAGGGCACAGCCGGCGGCGCGGGCGTGGAACGAAGAAGCACGAAGGCAAAGGGGGCGCAAGCGATTGGGAGAGAATATGAAAGGGTAACTGCTGCACGAGGAGGTGAACCCTTTTTCAAGGAAACCAGAGTCCTCACTCAAGGAAACCGTTCCGCGCGCCCCTCAATCGCCACAGGAGATCTCGCTCGACGAGCACCAAAGACCAACACAACCCAGTCTATGACACGGGGGCCCGGGCCCACAAGTCATACAGATTGTGTGTCAGACTTTGAGTACGAAAAGAGCGAATCACCGCACATGATCGTGCGCCGCCTCAGGGTCGCTACGGAAGGATATTTTTAACCAAGGCGGCGACAACGAGGTGCCCCGCGCATGGCCCGACGAAACCGCCAGACGTGGGGGCCGTGGGTCAGTCAGCCACAGGGATAGATATGGCAGTCAACGTGACCTAGGGCGGATTAACGGTGGGTACGTCAGCAGACACGCTGAGATGGTGCTCAAATCACCGCGCAGGCCATATTGAGGCAAGGTACAAGTTTTGGCCCCACTTGCAGGCTCGCATCCTCCCCTGAGGCGGGCCTGGGGGCCACTGTCGGTACCCTGAAACTAGGGTACCCCTTACTACTGTATAAAGACGTAGTGCCCACATGGCTATCTCTTAGTCACGTGGTAAATGTGATGTGTGTGGGACCGGGCCATGACTCGCCCCAGTCTCGAGCGACTACTCTGGGCCCACAGCAGCGCCCCGACTCCACCACATGGGTGGGTCCAGAGTCACCACGTGTCCAGAGAAGGTGATATACTCCAAGGCATCAACAGTAAGTCCGGACCCCCATGGGAGAGCGCCGGACCCCAGGATATACAGTCCGGACCTCCAAGGTTGGTCCAGGACCTCCACATGTGCAAGCCGGACCCCTAGAATGGGGTCTGCCCCCCCCCCCCCCGTATGGGGTCTAGGCTGCCCATAATGGGGTCCCAAGGTTCTAGGACAAAACATACTCGAGCCTAGAACAAGACCCAGGCGGGGGTCCGGTGGCGACACGTGTCCAAACCCAGACCTGACTGCATACACTCCTGCTCCCCGCTCAGGCGGAGACCCGATGCGGCCACGTGGACTACTGCACATGACATAAGCCAACGGACGGAGCCTGGCGTAAAGCCTCTGGGCTACATCGCCCCTGCATTTATTGAGGATAAGACGAGCACCTGTCCATTCCAGTGGCAGGCAGCGTGCTCATCATTACTCGCACGTTACCAAGAAAACGGTCGCCGCTTATCAATACTGCGTGGACTGCGGCCATCATGGCGCCCGGTGATTACTCAGGTATTATTAGTATTAATTATCCACATAATGTGTTCCATCCATTATGCTCTTGGGCCCACATGTCGGGGCTCGGCATCCTTGTATGTGCCTCCCTTAAACTATAAAAGGGAAGGCACACAACGTTACAGGGACAGGTTTTTCACACACGCTCACAAGCTCTCAGACATTCTCAATACTACTTACACACAGTGGAGGTAGGGTATTACGTGTAACACCCCTGGTGTTACTATAACTAAAACTTGAGCATGACATCATAAGCATTGGCATTGCATATGTTTGACACACTTAGAGTGCATTCACTAGGCAAAAAATTTCAAACAAGTTGTATTGTTTTGATATTTTACAAATAGGACCCTGGTTAAAGGACTTAACTCTAAATAGTGATTAAAGGGGTAAAACTTAACCCAAGTTGAGAAAAACTTTAGGGCTTGTGAGAAAAGTCATAAAATATCCCCAAACACTAAGTTGAATCACATTTATACCCCTGGAATACCAGAAACCCTAATTGGAACCCTGGGAAACCCTAAAACTAAACCCTAGGGACCTAAGTGCAAAATTAGTCCACTTTTGGGCTAAAGTGCAAAAACCAAGTCAAATAAGTGTTTTAAGTCAATTGGATCACAAATATGTGGATTTGAAGGCCAAACCCTAAGTTTTGGACCTAAATGCAAAATGGACCTCATTTGAGTTTTACTCTAAGTCTGAAAATTCAGAGAATTGGCTCAACTTTGGGGCTTTGTATCTTTCTGGATATAGAGTTTTTGCCCTAGGCCACCACATCAAAGTTGAAGACCAATTATAGGAGAACAACTTTGCTTAAGGATGTAGGCATAGTTGTTAAGAGTATTTGAGAGATAATGAAGCTCAAAGTCGGGCTGTCAGTCGATCCCTGAACTGAATTTTCAATAGCAGTGTAATGGGATTAACTTGGAGCTCGATTTTGAATGATCTTCGGTAACTATTTGATGGCAAGTCCTGTAGCAAAGTTGAGCATGGATGATAGGTGTATAATTTTGATGCAGATGGTTGGCGTTGTCACCACATAAAAATTTGAGAAAATCAACCCCAAATATGGACTGTCAGGCTGTCTGATGAACGTATGGCCATGGTACAGTGACCGGTAAAACTGAACAAGATCGGGTTCGTGCTCATCGCCGGTAGCCGTCGCCGTCGATCGTTGTTCGCTGTGATTCGTGCTCGGCGGTCACCGGATAAGGCTGTCGCGGTAAAGGTCCTCGTCACCGGTGAGCTGGAAGTCACCTCGCTCGGCCACGGCACATTCCCCCCTGGCTCACCGCCCGCGGTAAAGTGCTCGCCGTCGACCGCCGCCTCTCGGCCGGGTGCCGCGTGGCTCAACTCTTCCTCCGTGCCGTCGTGACTCCACACGGCTGTCTCATCGAGGCCGGTGAGCCCGCCACGGCGGTAGACACGTAGTCGCGAAGCCGATAACCTTCGTCACCTCCGACCGCCGCGCATCTCCTTGAAATTCACCGGCCACCGTCCTTGGAGCCTATAAATTGAGGGCAGGGCTAGTTGCGCCATGAAATTGTGAAGCTCTAGCACCCGCTCCCACACTCGATCGTCCACCCGCTCGCCTGAATTGCTCGTTGCCCCCAATTCGGTTCTCCGCCGCCGTAGAAGTGAGCTCACCGTGGTCAGCCCTCCACAGGTCAGCCCCGGTCCTCTGCTATTTCGTTTGAGTACCCTCCCACCTCCGTGATGCTTGCCGAGCCATTGAATTGAACTAAAGGCTCTCGGATCGCCGGGAACACGGCTGTCTCGCCATGATGCTTACGGCCACCGTGGCCGGAGCTCCCTAGTCCACCGAGAGTGCAATTTAGTTGGGGAAAATGTTCATAGGGACTCGGATTTGGTCTCAGCCGAAGATTAGCACCGGTCTTAGCCTCAATCGGCCGGCGTAGCTGCTCGCCGGAGCACGGCCACGCTTGAACGTCGTCGAGGACGTGAAACACAGAATAGGCAGAAACCCGAGGGCATTTGTGCAAACTGTCAGTGACTTAACACAATAGTGAATGGACCCATTTCTGTTTAGCCATTAAACCGAGGGCCTCTGCGCAAAGTCGCCTCGCGGGCGCGGGCGCGAGCGCGCTGTTCTCCCTGGAACTGGGCCGCTGGGCTAAATTCGGCCCAGTACTGTTTAATGTTTTTCTTTTTCTTTTTCAGTGAAGCTTTGGAAAATTGTAGAAAATTGTAGAAAAATTCTAAAATTGTGAAACCAATTTTCCTAGACTCATTATTTTCCCTAGAATTTAATAAAAATAGTTTCATGATTTTTAGGATAAATAAGGAATTTTAGGGTATTTAAAATAGCCTAAACCAATGGTTCTGGATTTTTAGAAAATAAATAATAAGTCCAAAATTTCCCAAACTTTTTATGTGAGCTTTTCACATTATTTAGGAGCCTTGGGTAGAATTTGGGTTGATTTGGACCTTGTTTGATCACTAAACCCAAAACCACACCCCCTCTGCTCCATGAACTCCTTTACTGACTCCGGAAACCCTAAGTTCTCGGAGTACCGTGAAGGAAAGTTGTACTCAGGACATAAATAATAAGTTTATGTTATCTTTGCATCCTCATGAGCATTCCATGACATCCATTCTTATGCATGTATATGGTTATATTAGAGCACGAAGAAGAAGAAGAAGTTTCTGAAGAAGGGATACCACCCACCTCTGATCCTCAAGCAGACAACTGCTTTTATTTCGATATCTGTGGATCCGAGCAGGACACACCCGATAACAAAGGCAAGCCCCGGTGCATGCAACCCCTTTCCTTGTGTTTTTAAATACTTTTCGCACACTTAAGTCTAGTGAAATGTGCATTAGGTTCATAGGAGTTACTTGAAACCCTTTGATGCATTGCTCTCCTTGATATCCATACCTTTATAGATACTTCTGTGAAGTATCAAAAGTATGATTTACAAAAATGCTTAGCCTTGCTTAGATCTTGTGGATAGAGGTTGTCCTCAATTTAACCATGGAGAGGATGGCTTCTACCCGCAAGAATATTTTCATTAGGAGCAATAGTGGGATCTTACTGCAAAGTTCCCTGAGATGCTCTTTCCTCCTGAGGAATAGACACAATCCTAAGGATGGAAATACTTAAATTGAGACCTGGGGGTAGGAACAGGTGATGTTCTACCCAGGTTGGTTAAGGATTAACGCGTATGTAGGCGTGCTGACCGAGGACCCTTTAACTGGTCACATGCCTCGTCATGGGTAAGCCTTGCCTCGGGCAGACTAAGGCCGGAATAAGATAACACGAAATGGGAGTGGAGCGGTGGCGAGAGTAGCGTGTACCCTCCGTGGCAAGAGGCTGGACGGTGGTGTATCTGTGCTCTCGGTTTGCGTGAACCTGATCCGGTCTTAAGAACCCCGGTGGCGGGTTGACATATGCAAGGGTTAAGTGCTACATATGTTGTGTGATTGGAGATCCTCAGCTGAGTATAATCGATTCGGATCGCCGTACCTTCGCGGTTATGAAGACTTGGTCACTTTTCTACAACCTAGAGTCAGGATGTGAACACGATGGATAAAAATAATGTTGTCTTGATATGATGTGAAATTAGACTAGATGCAAATGGAGTCTATTAATACTTAATATGGCGTTAAAAGATTGAAAGTAAGGACTCACTTTAGTAAGCTACTTCTGCAAAAGTATAAGTTGATCTTTGGTAAAGCCTCTCCTTGACTCCGAATTATCCAGCATACCCTTGAGAGTCTTTTCCTTAGTCGGGTAAGACTTGCTGAGTAATTCCATACTCAGGGTTTATCCCTTTGTTGTTTTTAGGTGGGGAAGTAGCAGACTTTTGCTGCTTCTGTGCTAAGGTGGTTCCCAGCGAAGAAAAACAAGACTGAGGTGCGGGAGGACTCGGTCCTCCATCTAGAATCTTTGTTTTAGCTTCTCGGGAGAAGCTTGTGTCTTCCTGGTTTGTATAATTATTACTTCTATGCACTCGCTTTTAGACTGGTCTGTAATAAATTAACTCGAGTTTGCTTTTGGAAATATATGTAAGTTTATGTAATTCGCTTCCGCATATCTTTATCTCCGATGATCTGTAATGTCTGCAAGACGGGTGAAACGTTCCTGGTGAGGTAAGGAAAGATACCGAGCTTGTCAAGTAACTTAGGAACATCTACAGGGTGTCGGATGTCTGTGAGACAAGGACAACTGTAGGTGGGCCTGATTACTTGAGAGGTTCTGTCACATTACGCTCTAGCGGCCTGAACCACTCTAATCCTTTGTGTCCTCGTGTGTTCATCCCAAATCCACATAACAGGCAAACCGCTAAGGCCCCCTCCTCATCTTAGGATTAGGGCGGGTGCTTTCCGCCACCGGGCCGAAGGATTTTCTCTCCGACAAGGACTATGGCTACAAATTAAGCAAAGTCCCTCTCTTATGTGATAATGAGAGTGCAATCCGCATGGCGGATAATCCCATTGAACACAGCCACACTAAGCACATAGATATTCGGTATCACTTTCTGAGAGATCACCAGCAAAAGGGGATATCACGATTGCTTATGTTAATACCCACAACCAATTAGCCGATATCTTTACCAAGCCACTAGACGAAAAGACATTTAGCAAACTTAGGAATGAGCTAAATATACTTGATTCTCGGAATTTTGATTGAAACATTGCACTCATAGCTTATTTACATACCTTTGATTATGTCTCTTTCATTTGGTACAAATGCATATTTCTTATTCTTCTTGTACCAAGGCTAAGACTAATGTGTTTTCAAGTGTATCTCTATGATTAGTCTTAGATTAAAAGGGAAATGGAGTTTTCGGCAGAGACAAGGCTTCCACTCCAAACTCTGACGGTATCATTTACCCTTTGCCGATACTCCTACATCTCTCACATTGGTATGATTCTTCACTCACATTTATATTACCATTGGGAGAAGGTATTAGACCCCAAAGGGGGACAAAAGTATTGCAAAAGGGCTCTCAAGTTCTCTGTTTTTGGCACTTAATGCTAAAGGGGAAGGAAATATTAAGCCTAAAGCAAAAGGACCGCACCACCATTTCAAAAAATTTCGAAATAAATTTTTTAATTGGTATCTAATTTTCAACTGATTTGTGAAAGTAAAATTTCAAATTGATATCTTTCAAAAAGGAAATGTTTATTTCAATTGATATTTGAGTAAGCCCAAAATGAATTTTCAAGTGGTATGGATTTTTAAATTGGTCTTTCAATTGGTATCTTCAAAAGTCAATTTTCAAGTTGATAACTATTTAAAAAACCCTCTTGAAAGCTAAGGGGAGAATTCATTTTGGGAGAGCTTTTATTTAGTCAAAGGAAAAGTGTAACACCCGGATTTTAGGGGTCTAAAACCCGGGCGTAAACATAATCACCAGGTGTGCTGGGACCAAGTCTCACACATATGATGAATCATGGCACAGGATCGAATGTCACATCTTTATATATAACAGGAGTTCTATACAAAATAAATAATTACATTATAAGGAGACAACGGTCCAGCAACCCAAAGTTGACTGGGAGACGACGACCTAGACCTCTCACGAACTCGTCACAGCATCCTCCAAGCGCCTCATCCTGTGGTACCTGTTCTTGACCTGTGGGGGGGGGGTGTGAGACAGCAAGAGTGAGCTCACATACGTTCATCGCTCAACAAGTTATGGGGAATAATGTGCATGAACTCGCCAAAGGTGGGAGCTCACGTGAAGTGTAAGGCTTAAAGAAGATGGTTAGAGCTGAGCATTGCTTTTAAAGTTGGTCAAAATTTTATTAGCAGTTACTAAGTATAAGTAAATACCAACCCAATTAAGTAGTAGAACAAAAGTAACAACATCACCTGCGATGCAATGCATATGACAAATTGAATTTAGTTCCATAAATTAATCATGTGAGGGTCCGAGCTGCTCATGACCGTGAGCACGGCTAGTATACCAGTTTTACACTCTGCAGAGGTTGCGCATCTTTACCCACAAGTCATGTTACCCATCTGCCAAGGGATCACGACTTCCCATACACCTCTACCGAGGAGGCGAGGCAGGGTAACACTACGAGGCCTTTACAAAGTTCCACTAGCTTCAGAAAACCCGCTACAGTTTATAGGAAGTTCCAATGCAGGAATCCCTTGCAGGACCGCCATCGCAGCAAAATCCTCCCGAGGGCCTCCCTACACTGACCACTCCCCTACTGCCCTTGCCCCTTTCGGGTAAGGTAGTCTTCCACTAGCTTTCCTAATTAATCAGCCAAGGGGTCCCATTCCTCCCTTGTGGTAGCACTGTTTTCCCGGGTGGTCGCTCCATGTTCCAATTAACATAATGATCTTATCATGAACAGTAATAATAAACAGATAATAAAAATATGATCATGAATAATGTATCATCATACCCAAAACCACATAAAGCACTAGCAAGTACTACCCAGAAATTTAGTGGTGAACAAGGTATAAAGATAATCAAACTAGGTAACCTGTTGGGTCCCATCAAATTTAACCTATGCAGATCATTATGATTAATTAGAACATGAGTGGGTAAAAAGAAGTGATCAAGGGCACAACTTGCCTGGGCCTTGAGATTCCAGGTACCAGGATGATCTTCAGGTGACACGTGACCTCGCACTAGTCGTAGCAATACAAACAAACAGTGTATAGGCAAAATTAACATTACACCAAACATGTATGCCAAAATACATATTAATAATCTACATATTGAATTAAGATCACAGGAACAAGAATTATTAATTTTGGAATTATAGATTTTAAGTTATGGATTTCCAAAGATTTAAGGTGATTATAATAGGATTAGATGATAAATTTATTTTCAAACAGAGTTTATGTCAAAACAGTGATTCTAAATGATAGAGAATAAAATTACAAAATTTTAGAAATTGGAATGGGTCAATTTGGAGCTAAAATGAATTTTCTATGAATTATCTAAGTTCTAGCAATTATTTTTATATTAAAAATCTATTTTCTATTTTATTTATTCAATTTAAACGGTCACTGGACTGGGCCTCAATTACTGGGAAGCACAGGGTTCTCGGCGCAAGATTCCCGAGACTCAGTCAACAGTGCCCATGGACGGCGGGTTCTATTTCAACTAAAAGCAGGGGCTCTTTTGCAAAAGAACCAGAGCGAAGAGGTATCGGTGAACTAGAGCCGTCCGATCTGTACGCAACGGATGAGATTAGATTGCGCCCACCGCGAAGCGGTATGCGTTCCCGGCCATCGGATCAACGACGGGCGGCCCAGATTTAATGTAGCCCCGAACATCCCACGCCCGCACGATCAAGGATCTACGGTCAGGATCTAAACATCGAAGAGGTATGCCCCAATCTAATCCTGGACGTCCACGACCGATCCAACGGCCATGAATCACCCCAACCAAATTCGCGCCAGCGATGGGCTTGCACCGCCGCGACGCCATTGCCGTGCCTCGCCCGAGCTCGATTCCGCGCCTATGGCGATCCAAACCCAAATTCGTCGCCGCTACACAATGCGCGATGCACTACGAAGACAAGGATGGGCTTGTTACCGGTGTTCGATGCCACGGCGACTCTGGCCGCGACGAAGAGCGGACCGCGGCGGAGAATCGAAGTGCGACGAGCGATTGCTCGAGTCTTGGCGGCGTTCGACTCAAATTGATGGCACAGACGGCTTCCCCAGGTGAATACGACACTCCACGACCCGATTTCGAGAGCCGAGACCCCCCAACGACGGCTATCCTCGGCGGCGGCGCTCCTCGGTGCTTTTCGCTCGATGCCATGGACGAGAGGAGGTGGCCGGTTTTATAGGTAGTCCCGCGAGGATCTCGGCGGGGTTGGAGCCTTGGAGGTCGGGTCGCGGACTCCGTTGCCCGGACCAGCGTGATATCCGCGCGGAATCCGCCGTTGTCGCGCGGTCTGTTGCGCGAGCGCGACGGGGAAGGCCAACCTGACAGTGCGGTCCCACGCGTCAGCGATACGGGAGAAGGGACGAGTGCGCGGCAGCGGCTGACGACTGGGCCCGCCCTGTCGGCGCAAAGGAGAGGGCATTTGGGCTGTGCGGTGAAGGATCCTTAGGTGGGCCGAAATGGGATCCGAGGCCCAGGTAAGTTTTCTTCTCTTTTTCTTTTTATTTTCTTATTTTTTTCCTTATTCCCAAATTCAGTTTTGAATTCAAATTTAAATTCGAAGTTTTGTTATGAGCTTCACCTTTGAGTAAATTATACCAATTCAAACCCTAGTGTAGGAATCATATATCCTTGTTTACTTATTCTTCTCTACATAATATTTATTTCCCTCACTTTTCTAATTTCTATTTTCTATTCCAAATTCAAATTTATACTTCTATTTTAGTTTTCAGATTTTTCAAATGTATCAATTGAAACCCAAAGGTGAATATAAACCATACTATTTTAATATTACTAGTTTAAGTTTTATTCTCCTTGTTATTTATTTCATGAGATGTATAAATGGTTTCCTTTAAAAGAAAAATTCTTTTCCCATCTTTTTCTTATTCCTAATTTCCAAAGCATTATGATACTTTGTTTATTTTTTTTTCCTACTAATTTTGGGTCTTACAAATCCTACCCCCCTTAACAAAAATCTCGTCCCCGAGATTTGTAAGAAAAGGGATGTATATTCATATTGTTCTCGGAACATATGCACAAACAAAGAAATCTCAGCATGAGGTATAATTCTTTAACAAAACATAGGGTCAATAGACCTTATTGTTCCTTCTAAAATAATATCATATCATCTACTAACTAAAGTAATATCTAGATCTTACAAATCATCATAATTTATATCTATGTAGCTTGGTGGGGCTGGTGGTGGTGGTGGTGGGGGTTGTTGTTGTTGTTGTTGTTGTTGTCTCTCCATCCGTGCTTGCCTTATTTCTTGGCGGACCTGACGTATTTCCTCGCGTTGTTGTCTTATCTGGTTTTGCATCTCGGTCACCAGGTCTGTTAATTGTTGTATTACCAGTCTTTGGGCAGCAATCACTTGTTCGGTTTCAATAGGTGGAGGATTTGGAGAATTCATTTCTGTTTGCTGTTGCGTGATAATCTTTCCTTTCCTGGTATTGACCATGAAAGTTAGAAGCATATGGTAATAGTTTTGCAAAGGAAATTATTCAATAAGCGGAATAAATAAGCTAGTAGTTGGTTATAATCTAAAGATTCTTTGGTAGGGCTTAATCTTTGTTTTATGTCCAGATTGGGGTAACCAGTTGTATAAGGTGAATATCCAAGGGTAAGATGGAATCTGTCAAGATGAGAGATATATATGGGTGAGATAGACTACAAAATGTAGGTTAAAAGTTTGTTTGATGTTTGTTGGAAATAGACAGATTATGCAACCCATCATGACTCTATTGGTTGGGTTAGCTCTTATGCTCATGGTTAAGTTGGTCTAATGTGTTAAGTTAGGTTAACATCTGGCTAGTAGGGTCTAATCTATTTTATCAGTATTATCTAACATGTTTGTCCATTAGAGTAGATCTAGTCAAATTAGATGAGATCACAATTAAATTGGTGTAACCAGATTAGACTCGATAGGGATATACTAAATTTATTTTGGAATAGATCATGTTTGTTATTCTAGAGTGGGATCAATATGATAATTAGGGTAAGATAAATCCATAAGAATAAGGTAGAATCCTCTGAGGTCAGTTAGATCTATTAAGATGAGATAAGTAAAGTGGTTAGGATAAGATGAATCCTTCAAGATAAGATGAATCTATTAAGATAAGAGAATATTTTTAAGATAAGATGGATCTATGAGTGTAGGATAGAATCTTTTAAGATGAGATGGATATTGTTAGGTTAGATACTTTAATGAGGGATAATCTAGTTTGTCTAGTTAGTTTTATAAGCATTATGTATATGCAGATGTAATCGTGGACATTACTCCACAACTCATCACACTCAATCAAAGATCCAAATCAGACAGATATCATAAGAACAAACATTCAAATACATAGACACTTATAAAAATTAGTTTTGTTTTTGTTCCTATGATTAGGTCTCCTATTCCTAAAGATCACTTTAGGCACGAGATTTCAAAGTATGAAACCCACATTTGTCTTTAGAGTGAAAAGGTAAGAATAATCAGAGTAATGCGAAAATAGATGAGAAAAGATTGAGGAAAGTTTAGAAAAGAATCAGAGTAGCAAAGGGAAGTAGACAATGGTTGTGTAGTTCTATCTAGGTTTCGTCCTACAGTCAACATTCCTCTGATACCACTTCTGTAACACCCGGATTTTAGGGGTCTAAAACCCGGGCGTAAACATAATCACCAGGTGTGCTGGGACCAAGTCTCACACATATGATGAATCATGGCACAGGATCGAATGTCACATCTTTATATATAACAGGAGTTCTATACAAAATAAATAATTACATTATAAGGAGACAACGGTCCAGCAACCCAAAGTTGACTGGGAGACGACGACCTAGACCTCTCACGAACTCGTCATAGCATCCTCCAAGCGCCTCATCCTGTGGTACCTGTTCTTGACCTGTGGGGGGGGGGTGTGAGACAGCAAGAGTGAGCTCACATACGTTCATCGCTCAACAAGTTATGGGGAATAATGTGCATGAACTCGCCAAAGGTGGGAGCTCACGTGAAGTGTAAGGCTTAAAGAAGATGGTTAGAGCTGAGCATTGCTTTTAAAGTTGGTCAAAATTTTATTAGCAGTTACTAAGTATAAGTAAATACCAACCCAATTAAGTAGTAGAACAAAAGTAACAACATCACCTGCGATGCAATGCATATGACAAATTGAATTTAGTTCCATAAATTAATCATGTGAGGGTCCGAGCTGCTCATGACCGTGAGCACGGCTAGTATACCAGTTTTACACTCTGCAGAGGTTGCGCATCTTTACCCACAAGTCATGTTACCCATCTGCCAAGGGATCGCGACTTCCCATACACCTCTACCGAGGAGGCGAGGCAGGGTAACACTACGAGGCCTTTACAAAGTTCCACTAGCTTCAGAAAACCCGCTACAGTTTATAGGAAGTTCCAATGCAGGAATCCCTTGCAGGACCGCCATCGCAGCAAAATCCTCCCGAGGGCCTCCCTACACTGACCACTCCCCTACTGCCCTTGCCCCTTTCGGGTAAGGTAGTCTTCCACTAGCTTTCCTAATTAATCAGCCAAGGGGTCCCATTCCTCCCTTGTGGTAGCACTGTTTTCCCGGGTGGTCGCTCCATGTTCCAATTAACATAATGATCTTATCATGAACAGTAATAATAAACAGATAATAAAAATATGATCATGAATAATGTATCATCATACCCAAAACCACATAAAGCACTAGCAAGTACTACCCAGAAATTTAGTGGTGAACAAGGTATAAAGATAATCAAACTAGGTAACCTGTTGGGTCCCATCAAATTTAACCTATGCAGATCATTATGATTAATTAGAACATGAGTGGGTAAAAAGAAGTGATCAAGGGCACAACTTGCCTGGGCCTTGAGATTCCAGGTACCAGGATGATCTTCAGGTGACACGTGACCTCGCACTAGTCGTAGCAATACAAACAAACAGTGTATAGGCAAAATTAACATTACACCAAACATGTATGCCAAAATACATATTAATAATCTACATATTGAATTAAGATCACAGGAACAAGAATTATTAATTTTGGAATTATAGATTTTAAGTTATGGATTTCCAAAGATTTAAGGTGATTATAATAGGATTAGATGATAAATTTATTTTCAAACAGAGTTTATGTCAAAACAGTGATTCTAAATGATAGAGAATAAAATTACAAAATTTTAGAAATTGGAATGGGTCAATTTGGAGCTAAAATGAATTTTCTATGAATTATCTAAGTTCTAGCAATTATTTTTATATTAAAAATCTATTTTCTATTTTATTTATTCAATTTAAACGGTCACTGGACTGGGCCTCAATTACTGGGAAGCACAGGGTTCTCGGCGCAAGATTCCCGAGACTCAGTCAACAGTGCCCATGGACGGCGGGTTCTATTTCAACTAAAAGCAGGGGCTCTTTTGCAAAAGAACCAGAGCGAAGAGGTATCGGTGAACTAGAGCCGTCCGATCTGTACGCAACGGATGAGATTAGATTGCGCCCACCGCGAAGCGGTATGCGTTCCCGGCCATCGGATCAACGACGGGCGGCCCAGATTTAATGTAGCCCCGAACATCCCACGCCCGCACGATCAAGGATCTACGGTCAGGATCTAAACATCGAAGAGGTATGCCCCAATCTAATCCTGGACGTCCACGACCGATCCAACGGCCATGAATCACCCCAACCAAATTCGCGCCAGCGATGGGCTTGCACCGCCGCGACGCCATTGCCGTGCCTCGCCCGAGCTCGATTCCGCGCCTATGGCGATCCAAACCCAAATTCGTCGCCGCTACACAATGCGCGATGCACTACGAAGACAAGGATGGGCTTGTTACCGGTGTTCGATGCCACGGCGACTCTGGCCGCGACGAAGAGCGGACCGCGGCGGAGAATCGAAGTGCGACGAGCGATTGCTCGAGTCTTGGCGGCGTTCGACTCAAATTGATGGCACAGATGGCTTCCCCAGGTGAATACGACACTCCACGACCCGATTTCGAGAGCCGAGACCCCCCAACGACGGCTATCCTCGGCGGCGGCGCTCCTCGGTGCTTTTCGCTCGATGCCATGGACGAGAGGAGGTGGCCGGTTTTATAGGTAGTCCCGCGAGGATCTCGGCGGGGTTGGAGCCTTGGAGGTCGGGTCGCGGACTCCGTTGCCCGGACCAGCGTGATATCCGCGCGGAATCCGCCGTTGTCGCGCGGTCTGTTGCGCGAGCGCGACGGGGAAGGCCAACCTGACAGTGCGGTCCCACGCGTCAGCGATACGGGAGAAGGGACGAGTGCGCGGCAGCGGCTGACGACTGGGCCCGCCCTGTCGGCGCAAAGGAGAGGGCATTTGGGCTGTGCGGTGAAGGATCCTTAGGTGGGCCGAAATGGGATCCGAGGCCCAGGTAAGTTTTCTTCTCTTTTTCTTTTTATTTTCTTATTTTTTTCCTTATTCCCAAATTCAGTTTTGAATTCAAATTTAAATTCGAAGTTTTGTTATGAGCTTCACCTTTGAGTAAATTATACCAATTCAAACCCTAGTGTAGGAATCATATATCCTTGTTTACTTATTCTTCTCTACATAATATTTATTTCCCTCACTTTTCTAATTTCTATTTTCTATTCCAAATTCAAATTTATACTTCTATTTTAGTTTTCAGATTTTTCAAATGTATCAATTGAAACCCAAAGGTGAATATAAACCATACTATTTTAATATTACTAGTTTAAGTTTTATTCTCCTTGTTATTTATTTCATGAGATGTATAAATGGTTTCCTTTAAAAGAAAAATTCTTTTCCCATCTTTTTCTTATTCCTAATTTCCAAAGCATTATGATACTTTGTTTATTTTTTTTCCTACTAATTTTGGGTCTTACAAAAAGCATTTGAAACAGGGGGAGAAATTTCAAATCTGAAAAATACTTCTTGCAAATCATATTCTTATACCTTCGATTGTTTGCAAAAAGACTTTGAAAAGATTTTCCAAAAGATTTGCAAAACCAAACAAGTGGTGCAAATGTGGTCCAAAATGTTAAATAAATGAAGCAAGCCATTCATTCTTAGTAATACTTTCAATTGGTTTAACTCCAAGTAACCTATGCACATTCTAAATACAAACTAGTTACATTTCTACACTTTATATTTGCTTTGGTTTGTGTTGGCATCAATTACCAAAAAGGGGGAGATTGAAAGGGAAATCGGGTTAACCATTTTCTATAATTAATTTTGGTGGTTGATGATCAACACAAACACATGGACTAACTAGTTTGTCTAGAATTCATGGATTATATATGCATAAGGTTCAACACAAACCAAGAAAGAAATCCGTTTAGGGACACAATCAAAAATGGAGCAAAGAACTTGAGTGTGCTAAAAAATGGCGCACCAGACTGTCCGGTGTGCCACCGGACAGTGTCCGGTGTACCAGGACCGTATAGATTTGAACCAGCCACTCTCGGGAAAATGGAGGCGCGCTCTGCTATAATTCACCGAACTGTTCGGTGTACCACCGGACTATCCGGTGAGCCAGCGGAGCAACGACTCCCTGCGCCAACGGTCGACTCTGCAAAGTGCTACAGTGATGAACAGTACCACGACAGAGTCAGAAGCGCAGAAGTCAGAGAGCACCGGACTGTCCGGTGCAGCAAGACGACAGACGGCTCCAACGGTCAACTGCCTAGAACCCTAATGGATACGCTGATGTGGCGTGCACCGGACAGTGCACAGTGCCTGTCCGGTGGCGCACCGGACTGTCCGGTGCGCCCGTCGCCAATAGTCTTGGCCAACGGCTATAAAGTTGTTGGGGGCTATAAATACCCCCCAACCACCACATCCTTTGGAATCCAAGTTTTTAGAAGATCACATTCAATACAAGAGCTAGAGCATTCACTCAAGACACATTTCCAAAGATCAAACCCTCTCCAAGTCTCGAATTCATCTCAACTACTCAGTGACCTGAGAGAGAGTGTGTTCGTGTTAATTTGCGCTCTTGTTGCTTGGATTATCTTTCTTCCTTCCTCACTTCTTTTCTAAGTGCTTGTAAGCAAAGCAAGAGACACCTAAGAGTGTGGTGGTCCTTGCGGGGTCTTAGTGACCCGTGTGATTAAGGGAAAGTGAAAGGGAAATAGGGTCAAACCTTTTCCTAAATGATTTTGGTGGTTGAATTGCCCAACACAAATAATTGGACTAACTAGTTTGCTCTAGATTATACATTCCACAGGTGCCAAAAGTTCAACACAAACCAATAAAAAGAACCAGTTAGGGTTCAAAATGAAAGGAGCAAAAGAAACCGAAGGCTGCCCTGGTCTGGCGCACCGGACTGTCCGGTGCACCAGGGAGGATCGACCTCAAACTCTTCAGCTTCGGGTTTCTGTCACACCCGGGTTTCGGGGCATCAAGACCCGGGCGCGAACATAATCACCAGGTGTGCTGGGACCAAGTCTCACACATATGATGAATCATGGCACAGGATCGAATGTCACATCTTTACTATATAACAGGAGTTCTATACAAAATAAATAAATAATTACATTATAAGGAGACAACGGTCCAGCAACCCAAAGTTGACTGGGAGACGACGACCTAGATCTCTCACGAACACAGCATAGCATCCTCCATGCGCCTCATCCTGTGGTACCTGTTCTTGACCTGTGGGGGTGTGAGACAGCAAGAGTGAGCTCACATACGTTCATAGCTCAACAAGTTGTGGGGAATAATGTGCATGAACTCGCCAAAGATGGGAGTTCATGTGAAGTGTAAGGCTTACCAAAGAGGATGGTTGAAGCTGATCATTGCTTTTAAAGTTGGTCAAAATTTTATTAGCAATTACTAAGTATAAGTAAATACCAAACTCAATTAAGTAGTAGAACAAAAGTAATAACAACACCTGCGATGCAATGCATATGACAAATTGAATTTAGTTCCATAAATTAATCATGTGAGTGTCCGAGCTGCTCATGACCGTGAGCACGGCTAGTATACCAGTTTTACATTCTGCAGAGGTTGCGCATCTTTACCCACAAGTCGTGTTACCCATCTGCCAAGAGACGGCCAATCCCATACACCTCTACCGAGGAGGCGAGGCAGGGTAACACTACGAGGCCTTTACAAAGTTCCACTAGCTTCAGAAAACCCGCTACAGTTTATAGGAAGCTCCAATGCAGGAATCCCTCGCATGACCGCCATCGCAGCAAAATCATCCCAAGGGCCTCCCTACACTGACCACTCCCCTACTGCCCTTGCCCCTTTCGGGTAAGGTAGTCTTCCACTAGCTTTCCTAGTTAGTTGGCCAAGGGCGTCCCATTAAACCCTTGTGGTAGCACTGTTTTCTCGGGTGGTTCTCCATGTTCCAATTAACATAATGATCTTATCATGAACAATAAATAACAGCTGATAATAAAAGATAATCATGAATAAAATGTATCTCTATACCCAAAACCACATAAAGCAATAGCAGGTACTACCCATAATTCAGTGGTGAACAAGGTATAAAGATAGTCAAACTAGGGTAACCTATTGGGTCCCATCAAAATTAACCTATGCAGATCATTATGATTAATCAGAACATGAATGGGTAGAAAGAAGTGATCAAGGGCACAACTTGCCTGGGACTTGAGATTCCAGGTACCAGGATGATCTTCAGGTGACTCGTAACCTCACTGCTATTCGTAGCAATACAAACAAATATGGTATAGGCAAAATCAACATCACACCAAACGTAAGCACAAACTGCATAATAATAATCTACGCGTTGCTACGAGATCGTGGGAACGAGAATCACTAAATTCGGAGCTACGGTTATGAAGTTATGGTTTATGGAAGATAAATGTGATTTAAAATGTTAAACTATATTATAATTTGGTTAATATACATCATTTGAGTCCAAATAGTTAAGTAAACTTTAATCCAGTTTATAACTTGTTTATAAATCATATTATAGTAAAATTATAATTATCGATATATCATCCTTAGATTAGAAGAGTTAGTCTACTAACCATAAGTTAAATAAATATCTAGGTATAAAAGTACTTGATATGCTACAAATAATGTTATTACTGCTTAGAAAATATTTTTATGAAACCAATGCAATTTGAATGGACTAAAACAGAGTTAAGATGTATTAGTTATGATTTTCCGAAGTCTTTATGTGCTTGGTACAAAATTAATTGAGTGATCAATTCTAATGTGGCTTCCATGTTAAAACAGAGTTACTAGGTGATAAACAATATAATGATAAAATTAATGCAATTGGAATGGGTAAAAAGTGAGTTAAAATGAATTAGTTATGAATTAACCAAGTTTATGTAATTGTTTTCATTCTAGAAATCATTTTCTATTTTACATCTTGTATTGCTCCAACGATTATGGACCGTGGACATAAAAATCCGAGAGCACAGGGGTCATTCTAAAAATATTAGGATTTAAGTTTAATACCTTAACACTACCTTTGGTCTGCGGGTTAATTCGTACAATCTACAGGGGCTCTTTAGCAAATCGGCAACGGCGAAGAGGTATCGGGGACCCAGAGCCGTTGGATTAGATCCAATGGACCGAATTTAATGAAACGCAAGTTTCTCACAGCCCCATGATTTACGATCTACGGCATTGGATAAGTCTGAGCAAAACGTTACCTCGCCAAATGATCAGAGCCATACATTTCTTGATCAACGGTCCATGAGTCATCTTCTTTCTTCCCTTCCCACCGGTCAGACCCAGCGATGCCAGAGCCTATGGTGGCGGCGCAGGATTCCCACACGGCGCCGCGACCCGCCGGAGTTGGCCTACCTATGCGCTTCGATGCCCTACTCCCACACCAACTGGTGCAACGCGATCAAGGGATGAAGGTGAACCATTTGAGGGACTTCTTACCGTAAACTTTGTAGCGAGTTAGCCAGCCAACGGTGAGGGGCGATTCCGCCATGCCACCATGCTCCGATGAGCAGTTTGGAGTAGTGCCCCGGACGCATCGGACTCACCGATGCACGGCAAGCTTCAGAGGGCATCCACGAATATTCTCGTGCACCACCACGGCCCTACCGATGACCTGGCTCAATTCGAGCCGCCGACGGATCCCACTGTTGCTCCCATGGCTTGCACTGGCGTAGCAGGTCAGGGGAAAAGAGGGTACGACCGTGGCTACATATACCCATAGCGAGGGACAGGGGAGGCCGATTGGTGATTAGCTGGTGCCCCGAGGTCACGGGAAAACCAAACTAACTCCCCAAGCGGCCGGTGAGTTAATCCCGGGCTTTTTGGAACAGACCACGCGGATCCAGCGGAGGGGATAAATCTGACAGGGGCGGCCCACGCGTCAGCGGCCGGTACAATCAAGCGTGCGTGCAAGTGATCTGACCAGCGGGGCCCCCGGAAGTGGCGCCTGGGTTAGGGTGTGGCTAAGGAGATGGGCCGGCTGCAAGGGGATTTGGCCCAATTGGTTCTGCCAGTTTTTTTATCTTTCTCCTTTTATTTATTTGGTTTTGAATTGTTTCTCAAATTCAAAGCTTAGTATTTGAATTCAAATTCTTTTTTTTGTGAGTTTCACATATCGACTAAATGCACAAAAGAATACCAGCCTGAAGAAATGGTTTTATTATTTTATATATATGTTTCTTTATATTGTATATTCTTTTCTATTTCTATTTCCTTCTCCTCTCTTATTTTTCCATTTAAAATTCTATTTTTTCCCAAGGTTTCAAGAATTTCCAAACTACTATAATAAATATTTTTGTTTATTTATTTTATTATAATTATTATTATTATTATTATTATTTTCCTTCTACCAATTTTGGGCTTTACAGTTTCCCAGGCGCAGCTCTGCTATAATTCACCGAACTGTTCGATGCACCAGCGGAGCAATGGCTATCTGCGTGCAATGGTCGACTCTGACGGATGAACAGTGTAGCACAATAACACGACAAAAGTAAGAGCAGAAGGTCAGAGGGGCACCGGACTGTCCGGTGCCGCATGAGGACAAAGCCTCCAACGGTTGACCAGCTCCAAGCCCTAATGATAGGATGACGTGGCGGCGCACCGGACACTGTCCGGTGGCGCACCAGACTGTCTGGTGCGCCCATCGCCAGTAGCCTTCTCCAACGGCTACAATTTGGTTGGTGGCTATAAATACCACCTCAACCGGCCACTTCAAGGTGTGGGAGCCCAAGCAACATTCCAAGTCATATAGTTGACATATCCAAGCCCTCCCAACTACCTCTATTCATTGATCCATCCTATACACAAGATTTAGACCACTACAACCAACACAAGCACCACAAAAGAGAGAGCAAGCAAAAGAGAGCTTCTCGTGTGAGTTTAGCAATAGTGCCTTGTGAGAATCATTGAGAGAAAGTGTGTGCTACATCTTGTGATCATTCGCGCGTGGAGTTTTGACTCCCATTGAACTTCCTCCAAAGTTTTGGAGGCTTGTAAAGCTAGCAAGAGACACCTAAGAGTGTGGTGATCCTTGCGGGGTCTTACGTGATCCTTGAAAAGAAGAAGAGCTCGCTGGTCTTGGTGATCGGTGGATAGAGGGAAAGGGTTGAAAAGAGACCCGTCCTTAGTGGACTCCTCAATGGGGACTAGGCCTTCAAGGGCCAAACCTCGGTAAAAGAAATCACCCGTGTCTCGTGTGCTTATTGCTTGTGATTTGTTTGTTCTTTCCCTTTCTATGTTTTCTTGCGCTACTCTTTGCTAATATTATTTTGTGTTGCTTCAAGTTAAATTCTCATTTAGAGAAGCAACGCCTTGCAAGAAAGAATTTGTGTTATTCCTCTTCTGATCTAAGCCCTCTTGTTTTATTCTTCATAAACTTATTAGTTGTATTGATTTGATATTTCCACATTCTTTTGAAAGCAACACTCTTTACAAGCAAAGGACTTAGTTTTTATACTCCGATAATTGTGCATCTTGTTCTAACCACTAATCAAGGGATCTAGTTGGGGTGTAAAGTTATAATTTTCAGGTTTCGCCTATCCACCCCCCTCTAGGCGACTTTCAATTGGCATCAGAGCTAGGCAATTCATATTGAGTCTAACAACTCGAAGTGATGGCTCGTAGAAGATCCCAAAAGAACAAGAAGACACCTCCGAAGGAAAACAATGAGGTAACTCTTGAGATATTACTTTCCGATTGTTCTAATTATGATTCATGGTCTACTAGAGTGATAAATGCTTTTAGAACCGTAGATCCACAATTAGAACAAATTAAAGACAAGAGTATCATACCCTCTAGTTATAATAGAAAAATATTTTCGAGGAAGATCAAAGATGTATACGCTTAAACTACCTAGCTTATGACATCTTAAGTAATTCTCTTAGCAAATAAGATTATCGTGCCTTCATAATGAATTATAATGAATCTATTCGTGATGCGCATGATATTTGGACTAGAATTAAAAATAAATTTGATGAGTCCAAACATGATGGTTCATTTTGTGCTTCTACTTCCTTTGTTCCTTGTGAAACTAACCCTTTGAAGGAAGAAGAAGAAAATAAACGATGGAGACCAAACGATGAATCCACCTCTCCAAAAGGTTTGTCTTCCAATTTTGATTCACACATATGTTGTGTGGCTAATGAAAATGATAGTGGAAGCACAAATGAGGATGAGGAGGATGAAAGAAGCTTCATGCAACTCTACGCTCAACTAAGTCAAGAAGATAAGGTGGTCATGCTCAAACTTCTAAAAAGAGCGAGAGAGCAAAGCGAAGCTCGTCAAAGGCTAGAAGATATTCTATCCATAAAAATGCTAAGCTTTGATGAGTTGATTAAAGAACATGAGGAGCTAAAGTGCTCTCATGTTGGTTTGGTCCAAAGGTATGAAACTATTTTAATTGAGCAAGAGAACTCTTTAATTTGTATCGCTCAATTAGTAAATAGGAATGCCTTGCTTAAGGACCAAGTAGAAAAGCTAAAAGTTGAAAATCTAGCTTTTCAAGAAAAATATGATATGCTTCAATATTCTAATGAAAATCTTATGGATGATCATATCATATTAAACATTGCTCATGAGGTTGTGATAGAAAAATTAAAATCCCAACAACCTCACTCATGCACATGTATTCAAATTGAAACTATATTACCATTTACTAATGCTTGTTGTCCGTCGACAAGCAAATCTTCCTTTAGCTAGAATTTGCAGGAACAAAAGATGATACATATCAAAAGCTCAAAGAAGAAAATGAGAGGCTAAAGATGAGCTTGACTCAACTAAAAGGGAAGTGCATTGCTCAACCTTCTCAAGATAACCGTGATCACATGGTGAAGAAGCTTGAGATGGGAAGAACCGTGGCATGCACTAAATCTCTTGAAGAAAATGTCAAGGACTTGAGGATTGCCAAGAGGAAGGAACAAAACAAGAAAATCAATACCTCTGCCAAAAGCCTCAACCATGCCTCCATGCAAGGTAACATCCAAGGCATAGTGTTGGAAAAGAAAGTATTAACTAACCATGTAGCAAGCAAGAAACAAGGAAAGAAGAAATCCTCAAGACTTGAAGATCGCCTTTACTACATACGCCGAAAGAAGGGACATCAATGCAAGGATTGTCCCATTGGTAACTATCCCACTTCTAGCTTGTCAATTACTTCACATGTAACTAGGCAACCCAAAATTGCAACTTGTGCTAGAAAGGTAATGAGTTTACCAAGTGCTAAAACAAAGGACTTTTGGGTTCCTAGATCTTTGTTGACTAACCTTGATGGACCCATCAAGCAATGGGTACCAAAATATGATTGACAAGCTTTGCAGGAGAAGGAGATGATATGAAGCTTTGAGGTGCTTGAGAAAGTCAATTCAATTTTTATTAACTCAAGCTATCAATCATACTATGATCTATATATCCAAGATTGACCCAAAGTTATTTTGAATTATTATATCTAAAACTCATATCATCTCGGGAAAGATATTGATGTTGTAGGAAATAAAGAAATACCCTGTGCGAAAAATCAAGGCCTACAACATGGAGGAAAGCCAAAGGATGGTAACATTTATGCTTTTAAGTGCAAGTATCTTAACTTATCATTTTGTATGTGTCTTGTGTAGCCACATAGAAAAAGGAAGCACTTCAATTGTTTGGAATTATGTCATCATCCTTTGAAGAAATTCCTCTCATATGGTAGATTGCATATTCATCATTTCTATACTATGGCAATCTACATGTTTTAAATTATTGTAAGAACCTTATGGCATGATCTACATTAATCATCCCTTTATTGCCATATTCTAGACATAAAGATATATTCCAAGTTCTTAAAGGATTAAAGTGTCATATAAGGAATTCAAATCCCTAGGACACTTCTAAAGGGAATATCTCTTTATGACTAGAATCGTGAGACTAATGCTTTTGTGCATTTAACCTAAGTAGTCTCACATAGAGAGAATAAGTTTTATCTATGGAAATGCGTAATCTAACATGAAAAGAAAAATCAATCCAATGATTTATGATGTATTTCTTGCTTAAATTGGATATGATTCTTCTACATTTATCGCTCTCCATGATTATGAATTAGATTTATTCCCGTAATCTTAAAGAAATAACTATGCTTGTTTTATAAGTAAAACTGAGCATACATCATGGAATAATCTAGTTCATATTATAAAGTTTTCGTGCTTTAGTAATCCACTTTTCATTCCTTGTCAAAAATGATTACAAAAAGGGAAACTAGTGCTTGTGTTACTAATGACATATCTCTTGAGCTTACTTATGAAAATCTACAAGAGAGTAAGTGCAAGCCACAAGCCTCAAGGGTTACTCTTCACCCAAAGGAAGAAAGGTAAAAGCAAACGTATGGGAACTCATCTTCTTAATCAAATATAGTTCCCATCAATGGTTATTTACTCTAAATTCTACCTATGTGAAGAATAGATTCTTTTTTGGACTTAAGTCAGCTAGATGTGCATTCAATCTCATTCTCATAAATGCGCTTGTCCATTAGAATCTAATTCATGCCTTTACTATATCTGTTCTCATATTGATATGCTTTTAAGTTATGATGATAAATTCAATATGAAGAAGTAAATTTCCTATGATTGATCAAAATGTTTAAAAGGTGCATATTTCTTTTTCCTAATGATGTGCACTAATGTTAAGGATTTTAATTCATGTCTATGTGACTTATGGATGATGAATTGTTTATATTTCTTAACTAAAGAAATCATCCTTCATCATATACTCCCTTGTGCTATTAACATCTCTCTTGAGTATTTTCAATAAGTTTGGAAGGAAAAAGAGACAACTACAAAGGGAGGACACTCAAATGAAAGAGGAAGACATCAAGAACAACAACACCTACTTGGACAGTAAGATCTTCAAAACAATCAATGGTGTGGTTGTGAGTATTCTAAATCCTTTTTCATTGTGAGAATACCAGACATAAATTGTTTATTGCAAATCTTATAAGCCTTGATCAAGATGTATAATGCTTCTCCCTATTCATCTCTAAAAAATGAGTGCATCTATTCAATTCATTCAAATACTTTGATGCATATCTTTAGGGGGAGCCTATTTCTATATCTTGATCATATTGAGACTAACACTTTATCTTAGTAATCTCATACAGTCTCAATTATGAGAATAAGTTTCTCATGAAGTATGCTACTACATATCAATCCAACTTGGTAAAGTAATGTCACTTTTATCAAGGATTGTAGCTTTTACTGTTAAAGTAGCATATTTGCTGGATTCTCCTAGTTTAAGCTTGTTTGATAACCTAATGCATATGTTGTTCTTTTGATCGCATCTGTTATTTGTTTGATCACTGAATAACTTCAATTAACACTTATGTCTCTTAGTGCCTCATATACTATCAATCAATATCTCTCTTGATATGCACTAAGTTAAAAGGAGAACTCAGGATAGATTTATGCAATTCTTGATTCACTTGATATATGATAACTATAACCTAGAAAAGGATCACTAGTTGTAGAACTCTCTATTGTGCAAAATATTTCCATACATTGTCTTGAATATAGGTCTTAAGTAACTAAGGCTAAGGACAAAGCACAATGAATAGAGCATCTCTATGTGAAGGTACAAAAGGGCAAAACTACTTCCTCTCATTTACATATGTACCTAAATCTTCCTCTTCTATACACTCTTTGCATATCTTGTGTAAAAGGAAGAGAAAGCATGTCTATGCATTATCCCTGCTTCATACCTAGTTTAACCTCTCAAAAATTTCATTCCTGCATTTATGCTTTTTTGTTAAAACTAGGTGAAGTGATTTTATTGTCAAAGAGCTTAAAGCTTAACCTTGTAACGAGGATAAGCTACCTTTGTTCCAAAGGTGGAGGTTCCTTAAGTATCTTTGAAATCCTTAAGGGTAATTGCTTAAAATGGTTCAAACATGCTTTCATAAGTGCATAGTCTGTAGTAAGCATCACACTTTTATTATGACACATTGCACTTCACAGTTTCTATAATATAGATATGTTCTCATTAACCTAATTATGTGCACTTGGCATGTAAGGCCAAAATCTGTATTCCTCTCAAGGCACATATTTAGGGGGAGCAATCTATATTATATAGAACTGTTTAAGCTTAATTGGCATATCATTTTAACCATATATCTTTCCTTTGGTACATTTGCACATTTCCTATTGTGCCAAGGCAAGACTAATATGTTTCCATGAGTATCTCATGTATTAAGTCTTAGATTGAAAGGGAAATAAAGTATTCGGCAAAGACATCACTTCCACTCTACACCATCGGTATTATCTATCCTTTGTCGGTATTCCGCCATCTCTCAAAATTGGTATAATCTTCATTCTTATTACTCATACCAATGGGGAGAAAGTAAAAAGGGCTCTAAAGACTCCGTTTTTGGCGATTAATGCCAAAGGGGGAGAGAGTATTAGCCCAAAGCAAAAGGACTACACCACCACGCCAATTTCAAAATTTTTCGAAACAAGTTATTTTCAATTAGTATCTTTCAAATTAGTATTCCTCTAAGAAATTCTATATCAATTGGTATCTATATTTTAAAGGAGGAGTTTTTCAAAATTTGATATCTAAAATATTTGATCTTCTTTCAATTGATAAAACCCTCTTGAACACTAAGAGGAGAATTTCATTAAGGGGGAGTTTTGTTTAGTCAAAGGAAAAGCATTTGAAACAGGGGGGGAAATTTCAAATCTTAAAAATGCTTCTCAAAATCTTATTCATATACCTTTGACTATTTGCAAAAAGACTTTGAAAAGAATTTCCAAAAGAATTTGCAAAAACAAAACAAGTGGTGCAAGCGTGGTTCAAAATGTTAAAAGAAAGAAAGCAATCCATGCATATCTTATGAAAATGTAAATTGGTTTAATTCCAAGCAACCTTTGAACTTGCCTTATGCAAACTAGTTCAATTATGCACTTATATATTTGCTTTGGTTTGTGTTGGCATCAATCACCAAAAAGGGGGAGATTGAAAGGGAAGTAGGGTCAAACCTTTTCCTAAATGATTTTGGTGGTTGAATTGCCCAACACAAATAATTGGACTAACTAGTTTTCTCTAGATTATACATTCTACAGGTGCCAAAAGTTCAACACAAACCAATAAAAAGAACCAGTTAGGGTTTAAAATGAAAGGAGCAAAAGAAACCGAAGGTTGCCCTGGTCTGGCGCACCGGACTGTCCGGTGTGCCACCGGACAGTGTCCGGTGCACCAAGGAGGATCGACCTCAAACTCTTCAGCTTCGGGTTTCCCAGGCGCAGCTCTGCTATAATTCACTGGACTGTACGGTGTGCCACCGGACTGTCTGGTGCACCAGCGGAGCAACGACTATCTGCGTGCAACGGTCGACTCTGACGGATGAACAGTGCAGCACAGTAACGCGACAGAAGTAAGAGCAGAAGGTCAGAGGGGCACCGGAATGTCTGGTGCCGCATGAGGACAAAGCCTCTAACGGTCGACCAGCTCCAAGCCCTAACGACAAGATGATGTGGCGGCGCACCGGACACTATCCGGTGCGCCCATCGCCAGCAGCCTTCTCCAACGGCTACAATTTGGTTGGTGGCTACAAATACCATCCCAACCGGCCACTTCAAGGTGTGGGAGCCCAAGCAACATTCCAAGTCATATAGTTGACATATTCAAGCCCTCCCAACCACCTCTATTCATTGATCCATCCTATACACAAGATTTAGACCACTACAACCAACACAAGCGCCACAAAAGAGAGAGCAAGCAAAAGAGAGAGCAAGCAAAAGAGAGCTTCTCGTGTGAGTTTAGCAATAGTGCCTTATGAGAATCATTGAGAGAAAGTGTGTGCTACATCTTGTGATCATTCGCGCATGGAGTTTTGACTCCCATTGAACTTCCTCCAAAGTTTTGGAGGCTTGTAAAGCTAGCAAGAGACACCTAAGAGTGTGGTGATCCTTGAGGGGTCTTAAGTGATCCTTGAAAAGAAGAAGAGCTCGCCGGTCTTGGTGATCGGTGGATAGAGGGAAAGGGTTGAAAAGAGACCCGTCCTTAGTGGACTCCTCAACGGGGACTAGGCCTTCGAGGGCCGAACCTCGGTAAAACAAATCACCCATGTCTCGTGTGCTTATTGCTTGTGATTTGTTTGTTCTTTCCCTTTCTAAGTTTTCTTGCGCTACTCTTTGCTAATATTATTTTGTGTTGCTTCAAGTTAAATTCTCATTTAGAGAAGCAACGCCTTGCAAGAAAGAACTTGTGTTATTCCTCTTCTTATCTAAGCCCTCTTGTTTTATTCTTCATAAACTTATTAGTTGTATTGATTTGATATTTCCACATTCTTTTGAAAGCAACACCTTTACAAGCAAAGGACTTAGTTTTTATACTCCGATAATTGTGCATCTTGTTCTAACCACTAATCAAGGGATCTAGTTGGGGTGTAAAGTTATAATTTTCAGGTTTTGCCTATCCACCCCCCTCTAGGCGACTTTCAGAAAGGCTCATTCGGTCTAAGTGACCATTTGAGAGAGGGAAAGGGTTGAAATAGACCCAGTCTTTGTGACCTCCTCAACGGGGACTAGGTTCTTTGGAACTGAACCTCGGTAAAACAAATCATCGTGTTCACTCGCCTCGTTTCTTGTTTGATTTGTTTTCCCTCTCTAACATTTCCTTGCTATTACCGATTTGAGTTTGCTCCCATACGTCATCTGCAATCTTTGAGCAACTCCTAGCAAAAGAAACTACCTTTCGAACTTGAATTTAAGTCTAACACTAACCATCGGCCTTTAGTGTGTGTTTAAGTTTATAAATTTTAGGTTTTGCCTATTCACCCCCTATGGGCGACTTTCAACTTGGCTCAAAGATCAAGCCGTGTCTTGGTAGAGGAGCAAGTGAGAGCTTGAATTCCACCCCAACGTGGATTAGGGGTGACCAGCAAATCACTGATACCACGGGATAAATCTCGGTGTCATTCTCTCAACAATTTTACATTGTTTACAAGTAGTTGGTAACTTATATATTGTTTATCTTTGTGGCATTAGATTAAATTGCTTATTACATTTTGATGTGTCACCGAGGCTAGAAACATTTACATCTCTTGTCATTTTGATTAAATTTGTCTAGTTTATTTTATTTTAGTCAAAACCGTCTATTCACCCCCTCTAGCCGGTGTTCTAGATCCTACACCGAGCCCTAGGCATGGATCGACCGAACATACGCAGAGGAAGAGCCGCTCCTATGCCAGGTCATGGACCGTTCGGTCCAGAGTCGCGGACCGTCCATGCCTCCGTAGAGGGCACCGCTAGATGGCTCTTTCTAGTGTTTGGTGCCCAGATCGACGCCAACATAGCGGTATGAGCTGATGGATAGAATGAAGATGAAAATTTAGTTATTAGACTTAGGGGCAGTTTATTTGGGATTATAGTCTGTCCAGATTATATAATCCAACTTATTCTGAACTAAGTGTTAGTTCAAAAAAAGTTAGATTAGTTGATTATAATCCTAAACAAACATACCCTTAATCTATTGTTTGTTTATTAGAGGAGAATATGAATGAGGATGAAGAGGTAATTCATGTCTCTAATATATGATAAACGATGATCACTGTCACACCCGTTTCTAAGGGGCAGAGCCGGGTGCATAGCATATGTGTGCCAGGATCTATTTCCACACATATGTTGACGTCACCCGGCTCTGCCCCTTAGAAACGGGTGTGACAGAAGTGGTATCAAAGCAATGTGACCGTAGGTCGCTAGATTAGTTAGAAATGGAAAGCCCAGTTAGTCTTTCAAAGCCTGATATATTTTCCTCCATAAAAACTTACTTTATATCAAAACTCGTCTCTTTTATTTTCAACTCTTCTAGTCTGATTTTGGTCTATCAGAAGACACTCAGAAGCACTACAAGATGATCAAGCTAGGATTGTGGAACTTAAAGCAAAGGTTGCCAGAAGAAACCCTTTAGAAGCTATTGAAGATGCCCCATTCTCTGTCTTATCCCCACTCCGCAAGAAGTTTTGCTATGGATTCTTTGGATATATTACCAGACTTATTGGTTAGGTTGATAGGATTGTTCTTTAGTATTAAGATTTTCGACTAGATCGGTAATGGCGATATTATAAGTGGTTTTCTAATCCCTAATATTGCTATATAACCCTTGACTTCTTATACTTTTGTTGTCTTGCCATTGTATTGCCACCCTTGCGCAATATCTACCTTGATATATTAAACCTTTGCCTCTCTACTTGTCTTCTTGATAACGCTTTCTCTCTAACTCACTTCATAGCCTTGGTTATACCATTTATCCTTACTTTAATAGTTCAGTGTTATCTTATTTCACTATTGGCCACTGACAAATATGTCTTGTCTAACTCCTTGATATTTCTAATATGATTCCTTTACTTTATAATATCTTTCTTATTCCAAACCTTGTCTCATCTTTCGTTTTGGTTGAATGAGTAGAATTGGATTGTGTTGTGCTGGTATGCTTGAGTTCATTGTCCTTTGTGTTCATGTTTGATTTGTTTCTTTGAAATGATTATTGGTGTATTGTGTGATTTTTGTCCACAATGGCATCAGTTAGCTAGGTAAAATCTTAGATAGATGGGTTTTCTCTGCTCTCTATAATCTGTCTTTGCTCAACCCTTTCGTCCCTTCCATTCTTCCATACCCATACAGATGTCAGACCTTGGAATGTCAACTACAAGTGATGTCATTAAGTGCAAAGAATGTGGTGTGTGGGCAAGTCAAAACAACACTATAAATAAAACAGTTGATGAACAGACATTCAAGACACAAAAGGATGCCCAACCAAACCAACAAACAAGTGACCTTGGAACATGTTGTTGTTGTGAGTACTATGGAATTCCTTGTCGCCAGATCAGTACAAACGAAAGTGAAACTACAAAACAGAAGAACCGGATTTTGTTTTCTGGTATAAAAAGACAATGGTCTCCCCAAGAACAACTAATAGCAGATGCACTGTCAGACGATGAATTGTCAGGTATTCCAAAAAGGAAACATCACAAGGATGCCCAGCCCCAAGAAGAAACACAGGAGTGTTACATTGATGGATGGACTATAACCTGCACACAGTTTCATCCTCGTCGTCGCATCAGGTCCAAGAAACAAAAAGGGAAACATGGAAAAAGTCAAGAAATAACTTCAAGAAAAGCTTGCTATCAATGTGGATGTGAAGGTCATTACTTCCGTAATTGTCTAGAGAAGAGTTCACTACAGATCACCTCCGAGATGAAGCTATCTCAGTCTCCAGACACGGAATATGAACAAAAATGTATAGAAACTTCTATCAACATAGTGAAGAACAACAAAAGGTATAGAAAAACATTTGGATATATGAGTAGTCCACCTCAACCACAAGCAAAAGCCCCGAAACACATGGATACCCAAACAGAAGAATCAAACCAGACTCAGCTATATGAGATACAGACACCCAATCAACCCTCATCCCCTGTTAGTCAAGCAAAGTTGACTCGCAAAGAACTCAAAGCAAGAGGTGCTTGCTATTACTGCAAAAATGAAGAACATATTATTCACGAATGCCCCAAGAAGTGTCTAGACCGACTAGAGAAGAAAGCTGCCAAGCAATACCCAAACAATAATCCAAAAGACCAACCAGTTATAAGTACGATGATGAAGATCGCTTAATTTGTAGTCATTGCGGAGTGAAGAAACAATAAGTTCCTTAAGTTTAGAAGAGTTAAAATGTGAACCAAAAACCTACAATTAACCATATATCACCATTGTTTTCTTGCTAGCCTTCCCTAATCTCGAGGACGAGATTCTTTTTAAGTGGGGTAGATTTTGTAACACCCTAAATCCATCAATTGAAGATAACTTAGTTTATATTATTATTTTTCAATAGAAAGGAAAAATACTTATGATTTCTAATAGTAAAATGGTAATATAAATAAATTGAACAATTTTGCATAGATAAAATTTTACAAAGTGTTTGATGCATTCATGTCGATGCATATGTTCTGGTTGATCTGAATTTCAAATCTAATTTGTAGATTTAATTTTTTGGAAAGAATCTTATTTTATAAAATAATAATGAGTTGTTAAAATAAATATTTTTGGAGTATGCATTTTGATTTGTAGGTACTTATTAAAATTTCATTTTATTAATTTTCTTTTCGTGCAACCCAATCTATTTAAATAATAGACTTTTGACTAAAACAATTTATTCTTTAAAATTAAATATTTTTATTTATAAAATATTATCTTTGAATTTATTTTTTTTTGAAATATTTAAATAAATATATTAATATTCATTTAAAAAAAGAAAAAGAAAAAAACCACAAAACACACACGCCCGCACGATCGGCCGTTTGGCCCCAGGCCAGCCCGACCGTCCTCTCCCCTACTCCTTTTCATTTCCTTTCTCTCTCATCCATTTAATTTGCATATCAGCTCTATTTTGCCAAGACGTGCTTAAATCTCCTGCTACAGACCTCGCACGAACACTATTGTTCTTCGCCTGTTGCTTGCCGGGGTCCTCTGTCGCACACGTTCGTGGCCCGCGCTGACTTGCTCTCCTCAGTGGAAAGCACAAACACCTCGCGCGACTGTTCCCCTGCTCTAGACGGTACCGGAGCTTTCTCGTGACAGCTTCTCCTTGCTGCAGTTACGTCCGCCATTAATGGAGATTAGAGCTACCGTTTTTCTGTAGATGAATGCATCACTTAATTAACCACTAAATCCGAGTTACTTTGGTCCTAATCCCCTCGGCCTTCCTCTCGACCCTATAATGGAGCCTGTTTCTCTTCTCCCTCTCCTATAACTCTCCCACACAGACATGGCTCAATCTGCTCGTCTGCTCATCGTCGGATCGGATGTACGCGCTGCCGTCGGTTCTCCTGCCCATGGCATTCACGTTGCCGCACAGCCCAGCCGAAGCGTCCGCGCCCTCTGTCCTTCCACGCGGCACCACCTTTACTACTAGCCGTTTCCCTTTCTCCCTCCCCACTAACTCTCCCATTACCGGCGCCATTAGTGGTTGATTGAAGACACCAGCCGCCGTTTCTCTCCTCTCTCGCCTATAAAAGCTAGCACCTGAGCCCCTTCTCCCTCGCCCCTCATCTCTGCTCACGCAGATTCACGCTCTGTGCTCTGCTGCTTTGCACTACGCCACTCACCATTGCTACTCGCTCAGCAGTGTGCGACCGATCGTCATTGTAGCTGTCCGACCCACCTCACCGGAGCCGCACTCATGCACAGCCACGACATCACCAGTTCTCTGCCTGTTTTCGCTGCCTGTGCCAAGCCAAGCTCTTGCCGCTTGCGTACAGGCAGTGCCTCGTCGACATCGCCGAAAGCCGTGCAACCGTCGTCGTTCCTCCTCGTCACGTCTGGGCTCGCGCAGCAAGTTTGTCGTCGACGACCCCTTGGAGTCCACCCACACCATTCCGCTCGTCGACGTTCATCCCTTCGCATGAACGAAAACCCAAGGTTGAAGACAACTCGCTAATTTAGTTTCTAAATCATGCTTTAAAATTAATTTATGGATCTTGTGAATTATTGTTGTATTATTGATGCGATTTGGCGATTCACGTGTATGATTTTAGAGATTTGTGATGTATACGTGTAACCAAAAATCGAATCCCGCGACAATATTTTAAAAATGCGTATGATTTTATAGTTCTAAAAATGAATACGGTCACTAGTCACTACCGCGGCGATTTTCATACTAGAATTGTTTGCGGAGTTGTTTTCGCTTTAGTGTATGGAGCGACAATCGGTTAGTAATGATATAAGTATAACCTTAGTGATATAAGAAATTGAAATAGGAATTAAGCCACGTATTTTCAGACGAATGAAAAATATATAGATTTTACTATTCATAACAGATGTATTCATAAGTATAGCACTTAATTACTTAGAATAGTAAAATGTTCATTTATGTCATAATAACCATGAATAGGTTATTAAAAGTCCCATTTAGTAGTTTGCAATTAATCTTTAGTATATTAAGGTTAGAAGAATTAAATAAACAATTTTTAGTTACACGTATAAATTCTATTTAGAAAAGAAAGGAGAAAACCGAAATAGTAGAATTTTATAATAATATTAAAATAACTTAATTAGGCACTCATGCTTTCCTAATAAAGAAATTGATAGTTATGTTGGTAAATATAAGTTTCTTACTAAAGAATGTAGGACATGTACTTTCTAATAAAAAAATAAAATATAGTCATTTGTTCATTATCTTTTGCATAAAAGTTCACTTAAGACATATATCATAACTTTTCATAAAATAGGTGTGTAATAATAATGATCTTTTCCATTTCCCATCGCTCGTGCTGGCCGCTACTACCGCACGTAGTTTGTGCTATCGTCTCCACTGTTCGACACCGTCGCGCGCCAGTACCCGCTGCCGAGTTCCCTGCGTCCAAGCTGTATGTTCCATCGCTGGAGCTTTGGTCTCTTCGCTGCTCGCCGCTGTGCTGTGCAGCACCACGTCGAAGCTTTGCCCACACGCAGACCATCGAGTCCCTGCTGCAGCCACGTCGTAACGCTACACGTGTTCGTTCAGCTCGACAGAACGCCATCGTTACTAATAAGGTAGAAGAAATCTATTTTTTTATACCTCTAGTCTACCCATTTATTCACGATCTAGCCATGCGCTAAATTTGTTATTAGTTAATATTCTAATTGAAAATCTTCTAACTTCATAAAAATCAGATTAAACATTTTAATTATTATTTCCTATCAATTCTTATGTTCTCGTAATTTATTTGAATCATGTTTGTTATATTCAATTTATTTATAGATTTTCTAAATAAGGAGATAAAGGTATAGAGTACACAGTATTATAACCAAAAACATTAGAAATTTAATTACATGTTTATCTTTCTCATAAACCATGATTTAGATTTATATTTAAATATTTTATTAGTTTATGCGTATATATTGTCTATTCACACTAAAAAAGACTAAAGTTTTCTAATGAAGTTAAAATGGCTTATTTAAAGTGCTCACGTCTTCATAATATTAGTAACAAAAAAATATTTTATATATTGTTGAACATAGTTTCTTTATTTTACGATATAGATCATTTGTTCCTAAACTAAAACTAAAGATAATTAAAAAATTAAGTATCCTTTCTCATAATTTATTAGTCAAACCTATTGTCAACTTGTTCATGACTAGTTATATAGGCTTGATTAATCATTTTATCACATTTAGTCCATGTAATATAAATCATTTAGATTTTCCTAAAGGGTAAAATATTACTACATATATTAACTTTGAATATAGCTTTCTTAATAATAATATAAGCCATGTATTTTCTTAATAAAGATAGAGATAATTATTTGTTTCATTATCTTTCCATATAAGACATGTTTAGGCTTATATATTAGCTTCTCATCAATTAATGTTTAATAATGTGTTTCATAACTCATTAACCTTAGTGTCGGCGTTCCGAGACCGGGGGGTCCCTGAGCCGACGAGTGAATGTCGCCGCGTGCCCCAGCCCAGATGGGTCGAGCGCGAAGGGGGGAGAGCGAGGCGGCCGGAGACCGGCGTGAGAGAGGTGGGAATCCCGCGGCCTTCGTGTTCGTCCCGCGCCCAGGTCGGGTGCGCTTGCAGTAGGGGGTTACAAGCGTCCACGCGGGAGAGGGAGCGAGCGGCCTACAGCGAGCGCCTGTCTCGTCCTCGTCCCCGCGCGGCCAACCCTCTCTAAGAGGGCCCTGGTCCTTCCTTTTATAGGCGTAAGGAGAGGATCCAGGTGTACAATGGGGGGTGTAGCAGAGTGCTACGTGTCTAGCGGAGGAGAGCTAGCGCCCTAAGTACATGCCCTTGTGGCAGCCGGAGAGATTTTGGCACCCAGCTGGTGTGATGTCGTGGCCGTCGGAGGAGCGAGGGAGCCTGGTGGAGGGACAACTATTGGAGCGGTTGAATCCTTGCTGACGTCCTCTTGCTTCCGTAAGGGGGCTGAGAGCCGCCGTCGTCATAAAGTATGCAGGGCGCCATCATTGCCTATCTGGCAGGGCGAGCCAGATGGGACGCCGGTCTTGTTCCCTGCGGCCCGAGTCAACTCGGGGTAGGGTGATGATGGCGCCTCCTGTTGACGTGGCTGGTCTACGCCCTAGGTTGGGCGATGTGGAAGCTCCTCCGAAGTCGAGGTTGAGTCTGTCTTCCGTGGCCGAGGTCGGGATCGAGCCCCAGGTTCGGGCGAGGCGGAGATCGTCGGCTGGTGCCGGGGCGGAATCCGAACCCTGGGGTCGGGCGAAGCGGAGTTCGTCGTCTTCTAGGGCCGAGCCCAAGTCCGAGCCCTGGGTCGGGCGAGGCGGAGATCGTCGTCTTCTGGGACTTAGCCCTGGGTCAGGCGAGGCGGAGGTCGTCGTCTTCCGGGACTTAGCCCGAGTCCGAGCCCTGGGTCGGGAGGAGTTCGCCGTCTTCCGGGACTTAGCCTGAGTCCGAGCCCTGGGTCGGGCGGAGTTCGCCGTCTTCCGGGTCTTAGCCCGAGTCCGAGCCCTGGGTCGGGCGGAGTTCGCCGTCTTCCGGGACTTAGCCCGAGTCTGAGCCCTGGGTCGGGCGGAGTTCGCCGTCTTCCGAGACTTAGCCCGAGTCCGAGCCCTGGGTCAGGCGGAGCGGAGCTTCCTATGGTGCCTTTGGCCGGGCCTGACTGCCTGTCAGTCTCACTCTGTCAAGTGGCACCACAGTCGGAGTGGCGCAGGCGGCGCTATCCTTCTGTCAGGCCGGTCAGTGGAGCGACGAAGTGACGGCGGTCACTTCGGCTCTGCCGGCTGGGGGGCGCGCGTCAGGATAAAGGTGTCAGGCCACCTTTGCATTAAATGCTCCTGCGACTTGGTCGGTTGGTGCAGCGATTTGGTCAGGGTTGCTTCTTAGCGAAGACAGGACCTCGGGCGAGCCGGAAATATGTTCGCCGCTGAAGCGGGGCCTCGGGCGAGACGGAAATCCTCCGGGGTCGGCTGCCCTTGTCCGAGGCTAGGCTCGAGCGAGGCGCGATCGAGTCCCTCGAATGGACTGATCCCTGACTTAATCGCACCCATCAGGCCTTTGCAGCTTTGTGCTGATGGGGGTTACCAGCTGAGAATCAGGAGCCTTGAGGGTACCCCTAATTATGGTCCCCGACAGTAGCCCCCGAGCCTCGAAGGGAGTGTTTGCACTCGCTTGGAGGCTTTCGTCGCACTTTTTTGCAAGGGGACCAGCCTTTCTCGGTTGCGTTTTGTTCCGGCGGGTGCGCGCGAGCGCACCCGCCGGGTGTAGCCCCCGAGGCCTCGGAGGAGTGGTTTCACTCCTTCGAGGTCTTAATGCCTTGCGCAGTGCTTCGACTGGTCTGGTCGTTCCCTCATGCGAGCTGGCCGTAGCCCAGGTGTACGGTCGGGTCCCAAGTTCTCGGGCTGGTATGTTGACGCTGTCAACGGTTCGGCCGGAGCCGGGTTTGCGAGAGCAGCCCCCGAGCCTCTGCACAGGGCGAGAGGACGATCAGGGACAGACTCGACTTTTTTACATACGCCCCTGCGTCGCCTTTCCGCAAGGAGGAGGGGGGGAAAGCGCCATGTTGCCCTCGATGGGCGCCGAACATGGTGTCCCCGGTGAACTGCAAGCAGGTAATCCGAGTGGACGTCCGTGCCCCGTTCGTTAGGGGTCGGCTAGGGGCCCAGAGGCACGCCCAAAAGTACCTGCGGGTGATTTGCCAGACCCGGTCCCCTGGTGACGGGGTCCGAGGGCTCGATGCCTCCCTCTGATGGGATTCTATTACAATATCGTTCCCGCTGGTCTCGGAAATGTCCTAGGGTACCTCGGGAGTGCAGCCCAAGCCTTGGTTATGTATCGAACGTACCCATGGTCATCCCTCGCTCGGCGTCTGAGGCGGCTGTGAACCCTTCGGGGGCCAGCCTTCGAACCCCTGATCAGTAATGGGCGCGGAGCCCGAGTAGCCTGAGGCGACCGTGGAACCCTTTCGAGGGGCTGGCCTTCGAACCTCTGACCAGTAGTGGGTGTAGGGCCCACGCGATCTGAGGCGGCTGTCGAACCCTTCCGGGGGGCCAGCCTTCGAACCTTTGATCAGTAGGGGGGCTCGGAGCCTGGTTCCTTCTCGGGGAAGGATCCTTTTCGGGGTATCCCCCTTTCCCGGTCCCTGTTGCAAGAGAGAGAAAGAGGGAAAACAGAAAAGGATACAAAATCGAACGATGCGGCGTACCTTTTTTTGACGCGGTCATTACGGCGAAGGCGAAGCGTCGCTCGCTTCTCCTGCCAGAGGCGCCGCGTGTCCCGCCGCAGAGTTGATGCGACGGGGCGAGTAGTTCGCAGGGTAGCCGTTGCGCGTGCGTGAGCCGTTCGAGGAACGGGTCACGGGCGCGTTGTCTTCACGCCGTGAGAGAGGGTTCTCTCGCTGCCCCCGGATGGGACGTAAGCTTGGCTGACGACGTGACCGCTGCACCTGCCCGCCTGCCACCGCCATTACTGCCGGCCCGTCTTCGGCCGTATTGACCGTCGCGCCAGACTGGAGCCGCTGGGTCGTACGCTGGGTGGCCTCGAGTCACGGTATTGGTTCCATAGTCGAGGAGGCGCGGTGGTGGCGCAGGTGGCGGTGCAGTTACTCACACGTAGCAACCGGCGCACCGGTTGCATGACGCGTGGGCCTGGGCCTCCATGCCGGGCGTGTTGGGAGTCGGAGAAGTGCGCCCACTCGGCGCGATTGCATGCCGCCTACACGACTGCCCGCCCTTTCGCCCGCTGGTCTGGGCAAAAGTGGAGGGTCGCTTGTAACCGCTGAGCGGTTGTACGCATAGCGCGCGGCGGTTTGGCTTCTTCTGCTCTGAGTCGGCTTGCATGACGTGTGGGACCCAGCCCCCGCACCGTAGGGGAGGACCTTGGAGTGTGTTGGAGAAGACTCAGCCCGTGACGGCTGGGGCCGCAAGTAGGGAGAGCCGCCTTTAAAAGGAGGGTGACCCCCTTGGAAGGCGATCATGTCTTCGCGCTCCCTTATGCATCATGTCTTTCCACCTTCCGAGCCCCCGGATGGGGGAGATCCGCCGTCTTTCCGCCTCGTCGTTGGAGGAACACAACTCCATGGGAGTTGGTACCTTTCAGCCATCGTTCGGCTTCAAGGATTTTCATCATGTAGCCCGGCTGCACCCCTCCATCGGCGGTCACCCAAGATGGTGACATCTAGTTTGATGGTGGGGGAAAGCGAGCCGGGCTGTGGCCTCTGCCCCTCCCTCAGCCTCAAGGATTTTCATCACTAGTGCTGGGGAGGGGAGTGTGCCGAGTTGGGGTCGGCCCCTGCGTGGGCGGTGGCCCGCTCCTTCCCTCAGTGATCGGGGGGAAGGGCGGGAGTCGTCCGTGGCGCTGACAGCTGCATCGTGCCCGGCTCTCTGAGCCGAGCGGCTTCGGAGCCGCTCCCGGTGCCGCCTCCCGCCACGGCAGCTGGAAGAGGTTCCGCCGCCGACGAGTTTGCCAGCGCCACCCGCGGACCGACCTCCAACTCTACGGCCTTCTGCCCGTCCTTGCCTCTCAAGTTTGGGCACGGGCGGGGGCCTCCTGACAGCAGCATCCGCCCTGAGGTCATCGCTGCTGCTGTTCGGACCCTCGGAGCAGAAGTCGTCGTCGTCGCCGCTGCTGGGGCGGGCGACGACAAGCCGTTCGTCGGCCTTCTATTGCTCCGCAGGCCTCTCCCCCGTCGAGTGGGGTTGTTCGTGCCTGCGGAGGTGGAACTGGAGTTCCGTTTGTAATGGCACCTTGGATGCCAGTGTTTTTGTTCATTGTGGTTGTCGGGGCCTGAACATGTATGTATTTTCGGCACGGAGCCGTGTTTTTTTCCTCATTTTCGAGCACTAGGACTCGCCTGTTGGTTGTCTGAACCGCTTCACTAAGCGTGAGTCGCCCCGTGTAAAGGTGACGAGTGAGGTATCCGTATCCCGGAGGCGTAGGAGTCCCTCGGCTCGGTCGGCCTTGTCGTCCGTGGCTTCTCTAGCTTAATTAAGGGAACTCCTCAGCCGCTCTTCGATGAGCCGAGGCCAGGGGTAGCAGCGTCAACATGAACAGAGGCAGAGTTGGCTCGAAAAGAAAACCTGGTTGGCCGGAGCCTGGCCGGTTCGTCCGTTAGCGGGACCGACGCCGGAATTGACCAGCCGAGGCCTCGGGTCGGGCCGACGTCCTTGGAGGACGGCTGGCCGAGGCCTCGGGGTGACCGGCCGAGCCGCCTGCTTGGGCCGGATTCCCGAGAAGATCCTGGTAGCGATGGCCCGGGCGTGGCGATGACGTCGTCCTTCAGAATGGAGATCTTCGGACCGCGTCGCCGTCCGAGGCTAGGTTAGACCTCGCCGAAGGTGTCGTCGATGCCGAGGGTGCTGCTGCTCCCTTCAGCCGTCAAGATCCGAGCCTGCAGGATCGGATTGTCTTGTAGCGTGTGTTCCCTGCGGCCGCCGAGGCCAAAACACACCCTCGCCGTACTGTAAAGCCGCGTCTCCTTTCCTCTTGTTTCGAGTATCTGGACCTTTTTGTTGGTAACAGAAATGTTTGTGCGAGCGAGAGTTGCTTCTCGCGGAAGGTGATGAGTGAGGTATCCGTATCCTGGAGGCGTAGGAGTCCCTCGGCTTGGTCAGCCTTGCCGCTTACGCGCACTCTCACCCGTCCATGGGGCTCTGTCACCGACGCAGTCGAGAAGGCTCGAAGGATCACTTCAGCAGGAGAGCTTCCGAACGTGAAGACTTGTTCGATCCGCGGGATCACTTATCCGAACGTGAGTTACTTATCACAGAAGGTGATGAGTGAGGTATCCATATCCCGGAGGCGTAGGAGTCCCTCGGCTCGGTCAGCCTTGGCTGCTTACGTGTACTCCGTTGTTTTCAGGATCCACTTTCGAAGTAGTCAAACAGCCCGAAAGACCTTCTGGCAGAAAAGATCTTTTTTCGAGGAAAATTTCGATGCAGAGGGGGTTCCCCCCTTTTAGCCCCCGAGGGAGGGTCGGGCTTTGCCGAGGTGGGGCCGACCCTTCCTTGACGACTAAACTTTCGCTGGGCGCGAGGTATATGAACAACTTGAAAACATCTTAAGGGTAGAAGCGACGTAGCTGTTGGATGTTCCAAGCGTTGTCGTAGACCTCGCCTTGACTGTTGGCCAGCTTGTACGTTCCGGGCTTCAGAACTTTGGCGATGACGAACGGCCCCTCCCAGGGAGGCGTGAGCTTGTGCCGCCCTCGGGCGTCTTGTCGCAGCCGAAGCACCAGGTCACCCACTTGGAGGTCTCGGGACCGGACCCCTCGGGCGTGGTAGCGTCGCAGGGACTGCTGATACCGCGCCGAGTGTAGTAAGGCCTTGTCCCGAGCCTCCTCCAGCTGGTCCAGCGAGTCTTCTCGGCTAGCTTGGTTGCTTTGGTCGGTGTAGGCCCTCGCCCTCGGGGAGCCGTATTCTAGGTCTGTGGGCAAGACGGCCTCGGCCCCGTAGACTAGGAAGAACGGCGTGAAGCCCGTGGCTCGGCTTGGCGTTGTCCTCAGACTCCAGACCACCGAGGGGAGTTCCTTCATCCATCGCTTGCCGAACTTGTTGAGGTCGTTATAGATCCGAGGCTTGAGCCCTTGTAGAATCATGCCGTTGGCACGCTCTACTTGCCCATTTGACATGGGGTGAGCCACGGCGGCCCAGTCCACCCGGATGTGGTGGTCCTCGCAGAAGTCCAGGAACTTTCTGCCGGTGAACTAGGTGTCGTTGTCGGTGATGATGGAGTTCGGGACCCCGAAGCGATGGATGATGTTGGTGAAGAACGCCACCGCCTGCTCGGACCTGATGCTGTTTAGGGGTCGGACCTCGATCCACTTGGAGAATTTGTCGATGGCGACCAACAGGTGCGTGTAGCCCCCGGGTGCCTTTTGCAAGGGGCCGACGAGGTCCAGACCCCACACAGCAAAAGGCCAGGTGATGGGTATCGTCTGTAGAGCCTGAGCGGGCAGGTGGGTCTGCCTTGCGTAGAACTGACACCCTTCGCAGGTGCAGACAATTCTAGTGGCGTCGGCCACCGCCGTCGGCCAGTAGAAGCCTTGCCGGAAAGCATTCCCGACAAGGGCTCGGAGCGCTACGTGATGGCCGCAAGCCTCCGAGTGTATCTCTCGCAGGAGTTCCTGACCTTCGGCGATGGAGATGCATCGCTGGAGGATGCCGGAGGGGCTGCGGTGGTAGAGCTCCTTCTCATCACCCAGCAAGACGAATGACTTGGCGCGCCGCGCCACCCGCCGAGCTTCGGCTCGGTCGGAGGGTAGCTCTCCTCGGTGGAGATATTGCAGGTACGGGGTCTGCCAGTTTTGATCAGGCGTGACCCCGCTTTGCTCCCCCTCAACGTGCAGCGCCTCGCCCTCGGGGGCCAAGGGTACCTCGGGTTGAGTCGAGGATACCTCGGGCCGAGTCGAGGGTGCCTTGGGATGATCCGAGGGTGCCTCGGGCTGGGCCGAGGGTGCCTCGGGCTGGGGCGTGTCGTCGATCTTGACGGAGGGTTGATGCAGATCCCGGGAGAAGACGTCCGAGAGAACCGTCGTTCGCCCCGAGGCTATTTTAGCCAGCTCGTCTGCAGTCTCGTTGTAGCGCCGAGCGATGTGGTTGAGCTCGAGCCCGTAGAACTTGTCTTCCAGGCGCCGTACCTCATCGCAGTAGGCCTCCATCTTCGGGTCGCGGCAGTGGCAGTTCTTCATGACTTGGTCGATGACGAGCTGCGAGTCACCGCGAGCGTCGAGGCATCGGACCCCTAGCTCGATGGCGACCCGCAACCCGTTGGCCAGAGCTTCGTACTCAGCCACATTGTTGGATGCCGGGAAATGGAGGCGTAGCACGTAGCGTAGGTGCTTCCCGAGGGGCGAGATGAAGAGTAGGCCTGCGCCGGCTCCTGTCTTCACCAGCGACCCGTCGAAGAACATGGTCCAGAGCTCCGGTTAGATCAGAGCCGTCGGTAGCTAGGTGTCGACCCATTCAGCTACGAAGTCCGCCAAGACCTGGGACTTGATGGCCTTCCGAGGAGCGAACGAGATCGTCTCGCCCATGATTTCCACCGCCCACTTTGCAATCCTACCCGAGGCCTCTCGGCACTGGATGATCTCCCCCAGGGGGAAGGATGACACCACAGTTACCGGATGAGACTCGAAGTAGTGTCGCAGCTTCCGCCGCGTCAGGATCACCGCGTACAGTAGCTTCTAAACTTGTGGGTAGCGGATCTTGGTTTCGGACAGTACCTTGCTGACGAAGTAGACTGGCCTCTGAACGGGCAACGCATGCCCCTCTTCTTGCCTCTCGACCACAATCGCGGCGCTAACCACCTGAGTGGTCGCTGCGACGTAGACCAGGAGGGCTTCTCCGGCAGCTGGGGGCACCAAGATAGGCGCCTTTGTGAGGAGCGCCTTCAGGTTCCCGAGGGCTTCCTCGGCCTCAGGGGTCCAAGTGAAGCACTCGGCCTTCCTTAAGAGGCGGTACAGAGGTAGACCTCTTTCGCCGAGGCGTGAGATGAAGCGGCTCAGAGCCGCGAGGCATCCCATGACCCTCTGTACGCCTTTCAAGTCCTTGATGGGCCCCATGCTGGTGATAGCTGCGATCTTCTCCAGGTTGGCTTCGATGCCCCGCTCGGAGACGATGAACCCCAAGAGCATGCCTCGGGGTACTCCGAAAACACACTTTTCGGGATTGAGCTTGACGCCTTTCGCCTTGAGACATCAGAATGTCGCTTCAAGGTCGGAAAGGAGGTCGGAGGCTTTCCTCGTCTTGACTACGATGTCATCGACGTAGGCCTCGACCGTGTGGCCGATGTGTTCGCCGAACACATGGTTCATGCACCGCTGGTACGTCGCGCCCGCATTCCTCAAGCCGAACGGCATGGTGACATAGCAGTACATGTCGAAGGGTGTGATGAAAGAAGTCGCGAGCTGGTCGGACTCTTTCAACCTGATTTGATGATACCCTGAGTAGGCATCGAGGAAAGACAGGGTTTCGCACCTAGCAGTGGAATCCACGATTTGGTCGATGCGAGGCAGAGGGTAGGGAACCTTCGGACATGCTTTGTTGAGACCAGTGTAGTCTACACACATCCGCCATTTCCCCCCTTTCTTTCTCACAAGCACAGGGTTGGCAAGCCATTCGGGATGGAATACCTCTTTGATGAACCCTGCTGCCATTAGCTTGTGGATCTCCTCGCCTATGGCTCTGCGCTTCTCCTTGTCGAATCGGCGCAGTGGCTGCTTGATGGGTCGGGCTCCGGCTCGGATGTCCAGCGAGTGCTCGGCGACATCCCTCGGTATGCCGGGCATGTCCGAGGGACTCCACGCGAAGACGTCGGCGTTCGCGCGGAAAAAGTCGACGAGCACTGCTTCCTATTTGGGATCGAGCCCAGAGCCGATCCGGATCTGCTTGGAGGCGTCGCCGCTGGGGTCGAGGGGGATGGACTTAACCGTCTCCGCTGGTTCAAAGTTGTCGGCATGACGCTTCACGTCTGGCACCTCCTTAGAGAGGCTCTCCAGGTCGGCGATGAGGGCCTCGGCGTACTCCACGCACTCCACGTCGCATTCGAACGCGTGTTTGTACGTGGGGCCGACGGTGATGACCCCGTTGGGGCCCGGCATCTTGAGCTTCAGGTAGGTGTAGTTGGGGACGGCCATGAACTTCGCGTAGCATGGCCTCCCCAGTACCGCGTGGTAGGTTCCTCGGAACCCGACCACCTCGAACGTCAGGGTCTCCCTTCGGAAGTTGGAGGGTGTTCCGAAGCAGACGGGGAGGTCGAGCTGTCCGAGGGGTTGGACGCGCTTCCCGGGAATGATCCCATGGAAGGGTGCAGCGCCTGCCCGGACAGAGGACAGATCGACACGCAGGAGCCAGAGGGTCTCGGCGTAGATGATGTTGAGGCTGCTGCCTCCGTCCATGAGGACCTTGGTGAGCCTGACGTCGCCGATGATGGGGTCGACGACGAGCGGGTATTTCCCCGGGCTCGGCACATGGTCAGGGTGATCGTCTCGGTCGAAGGTGATGGGCTTGTCGGACCAGTCTAGATAGACTAGCGCCACCACCTTCACCGAGCAGACCTCCCGGCGCTCTTGCTTGCGGTGCCGAGCCGAGGCGTTTGCCGCTTGCCCACCATAGATCATGAAGCAGTCGCGAACCTCGGGGAACTCTCCTGCCTGGTGATCTTCCTTCTTGTCGTCGTCGCGGGCCTTGCCACCCTCCGCGGGTGGCCCGGCCCTGTGGAAGTGGCGCCGAAGCATGACGCACTCCTCAAGGGTGTGCCTGACGGGCCCCTGGTGATAGGGGCACGGCTCCTTGAGCATCTTGTCGAAGAGGTTGGCACCTCCGGGGGGCTTCCGAGGGTTCTTGTACTCGGCGACGGCGACAAGGTCCGCGTCGGTGGCGTCGCGTTTCGCTTGCGACTTCTTCTTGCCCTTCTTCTTGGCGCCGCGCTGAGTTGACGCCTCGGGAGTATCTTCTGATGGGCGGCCCTGGGGCTGCTTGTCCTTTCGGAAGATAGCCTCGACCGCCTCCTGGCCGGAGGCGAACTTGGTGGCGATGTCCATCAGCTTGCTCGCCCTGGTGGGGGTCTTGCGACCCAGCTTGCTCACCAGGTCGCGGCAGGTGGTGCCAGCGAGGAACGCGCCGATGACATCCGAGTCGGTGATGTTGGGCAGCTCGGTGCGCTGCTTCGAGAATCGCCGGATGTAGTCCCGGAGAGACTCTCCCGGCTGCTGTCGGCAGCTTCGGAGGTCCCAGGAATTCCCAGGGCGCACATACGTGCCCTGGAAATTGCCGATGAAAGCTTGGACTAGGTCGTCCCAGTTGGAGATCTGCCCCGGAGGCAGGTGCTCCAACCAGGCGCGAGCGGAGTCGGAGAGGAACAGGGGGAGGTTGCGGATGATGAGGTTGTCATCGTCCGTTCCACCCAGTTGGCAGGCCAGATGGTAGTCCGCGAGCCACAGTTCTGGTCTCGTCTCCCCTGAGTACTTTGTGATAGTAGTCAGGGGTCGGAACCGGGTCGGGAACGGCGCCCGTCGGATGGCTCGGCTGAAGGCTTGCGGACCGGGTGGTTCGGGCGAGGGACTCTGATCCTCCCCGCTGTCGTAGCGTCCCCCACGCCTGGGGTGGTAGCCTCGGCGCACCCTCTCATCGAGGTGGGCCCGACGGTCGCGGTGATGGTGCTCGTTGCCGAGGCGACCCGGGGCCGCAGGCGCGGTGTTGCGCGTGCGCCCGGTGTAGACTGAGGCTTTCCGCATGAATCGGGAAGTCGCGGCATGAGGTTCCGAGGGGTACCCCTGCCTTCGGGAGGCAGAGCTCTCGGCCCGTCGGACCGCGGCGCCTTCTAGGAGATTCTTGAGCTCTCCCTGGATTCGCCGCCCCTCGGTGGTTGATGGCTCCGGCATCGCGCGAAGAAGCATTGCTGCTGCCGCCAGGTTCTGGCCGACCCCACTGGATGCGGGTGGTGGCCTGACCCTGACGTCGTCGGTGATGCGGTGCTGGAAGCCCTGGGGTAGATGACGTATTTCTCCGGCCGGAGGTTGGCCAGCCCATGCCTGCCCGACGTCCCGACGGATCGGCTCAAGCGCTCCTGCTCCCTCGTCGAGCCTGGCCTGCACCCCGCGGATTTGCTCGAGCTGTGGGTCATGACCCCCCACCTGAACGGGGACCACAGCTAGCTCCCATGGGATGTCAACGCGAGGCACCGGCCTAGGGAGGTCACCGTCCTCCGGCATGCCGAGATGGTTGCCTTCGGGGGGACCCCCTAGATCGACGTGGAAGCATTCGCGACTTGGGCCGCAGTCCCCTTCGCCGAGGCTACGGCTACCGTCGGAACAGTCAGAAAGGCAGTAGTCGCATGCGGTCATGAAGTCCCACATGGCACTGGGGTTGCCAAGTCCAGAGAAATCCCAACAGATGTTGGGCTCGTCGTCTTCCTCGGACCCAGAGGGCCCGTAGGTCGAGACGTCCGTCAGCCGGTCCCAAGGTGACCGCATACGAGACCCCAGAGGGTTTGGACTTGCCTCTACGAGAGCGCCCGCCAAAGCGAAGTCGCTAGGCGGGTTGAGGCTGAATCCGAAAGACGTGGGATGGGAATCGGTCGGTACCTTTTGGTCGACGGGCGGCGATGAGGTCACGTCGGGGACTGACTGCGCCGTCGTCTCAGGTACGAGGGTGGCGTCCAGCAAGCTTTTCGCGAGCGTGCTGGCGTCGTCCGCTCGCTCGGGATTGGCGTGTCGCGGGGAGACGGCGCTCGCCTTCATCTCAAACGCGAGGTCGACGCCCGGTGCGCCCCCCGTTGGGGCGCTGGGGCTGCCGACTCGCTCGACAGCCGACGAGGCGCTGTCTCCTGCTTGGCCTTGGTTGCCCCGCCTCCTCCTCCGCCGGCGGGGGAGAGGACGGGGTGAGCTCGAAGGTTGTTCTTCCACCATGCGGGGAAGACGTCGCCGATTCCGCCGCCGGCGGGCGGGTTGTCGGCCGCCACTGTCGTTGTCGCACGGCGGTGGAAGGAGTATCATGTCGTAGCTGCCGTCGAGGGACATGAACTCAAGACTCCCAAAACGGAGCACCGTCCCGGGTTGGAGAGGTTGCTAGAGACTGCCCATCTGGAGCTTGACGGGAAGCTGTTCGTCAACACGCAGCAGGCCCCTACCTGGCGCGCCAACTGTCGGCGTTCCGAGACCGGGGGGTCCCTGAGCCGACGAGTGAATGTCGCCGCGTGCCCCAGCCCAGATGGGTCGAGCGCGAGGGCGAGCGCGAAGGGGGGAGAGCGAGGCGGCCGGAGACCGGCGTGAGAGAGGTGGGAATCCCGCAGCCTTCGTGTTCGTCCCACGCATAGGTCGGGTGCGCTTGCAGTAGGGGGTTACAAGCGTCCACGTGGGAGAGGGAGCGAGCGGCCTACAGCGAGCGCCTGTCTCGTCCTCGTCCCCGCGCGGCCAACCCTCTCTAAGAGGGCCCTGGTCCTTCCTTTTATAGGCGTAAGGAGAGGATCCAGGTGTACAATGGGGGGTGTAGCAGAGTGCTACGTGTCTAGCGGAGGAGAGCTAGCGCCCTAAGTACATGCCGTTGTGGCAGCCGGAGAGATTTTGGCACCCAGCTGGTGTGATGTCGTGGCCGTCGGAGGAGCGAGGGAGCCTGGCGGAGGGATAGCTGTCGGAGCGGTTGAATCCTTGCTGACGTCCTCTTGCTTTTGTAAGGGGGCTGAGAGCCGCCGTCGTCACAGAGTATGCAGGGCGCCATCATTGCCTATCTGGCGGGGCGAGCCAGATGGGACGCCGGTCTTGTTCCCTGCGGCCCGAGTCAGCTCGGGGTAGGGTGATGATGGCGCCTCCTGTTGACGTGGCTGGTCTACGCCCTAGGTTGGGCGATGTGGAAGCTCCTCCGAAGCTAAGGTCGAGTCTGTCTTCCGTGGCCGAGGTCAGGTTCGAGCCCCAGGTTCGGGCGAGGCGGAGATCGCCGGCTGGTGTCGGGGCGGAGTCCGAACCCTGGGGTCGGGCGAAGCGGAGTTCGTCGTCTTCTGGGGCCGAGCCCAAGTCCGAGCCCTGGGTCGGGCGAGGCGGAGATCGTCGTCTTCTAGGACTTAGCCCTGGGTCGGGCGAGGCGGAGGTCGTCGTCTTCCGGGACTTAGCCCGAGTCTGAGCCCTGGGTCGAGCGGAGTTCGCCGTCTTCCGGGACTTAGCCTGAGTCCGAGCCCTGGGTCGGGCGGAGTTCGCCGTCTTCCGGGTCTTAGCCCGAGTCTGAGCCCTGGGTCGGGCGGAGTTCGCCGTCTTCCGGGACTTAGCCCGAGTCCGAGCCCTGGGTCGGGCGGAGTTCGCCGTCTTCCGGGACTTAGCCCGAGTCCGAGCCCTGGGTCGGGCGGAGCGGAGCTTCCTATGGTGCCTTTGGCCGGGCCTGACTGCCTGTCAGTCTCACTCTGTCAAGTGGCACCGCAGTCGGAGTGGCGCAGGCGACGCTGTCCTTCTGTCAGGCCGGTCAGTGGAGCGACGAAGTGACGGCGGTCACTTCGGCTCTGCCGGCTGGGGGGGCGCGCGTCAGGATAAAGGTGTCAGGCCACCTTTGCATTAAATGCTCCTGCGACTTGGTCGGTTGGTGCAGCGATTTGGTCAGGGTTGCTTCTTAGCGAAGACAGGACCTCGGGCGAGCCGGAAATATGTTCGCCGCTGAAGGGGGGCCTCGGGCGAGACGGAAATCCTCCGGGGTCGGCTGCCCTTGTCCGAGGCTAGGCTCGGGCGAGGCGCGATCGAGTCCCTCGAATGGACTGATCCCTGACTTAATCGCACCCATCAGGCCTTTGCAGCTTTGTGCTGATGGGGGTTACCAGCTGAGAATCAGGAGCCTTGAGGGTACCCCTAATTATGGTCCCCGACACTTAGATATATAACATATATCATTTATAAAAGGTTAAAAAGGTTTAATATTGTTATAACATGTTTTATCATCTTATAAACCCTTAATCTTAGACATATCACATATGACGTTTTATAAAAGATTAATTTGGTGAACCTAATATTTGAATAATTGAATTAAGATATTTTTAAACTCATGTCTAGTTTTATAAAGTACTGATCACACATTTTTGAAAAGAATACCTTTTTATTATAACCCTTGCGTGTAATGTTTTTGAAAAGCGAACGCTCTTTTCGTTAGACTCTCTTTTAGCTTTACGTATGGTGAATGTTGTATGTTATTGAGTGGTGTTTGTTCTTCTTGTTTGTTTGTGTGATATCCAGTGGTTGATCTAGTAGTTAAGAATCAAGATCTATTCCTATCCGTGGAAGAACCTCAAGTTTTCAATAAGCAAGGCAAGTGGACTTCTCCCTCTGCATACTCTGTTTGATCCCAAACAATACATTTAATAAAGTTTATTCTTTTGGATATATATGCATAATTTGACGGGTTACCTATTTGGATAACCTTTCCAACCTTATTCCTTGATCAAACCTGGGAATTATACTTTACATTAGTAGCTATGCTATTGCTACAACTTAACTTTATGCAGTCACTCCCGCTTATGATATTAATGTTCCAAACTTGGTAAGTTTACATTATTATTGTTAACCCGATGGTTAAACAAGATTATTGCATATTAATTGGAACATGGAGTGACCACCCGGGAAAATAGTGCTACCATGAGGACTATCATGGCTCTGGTCTTGGCTAAATAACTAGGGAAGTCTTATGTTGGGTGTTGGCCGTGGTCGATAGGAACGGGGGCATCTGGCAAGCTCTTATAGTTCCGGCTCAGGCAGATTGGATACGGGCATAGTTCCCAAAGCTTTACCCTGTAGTCTGGGCTATAAGTTGGTTACGGTAGGTGTGCCTTATGCAGTTTGACCATTTCCAGCATCTGCGTAATGAGGACTCTGGGGAGAAGCCTCGTAGTGAGACCCTGGCCATTCACCTCGGAAGTGAATACGGGTCTAGCTAACCCGGGCACAAAGGGAATCGCGACTCATGGGTAAAGATGTGCCACCTCTGCAGAGTGTAAAACTGATATATCAGCCGTGCTCACGGTTATGAGCAGCATGGACTCCTCACATGATAATTGAACTTGAAGATGGAAATAAATCGAGATCCGATGATCTACCAATGGTTTGCTTAAGTGGTTTCACTTAAGTGTTTTTGATATACTCTTATACCTTTGCTTAATGGGAATACTTGGGATTCACACTTATTAGTAAGACAGGTGTTGTTAATAAAATGCTGACCAACTAAAATGCTTACTGCTCAACCTTAGCCTCACCTTGTTACCTTGCATTAGTTTTTCCCCCACTTGCTGAGCCCCGACCATAAGTGAGCTCACCCTTGCTTAATTTTGATCAGAAGTTTGCAGATGAAGATATGATGCTGAACTCCATGGATGCTAGTCTAGTGATACCCTCGTTCATCTTCCTGTGGATGGATGTCCTTGTTTCGCTGTACTTTGATGGATAAAGGTTAAGACATTATGTTTGTTCGAAGTGTAATATGTTAATATAATCGTTATTTATGCTTTTATGCATTGTTTTTTTGATATATTACACTTGTGACGTCAACATATGTGTGGAAATAGATCCTGGCACACATATGCGATGCACCCGACTCTGCCCTTAGAAACGGGTGTGACAATCACATATATTTATTATGGGCATGTTGGAGTCAAGAGAATTGGAGGGGATTAGAGGGCTAAAATCTCATTTCTATTTGAATGCAACAAGCCCTAAAAGCGTAATAATTGTGACCCAATTTCCATCCCTCCCTAGGAGAATTGATTAAAGAGAGTTCACTCTCTAAACTTGCTCTTCTTATCACCAAAACTCCCACTGATATGAAACAAACACAAATATTTTTACACTACTGACTCTAAATTCTCATTCTTTCCTTTTATGGTCCAACCATACATAGTCTGACTGGTTGGAGGCTTAGGACATCTCCAGCAGACCATGTATACGGGTGTGTAAAATACTGTTTTACACTGTAGACTACACTGTTTATAGAGTGGAGTTTAAAATAGGGTGTGTGGTAGGAGGTGGGATAGAAATGTTGCTGAAGATAGCATTAGCTGATGAAGCATGGAAAGCATGCATGCAATCAAATAAATTTGCTTATATCATAGCTTGTTTTTGTCTATAGGAGTACAAAACTACGGTCCAACAGGTTCTCTGCCATGAACTCACTCATGATCTTCTTCCCGTTGTGGTAGTCCGCCTTCACCTAGTGGTGGATCCGAAAATAACCCAAAAGGATCCTAAAAAGTGTAAGATTTCTTGACCATGTTGAATGGGCTAAATATACATTTTTGCAGGGTCATGTCTGAGATTTCAGGGCCCTGGGCGAGAGCTTATATCGAGGCTCTTTTGATCCATGTATATATATAATAAATCTATATTAAGTTATATATAAACATTTTAAAATGTATAACAAATGATTACTACATTATTAAGGAGTAAGAAAAAATACTTAATTAAAATTCACAAACCTGAATATGTAGAACCAAGCAGTCCGAAGCATACGACAGACCAAACATAGTTCAGCTAGCCCATGCCTTGTCTAGTTGTTATACATGCGTACACGTACGTGCAAAGGTCAATCGTTGACTCGTCTGTAGTCCAGTCCTTTGATGACATGGTAGCGGCGAGAATTGATTTTCTCGATGCATTTTATTTTGATTTGGGAAATAGGATCGGTTTGGCCAGGTTTGATAATAGCGTACACACGCAGCCGTGTACTGTGCTTGATAGCAGGGCTGTACTACCATAACATTAGACCAACCAAGCCAACAGTGATTGAGATGATTAAACAACCAAGTACTATACTTAAACATATACTTGAGTGGGGGGCTAACAATTTGGGAGCCCTTGACAACCGCCTTGCTCGCCCCGTGTCAGAGACGGCCCTGCATTTTTATGGGATATCTTAGATTAGACAAAGAACTATTAAAGGAGGTTGGACCATGCCTCGACTATAGCCTAGACCCCAGGGCCTCGATCCCTTGTCTTGGCCCATGTGCAAGTTATTCATTTCTATCTTTGGGATATGCAATGATCTTAATGCTATCAAGATTAGTTAACATGATGAGAAGGAAGCAAAGAGGAAAAGACACTAGGACACTTAAGCGTATAGTTGTTCACCTCTAGCTTCAACCTCTATAGCTCAACTAGGGGAGTTGGATGATGACACATGTACATGTTGCCGCAAGAAAGGGCGTCACATGAAACACTATGTTCAGTTCCTTAAATGATACTTGATGCTTGATATGTCAATTGATGAGTCTCTATATTTAGATATGTCAATTGATACTTGATGGATCGACTCTAGTTCTAGTAATGTCACCAATTCTTTGCAAAATTTTTATACGAAGAGGAATATTCTAAAAGGACAAAGAAGTATTGGAGTCACCAATGGATTTGAAGCTGATGTTGAAACCATTAGAGATATTATATTACAATTATATAGTTGTTTCACTCTCTCGTTAGATAATGTTTTATTTGTGCCTTCCATATGAAGGGATTTAATTTAAATTTCATGTTTGGATGATAGTGATATTTTTTGATAAGAGGATTCTCTCATTTATATTATTATAACAAAAATATAACAGAAGACAAGATAACAGACAAACCCGATGAACATACTCATCGCAAACAAATGGCACCCGAACACCCTGATTTATGGAGCCCCAAGAAGAGACAACAAGCATCAAATGTAGTTTTAAAACGCACCCCAAATGCAAGGAGTGTACACCTAGGATACAACTAAAATCTTTTAGATGGGAGACACATCTAGTTCCAAGTGTATACACGTGGACAAGTTTCATTATTTTTTGATACATAGTGTCTCACAACTTTCTCGAAACATTCTCAATTTTTTATCACAGCCTCTACATATGATATCATGACACGTGGACAAGTTTTATGATTTTTTTACTTTGTTTGTGTTTTATACAATTTTTAAACAGCTGGATGGCAAGTTCACGACCATGTTTAGTGAGCATGGTGCTCGAAGTTTTTGTCCGCTCCTGAAATCGGTCATAACTTATGCTAAATAGCATGTATATCATTTTTGCATGCACGGTTTTGAGAGCACCTAGAGGGGGGGTGAATAGGTGATCCTGTAAAAACTTGAAACTTAAAGCCACAAAACTGGATTAGGAGTTAGCACAATGAAGTCAAGTGGCTAAGGAGAGCTCTTGTGAAGCACAATAGACACAGAGAGAACAAGCACAAGAGACATGAGGATATATCCCGTGGTTCAGCCAAGTACAACACTTGCCTACTCCACGTTGTGGCGTCCCAATGGACGAGAGTTGCACTCAACTCCTCTCAAGTGATCCAATGATCAACTTGAATACCACGGTGTTCTTCTTTTCTTTACTCTTTCCCGTTTGCGAGGAATCTCCACACTTTGGAGTCTCTCGCCCTTACAATGAGAATCAAAGTGAAAGCACTAGAGTAAGGGAGGGAAGCAACACACACAAATCCACAGCAATACGCACACACACGGCCAAGACTCGAGCTCGAATGAATATCACAAGGTTCTCACTAGAACGGAGCTCGAATCACTAAGAATGTCAAATGAGTGCGCAAAGACGGAGTGTGAATGATCAAGAATGCTCAAAGCATGCTTGGTGTACCCCTCCATGCGCATAGGGGTCCCTTTTATAGCCTCAAGGCAGCTAGGAGCCGTTGAGAGCAATCCAGGAAGGCAATTCTTGCCTTCTGTCGACTGGCGCACCGGACAGTCCGGTGTGGATTTCTTTCCTATTCTGGCACAGCCGACCGTTGAAGACTTGGAGCCATTGGCGCACCGAACAGTGTCCGGTGCACACCGGACAGTTCGGTGCCCCCATCTAACTGTTGGCTCGGCCACTCGTCACGCGCGGATTGCGCGGCCGACCGTTGGCCCGGCCGACCGTTGGCTCACCAGATAGTTCGGTGCACCACCGGACAGTCCGGTGAATTATAGCCGTACGCTGTTGACTTGATTCCCGAGAGCGGCGACTTCGCCGTAGCCGACTCACCGGACACTGTTCGGTGCACCACCGGACAGTCCGGTGATTTATAGCCGTACGCTGCCATCGAGATCCGAGAGCAGCCAGTTGACTAGACGCCAGCCTGCAACACCGGACACTGTCCGGTGCACCACCGGACAGTCCGGTGCACCCAGACTGAGCAGAGTCTTGGCTGCTCGAGCCAAGTCATTTCCAATTGTATTTTCTCTGATTCTAGCACTTAGACAAATATGTTAGTACACAAAAACCAATGTACTAAGTCTAGAATCATACCTTTGTGTTGGCTTTGCACTTCTTCCACCATTTGGCATAGTTTCACACTTAAACCATTTGTGTTGGCACTTGATCACCAAAATACTTAGAAATGGCCCAAGGGCACATTTCCCTTTCAATCTCCCCCTTTTTGGTGATTTATGCCAACACAACAAAAAAGCAACTAAAGGAAGTGCAACATCAATGCAAATGAGAACACAAATTTGTTTTGATTCAAATCTGGCATATTTGGATCATTCTTTGCCACCACTTGGTTTGTTTTTGCAAATCAAACTCAACTTCCTATCTCTAAGTCAAACACACTTGTTGAGGCAAAGAGAGAGGTATTCCAAGAGAAATTGATCAAGAATTCAAAAACTACCCCTTTTTCCCAAACATTCTCCCCACAAGAGACCAACTTTTGACAATACAAGACAATAAGAGTATTTTGACAAACCAAAAGCTCTAATTCTATTATTTTCAAAGTTCTCAAGTGGTAGCTGATCCATTTCTTGCTTTGGCCTTATTTTCTCCCCCTTTGGCATCAAGCACCAAAACGGGATCAATCTTGGCCCTTAAACCCCATTGCCTCACCAAAATCTTCAAATAAGAGTAAAAAGGCAATAAGGATATGGAGATGAACTTGGAGTGAGTTACCCTCTCATCGGAGTGCAGTGGAAGTCTTGCATGGTCCAAGTTCACCTTTCCCTTTCAATCCACCTTTGAGACTAAATCAAGCAAGCTCAAACACATGGTTAGTTTCAAAGGGTCAAGTTATAGCACATCTCCCCCTAAATATGTGCATCACTCGCAAATGGACTTGTGAGGTCCGGAGGACCATGAGTACAACTTGAGCACCACCAATAAGCTATAAAATGCATAATGGAACATGATCAAAGGCATAAAACACATGTATGCTCTATATCAATCCAAGTTACGCGAATCTAAGACATTTAGTTCACTACGCAGCATGCAAAAGGTCTTCTCATCTAAAGGCTTGGTAAAGGTATCGGCTAGCTGGTTCTCGGTGCTAACATAAAACACTTCGATATCTCCCTTTTGCTAGTGGTCTCTCAAAAAGTGATGTCGGATGTCTATGGGCTTTGTGCGGCTGTGCTCAACAGGATTGTCCGCCATGCGGATAGCACTCTCATTGTCACATAGGAGTGGGACTTTGCTCAGATTGTAGCCAAAGTCCCTGAGGGTTTGCCTCATCCAAAGTAGTTGCACGCAACACTGTCCTGCGGCAACGTACTCGGCCTCAGCGATGGATAGGGCAACGGAAGTTTGTTTCTTAGAACTCCACGACACCAGGGACCTTCCTAGGAATTGGCACGTCCCTGATGTACTCTTCCTATCGACCTTACATCCAGCATAATCGGAGTCTGAATATCCAATCAAGTCAAAGGTAGACCCCTTTGGATACCAGATCCCGAAGCAAGACGTAGCGACTAAATATCTAAGAATTCGCTTAACGGCCACAAGGTGAGACTCCCTTGGGTCGGATTGAAATCTAGCACACATGCATACGCTAAGCATAATATCCGATCTACTAGCACATAAATAAAGTAAAGACCCAATCATAGACCGGTATGCCTTTTGATCGACGGATTTACCTCCTTTGTTGAGGTCGACATGTCCGTCGGTTCCCATCGGAGTCTTTGCGGGCTTGGCATCCTTCATCCCAAACCGCTTGAGCAAGTCTTGCGTATACTTTGTTTGTGAGATGAAGGTGCCATCCTTGAGTTGCTTCACTTGGAACCCAAGGAAGTAGTTCAACTCGCCCATCATCGACATCTCGAATTTCTGAGTCATCACCCTGCTAAACTCTTCACAAGACTTTTGGTTAGTAGAACCAAATATTATGTCATCGACATAAATTTGGCACACAAATAGATCACCGTCACAAGTCTTAGTGAAAAGAGTTGGATCGGCTTTCCCAACCTTGAAAGCATTAGCAATTAAAAAGTCTCTAAGGCATTCATACCATGCTCTTGGGGCTTGCTTAAGTCCATAGAGCGCCTTAGAGAGCTTAAAAACGTGGTCGGGGTACCGTTCATCCTCAAAGCCAGGGGGTTGCTCTACGTACACCTCCTCCTTGATTGGCCTATTGAGGAAAGTGCTCTTCACGTCCATTTGGAACAACCTGAAAGAATGGTGAGCGGCATAGGCTAACAAAATATGAATCGACTCTAGCCTAGCCACAGGAGCGAAAGTCTCCTCAAAGTCCAAACCTGCGACTTGGGCATAACCTTTTGCCACAAGTCGAGCCTTGTTCCTTGTCACCACCCCGTGCTCGTCCTGTTTGTTGCGGAGCAACCACTTGGTTCCCACAACATTTTGCTTGGGACGCGGCACCAATGTCCAAACTTCATTTCGCTTGAAGTTGTTGAGCTCTTCCTGCATGACCAACACCCAATCCGGATCTAGCAAGGCCTCTTCTACCCTGAAAGGCTCAATAGAAGAGACAAAAGAGTAATGCTCATAGAAATTAGCTAATCTAGAGCGAGTGGTTACTCCCTTGCTAATGTCACCCAAAATCTGGTCGATGGGATGGTTCCTTTGAATCATTGCTCGAATTTGAGTTGGAGGGGCCTATGGTGCTTCTTCCTCTTCAACTTGGACATCCTGTGCTCCCCCTTGATCACACGCCTCCTCTTGAGGTACCTGTTCATCATCTTGAGATGGGGGGTGCACCGTCGTTGAGGAAGAAGGTTGATCTTCTCCTTGTGTTCCTGTGGTCGCACGTGTCCAATCGCCATGGTACGAATTGCGTCCGTTGGAACATCATCCTCATCTACATCATCAAGCTCAACTTGCTCCCTTGGAGAGCCATTAGTCTCATCAAATACAACACCGCTAGAGACTTCAACCAAACTCGATGATTTGTTGAAGACTCTATACGCCTTTGTATTTGAGTCATAACCTAACAAAAACCCTTCTACAGCTTTGGGAGCAAATTTTGAATTTCTACCTTTCTTCACCAGAATGTAGCATTTACTCCCAAAAACTCGAAAATACGAAACATTGGGTTTGTTACCGGTTAGTAGCTCGTATGATGTCTCCTTGAGGAGGCGATGAAGGTAGACTCGGTTTATGGCATAGCAAGCCGTGTTCACAGCTTCTGACCAAAACCGCTCGGGCGTCTTGAATTCTCCAAGCATCGTCCTCGCCATGTCTATGAGCGTCCTGTTCTTCCTCTCTACCACACCATTTTGCTGTGGTGTGTAGGGAGCGGAGAACTCGTGCTTGATTCCTTCCTCCTCAAGGTATTCCTCCACTTGAAGGTTCTTGAACTCGGACCCATTGTTGCTCCTTATCTTCTTCACCCTGAGCTCAAACTCATTTTGAGCTCTCCTTAGGAAGCGCTTGAGGGTCCCTTGGGTTTCAGATTTATCCTGCACAAAGAATACCCAAGTGAAGCGGGAAAAATCATCAACGATAACGAGACCATACTTACTTCCCCCGATGCTGAGGTAGGCGATGGGTCCAAAGAGGTCCATATGCAATAGCTCCAGAGGTCTTGATGTGATGAGCACTTCCCACTTGTTTACCTGCTTGACAAGCTGTACAAGGTCTATCTTTTTCGAAAGTTATATTTGTTAGTCCTAACACATGTTCTCCCTTTAGAAGTTTATGAAGGTTCTTCATCCCAACATGTGCTAGACGGTGATGCCACAGCCAGCCCATGCTAGTCTTAGCAATTAAGCATGCATCTAGATCGGCCTCCTCTTTCGAAAAATCAACTAAGTAGAGTTTGTCGTCTAGTACACCCTTAAAAGCTAATGAACCATCACTCCTTCTAAAGATAGACACATCTACATTTGTGAATAAGCAATTGTATCCCATATTACATAATTGACTAACTGATAGAAGATTATAACCTAGCGACTCTACTAAAAATACATTGGAGATAGAGTGCTCATTTGAGATGGCTATCTTGCCTAAACCTTTAACCTTGCCTTGATTCCTGTCACCGAATATGATTGAATCTTGGGAATCTTTGTTCTTGACGTAGGAGGTGAACATCTTCTTCTCTCCCGTCATGTGGTTTGTGCATCCGCTGTCGATAATCCAGCTTGATCCCCCGGATGCATAAACCTGCAAGGCAAATTAGGCTTGGGTCTTAGGTACCCAACTCTTGTTGGGTCCTACAAGGTTAGTTATAATAGCCTTAGGGACCCAAATGCAAGTCTTATCGCCCTTGCATTTTGCCCCTAATTTCCTAGCAATCACTTTCTTATCCTTTCTACAAATTGCAAAGGAAGCATTACAAGCATGGTAAATTGTAGAGTGTTCATTACTTACATTCCTAGGTACATGGTCAACATTTCTTCTAGGCATATGATGGATAACATTTTTCCTAGCCAAATTTCTATCATGCATAATAGAAGAACTTGAAGCAATCATGGTATGTGAATCAAAAGCATTATAACTTCTATCATAATGAACATTCCTAGAATATCTCCTATCATGATACATGAAAGCATGGTTCTTTTTAGCACTATTAGTCATTGGAGCCTTCCCTTTCTCCTTGGCGGAGATGGGAGCCTTATGACTTGTTAAGTTCTTGGCTTCCTTCTTAAAGCCAAGCCCATCCTTAATTGAGGGGTGTCTACCAATAGTGTAGGCGTCCCTTGCAAATTTTAGTTTATCAAAATCATTTTTGCTAGTCTTAAGTTGAGCATTAAGACTAGTCACTTCATCATTTAATTTAGAAATGGAAACTAGGTGTTCACTACACGCATCAACATTAAAATCTTTACACCTATTGCAAATTACAACATGTTCTACACAAGAGGTTGGTTTATTAGCTATTTCCAACTTAGCCTTCAAGTCATCATTGATACTCCTTAAGCTAGCAATAGATTCATGGCACGTAGATAATTCACATGAAAGCATTTCATTTCTTCTAACTTCTAATGCAAGAGAATTTTGCGCACTTACAAATTTATCATGCTCTTCATACAAAAGATCTTCTTGTTTTTCTAAAAGTCTATTCTTCTTATTCAAGGCATCAATCAATTCATTGATCTTATCAATTTTGGTTTTATCTAATCCTTTGAATAAACATGCATAGTCTATTTCATCATCACTAGATTCATCATCACTTGAAGAAGCGTAAGTACTAGTATTGCGAGTGCTTACCTTCTTCTCTTTTGCCATGAGACAGGTGTGATGCTCGTTGGGGAAGAGGGATGATTTGTTGAAGGCGGTGGCGCGAGTCCTTCGTCATCGGAGTCGGACGAAGAACAATCCGAGTCCCACTCTTTGCCGAGGTGTGCCTCGCCTTTAGCCTTCTTGTAAGTCTTCTTCTTTTCCCTCTTCTTTTCTTGATCCTGGTCACTATCATTATCGGAACAATTAGCAATAAAGTGACCAAACTTACCGCACTTGAAGCAGGAGCGCTTTCCCTTTGTCTTGTTCTTTTTGGGATGTTCCTTGTGACCCTTTAGCACCGTCTTGAAGCGCTTGATGATGAGGGCCATTTCTTCCTCGTTGAGTCCCACCGCCTTGACTTGCGCCACCTTGCTAGGTAGCGCCTCCCTGCTACTTGTTGCTTTGAGAGCAACGGTTTGAGGCTCGTGGATTGGCCCATTCAACGCCTCATCGACGTATCTTGCCTCCTTGATCATCATTCGCCCGCTTACGAACTTTCCAAGTATTTCTTCGGGCGACATCTTGGTGTACCTAGTATTCTCACGAATAGAGTTTACAAGATGTGGATCAAGGACAGTGAAAGACCTTAGCATTAGGCGGACGATGTCGTGGTCCATCCATCGCGTGCTTCCATAGCTCCTTATTTTATTAACGAGGGTCTTGAGCCTGTTGTACGTTTGGGTTGGCTCCTCCCCCCTGATCATTGCGAACCTCCCAAGTTCGCCCTCCACCAACTCCATCTTGGTGAGCATGGTGACATCATTTCCCTCATGAGAGATCCTGAGGGTGTCCCAAATCTGCTTCACGTTATCCAAGCCGCTCATCTTATGGTATTCATCCCTGCACAATGACGCTAAAAGAACAGTAGTAGCTTGTGCATTTTTGTGAATTTGTTCATTGATGAACATGGGACTATCCGTACTATCAAATTGCATTCCATTTTCTACTATCTCCCATATACTTGGATGGAGAGAGAACAGGTGGCTACGCATTTTGTGACTCCAAAATCCGTAGTCCTCTCCATCAAAGTGAGGAGGTTTACCAAGGGGAATGGAAAGCAAATGAGCATTGGAACTTTGCGAAATACGAGAATAATCAAAGGAAAAGTTCGAATTAACTGTGTTCTTTTTCTCGTAGTCGTTGTCGTCGTCGTCCTTTTGGGAAGAAGAAGACTCGTCGCTGTCGTCGTAGTAGACGATCTTCTTGATACGCCTCTTCTTCCCATCCTTCTTTTTATGACTTGAGCCCGAGTCAGTGGGCATGTCGTCTTTTGGCTCGTTGATGAAGGACTCTTTCTCCTTGTCGTTGATCGACATCCCCTTTCCTTTAGGATCCATCCCTTCGGGCGATTAGTCCCTTTACTGAAGAGAACGGCTCCGATACCAATTGAGAGTACCTAGAGGGGGGGTGAATAGGTGATCCTGTAAAAACTTGAAACTTAAAGCCACAAAACTTGATTAGGAATTAGCACAATGTAGTCAAGTGGCTAAGGAGAGCTCTTGTGAAGCACAATAGACACAGAGAGAACAAGCACAAGAGACACGAGGATATATCCCGTGGTTCGGCCAAGTACAACACTTGCCTACTCCACGTTGTGGCGTCCCAATGGACGAGAGTTGCACTCAACTCCTCTCAAGTGATCCAATGATCAACTTGAATACCACGGTGTTCTTCTTTTCTTTACTCTTTCCTGTTTGCGAGGAATCTCCACACTTTGGAGTCTCTCGCCCTTACAATGAGAATCAAAGTGAAAGCACTAGAGTAAGGGAGGGAAGCAACACACACAAATCCACAGCAATACGCACACACACGGCCAAGACTCGAGCTTGAATGAATATCACAAGGTTCTCACTAGAACGGAGCTCGAATCACTAAGAATGTCAAATGAGTGCGCAAAGACAGAGTGTGAATGATCAAGAATGCTCAAAGTATGCTTGGTGTACTCCTCCATGCGCCTAGGGGTCCCTTTTATAGCCCCAAGGCAGCTAGGAGCCATTGAGAGCAATCTAGGAAGGCAATTCTTGCCTTCTGTCGACTGGCACACCGGACAGTCCGGTGCGGATTTCTTTCCTATTCTGGCGCAGCCGACCGTTGAAGACTTGGAGCCATTGGCGCACCGGACAGTGTCCGGTGCACACCGGACAGTCCGGTGCCCCATCTAATCGTTGGCTCGGCCACTCGTCACGTGCGGATTGCGCGGCCGACCGTTGGCCTGGCCGACCGTTGGCTCACCGGACAGTCCGGTGCACCACCGGACAGTCCGGTGAATTATAGCCATACGCTGTTGACTTGATTCCCGAGAGCGGCGACTTCGCCGCAGCCGACTCAGCGGACACTGTCCGATGCACCACCGGACAGTCCGATGATTTATAGCCGTACGCCACCGTCGAGACCCGAGAGCAGCCAGTTGACCAGACGCTAGCCTGGCACACCGGACACTGTCCGGTGCACCACCGGACAGTCCGGTGCACCCAGACTGAGCAGAGTCTTGGCTGCTCGAGCCAAGTCATTTCCAATTGTATTTTCTCTGATTCTAGCACTTAGACAAATATGTTAGTACACAAAAACCAATGTACTAAGTCTAGAATCATACCTTTGTGTTGACTTTGCACTTCTTCCACCATTTGGCATAGTTTCACACTTAAACCATTTGTGTTGGCACTTGATCACCAAAATACTTAGAAATGGCCCAAGGGCACATTTCCCTTTCAGGTTTTCCAAGTTTCGAGTGACTTGCAGTTCAAATGCGAATTTTCCGAAGAAATTCAAATAAACGAACTAAATGTACTAGCTATAGAAAACACTTTTATAATTATCCCAAAATGGTACATGTAGGCCTTTGCCGAGTGTTAGCTGGTTAACACTCGGCAAAGTGTAGTGGAATAATCTTTGCCGAGTGTCCCCCAGGCGACACAAGACTTTGCCGAGTGCCAGATCGGGGGCACTCGGCTAAGTGTATTTTAAAATAAAAAAAATCTTTGTCGAGTGCCAGATCACGGGCACTCGGCAAAGAACGCTTACTTACCAACGGTAAACCCTTTCTTCCTCACTCTCACGCGCTGCCGCCGCTGCCCTCGCCGCCGCCACCACCGCCGCGCCCTCACCCGTCGTCGCGTCCGTGCCCCTCGCCCTCGGAAAAGGGTGACGCCTAAGAGGGGGTGAATTAGGACTTCTAAAACTTTTACTAAACTAGGCCACAAATAAATCCCTAGAGCAAAACCTATGCAAATAATCAAACTAGAATGTGCAAACTAGGTTTTGTCTAAGTGCTGCTATCTCTACCGCAAAGACTAAGTTTCAATCTACACTAAATAAGTATGAATACAAGATTGAAACTTAAATGCTTAATATAAATGTGGAAACTTAAAGAGCAAAGTAGAGAAGCAAACTCTCGTGGATGACGCCAGTATTTTTATCGAGGTATCCGAAACCACGCAAGGTCCCGACTAATCCTCGTTGGTGCCCCTACGCAAAGGGAAGCCCACGCGAGGGCCAAGCACCACGGTCGAGTAACTCAGTAGAGAGCCGCGGGCCTTCTCCACGCGCAAGTGGTGCTCCGCTTCCGGCTCCTCTCGGACGCTCCCCACCGTCTCGACTATCGAGCTTCCGGCCGAAACGCAGCGGGCCTCGTTCCCTCCGGTACACGGTGGCGGTCGTGACACAAACGTGGTTGTCACGGTCTCGCAAGACTCTCGCCCCACTTGGTACAATTACAACGACTCACACAAGAGCCGAGGGGTTGTGTGGTTTGTCTAAACTCACTCAACTAACTAGGGTTCACCTAGAGCAAGCGCTAAAGCGGTCTAACTAACCTAAGCACTTCGCAAAGCACCTACGCTAATCACCGAGTGATTCTATTAAGCACTTGGGTGTTTGAGCTCTTGGAAATGTGCACTATATGCCTTGGTATGTTGCTTGGGCTCACACACCTTCAAATGGCCGGTTGGGTGAAGTATATATAGGCCCCAACTCCAAAATAGCCGTTGGAGAAAAGTTGCAGTTCTCTGCGGCACACCAGACAGTCCGGTGGTGCACCGGACAGTCCGGTCGTCTTCTCTCCGGGTGCCACCTGGAACTAGCCGTTGGGCTGGAGTTCCCTGGTGCACCGGACAGTCCGGCGTGTGGGCACCGGACAGTCCGGTGTGCCACCGGACAGACAGTTCGCAGCAGCACACTTGGACTCTTCTTGGATCTTCTTAATGTCTTCTTTTGAGGTGTTGCTTTCCTCAATTCCTTAGTCCAAGTAAATCTTGCATCCTGTTAACTACAAACACAAACACTAGAAAACTTATTAGTTCACGGATTGTGTTGTTCATCAAACACCAAAACTCAATTAGCCAATGGCCTGGGGTCCATTTTCCTTACAGCCGTGCGTCGCGCCGCCCGTCGCGCCATCCGCCCGTCGCCACGCCCGCGCCCCTCGCCCTCGCCCACCCGCCGCCGCGCCATCCACGCCGCACGCACCCTCCACGCCCTCACCCTCGGCCGCACGCGCTCGCCTGTCGTGCCCTCGCTCGCCCGCCGTCGCGCCCTCCACGCCACGCGCGCCCTCCCTGCCCTTGGCCACCACGCGCCCTCCATGCCGCCGCGCCTCGACCACCGCTGCCCCCACGCCGCCGCGCCCTCGCCCGCCTCGGCCTCTACCACTCTCCACGCCGGCAAAGTGCACGTGGCCGACCTCCAACCCCCACACCCCGTCGTCTCGCCCGCGACCAAACCTCCAAGGTGATTTGTATGAAATGATTAGGTTTAATATCGAGTCAAATTTATATACGTGTATGATTAGGTTAATATGTAGTCTTGTTGTGTTATCTTTGATGGATTGAATATATATAGATGTGATTGGCGGCCATCGTGCCGTTGAATTATGTGTGGATGTCAGCTATCGTGCTAATAGTTTTATTTGCAGGTTTTATAAACCTCCTCGTGTAGGGGAGGTGCTGCCAAAATTTTCTATTGCTAGGCTTATGTTAGAGGATGGAGGACCGTGAATGGATGTATACGGGCCATAGAGGAAGGAACGATGTCACCCATGAATGAATTAGAAAGACCGATGATTTTGTGGAACGGGCATATGGCAAAGCTGCTAAAGGAGCGAGTCTAGTCCCATGCCCGTGCAGCAAATGTGTCAACCGGAAAAGAAAACCAAAGAAGGCCATGGTAGAACATATTTGGAAGAATGGGTTTACGTTGGGCTATACTCGGTGGATCTTTCGTGGTGAAGCACATCGTACGAGAGAGGAAGTGCTGAGACAACGTGTCGAGGATTATGACATGGATGCGGGGGTAGCAGATATGTTGAACGACTATCAGGAGGCACAGTACACGGGAGGATGTATGGATGACGAGCCAGAGCCGACTGCAAAGGCGTTCTACGATATGTTTGACGCGGCACAGAAGCCCCTTCACGGCCAGACAAAGGTTTCTCAACTGGATGCCATTGGGCGTGTAATGGCGTTCAAGTCGTAGTACAGCATGAGTAGAGACACATTCGATGGCTTGTTGACGGTTATTGGGAGCCTGCTTCCGGATGATCACGTTCTGCCAAAGAGCATGTACGAGGCACAGAAACTCCTTCGTGCACTCAAGATGACGTTGGTCATTGGTTTGACCCTCAAGTGACGAGACGGACACATTCTAATCTTGGGATAGTCGAAATTTGATAAGATTCCACCTTACCAGGAGACAATGTCTATATCGTGGCCTAACAGGCCACACAAGTGTATTATCTCCCATATGTGTGCCAAATGAGGGTTGGGATGTTGTGTATAAGGTATCGCCACACATGAAGTTACATGTTCCTAATGATGAAGATTATAACTTAGACCCGGACACATATGATGGAGAGTTCTTCCAAGAAGATGGGCTAGAAGGGCGATTTGAGATAGACTTAACCGAAGCTATCGGAATGGACGTAGATATTGAAATGGTTGTTGATGAGGAGGATGATGAGGTGCAAAATGATAATGACTTAGTAATCCTTGAACGCAATGACATTAATGACGAACTTGCGCCTTTCGATGGTGTTGACTATGAAATGATTGATAGTGATAATGAGAGTTATGATCCGGCTAACCATGACACATATGAAGATTATTTTTAATCGATGTAATGCTATATGACTTTTTATTTTGCACCTGTTTTTAAATACATCTTTTTATATGTGCTTATTTGTTTACTCTTAATTGCAAGTTTTTGGACAAATATGGTGGGCGGTTGGCTGAGGAGGAGGAGGGGGAGGAGAAGCAGGACGGCAGACGAGGCAGAGTAGGACGGGACACAGCAGGCGGCGCAGCAGGATGATGACGACCAGCAGCAGGACGACGATGAAGCTCAGCAGACCGCCTCAGGTTCTGGCGCCTCAGGTTCGAGGACACCTACCTGCGAGGTCCCGTGAATCTCCCTCAGCGTCCTATACTTCAGGATAGGCGGCCACTGATTTGGCCAGATGGGGAGAGGCATGTAACTTTATGTTCTTCATTCTTGTTCATATTATGTGTTCAAAATCATAATATAAACTAATACTTTTTATTTATCACTTGGACAGGTCTTGGACGGTTGTGGATTATGTTGGGGGTCATCGTCGCCTCCCCAATGGCATCCTCGGCCTGCTGTGCAGGGAACACTTCCTTGGACTAGTTGAGTATGCAGAGTGATGGGCCCAGCCTACACCTTCGACTACTACGCCGACGCCCCCGATGCAGTAGACCGGGATGGCCGGGAATTCAATAACAAGGCGGAGCGGGTGAAGCAAGAGCTGTGGGTAAGTCTTAGTATAATGTAAAATATGTCGCATTCATTGCAAATTCTTGAAATAATGTATGGATACATCGTTTTTGTATGCAGAATTTCTTCAGATGTGAGGCTGGATATGAGGCTAGGGCGGATGTGGTGGCCACCACGAGCTGTATGAAGCCCGTCGTGGACATGCACTATGAGGCCCGAATCTAGGCCATCGTCAGCTACCACGGCTCCGTCCTTTGGGAGAAGGTGACCAAGCAGCAAGCTCGAACCATGTCATTGACTAGGGACCAGTACCTGCAGGTAAAGTCATGCATGTTTGGTACCAGTACTCCATACATGAATTTAATTTTATCTTCTCATATGCACTTTACGTGTTTACTTTGTAGATGATTCCACATTGGTGCGCCGCACATCCTCTGTGCTGGGAGCAGATGGTGGATAGGTGGTGCTCGCCTGAGTGGGACGAGGCACACAACGCTAGCCGAGAACGGCGTCTGATGATGCAAGGTCCCTCCCACCACCAAGGCAGCCGCAGCCTAGGCCAATATGCAGAAGCATGGGTAAGCCCTCTTTTTTATTTAGGTATATAACACTGGATTAGATATTATTTCTAACTATCTCGTTGGTTTTCTTGCAGTCGGCGTCACATGGTGGCCGGCCTTGCTCCATCTTCTCGGCCTATGCTATGGCCCATAAGGGCAAGGCAACGTCCGACGTCACCTACAACCCAGATGACGGGCCCGAGGCCTACAGCAACCCCGCCGTCTACAACCGCCTTCATGACACTGCCATGGCGCAGGAGGTCCATGGCCCAGAATATGATCCTAGCACCGAGCAGATCGACCCCGATGTGCTCATGAGGGTCGGAGGAGGCAAGAGACATGGGCGGTACTGGATTGCCGACGGGGCAATCGACTCGTCCTCCACTGCCACTCTGTCTTAGGTGCGGGCAAGGAGCACGGGCTCGAGTCCAGCCATACGACCTCGGCACGACAGCTCACAGCTTCGCATACAGCAACTCGAGGTTAGTGCTTCTGTAACTCGTCATTCCTTAAGTTATATACCTTCTCTTTGAGTTACTATAATGTTGGCTTGTAATATTACAGACCCAGCTAGAAGAAGAGAGGAGGGAACACCTGGCAGATCAGTAGAGGATGGTGGAGATGTTTCAATACATGCAGAACCTTGGCGCCGCACAGGGTTTCACTCTGCCACCTCCATTGTTCCCTACAATGGACCCTGCTCTATTTCATACTCCTGTGAGTATCAAAATTGTAGTTAGATGTTGGTAATGCATCTGGTATAACACATGCAATCTCTTCTCTGTGCAGGGCCAATCTGGGGCGGCATCCAACAACCCTCATGAACCGCCCAGCCCAACGCAGCACCAGTCCAACCGTCCACCTCAATGAGAGTTATGTTTTTAGTGTTCATACTACAAAACTTATGTTGAATACTTATGTCAGAGCTTTAGACTTATGCGTTCATACTTCTGAACTTGTGTTGATACTTCTGAACTTGTGTTGATACTATTTGTGTTGAGAACTTCTGAACTTATGTTTGTATATTAATGTTTGTGTTGGATATTTATGTCTGTGATGATCTATGATGTATATATGTGATATCTGTGAAATATCTTTTGTTTGTTTGGTTGGAATAGGAAAAACAAATAAAAAAGGTGTGCACTGGTCACTTTACCGAGTGTGACACTCGGCAAAGAGGTACTTTGCCGAGTGTCAGGACCATAGACTCGGCAAAGAACCAAGACCTGGGCACCGGTATAGGTTCTTTGCCGAGTGCGGTGGCTCTAGCACTCGGCAAAGAGGTACGCTTTGCCGAGTGTCCTATACAGCACTCGGCAAAGAATCTGACATGGGGACCCGCTGACGGATTCTTTGTCGAGTGCTGGCCGACAGACACTCGGCAAAGGAAATAATCTTTGCCGAGTGTATTAGGAGACACTCGGCAAAGGTAACTCCTTTGCTGAGTGTCACCTAAGACACTCAGCAAAGACACCGTCTCCGTCACCCTGGCGCCGTGACATCGGCTTTTCTTTGCCGAGTACTGTCTGGCACTCTGCAAAGTCTGTGTCGAGTGCCTGAGAAAATGTACTCAGCAAAGAAGGCTTTGCCGATGTACTGTGTGCCAAGCCCTCTTTGCCAAGTGCAACACTCGGCAAAGCCTGTGCCGAGTGTTTTTCAGGCTTTGCCGAGTGCTTCAGGCACTCGGCAAAGTTGTCGATTTCGGTAGTGTCCAGCAGACCATGTATATGGGTGTGTAAAATACTATTTTACACTGTAGACTACACTGTTTATAGAGTGGAGTTTAAAATAGGGTGTGTAGTAGGAGGTGGGATAGAAATGTTGCTGAAGATAGCCTTAGCTGATGAAGCGTGGAAAGCATGCATGCAATCAAATAAATTTGCTTATATCATAGCTTGTTTTTGTCTATAGGAGTACAAAACTACGGTTCAACAGGTTCTCTGCCATGAACTCACTCATGATCTTCTTCCTGTTGTGGTAGGTCGCCTTCACCTAGTGGTGGATCCAAAAATAACCCAAAAGGATCCTAAAAAGTGTAAGATTTCTTGACCATGTTGAATGGGCTAAATATATATTTTTGCAGGGTCGTGTCTGAGATTTCAGGGCCCTGGGCGAGAGCTTATATCGAGGTTCTTTTGATCCATGTATATATATAATAAATCTATATTAAGTTATATATAAACATCTTAAAATCTATAATAAATGATTACTACATTATTAAGGAGTAAGGAAAAATACTTAATTAAAATTCACAAACCTGAATATGTAGAACCAAGCAGTCCAAAGCATACAACAGACCAAACGAAGTTCAGCTAGCTCCTGCCTTGTCTAGTTGTTATATATGCGTACACGTACGTGCAAAGATCAGTCGTTGACGCGTCTATAGTCTAGTCCTTTGACGACATGGTAGCGGCGAGAATTGATTTTCTCGATGCATTTTATTTTGATTTGGGAAATAGGATCGGTTTGGCCAGGTTTGATAATAGCGTACACGCGCGGCCGTGTACTGTGCTTGATAGCGGGGCTGTACTACCATAACATTGGACCAACCAAGCCAACGGTGGTTTAGATGATTAAACAACCAAGTACTATACTTAAACATATACTTGAGTGGGGGGCTCACAATTTAGGAGCCCTTGACAACCACCTTGCTCGCCCCGTGTCAGAGACGGCCCTGCATTTTTATGGGATATCTTAGATTAGACAAATTACTATTAAAGGAGGTTGGACCATGCCTCGACTATAGCCCAGACCCCAGGGCCTCGATCCCCTGTCTTGGCCCATGTGCAAGTTCTTCATTTCTATCTTTGGGATATGCAATGATCTTAATGCTATCAAGATTAGTTAACATGATGAGAAGGAAACAAAGAGGAAAAGACACTAGGACACTTAAGCGTATAGTTGTTCACCTCTAGCTTCAACCTCTATAGCTCAACTAGGGGAGTTGGATGATGACACATGTACATGTTGCCGCAAGAAAGGGCATCACATGAAATACTATGTTCAGTTCCTTAAATGATACTTGATGCTTGATATGTCAATTGATGAGTCTCTATATTTAGATATGTCAATTGATACTTGATGGATCGACTCTAGTTCTAGTAATGTCACCAATTCTTTGCAGAAATTTTATACGAAGAGGAATATTCTAAAAGGACAAAGAAGTATTAGAGTCACCAATGGATTTGAAGCTGATGTTGAAACCATTAGAGATATTATATTACAATTATATAGTTGTTTCACTCTCACGTTAGATAATGTTTTATTTGTGCCTTCCATATGAAGGGATTTAATTTCAATTTCATATTTGGATGATAGTGATATTTTTTATAAGAGGATTCTCTCATTTCTATTATTATAACAAAAATATAACAGAAGGCAAGATAACAGACAAACCCGATGAACATACTCATCACAAACAAATGGCACCCAAACACCCTGATTTATGGAGCCCCAAGAAGAGACAACAAGCATCAAACACCCTAATTTATGGAGCCCCAAGAAGAGACAACAAGCATCAAACGTAGTTTTAAAACGCACCCCAAATGCAAGGAGTGTACACCTAGGATACAACTAAAATCTTTTAGACCGGAGACACATCTAGGTAGTGTTGGTTTACCATGGGTGATGGTATCGCAATGGAAGTTAAAAAGCGGTGGATTCCAAATCAATGAATACCATTGTATGTTTTGCTTGGTTGAGTTTTGTAATACTTTTTTATTCCAATACCCTGTTTGTTTTGGAAACCAATGTAACGTAATGAAATTAAGAATGTGAGTTTTATAACATTTTTTGATTCCAATACATCTTTAATATAAAAAACAATTCGACATTATTTGTGAACATAAAAATTCAGTATTTACCATCATTCCCTTCGCGAACATTCAACAACATTCAAAACTCATAAAAATTCAGTTTTTGCCACATTGAGAGCTAACATTGAACAAACCACATTGAAAGTTGCCGATAGATACAATGCCACATTCAATACCATTCATGAACATTCAACAACATTCAACATCATAAAGTTTTAGCTTTTACCATCATTCAACAGCAACATATGAAGAACACTAAAGCTAAAAAGTTTGAGACCAACTAAACCAACAGCAACTTCCAAAGCTCCATCATTCAACAACAAGACTAGCACCTTCACTTTGACCTCTCTCTCTCTCCTTGCTGCTTCATCTAGCAAAAATTAAACAATTAGCGAATTAAACCAATATCAAAACTAGCCATGTACATTTCTACAAACAAAATTCTAGTTAGCACATAGCATGTCGACAATGTATTCCCTCCTCAGTGGTTCTGGAAGTGCAAACAACATCCCCATTTGATCTGGCATCCTGACAAACACAACAGCTGCTTTGATAACTTCTGAGCCAGTAAATTCAAGTCTTCGGACCTCATTGACTGCCTTCTCTCTTAGCTTTTGTTGTGGATCCTCATCCCTTGCCTTCTCTTAGTTGGATGCCTCACGATCCATAGCTTGCGCCATTTTTCCAATTGACATGGTGGCAACCTTCAGATCACCACTCACTTCATTGAACACGTCAAGAAGCGGATCACTTGATGCGGTCTTCATTCCTTTCCACTCTTTCTTCCGTTTCTTGGAGCTAGATGATGTTGAGTCAACAGAACGCCTCGGTGTCTCTACAGATGTCATATCCTCTCCAACCTCTTCATCATTAGCATTTACACAAACTAACTCTTCTTTCAAGTTTTTAACAGCATCTGTCATGTCTTCCGCACCTTCACTTGTGGCCATGTCCTTGGAATATACCATTGAGAGTTCATCATAGTAAGGAAAGGAGACTCCATACAACCCTTTTGCATCTGGATTATTCTGTGAAAAAACAAAGACACATCATCAGCAGCAGATACATGACTAACATAAATGTACAATTTAACTTCAGTATCATAACCAACAGATAGATTAATTATATATAAGATACTAGAAAAATAACAACAGATAAATGTTGTTATCGGTTAGGAATATTAAAATAGACCACAACCTACAAGAAAAGATTGCTATGCAGCAACACTAAACACCAGCTATTTGGTTTACGTTAAATGTCCCAAAGCACCAAGCCACCAACCTCAACATGGTAACCTAAAGAAAGAATTTATAGAGACTGTACCATCAATCATAGGTTCTTATGAGGACATCATTGATTCTCTACATAAAAGCAAGAATTGAGAAACACGGAACAGACTAAACACAACTTCGCAAGGACACCTAGCTGTGACATATTCCCTCCATCCTGTGTTCACAGGCGCTTAAACAATTTTCACCAGGACCTCACAGCCGCAAAAACAATTTTCACAAGAGCATGAACATCCCTAATCTAAATGGAGCAGAAGGCAATATGTACTGTACTGTACTACACTAAGTCAGCAACAGAAAAGTACCTTGCAATGTGTCTCATATTGTTGTTTCTCGCACTGAATCATCTTCTTGGTCGGATCCAATGTGAACCCACTCTTGTTCAACATCTGCTCCAAAGCAGAATACTTTGTCTTGAAGTATCTTAACCTTGAATCGATATGAAGAGTTGCAGAAATTCTTGAATCAAGTAGCTTTTTAGTGAGGCGAGCTTCAAGTACTGAAGTGTAACCATTCTTGAAACTCCCATCACTCCTCCACCTCGGATCCAAAGAAACATCAACCAATGCTTTGATCAGTTCATCATCTTCAATAGGGATCCACTTCCTTTTGTTTTCCCCCTACCACGAACAACAATAGAGCCCTCTGAAATGTCCATTCTGTATACAAATGGTGACAAGTTAGAAACACATATATAGTAAAAATAGTAATACAACCATGAAAAGTACTTAAGCATCAAAAGTACCATGAAAAAAAATCAATGAGAAGCCCTATAAGCATTATACATCCCCTGTGCAAGAGTGTCTCGAAAAGTACTCCACGCATTTGTTGTGGAGATACTCATAATGAATTCTGGTTCTCCAACTTCTCCTTCAGGCATTTCAGAATCTACCATCGATTGTTCCTCACTTTCCATAGGGTCTCTAGACATTTTTTGCAAAATTAGATTGTGCAAAAGGATACATGCCATTATTATACGACATTGCGTCTTTATAGGAAAATATGAAGGGGATCTAAGAATCGCCCATCGCCCTTTAAGCCTTCCAAGAGCCCTCTCTATGATATTTCTTGCTCGAGCATGACACATATTGAAATACTCCTCGGCACTATGTGGTGGATTTTGCACTGTCCAACCACCCAAATGGTACCGCTGACCTCGATAAGGTGCTAGAAAAATCCATTGGCGTTTGTATAACCCGCGTCAACAAGATAATAACAACCTAAAAGGATATTTTCAAGTTAATATCCACACTTAAAACACTATACTAACAAACCAAATAGAAGTTATTGAAATAAAACTCGCCTTGAGGAACATGCAATCCTTTTGGCCTCGAGATAGCATCACGCAGCACACGACCGTCATGCGCTGAACCCTCCCAACCAGGCAGCATATAGATGAATTGCATATCGGGTGCACAAACACCCAATACATTTGTCACAATGTCCGCTTTCCTCGACCTATATCTTCCTTTTAGATGTGTTGGCACAGTTACCTTGATAGCGGTTTCGTCTAATGCACCCAAACAATTCTACAAATTCATAAAAGAAATATCACTTCAATGTGTCTATTTATAGTTGAAGAAAAACCTTAAAGTTTTATGTATTTACCTTAAAGTTTTTCCAAGTATTATTTGTGCTATTCTCTAGAATTGGGCCAGGGGTCTTAAGAAGCAAATGTTGCAACTTTAGAATAGCTAGAAGGCATAAGTTGAACTGCCTACTAACTGTCTCGTCGCTTCGAAAGAAAAACCTTCCAATTGTTCATGTTGGGGGCCTTCGTCTTCCAAAGGTCCTCAAAAACATGATTTAACAATGTTTCTGGAGTTGTAATACATGAACAGGTACCTTCAGCTTCGAATCAGAACCACAGTGGGAGAAGCACGAACAATACGAAGAATGATGCAGCGCCGAAGCTACGCGCAAGGGAGCTTCGGCATGACAGCAGGAAAGCGAACCGACTTAAAGGGGAAAAGGCTATTTAGACCCCGATGAGTTACCTTATAGTCATTAGCAAATGTAAAGGGCATGAATGTAATTTCACGTGGGCTACGTCCCATGCCTATAAATAGATGAATAGTACCCCCGTACTGTTCACGCTGACTTGGCATTCGCTTTTGCATCACGCTCGTACCTTTGTTGTCTATCAAGTCGAAGGTATCAAATGTAATTCAATATTGTTTTTATTTTCTCATGATAACATAATGGAGATGAATTTATAATACTATATGATTGTTCATGTTATCTTTTGTATTTTACACGCTTCTCCTATTACCATCTTACCTTCGATATTCGAAGGTACGTCCTTCATGACCTTCATCTGAAGATCATTACATCCTAATGGAGATAATGCTTCGAAGGATGAAGGACGTTAATATTTAACATTTTGTGTTGCCTTGTTCTGTCACACCCGGCTTTAAGGAACAAAGCCAGGTGCATCTCATACATGCGCCAAGAAGACAACATATATAATAACAGAGTGTATAGAGATAAATGTCGATAACATCATAGTATTTATTACATAGCGGAAGACTTATTACAAAATAAAAGATAAATATAAAATGAACTAAGGATCGTCGGCGCCAATGTCAACTGAGAAACGCCACCTAGATCAGATCATACTCCTCGCCTTGTGGCTCCTCCTGAACCACCTGCTCTTCTCCTGTGGGGGGTGTGAGACAGCAAGGGTGAGCTCACACATGATCATAGCTCAACAAGTTGTGGGGAACCAGTGGACATAAACTCACAAAGGTGTGAGTTCATGTGATGTGTAAGGCTAATCAATGATAGGGGTTAAAGCTGAGCATTGCTTTTAAGTAGTTGGTCAAAATTTTATTAGCAGTTACTAACTGTAAGTAAATACCAAACCATAAATAAAGTAATAGAACAAAATTAATAATAAACCCATGCAATGCATATGACAAAATTGAATTTAAGTTCCATAATTTAAACATCAGCGAGTCCTGAGCTGCTCATGACCGTGAGCTCGGCTAGTATACCAGTTTTACACTCTGCAGAGGTTGTACCCTTTACCCACAAGTCATGTTACCCATCTGCCAAGGGGTCGCGAATCCCATACACCTCTACCTAGGAAGCGCGGCAGGGCAACACTACGAGGCCTTTACAAAGTTCCACTAGCTTCCGAAAACCCGCTACAGTTTATAGAAGCTCCAATGCAGGGTTCTTGCCTGACCGCCATCGCAGCAAAATCAACCAAGGACCTCCCTACACTGACCACTCCCCTACTGCCCTTGCCCCTTTCGGGTAAGGTAGTCTTCCACTAGCTTTCCTAATTAGTCAGCCAAGGGCGTCCCATTAAACCCTTGTGGTGGCACGTGTTTCTCAAGTTAAGCTCTATGTTCCAATTAACATTAATGAACTTGACATGAACATAAATAGAATAACAAGAATAATTGGAACATAGATATAATAAATGATTATCCCAAAACCATGTAAAGCAATAGTGAACTACCCAAGTGATTCAGGGGTAACAAGGCAATGAGATAAACAATCTAGGGTGACCTATCGGGTCCCATCAAAATTAACCTATGCATGAATAAGTGACATTAAAGAACATTATTGTGTAAAAAGTGGTCAAGGGCACAACTTGCCTTCAATGAGCTCCTGCTCAGCTACTTCAACCTGCTGCTCACCAGGATCCTCAGCAACGGGCTCTTCTACTCGCCACAATACAAACAAACACAGTGCATATAGAGAAATTAACATTACGTCAAACATATATACAGAATACATAGTAATAATCTACACATTAAAATAAAATTCTAGGAACAGGAATCATAATTTTTGGAGTTATAGAATTTAAGTTATGAATTTTCAAAGGTTCCATGTGTTTTAAATAGGAATAAGTGAGAAATAACTTTTCTTACTGTTTTCATGATAAAACAGAGGCTCTGAGTGATAGAGAATAAAATTATAAAATTTTAGAAAGTGGAATGGACTAATTTGGACTAAAAATGTATTTTCTATGAATTATTGAAGTTCTAGCAATTATTTTCCTATTAAAAATCTATTTTCTACTTCATTTATTTAATTTAAACGATCTCTGGACTGGGCCTCATTTCCTTGAAAGCACAGGGGGCTCGGAGCAAAAGGTCCCAAGACATAGATTTCTATCATGCGAATCGCGGGTTTATTTTAGTAGACCACAGGGACTCTTATACAAAATTGCCTGGCCGAAAGGGTATGGCATGATCGTGTCCGTCCGATTAGATTTGAAGGGCGCAGATTAGACCTAACTTAACTGAAGCGGTACACGATACTAGCCGCCGGATCCGAGATCCACGGCCACGGTTTAATGAGACCCGATCTAGTCTGAGCCGTCCAGAGAGTGATCAACGGTATAGATCTTGAGGCGTGAACGGGTATCCCTGCATCTAATCTCAGCCGCACGCAGGCTAATCTATGGTCAGCAGCTGGTCACCCATCGGCTGAACCAGCACGGTGGCGCTCGCACTTTGGCCACGGCGGAGCCATGGCCGGCGACCACCCTGCCATGTGATCCTAGGTACAAATCCTCAAATCGTCTAGCGCAAATCGATTACAGCTATCGCGTGAACACATGGAAGGGTTACTCACCAGGAATTAGGGCGCAGAGACAACCGACGACGGCGCGGCACGGATCCAGGCAGAACACTAAAGACGGCGAGCAATTCACGACGGTAGAGAGCTCCTTCCCGGTCCGGGCGGTCCGGACTAGATCCTAGGGTTCCTGCTAAAGCCTCACGACTACTTTGGGTCACCAATTTTGGGTGCACACGGATCTCTGTTGCGGCGGCACTCTCTCGCTCGAATCCCCTTTCTCTGTGTGGATCACGGCAGCGCAAGGGCTGTCGGGAAGTGGCGGTGGTGGAAAAAGGGAGGCACGAGCGGATTGGACTCGGGATGGCGCCCCACGTTCCTGGTCTTATGGGGAAGGTGGCCACAGGTTGATCGGAGCAGCCACGGCGCAGCGGAAGGAGCTCCGGTGGATGCGGTCGGTAGTTGAGGTGTCTGACAGACGGGTCCCAGGTGGAAGTCACCCGCGGGGCGAGAGCGTGGTGCTACACGGTGGGTCCACGGATCCAGCGACGATGGTGCGTTCAAGCGGATTTCCCAGGCGCGCGCGGTATGACTGGCCAGTGGGCCCGCCATGTCGGCACCAGCGTGAACGAGAGAGCCGTGGGCTGCGCTGAGGAAATCCCCTGGTGGGCTAAAATGTGGTAAGCCGGCCCAGGTAAGCCTCCTTTACTTTTTCTTTTATGTTTTATTTTCTGTTTTCTTTTATAATTATTTGAATCCAATTTGAATTTGAATATGAGTTTCATCTTTGAGTAAATGTACAATTTCAAATCTTAATGTAGAAATCATATATTTTGTTATATATATTTTTATTCTCTTTTTTAAAATCATTGAATTTTCCTTTCTCTCCTCTATTTTCATGGTTTTATTTTCAAGTTAGACATTGAATTCTATGGATCCATTGATATGCTATTAGTGATACATTTATTTTTTTAAGCACAAATGCACAATCAAATAAAAACTCAGCATGATGCACAGATTAATTATGTGTTCATTGTTCTATTCATCCACTTTTAACTAGTGTTGATCACATGCAATAAATAGTAGAGACCACAAACCATTGAGATTATCTCTATTCTCTTTATTACACTTTTGAGTATTACAAATCCTACCCCCCTTAAAAATAATCTCGTCCTCGAGATTTAGGAAGAACGAGGGAAAAGATGGGGAAAATCGATGCGAAGCTCTTCTTCTCTTTCCCACGTTGCCTCATCTTCTCCGTGGTGACTCCATTGTACTTTACACATCTTTATCACCTTATTTCTTGTAACTCGAGTCAAAGTATCAAGAATCTTGATCGAGTACTCTATGTAAGTCAAGTCACCCTGAACACTAAGCTCTTCCATTGGTAACTGTTCCTCGGGGACACGGAGACACTTCTTTAGTTGAGATACGTGGAACACGTTATGCACATCCGATAGACTATCCGGTAACTCGAGTTGGTATGCCATCTCCCCAACTCGCCTAAAGATCAAGAATGGTCCAATATAGCGAGGGGACAATTTGCCCTTGACTTTAAATCTCCTCATTCCACGAAGTGGCGACACCTTGAGGTACACATAATCTCCTTCTTCAAATTCCAGTGGCCTCCTTCTATTATCAGCATAGCTCTTTTGCCTGGTTTTAGCCACTCTCAAATTCTCTCGAATTATACGAACTTGTTCTTCTGCTTCTTGAATCAGTTCAGTCCCAAAGAACTGTCTCTCTCCAGTCTGATCCCAATATAGAGGAGTCCTGCACTTTCTCCCATATAAAGCTTCAAAAGGTGACATCTTCAGACTGGCCTGATAGCTATTATTGTATGAGAATTCAGCATAAGGTATACTTTTATCCCAACTTCCTCCATGCTGAAGTGCACAAGCTCTCGACATATCTTCCAATACTTGATTAGTCCTTTCAGTCTGTCCATCAGTCTGAGGGTGATAAGCCGTACTAAAATTCAACTTCGTACTCATATTCTCATGAAAGCTTCTCCAAAATCTTGAGGTAAACTGTGAACCTCGATCAGACACAATCTTCTTTGGTACTCCATGTAAACACACAATCCGAGCCATATATAACTCTGCTAGTTGAGAACCTTTATAAGTGGTCTTGACAGGAATAAAGTGAGCCACTTTAGTCAATCTATCCACAATCACCCATATAGCATCATATCCTTTCTGGGTGCGAGGCAATCCAGTAATAAAATCCATACCAATCTCTTCCCATTTCCACTCGGGTATCTTCAGTGGATGCAATAGTCCAGCTGGCCTCTGATGTTCAGCCTTAACTCTTTGACATACATCGCACATAGCCACAGGTGCAGCCACATCTCTCTTCAATCCATACCACCAATACTTCCGCTTCAAATCCTGATACATCTTAGTACTACCAGGATGAATAGAATAATCCGAATCATGTGCCTCCTTTAAAATAGTCTCTCGAAGGCTTTTAATATTAGGAACACACATCCTGTCCTTGAACCATACAGTGCCTTGCTCATCTTCCGTAAATTCCGGAACTCGACCTTCAGTAATCAGATCCTTGATCTCTTTTATTTTAGCATCACCAATTTGTCCTTTGCGGATCTCTTGCTCCAAAGTAGGTTCCACATCAATAGTAACTCCTTCAATATGAGCAATTATCCCCAGGTTAAGTCTTCTGAAATCCTCAACAATCTCATCGGGTAGCTGGGCAACAATAGCTGAATGAACATGCTCCTTTCGACTCAAGGCATCTGCAACCAAATTTGCCTTGCCCGGGTGATAGTGAATCTCCAAATCATAATCCTTAATAAGCTCCAACCAACGGCGTTGCCTAAGGTTGAGATCCTTCTAAGTGAATATATACTTCAGACTCTTATGATCCGTGTACACTTGGCACTTGGTTCCCATAATGTAATGTCTCCAAATCCTAAGTGCATGTACAACGGCTGCCAATTCCAAGTCATGAGTGGGGTAGTTCAATTCATGTTTCCGCAACTGACGAGAAGCATAAGCAATCACATGTCCTTCCTGCATGAGCACACATCCTAAGCCTTGGCCACATGCATCGCAATAGATATCAAATCCTTTCTGTAGGTCTGGCATAACCAATACTGGTGGCGACATCAATCTTTTCTTCAATTGATCAAAGCTGTCTTGACACTTCTCGTCCCACTTAAATTCTCTCCCTTTCTCCAAAAGCGAAGTCATAGGCTTAGCAATCTTAGAAAATCCTTCAATAAATCTCCGATAATATCCAACAAGTCCCAAGAAACTCCGAATCTCCGTAACTGTAGTGGGTACTCTCCACTCCATTATCTCCTTAACTTTAGCAGGATCCACTGAAATCCCTCCATTAGAAATAATATGACCAAGAAATGGCACCTCGCCAATCCAAAACTCGCACTTGCTGAACTTGGCCTATAGCTGGTTATCTCGTAGCTTCTGTAGCACCAACCACAGATGTTCCTCATGATCGCTATCACTCTGGGAATAAATAAGAATGTCGTCGATGAACACCACGACGAATCTATCCAAGTACTCCATAAACACCTTGTTCATCAAGTTCATAAAATAAGCTGGTGCATTGGTTAATCCAAACGACATAACAGTGAACTCATATAATCCATATCGAGTCGAGAAAGCCATCTTGGGAATATCCGATGGTCTAATCCTCATCTGATGGTAACCGGATCAAAGATCAATCTTCGAGAATACTCTAGCACCTCTCATCTGATCAAATAAATCCTCAATACAGGGCAACGGATACTTGTTCTTCACCGTAACATCATTAAGTGATCTATAATCCACACACATTCTTTGTGATCCATCCTTCTTCTGTACAAACAGTACCGGTGCTCCCCACGGTGAGGAACTCGGACGAATGTACCCAGCATCTTGTAACTCAGTTAACTGCTTCTTAAGTTCCTTCAACTCCTCTACGGACATCCTATATGGCTGTTTAGAAATAGGGGCGGTTCCAGGTAAGAGATCAATAACAAACTCAACTTCTCTATCAGGTGGCATCCCTGGTAACTCCTCTGGAAAGACATCCGGAAAATCTCTAACCACCCGGATGTTGTCACCAACAAACTCCTCAGGTATAAAGAACATTGCACGCATGGATGAGGAGGTTACTGCAATATTAACTTGAAATCTTTCTCCTCTAGTGGTAGTGAGTTCTACGGTACCTCTACCACATGCTATAACGGCCTTTGCCTTTCTTAGCCATGACATACCAAGGATCAGATCTATACTGCTTGACTCTAATATTATAGCAGTAGCTCCAAATTCTCTACCCATAATGGTCAATGTCAATCTACGTGTCATTTGATTCGCCTCAACAGGCCCTTTAGGTGTAATTACTATCATGGGTTTTCTCATATTTAGCAGTGGTATTTCATTTGTGTTGGCATATCTAGCAGACATGAATGAATGTGTAGCACCAGAATCAAATAATATGGTTGCAGGAATTGCATTAACATAAAACATACCAAGTACGATGTCGGCACCATCCGGAGTAGCATCAACGCTGACTTGATTAACCTTGGCAATAGAATATCCCTTGCCAGATCCTGGAGTTTGCTGCCTGTTCTGAACTAGAGTAGTAGCAATCCTCTATGGGCAGACATTTGCATAATGACCAGTCTTCCCACACTTGAAACAAGTAGTGCCTAGACTCTGTCCTGAAAACTTCGTCGGGGTGCCAGTAGGGGTAGCCTGTCGAGGAGGTGGAGTCCTCAGTGGTGACTGCTGAACTGGGCGTTGGCCTCCGCCAGTGCGAACTAGGGTACCCTAGGGTGAACTGTAGCGAGGACGAACACTGCTGCTTCCTTGTCCCTGAGATATAGCCTTTCTCTTCAAATCTCCCAGCTGAACACGCTTGTGTTCAATGGCCATGGCCTTATCAAGTAGCCTCTGAAATGATGGGAATGTATGCGCCACTAGAGCATACTGCAGTGGTCCATTAAGTCCTTCAATAAAATGCTCCTGTTTCCTCTCATCTTCAGCAACTTCATCAAGGGCATATCTGGATAACTGGATAAACTTGTCGCGGTACTCGCTGACCGACATACTTCCTTGCTTCAGCGATAGAAATTCCTTCTTCTTAATCTTCATTAATCCAGCTGGTATATGATAATTCCTGAACTGTGTACTGAACTCTGCCCAACTGATAGTATCAGCAGCATCGTGGGCAGCAGTATATGAATCCCACCAGTGAGCAGCAGGACCTGTCAGACGTCCAGAAGCATATAAAACCTTCTCCCGGTCAGTACATTGTGCAATATTCAGCATCTTCTCAACGGACTTCAGCCAATCATCCGCGTCCAGTGGATCAGGTGAGCTAGCGAATGTAGGTGGCTTATGACTCATGAACTCCCTATGCTTATCACGGGGTGGAACTAGTGGTGGAGGTGGAGGCAGTGGTACTTGTTGCTGTTGCTGTTGTTGTTGCATTTGCTGTTGCAGCTGCTGTTGTTGCGCCCTCCTTTCCTGGCGTATCTCCTCTCGCTCCTGGCGCAACTCCTGTCGTATCTCTTCTCTTTCTTGACGCATCTCCTGGCGTTCTTGCTGCATCTGTGCACGCATATCTGCCATGGTGTCCGCCATTTGTTGCATCATACTCATCTGAGCAGCAACCAGTGGGTCAACTCCGCCTGGTGGAGGATTAGGAGGATTCATCTCTGTAGGTTGTGGCTGGGGTTGTCTATATATCCACCGAGTGTGTCGATTAGGAGGTAAATCAATTCCACCACCCCGCCTGGTATTGACCATCTGAGTTAGATACATATGGTAAGAGAATAGTAGACAAGGCAGGTATTTACAAATCAGGTTACTTTGGGGAATTTTATTAGCTAAGCAGATTAATATTTTACCTACCATAGCTAATTCAATACCTTATGGTGGTACATGCTAAGATGTCCACATATAATATATCAATCAATCAAAGAAGCAAATCAGACATTTAACATCAGAACAATCAAACAACATTTTTAAAGAGAATAGTTTTAAATTTTGTCTTGGGTTCCCTATCTCTTAAAAAGATCATAGTGGTAAGATTCCAAGGTGTGAAATCCATCTTGTCTTAGAGTAGAAAAGATAAGATTAATCAGAGTAGAATAGCAAAAGGTGAGACAAGATCAAGATGAGATAAGTATAGAATGAGTCAGAGTAAGGTAAGTAGGTAAGGGTTTTGTCCATTTCTATCTAGGTCTCGTCCTACAGTCAACATTTCCTCTGATACCACTTCTGTCACACCCGGCTTTAAGGAACAAAGCCAGGTGCATCTCATACATCCGCCAAGAAGACAACATATATAATAACAGAGTGTATAGAGATAAATGTCGATAACATCAGAGTATTTATTACATAGCGGAAGACTTATTACAAAATAAAAGATAAATATAAAACGAACTAAGGATCGTCGGCGCCAATGTCAACTGAGAAACGCCACCTAGATCAGATCATACTCCTCGCCTTGTGGCTCCTCCTGAACCACCTGCTCTTCTCCTGTGGGGGGGTGTGAGACAGCAAGGGTGAGCTCACACATGATCATAGCTCAACAAGTTGTGGGGAACCAGTGGACATAAACTCACAAAGGTGTGAGTTCATGTGATGTGTAAGGCTAATCAATGATAGGGGTTAAAGCTGAGCATTGCTTTTAAGTAGTTGGTCAAAATTTTATTATCAGTTACTAAGTGTAAGTAAATACCAAACCATAAATAAAGTAATAGAACAAAATTAATAATAAACCCATGCAATGCATATGACAAAATTGAATTTAAGTTCCATAATTTAAACATCAGAGAGTCCTGAGCTGCTCATGACCGTGAGCTCGGCTAGTATACCAGTTTTACACTCTGCAGAGGTTGTACCCTTTACCCACAAGTCATATTACCTATCTGCCAAGGGGTCGCGAATCCCATACACCTCTACCTAGGAAGCGCGGCAGGGCAACACTACGAGGCCTTTACAAAGTTCCACTAGCTTCCGAAAACCCGCTACAGTTTATAGGAAGCTCCAATGCAGGGTTCTTGTCTGACCGCCATCGCAGCAAAATCAACCAAGGACCTCCCTACACTGACCACTCCCCTACTGCCCTTGCCCCTTTCGGGTAAGGTAGTCTTCCACTAGGTTTCCTAATTAGTCAGCCAAGAGCGTCCCATTAAACCCTTGTGGTGGCACGTGTTTCTCAAGGTAAGCTCTATGTTCCAATTAACATTAATGAACTTGACATGAACATAAATAGAATAACAAGAATAATTGGAACATAGATATAATAAATGATTATCCCAAAACCATGTAAAGCAATAGCGAACTACCCAAGTGATTCAGGGGTAACAAGGCAATGAGATAAACAATCTAGGGTGACCTATCGGGTCCCATCAAAATTAATCTATGCATGAATATGTGACATTAAAGAACATTATTAGGTAAAAAGTGGTCAAGGGCACAACTTGCCTTCAATGAGCTCCTGCTTAGCTACTTCAACCTGCTGCTCACCAGGATCCTCAGCAACGGGCTCTTCTACTCGCCACAATACAAACAAACACAGTGCATATAGAGAAATTAACATTACATCAAACATATATACAGAATACACAGTAATAATCTACACATTAAAATAAAATTCTAGGAACAGGAATCATAATTTTTGGAGTTATAGAATTTAAGTTATGAATTTTCAAAGGTTCTATGTGTTTTAAATAGGATTAAGTGAGAAATAACTTTTCTTATTGTTTTCATGATAAAACAGAGGCTCTGAGTGATAGAGAATAAAATTATAAAATTTTAGAAAGTGGAATGGACTAATTTGGACTAAAAATGTATTTTCTATGAATTATTGAAGTTCTAGCAATTATTTTCCTATTAAAAATCTATTTTCTACTTCATTTATTTAATTTAAACGATCTCTGGACTGGGCCTCATTTCCTTGAAAGCACAGGGGGCTCGGAGCAAAAGGTCCCAAGACACAGATTTCTATCATGCGGATCGCGGGTTTATTTTAGTAGACCACAGGGACTCTTATACAAAATTGCCTGGCCGAAAGGGTATGGCATGATCGTGTCCGTCCGATTAGATTTGAAGGGCGCAGATTAGATCTAACTTAACTGAAGCGGTACACGATACTAGCCGCCGGATCCGAGATCCACGGCCACGGTTTAATGAGACCCGATCTAGTCTGAGCCGTCCAGAGAGCGATCAACGGTATAGATCTTGAGGCGCGAACGGGTATCCCTGCATCTAATCTCAGCCGCACGCAGGCTAATCTACGGTCAGCAGCTGGTCACCCATCGGCTGAACCAGCACGGTGGCGCTCGCACTCTGGCCACGGCGGAGCCATGGCCAGCGACCACCCTGCCATGCGATCCTAGGTACAAATCCTCAAATCGTCTAGCGCAAATCGATTACAGCTATCGCGTGAACACATGGAAGGGTTACTCACCAGGTATTAGGGCGCAGAGACAACCGACGACGGCGCGGCGCGGATCCAGGCAGAACACTAAAGACGGCGAGCAATTCACGACGGTAGAGAGCTCCTTCCCGGTCCGGGCGGTCCGGACTAGATCCTAGGGTTCCTGCTAAAGCCTCACGACTACTTTGGGTCACCAATTTTGGGTGCACACGGATCTCCGTTGCGGCGGCACTCTCTCGCTCGAATCCCCTTTCTCTGTGTGGATCACGGCGGCGCAAGGGCTGTCGGGAAGTGGCGGTGGTGGAAAAAGGGAGGCACGAGCGGATTGGACTCGGGATGGCGCCCCACGTTCCTGGTCTTATGGGGGAAGGTGGCCACAGGTTGATCGGAGCAGCCACAGCGCAGCGGAAGGAGCTCCGATGGATGCGGTCGGTAGTTGAGGTGTCTGACAGACGGGTCCCAGGTGGAAGTCACCCGCGGGGCGAGAGCGTGGTGCTGCACAGTGGGTCCACGGATCCAGCGACGATGGTGCGTTCAAGCGGATTTCCCAGGCGCGCGCGGTATGACTGGCCAGTGGGTCCGCCATGTCGGCACTAGCGTGAACGAGAGAGCCGTGGGCTGCGCTGAGGAAATCCCCTGGTGGGCTGAAATGTGGTAAGCCGGCCCAGGTAAGCCTCCTTTACTTTTTCTTTTATGTTTTATTTTCTGTTTTCTTTTATAATTATTTGAATCCAATTTGAATTTGAATATGAGTTTCATCTTTGAGTAAATGTACAATTTCAAATCTTAATGTAGAAATCATATATTTTGTTATATATATTTTTATTCTCTTTTTTAAAATCATTGAATTTTCCTTTCTCTCCTCTATTTTCATGGTTTTATTTTCAAGTTAGACATTGAATTCTATGGATCCATTGATATGCTATTAGTGATACATTTATTTTTTTAAGCACAAATGCACAATCAAATAAAAACTCAGCATGATGCACAGATTAATTATGTGTTCATTGTTCTATTCATCCACTTTTAACTAGTGTTGATCACATGCAATAAATAGTAGAGACCACAAACCATTGAGATTATCTCTATTCTCTTTATTACACTTTTGAGTATTACATGTTCTTGATTCATAGCATTTGAGAACAAGTCCCCAACATTGGCGCCCACCTCCGGTGAATCCTTTTCGACCACCTTCGGCAAGCACTGACCTTCGTCATGCCACCGAAGAAAGCTTCAACGATAGGGGTTGCCGCTCTGCAGCCACTGGACCCAAACCAGGAGACCCTTTCTCTTCGAGAGGCCCGAAGCCAGAAGAGGAAGGCTACTAGTCCAACACTCTAGGAGGAGGAGTTGGACCAAGAGATTAGAAACATGGAGATGCTTCATCAACAAGTACAAAGGAAGGAGGAGAAGATGGCTCGATTAGCCGATCTTCAAAGGCAGATTGACGAAGCCACTGAAGAAGTACGCCATCTTACCCAAGACGAACAAGAGCGAAGGCCCCAACATAGGGAGCCTCACCAAGAAGGCTTCTTCAACGAGGATGGATGGTATGATGATTTTAATCATGATACCTTTACCTTTGACAATGCTTCTCCCTTGGCAGCAGAACTGCAGGCTATCCCATGGCCTCCATCATACAAGCCACCTCAGCTCCCCATGTATGATGGACATTCAGATCTGAAGCAGTTTCTAATGAGTTATGAAGCAACTATATCTTCATATGGAGGCAATGCGGCTGTCATGGCCAAGTCCTTCGTCATGGCAGTTAAGAATGTGGCCCAAACGTGGTATTCTTCTCTTCGGCCAAGAACTATTACTTTATGGCAGAAGCTTAAGGATATGCTGGTGACAAGTTTCCAGGGCTTTCAGACGAAGCCAGTCACAGCTCAGGCTCTCTTTCAATGTACACAAGATCATGAGGAGTATCTTCAAGCATACGTCCGAAGGTTCTTGCGCCTGAGAGCACAAGCGCCTACAGTGCCCAATGAAATTGTCATTGAGGCCATGATTAAGGGGCTTCATCCAGGACCTACAGCCCAGTATTTTGCTAGAAAGCCTCCACAGACTTTGGAGAAGCTGCTTCAAAAGATGGATGAATACATTCGGGCTGACAATTCGTTAAAGAAGAGAGGAAGCCTACAGGTTCTCTGAGATGACCAGGGGCTTCGGAGGAAGAATCCACCCAAGACATGTCAGGTCAATTCACTCAACCCAGAGTGATGACAGAGGAAGTCAACAACAGAGGCCACAGTATTCCTTGCACGCTTTGGGGCAGCAATAAAGCTCTTTCCGACCGCCAGCTCCAAGAGGCAGAGGCGCCAGGGACTTCGGAGGAAGGTTTGGGGATCAGCCTAGAAAGATTTATTGCTTATTCTATGGTGAGGACAAGGGGCATACTACAAGGATGTGCCATGTCACCATTTAGAAACAAAAGGAAATAGCAGAAGCCATAGCTCAGTAGAACCAGCCGAAGCAGGTCATGCATACTGCTTCGTATCACTCACCCTACATACCAGAGTATGTGGGTAACCATCCTACAGCGTCTATAGCTTCGGCTAGTCAGCCACAGGCATCTTGGCCACAGCTTCCACCTTCGCCAGCACTACAGCCTGTGTATTCATGAGGCCAGCAGCCAGAAGTGAGCCAACAGACCCATCAGCATCGAGATTTCAGGGAGGAGTCCGAACCTCGCACAGTCAACAGTACTGTGCTAGAATCGAAGCATATCTATTGAGAGATATCTTACCCCTGAAACAGTTTTTACATTCATTGTCATTTTCTTTTTTAATAAGGAACAATTGTTGAAAACCTAGTTCTCTTGACATTTTCAATTTCCTGTAATAGCTTCGTTCTTGTTATAGCGAAATATATCTTCTCCACAGACTCACGAAGTCCAAAAAGCCGCTGAACCACAAAAGTCGTTCCTAAGGGAACGCAGGCCTAGAAATCACATTACAAGTATCACTAAAGCTACAAAAAGTCGTTCTAAGGAACGCAGCGTAAGTTTGCCGAAGATATCAAAAGTCGTTCCTAAGGGAGCGCAGTGTAAGTTTTCTGCTCAAAAGTCGTTCCAAAGGGAATGCAGAGCCAAATACCGCCGAAATATAAGGCGAAGCGCGAAAAGTCAACGCGAATACCGCCGAAATAGAAGGCAAAGAAGTTCAAAAGACGTTCCTAAGGGAATGCAGAACTTACAGCGAAAAGTCAGCGCTGATACACCGAAAAATAAGCAGTGAAGCCGAAAAATAAGCGGCAAAGAGATTGTGTATTCCACTATGGGGGTGTGAGTGTGTCTCTTTGGCATAAATATCATCTTGCATAACATAACATCATCACATCATTTCGCATAACATAACATCATACATCATATTGCATCAATGGCACAAGAAGGGGATACAATGTTGACCTTCGGAGAATGTTATGAAAAAATGAAGTTGTCCTAAGGCACAAAATAAGTTTGAAGAAATACAGCTTCATCAGCTCCGAGGTGGAGGAACAAATTTATTGTTGACAAAGCATTAATGTTTTTGCGACGCTTGGAGGATTTTTTACGAAGCATAGAAGCTCTTCCTTACGAAGCATGAAAAGAAGGGAAGGTGTTTTTTCGCCAAAGGCTCAAAAACAGTATGTACATAAAAGTTTCATGCATCGCAAAGAAATGAATCGCAAAACCATTCATATATTACATTCAAAACCTATGAGCACCGAATATTATAAGCATGTTCCAGCAAATGTTACATTAATATTCTAGCTATGTTTTTACAAATAGCTATTCTTTTTCCTTTAGGACTTCTGAAAGGGAAATGTGCCCTTGGGCCATTTCTAAGTATTTTGGTGATTGAGTGCCAACACAAGTGCTTAAGTGAAAATATATGTCAAATGTTGGACAAAGTGCAAATCAAGAGTAAAGGTATGTTTCTAAGACTTAGTATATTGTTTTGAAGACTAATGCTCTGTGTCTAAGTGCTGGAAATAGGAGAAATCGAATTGGAAAGGAGATGGCTCTGTACAGCCAAAGTCTGCTCAGTCTGGGTGCACCGGACTGTCCGGTGGTGCACCGGACAGTGTCCGGTGCGCCAGGCTGGCTCTGGCGAACTCACTGTTCTCGGGACTTCGACGGCGGTGTACGGCTATAAATCACCAGACTGTCCGGTGAGCCGTTCACAGGCGAACTCGTCGCTCTCGGGAGATGATTAACGGCGTACGGCTATAATTCACCGGACTGTCCGGTGGTGCACCGGACTGTCCGGTGATCCAACGGTCAGCCGGGCCAACGGTCGGCTGAGGATTCCGCGCGTGACGCGTGGCCGAGCCAATAGTCACAATGGGGCACCGGACTGTCCGGTGCGCCAACGGCTCTCAATCTGCAACGGTCGGCTTCACCAAATAAGGAAGGAAATCCGCACCGGACAATGTCCGGTGGTGCACCGGACTGTCCGGTGCGCCAGGCGACTGAAGGCAAGAATTGCCTTCCTAGAATGCTCTCAACGGCTCCTAGCTGCCTTGGGGCTATAAAAGGGACCCCTAAGCGCATGGAGGAGCACACCAAGCATTCCCCAAGCATTCCCCAAGCATTCTAAAGCATCAAGACTTCGATTCCGCGCATTTGATTCCTTGTGATAGCATCTAGAGCTCTATTTGAGTTGTGAACTCGTTGGGTTGTGTTGTGAGCTCTTGTTGCGACTTGTGTGCGTGTTGTTGCTGTGATTTTGTGTCTTGTGTGCGTTGCTCATCCCTCCCTTACTCCGTGCTTCTTTGTGAACATCAAAGTGTAAGGGCGAGAGGCTCCAAGTTGTGGAGATTCCTCGCGAACGAGATATAGAAAAGCAAAGCAAAACACCATGGTATTCAAGTGGGTCTTTGGACCGCTTGAGAGGGGTTGATTGCAACCCTCGTCCGTTGGGACGCCACAACGTGGAGTAGGCAAGCGTTGGTCTTGGCCGAACCACGGGATAAACCATTGTGCCATCTCTGTGTTGATATCTTTGTGGTTATTGTGTTTTGTTGAGACTCCTCTCTAGCCACTTGGCATTATTGTGCTAACTTCTAATCAAGTTTTGTGGCATTAAGTTTCAAGTTTTACGGGATCACCTATTCACCCCCCCCCCCTCTAGGTGCTCTCAATTGGTATCGGAGCCGTTCGCATAATGATTCCTTTAATATCTTCTCTTGCTTTCAAATCATTTTTCACGTAAAACCATTCTTCCATCTAGGCCCCGGGCCACCTCTTCCGGAACGTTGGCACTGGGTAGCTTGCGCCAGAACGGGCAACAAAGTTGTAGCACCCAAAGTTGTTATGATATTGTTCCTTACCCCAAGGCTTTGTCTCATACGAAAGCTCGTGCATACTGCAAAAACATCTTGCGCTTGGCTCTAGACCTTGACTCCTCACAGCCCAGACAAAGATCTCCATCCTGATAATAGCTTCGGGAGTGACCTGGTGAAGGAAAATCTGATATATCTTTAAAACTTCAACCACAAATTTGCTTAATGGGAGCCGAAGTCCAGCTTTGAAGAAACTTCGGTAGATTACAACTTCGTCTTCTTCAGGAGCAGGAGTGGCTCTGTCTACGTCAGCCCTCACAATAGAAATATCTCGAAAGTACCTTCCTCTCATATTATCAAGATGACTTTGTTTGATAGTTGATTTCCCGAAGACTGTGTGACTTGGTCGCCAAGGATGATCTTCCGAGTCTTTGCCTCCACTCTCCACATCATAGCTGTTGCTATCATCAGTATCTTCAGACAAGCCTTCTAATATTTCTTTAGTTATCTTCTTTGTGTTTGTTTTTGCAATTGACTCAATAAATCCAGCGGTCTTCTCCTCAAGGAGCTTCTCCTCCTCGCTCAGCTTCGTCTCAGCAGCAAGTTTTTTGTTTTGAGACATCTCTTCTTCGGAAATGGCGAAAATGTGTCCTTAGAACCGAAGCTCAGAAAATCTAAGAAACTAAGCAACTGTTAGTAAGCAAGAGCTAAGAAATTGGGCAAAGCAAAGCAGGCGGCAAGTAACGTACCAAATGTGCTCGGGGTGAGTTCTTATTTATACGCCCAGCGCACTCCAAGTTGGAGGGCCCCGTCTGTCATTGACTGTTGCTATTCTAGCAAAGGGAAGGTATTTTTTGGACCTTCGGCTCAGGGCCTTCGTCCATATCGCAATCTGAATTCGTTATTCTAACAAATTAACCTTGTGAGGGGCTACTGTTGGGGGCCTTCGTCTTCCGAAGGTCCTCAAAAACATGATTTAACAATATTTCCGGAGTTGTAATACATGAACAGGTACCTTCGGCTTCGAATCAGAACCACAGTGGGAGAAGCACGAACAATACGAAGAATGATGCAGCGCCGAAGCTACGTGCAAGGGAGCTTTGGCATGACAGCAGGAAAGGGAACCGACTTAAAGGGGAAAAGGCTATTTAGACCTCGATGAGTTACCTTATAGTCATTAGCAAATGTAAAAGGCATGAATGTAATTTCACGTGGGTTGCGTCCCATGCCTATAAATAGATGAACAGTACCCCCGTACTATTCACTCTGACTTGGCATTTGCTTTTGCATCACGCTCGTACCTTTGCTGTCTATCAAGTCGAAGGTATCAAATGTAATTCAATATTGTTTTTATTTTCTCATGATAACATAATGGAGATGAATTTATAATGCTATATGATTGTTCATGTTATCTTTTGTATTTTACACGCTTCTCCTATTACCATCTTACCTTCAATATTCGAAGGTACGTCCTTCATGACCTTCGTCTGAAGATCATTACATCCTAATGGAGATAATGCTTCGAAGGACGAAGGACGTTAATATTTAACATTTTGTGTTGCCTTGTTCTTGATTCATAGCATTTGAGAACAAGTCCCCAACAGTTCGGTTCTTCAAATGATGAGCCAACGTATACAAAAAATGAGCCACTATCTCCTCTAGGGTCATATTGCGTGTGGCCTTTAGCCCACCAACATCTCTAAGCATCTCACACAAAATAAAGAAAGTTCTTCTATCCATACGAAGCTCACTAATACATTTTCTATCACTCTCACGAATGAGTTCATTTAAATTCTCTATCCTACGCTCTCTATTTCTTAACCTTCTTTCTATTCTCAAACATTTTCTTCTATATGATAATCCCATGAGCAACCAGACATAATAGTACGTGACAAGGAGAGAACTCAAGATACCCCTAAATGTCATATTCCTTCATCGAGTTCTTGAGGATAAATCTGGAAGTCAACAAATGAGTTTCATATAAATCTGGATATCATTATGCACATCAAATAAATTAAACAAACGGCATGGCTGCCTGTAGGAAACAGGTGACGCCTAAGAGGGGGGTGAATTAGGACTTCTAAAACTTTTACAAAACTAGGCCACAATTAAATCCCTAGACCTATGCAAATAATCAAACTTAAATGTGCAAACTAGGTTTTGTCTAAGTGTTGCTATCTCTACCACAAAAGGCTAAGTTTCAATCTACACTAAATAAGTATGAATACAAGATTGAAACTTAAATGCTTAATATAAATGCGGAAACTTAAAGAGCAAAGTAGAGAAGCAAACTCTCGTGGATGACGCCGGTATTTTTACCGAGGTATCCGGAACCGCGCAAGGTCCTGATTAATCCTCGTTGGTGCCCCTACGCAAAGGGAAGCCCACGCGAGGGCCAAGCACCACGGTCGAGTAACTCCGTAGAGAGCCGCGGGCCTTCTCCACGCGCAAGTGGTGCTCCGCTTCTGGCTCCTCTCGGACGCTCCCCGCCGTCTCCACTATCGAGCTTCCGGCCGAAACGCCGCGGGCCTCGTTCCCTCCGGTACACGGTGGCGGCCGTGACACAAACGCGGTTGTCACGGTCTCGCAAGACTCTCGCCCCACTCGGTACAATTACAATGACTCACACAAGAGTTGAGGGGTTGTGTGGTTTTACAAAACTCACTCAACTAACTAGGGTTCACCTAGAGCAAGCGCTAAAGCGGTCTAACTAACCTAAGCACTTCGCAAAGCACCTACACTAATCACCGAGTGATTCTATTAAGCACTTGGGTGTTTGAGCTCTTGTAAATGTGCACTATATGCCTTGGTATGTTGCTTGGGCTCCCACACTTGAGAATGGTCGGTTGGGGTGGTATTTATAGCCTCCAATCCCCAAACTAGTCGTTGGACAGAAAGCAGCAGCTTTCTATCGTCGGGTGCACCGGACAGTCCGGTGCACCACCGGACAGCGACTGTGCAGTGTCCGGTGCACGCCACGTCAGCCGACCGTTGGCGCCTGTAGCAGTCGACCATTGGATCCGACTGTTGTCGTCTGTCCGGTGCACACCGGACAGACCGGTGCTACAGCCAGAGAGCGCCTGTTTGTGGCCTCTCTGCGCAGACTGTCCGGTGGTCCACCGAACAGCACTGTCCGGTGCGCCACCAGGCGCTGGCTGACAACCCGTATCTTGGATTCCTTTGCTGATTTCTTCGGGCTTCTTTTGTTCTTGAGTATTGGACTCCTATGCATCTTTTTATGTCTTCTTTTTGAGGTGTTGCATCCCCATTGCCTTGGTCCAATTCTCTTCGCATCCTGTGAACTATAATTATAAACACTAGCAAACATATTAGTCCACAGGTTGTGTTAATCATCAAACACCAAAACTCAATTAGCCAAAAGGCCTGGGGTCCATTTTCCTTACAATCTCCCCCTTTTTTGTGATTGATGACAACACAACCAAAGCAAGCAAAAAATACAAGTAATTGAATGAAAATATGCAATTTACTTGCTAAGATGCATGATTGTCCGCACAATGTGATATTATGGACTTGAGCCTCCCCCTAACTCCATAATTCACTTACTCCCTATTTTAGGACCAAATAACCAAAACCACTTGAAAAACCATTTGGAGATATAAAATTTTAAATTGGTGGTGTTTGGTGTTTGATATAGTTTTCATTGCTTTGGTCCCTAAACTTCTCCCCCTTTGGCATCAACCACCGAAAAGGAAGACATTAAAAGCATATAGGAAGTAAATAAAAGCTTGCACTCATCAAGAATATTATCAGATGATACCACATGAAGGATACTAAATTAAATCTCATGAATGATATCAGTTGAAGAGATTACTCCCCCTAAACGAGTGTTCTCTTTAGAAAGAAATTTCTCCCCTTTTTAGAGAGAAGAAATACTCCCCCTGACAGAGATCCTCTACTTAGGAAAAAGCATGAAAAAATTAGAGGTGCAAGTCATGATTTGAATAGACTAACCTCCCTTATGCATAGGTAACAGAATATGAGTTAAGTACTTATGCATTTTTAGCAACATGGAAGTATATGATATGAAATATAGTCTAATCAAATATTAGAGAAGACATGTGAATGATACTAGATGTAGTCTCAAAAGATACCGATTCAATGGCGAGCTTGAGAGACATGAGAGTTCTTTGAGATTTTGCAGTGGAAGATTGTTATCTTTCTCTGGGGACTTCATTTTTCTTACAATGAGACTATCACATGAAATAGACTTGAAAAGGTGTGAGTCTCAAAGTATTAGATTCTAGAGTAACCTCCCCTAAAGGTGTGCATACAAGTTTTGAATACTTGTAGGAGACATGCACTTTGATTTGATATCAAGAGGGGCAATTTATCTATAATGCGAACTTTGGCACATATAAGTTAAATGATACAACTTGTAGAAATCAATATTTTCAATTGATGCATCATTTACTATAGAGTGATATAGAAGCTATGTGTCGTGCTTTTAACCAAACATTTTAAACCATGTAGGTTTGCTTAAGTATATGAATTGAAAACAAGCAATCCTACCATATGATTTACCTAGTATGCATAATTTTAAACAAAGGTAAATAACAAATGTAATACTAGGCAAGGGTAAACTAGATACAAGGTAAATAGATACGCATATCTAAAAATAAGTAATACAATAAATCTAGTTACCTTAGTCATGGGTGGGAAATTTGGGTCCGAAATTTTCACTAACCCACTTGGCAATAATCTTGATCCAATATGATGTATCCTATGATATACATCCCAACTTTGCCAAGTCTCTAAATTTCCCGCAGACCTTTGGTCCACTCACTTCCCTTTCGGGATCCAAACCTTCTTGGTGCTTTTCATGGTTGAGATTATTTCCTTTAGCACCCAGATGCATTTGGCCCCCTTTCCTTTGTTGGCTTGCTTGTTGGCCTTGATAGCTATCACCTTTCCATTCTTCTTCTTCTTGATCAAATATGGTGTAGCATCCTTTTTATCCACCTTTTTGATGTAGGTGTTGGAGATTTTGCTTGATGGCTTTTGCTTGAGCTTTTGTCTTTGTTTATCCCCGGTCATCGCCTTGCATTGGAAAGACTTGTGGCCTTCCATGTGGCATAGCCTACAAATCACAGTTTCTCCCTCTACAGGCTTGTTCACTCCCGCAGTGGTGTTATCCTGTGGAGGTTGGATTTGTTTGGCTTAGCCTTTCTTATCATACAAAGCCTTGCCAAGGCGAGCCACTTCTTGCTTTAATTGTTCATTTTCCTTTGCAACCTCATCCGAACATGTCTCTACAACAATATTCTCAACAACGACTTGGTTGCAGGGGTTAGAATCATCAATTAAATCAAAGCAGGAAGTAGAAGCATCTTTCTTAATTATTTCAGGTATTTCAACTAAAGATGCTGCTGGGGTGCTACCAATGTTTTCTAGCTTAGTAGTTAGCTCACTATTGTGTATGCTAAGAATTTCCATTTTCTCTAGCAAGTTTTCAATAGCTTCTTGGGAGCTAGCTAACTTAGCCTTAAGTTTTTCATTCTTTTTAATAAGGCTATCATCGGTAGCAGTGGATGGAGCACTAGATTCTAATAGCTCAATTTTAGTTGACAGCTCACTATTTAAGTTTGCAAAAGTTTCAAATTTTTCTAGCAAACCTTTATAATCATTTTGGGAGCTAATCAACTTATTTTTCAAAGTTTTAAGTTGAGCTTTTTGCTTAGTGCAAACATCCTGGAAAAATTCTACGGCTTCCGCAAGGTCATCTACAGAGGGCTTTCCCTCACCTTCATCATCACTACTACTTTCATCACTAGAGGATGGAATGCTTTTGTTACCTCTTGCCATAAGGCATTTGTGTGATGACCGTGATGAGCGTGATGAGGACCGGTGGCTGCGCGTCCTTGGAGGTTCATCTTCACTTGAAGAATCGTCCCAAGTTCTAACACTTGTTAGCGCCTTGCCTTTGCTCCTCTCCTTTTTGGGTTTGGCCATATTTGGACAGTTGTCCCTGAAGTGGCCCTTCTCCCCACATGCGAAGCATCCTCTCTTCCTTTGCTTTTTTCTGTCAATGTTAAAGAGAAGATCCTCGACCTGCAGGGGCACACCCATTAGATTAATCTTGCGGATCATCCTCATTACCTTTCCGACGCGTCAGATTGTTTCTTCGTCCTCGGAAAATGATGTGCATGGTTGATTATCTTCATCATCATCACTTTCTTCTTCTTCCTCTTCTTCGCTTGAGGAACTTGGAGTGGGAGCCTTCTTTTTGCCCTTCCTTTCATCACATGCAAAAGCATATGGTCTTGAGGATGTTGGCTCCTCTCCCCGACTCATTTTTCGTGACATCTCAAAAGCCACGATTTTCCCAATCACAATGGTCGGGGTCATGTTGCTCAAGTCCTCCATGTTGTGAAGGATGGTGATGATGCTCCCATATCTTTGTTGTGGTAGCAGGGAGATAATCTTCCTCACAATGTCCGCATCACCTAGCTTATTAATGCCAATCGAATTGAGCTCATTGATAATTAGATTCAAACGAGAATACATGTCTCTAACAAGCTCATCATCTTTCATAGCAAAAGAATTATACTCATTTAAGACTAGGCAATGTTTTTGCTCACGGACATTGGATGTGCCGTCATGGAGCTCATGCAATTTTAGCCAAATCTCATTAGCAGTTTTCAAGGTAAATACTTGATTAAAAATATCCATGCTAAGAGATTCATACAAGCAATTTTTGGCTCTAGCATTTAAATGAATTTCTTTTTCCTCACTCGTGGTGGGTTTCTCGGGATTCTTGAGGGGTTTCATCCCGTCACGAGTGACTCTCCAAACACCTAGATCAACGGCCTCTAGGTAACAAGCCATTCTAGCACTATAATATGGGAAGTTAGTGCCGTCGAAGTGTGGTGGCCTATGGGTATCCATCCCTTCCTCTAAAAAGCGTCGGCTCTTTTAGCGGTGAAGCTAAAGCGTTTCAAATGAGCCAAACCGGGCTCTGATACCACTTGTAGGAAACGGGTGAAGCCTAAGAGGGGGGTGAATTAGGACTTCTAAAACTTTTACAAAACTAGGCCACAAATAAATCCCTAGAGCAAAACCTATGCAAATAATCAAACTTAAATGTGCAAACTAGGTTTTATCTAAGTGTTGCTATCTCTACCGCAAAAGGCTAAGTTTCAATCTACACTAAATAAGTACGAATACAAGATTGAAACTTAAATGCTTAATATAAATGCGGAAACTTAAAGAGCAAAGTAGAGAAGCAAACTCTCGTGGATGACGCCGGTATTTTTACCGAGGTATCCGGAACCGCGCAAGGTCCCGACTAATCCTCGTTGGTGCCCCTACGCAAAGGGAAGCCCACGCGAGGGCCAAGCACCACGGTCGAGTAACTCCGTAGAGAGTCGCGGGCCTTCTCCACGCGAAAGTGGTGCTCCGCTTCCGGCTCCTCTCGGACGCTCCCCGCCGTGTCCACTATCGAGCTTCTGGCCGAAACGCCGCGGGCCTCGTTCCCTCCGGTACACGGTGGCGGCCGTGACACAAACGTGGTTGTCACGGTCTCGCAAGACTCTCGCCCCACTCAGTACAATTACAACGACTCACACAAGAGCCGAGGGGTTGTGTGGTTTTACAAAACTCACTTAACTAACTAGGGTTCACCTAGAGCAAGCGCTAAAGCGGTCTAACTAACCTAAGCACTTCGCAAAGCACCTACGCTAATCACCGAGTGATTCTATTAAGCACTTGGGTGTTTGAGCTCTTGTAAATGTGCACTATATGCCTTGGTATGTTGCTTGGGCTCCCACACTTGAGAATGGCCGGTTGGGGTGGTATTTATAGCCTCCAATCCCCAAACTAGCCGTTGGACAGAAAGCAGCAGCTTTCTGTCGTCAGGTGCACCGGACAGTCCGGTGCACCACTGGACAGCGACTGTGCAGTGTCCGGTGCACGCCACGTCAGCCGACCGTTGACGCCTGTAGCAGTCGACAGTTGGATCCGACCGTTGTCGTCTGTCCGGTGCACACGGGACAGTCCGGTGCCGACTGTCCAGTGCTCCACCGGACAGACCGGTGCTACAGCCAGAGAGCGCCTGTCTGTGGCCTCTCTGCGCAGACTGTCCAGTGGTCCACCGGACAGCACTGTCCGGTGCGCCACCAGGCGCTGGCTGACAGCTCGTATCTTGGATTCCTTCGCTGATTTCTTCGGGCTTCTTTTGTTCTTGAGTATTGGACTCCTATGCATCTTTTTATGTCTTCTTTTTGAGGTGTTGCATCCCCATTGCCTTGGTCCAATTCTCTTCGCATCCTGTGAACTATAATTATAAACACTAGCAAACATATTAGTCCACAGGTTGTGTTAATCATCAAACACCAAAACTCAATTAGCCAAAAGGCCTGGGGTCCATTTTCCTTACACTGCCCACTGCAGTTGGTTTCAGATTTGAGGATAAATCTGAATATCAAATGAGTTCTTGAGGATAAATCTGAATATCATCATGCAGTCAGTTTTAGATTTGAGGGGCAAGGCGAGCATATCGCTGATGGACAGAGCTGGCTTTGGCTATTCCAGTCAGATAGATACATGGGCATGGCAGTGAGAACTTCACCTAATCCACGGCTCGGCGCCACTCGTCGCTGCCCACTGCGCCCCGCGACGTCGTCCGAGGACAGAGCTGTGCTGAATGGGTGTGGCCAGAGGCTCAGTCAAGTCACGGCCCTGAGCGGGACGGAAACAGTGGTGGCGCGCGCTCTAGCTAGCATCCCGCTGCGTCTCGTTGCATCCGTCGCCGATGGCAGGCGACAGGAACAAGGAGCCGGTTTCGGAGGTGTGGCCACCAGACCCGAAGAGATGGACTCTAGGGGATTCGGTGAGATGGACTCTAGGGGATTCGGTGAGACGGACTCTAGGCAAACTCGAGATTCAGAGAGAACATGATTTGTTACCTGGACGGCGGCGAATACTTGGCACTGGCTGCTGGCATCCAAGGAGGGAGGTTGGGTGGCGACGCGGCGCCGCGGTGGCGTCCGAGGAGGAAGGCTCTAGTGGCGCCGAGCGAGTGAATCGGGTCGTTGATTCTGGCTAGGGTTGGAGGGTTTGAGTTTTCTATACGGCGGTATCCGATTCCAATGTATCTGATTCCAATAAAACTCACATGTAACGTTATCAGATACCCGAAGGAATCCTATACCGTTACACTACATCAAACGAAACATGTCGCTAGTTCCAAGACAATACAATATTATTTGAGTTTACCATAGTATACCATAGTATTGTTAGGCTAAAGGTGTTTACATGCATATTTAAAAACTTTAAGTTTTAAACCATGGTTTCACTACTACCATAATATTTTTAGGATCTAAAAATTTTTGGTCTGAACAAAGTTTTCCGCAGGCGCAGTGTAGCCCTTTCTCCTTTCCTGTCTTGCCTTTCTCCTCGAGGCTCCAAACAGATGTTGAATTAGAATGATGTAAAATATAATATGTTCATGTCATAACATACGGTAAATTATGGTAATATAAACCATGGTTTTGAAAGAAGTGTTCACAAACATGCCCTAAATCCATCGTGCCAGACAGAATACACAGCAATGCACTACTAAACAATCATTTTCATCGACTCATACGCGTCACTTGCTCCATGGTACAGACAACAGAGTTCAAGGGGCTCGAAAGTAACAGGGGTAGCAAAATTTAACAATGCAACAAATATACCAAATACTATCAGAGAGCCTGCATGGGGCGGGTTCCACAGTAGCAGAGCATCAAGATGTGTGTGCTCAACGGTAGCGGCGGAGGGAAAGGGTCTGGTTGCGCTTCCAGGTGGCCCTCCTCGACGGCCTGTTCTTGTGGTGAGTGTGGCCCTTGCCACGCAGACCACGGAACTTCTTGCCTGCAGAGGTGAGACCACGGAGCTCACGGTGCTTGTGCACAGGATTGCATAGCCAGTTGATTCTTGGGTCGTTGCGGATGGCGGTGTGAGCCACATCAACCAGGATGATCTCGAAGTACTTGTAGGTGCTATCCTGTTGTTCAGTAACAAGGAGATAAGGCATCAGTACTAACTAGGATGAAAATTCTCATGCTATCTTGTTATAAGCTCGGCACAATTCAAGATTTCAAGTATACCTCATTCACCCAGTAGGAGTTGAGAACCCTGAGTCCACCAAGCTTTCGTCCAGCCCTCTCCTCAGCAACAGACCTCTTGTTCCTCTGGAACTTGAGCTGGGTGATACCCTGGTGCTTGGGCTTGCCATAGACAATACCCTTCGGCACAGGCCTCTTCCTGCCGCCACGCCTGACACGGACACGGTAAACAACATACCCCTGAAAAAAATAACACAACGTTCAGACCCAGCAACTACTCAAATTTTCAGAGTAAACTAGGTCAATGCATTACTCAGACAAGTACGAGTTGTTCATTTCTACTGACAATTGAAACTATCACAGAGAACGTGTATCAAACAAACCATCCAGCTTCACGGGAAACATAAAGGATATGCAGTGACTGGTTAAATGGCAATAGGTTGATAAGCGATGCTACCATAGGCAGGAAGCTTTATAACAACTACTTCCAAAATCAAGCCTGCCATACCACGAACTCACTCCAAGCAGAGAGCCAGAGACTGGGGCTATTTGGTTAGCTGCCTAAGACGCCACAAGGCCCACAACATTCCTAACTTTTTTTTGCCTAAGGTCAATACGAGTGACTAAGCTTAGGCAGATTGTGGCACCTTAGGTAGGAAACCAAACAGACCTTTCATCACAATTCACAAACCCATCGCTACAAAAGCGTCCAATGGAAAATACTTAACTGAACAATAGATCCCATAGAAACTACTCAGTACAATATATAACAAATATATTGAACAACTGCATGTTATGACTCAGCAGGAGGTTAGAATCTACAGAATTAGAGGAAAGGACTCGTAATACCAAAATACTAGTCAAGAAATAAACACTGTATATCAGCAGAAACAAATATACTACAGCATTCAAAAAAGGCAAATCAAATAAGCGAGTTCTCTGGAACCTAAACAAGCGTTCATTTCGTCCAGGATGATTTGATATAATCACAAAGAATAATACACCTACACAACTGGCTTGCAGAAAGGCTTAAAAAATTAAGACAAATCAGCATATAATTATAGCACTTTGGAAAATCAATAAGGGGCCGTTTGGATCCATTCATTTCGGAGGAATTAAAATCTACTTAATAGAGTAGCCTATTTGGCTTAAAATTTCCACTTTCCAAAGTTTATATATAAGCCTATCTCAAATTCTTTGGGTGGACTGTGGAGAATGAAAATTGATTTTATGTATCACCAGACTATGTTTCTACTATACAACTTATAACATGCTCTTCGGCTCGCTCACCCCTATAGATGAAATGTAGCAAATAAATGCCTCCCACATATTAGTAATTTAGTATAAAAATATAATCCGCATAATATCATATTAACTTACTTAATCTATGCCTAAATTACGATTACGTTTGGATCCCTTCATTTTAGAGGAATTGGAATTCACTCAATAAAGTGACTTAGTTTGGAATTTGACATTCCACCACTTTCCAAAGTTTAGATATAAGGCTATCTCAAATTCATGGGATGGAGGATGTGAAATGATTTTATGCATTAGTAGAATTTGTTTCTACTCTATAACCTATATGACACTCTTCGTTTCACTCATCTATAGTAAAAATGTAGCACATAAATATATCTGACATCTTGCTAATAATAGTATACAAATATATTTTGCATAAAACCGAATTAGCTTAATTGATATATGGCTAAATTATTATTATTAGAATGGAATCTAATGATCCAAACGGGGCGTTATTAGAATCAAATTCAATTCAAAGGATCCAAACAGGGACTAATCCTAAATGACGGTAATCCCTGCACCACCACACCCTATCCACAAATCCATCGCATCAAAGTTGGCACGCGCCAATGGGGAGATGATCTACCTGCTTGGCCTTGTAGCCGAGGCGGCGGGCCTTGTCGGGGCGGGTGGGCCTTGTGAGGCGGACGATGGCCGGCTGCTGCCTGTACTCCCAACAGCGCACGCGCTGCACGAACCGCATCACGTCGGATTGCTTCCTCCTCCATAACTCCGAGACATACTTGTACGCCCCTGCGCCACAGCGAGAAACGATGCAACATACCGTAAAAACCCATGCATGCGAATCGGAGACGGCCTTGTAGCCGAGAACTCACCCATGGCGGATGCGGCTGCGTGCAACGGCGGCGGCGGTGTAGGGAAGGTGGGGTGTGCGGAGAGGAGCCTGAGGTTTAGGTGGCGGCGGCGTAGGAGTGACCTTATACCGAGGCGATGAAATTCTCATGGCCGTCGGATGGTGCTAGGGTTTCGGAATTGTCCAGGACGGATGGCGCGAAACATGGGCCGCCCGCTGCTGATGTACATAGGCCTTGTTGGTTTTGGTCTCTTGCGTGGATTTTCGTTTGGAAGGTATGACTTTTATCATATTGTGGTCTGATTTATGGCGTAGCGGTGCCTTTGGTAAATGCATGGAAATACGCAGTGGTATAAGCTAATGGAGAGAATTAAGGTGGAAAACTAATGTTTAGACTTACGCTATGTTTGGATTCTTGAAACTGAATTCAATTCTAATAAGGCTATGTTTGTTTCGTTAGAATTGAATTCTATTTAATAATTATAATTTAGACACAAACTAATTAAATTAATATATTTATATATATAATATATTTATATATATAATATATTTATATATTATTCTAAATCATATGAGAGAGATAGTTATATACTACACTTATATTATAGAGAAACAAGTAGAAGAGTGTGTTATAAGTTATACATTATAAAAGTAGCATGTAAATTTATAGATTCAATTTTCATCCCTCACTCCATGAATTTGATATAAGATTATATATAAACTTTGGAAAGTTTTGTAGTGTCACATTCTAAAAAATAGTCTATTCCATTAATTAGATTCTAATTCTTCAAAATGAAGGGAAACAAATGGGGCCTAATAGTATTTTAGGCAAAGATCAATTAAGCTAATATGGTTTATGCAAAAAAAATATTTGTATATTATTATTAGCAATATGAGAGATATTTATGTTCTACATTTTTACTAAAAGGAGTGAGTCAAAGAGCGACTTATAAGTTGTAGAGTAGAAATATATTCCACTGATACACATAATCATTTTCCATCCTCCACCCCATGAATTTGAGATAGGCTCGAATCTGAACTTTAGAAAGTAGTGGAATATCAAATTTCAAGCCAAATAGATTACTTTATTAAGTAAATTTTAATTTCTCCAAAATGAATAGGTCCAAACAACCCATTAATCTATTATTTGATTATTGGAGGAGAATAAGAATGAGGTTGAAGAGGTAATTTATAGGACATTTGCATGGTTGCCTCTACTCATGACTCTCACTCCATTAACAATCTTGGGTGTAACAAAAATATAGGGGACAATAACATTTATATCATGTTCAAAAATGGGAGATCTATCTTTCTCATACTATAAGTGGATGATATTATATAGTAAGCAATGACAAAAATCTGCTACTAGAGACCAAGTGTTTTCTATCCTCACACTTTGATATGAAAGATCTTAAAGAGACATCTTATGTCATAAGAAATGAGATTCATCAAAATAGAAAGGAAATAATACTATGTGTACGATACAAGACTTACATACGTAATGTTCTTAAGAAGTTTAGTATGTATGGGTATAACCATACTGTAACACCTCGTCTACTCTCAGTCCAGTGGTACTTACTCCTGCTAGCTCTTTAGAATCATATATTGTCCCCACAAACCAATATTAGTGTTTTTGTGTGCATTTTGTCCTTATTCATGTACCCAAGAAAACTTTTCGGTCGGTCACTTATCCCAAATTATTCCAAGCTAAGCATGCTTAACCTGGAGTTTTTTTCGAGATAGACTTCCGAAAAAAGATGCACCTTGCTGGTATAGGTACTTTATTAATTCTATTAAGCCTTGACCAGGATATCACAATCCACCCCCTTTAGAAGACCAGCGTCCTCGTCGGTCAACCCCAATACAGGAATCTCCCCTCTTAGTCACATCCGTGTGTCTAGTGTCGTCATTGAAAGGGAATTAGGCTTACACCTAGTTCCTAAATAATTTTGGTGGTTGAATTGCCCAACACAAATATTGGACTAACTAGTTTGCTCCAGTGTATAAGTTATACAGGTGCAAAAGGTTCACATTTAGCCAATAAAAAGACCAAGTGTTGGATTCAACAAAGGAGCAAAGGGGCAACCGAAGGCACCTCTGGACGGAGGCACCGGACTGTCCGGTGTTCACCGGACAGTGTCCGGTGCGCCCAGAGGACTCCAACTCAAACTCTTCGCCCTCGGGAATTCTCGGAAGCCGACGCGCTATAATTCACCGGACTGTCCGGTGTACACCGGACATGTCCGGTGCTCCAAGGAAGCGCGGTCTCCGGAACTCGCCAGCCTCGGGTTCGCGCGGCAGCCGCTCCGCTAAAATTCACCGGACTGTCCGGTGTGCACCGGACTGTCCGGTGTACCAGCGGGGCAACGGCTCTTTTCGGCGCCAACGGCTCCCTGCGGTGCATTTAATGCGCGCGCAGCGCGCGCAGACGTCAGACGTGCCCATACCGGTGCACCGGACACTGAACAGTGCATGTCCGGTGTGCACCGGACACCCAGGAGGGCCCAGAAGTCAGAAGCTCCAACGGTCAGAATCCAACGGCATTGATGACGTGGCAGGGGCACCGGACTATCCGGTGTGCACCGAACTGTCCGGTGCGCCATCGAACAGACGCCTCCAGCCAACGGTCAAGTTTGGTGGTTGGGGCTATAAATACCCCAACCACCCCACCATTCATTGCATCCAAGTTTTTCAACTCTCAACCACTTACAAGAGCTAGGCATTCAATTCTAGACACATACAAAGAGATCAAATCCTCTCCAATTTCACTCAAGCCTTTAGTGACTAGCGAGAGAGATTTGCCGTGTTCTTTTGAGCTCTTGCGCTTGGATCGCTTTCTTTCTTTCTCATTTGTTCTTGTGATCAATACTCAATTGTAACCAAGGCAAGAGGCACCAATTGTGTGGTGGCCCTTGCGGGGAAGTTTTGTTCCCGGTTGATTGAGAAGGAGAAAAGCTCACTCGGTCCGAGGGACCGTTTGAGAGAGGGAAGGGTTGAAAGAGACCCGGCCTTTGTGGCCTCCTCAACGGGGAGTAGGTTTGCGAGAACCGAACCTCGGTAAAACAAATCCGTGTGTCAATCTCATCATTTGCTTGCGATTTGTTTTGCACCCTCTCTCACGGACTCGTTTATATTTCTAACGCTAACCCGGCTTGTAGTTGTGATTATTTTTGAGATTTTCAGTTTCGCCCTATTCACCCCCCCCCCTCTAGGCGACTTTCAATTGGTATCAGAGCCCGGTGCTTCATTAGAGCCTAACCGCTCGAAGTGATGTCGGGAGATCACACCAAGAGGGAGATGGAGACCGGCGATAACAAGCCCACTACAAGCCAAGGGAGCACTTCATCGGAAGAGTCCCGCACCAAGAGAAGGGAGAAGAAGAAGAACTCCTCCAAGCGGAAGGAGAAAAGATCTTCCTCTTCTCACCACAAGGAGAAGAAGGAAAAATCTTCTTCTCACAAGCCGCATCGGAGTGGGGACAAGCACAAGAGGATGAGGAAGGTGGTCTACTACGAGACCGACACTTCATCGACATCCACCTCCGGCTCCGACGCGGCATCCGTCACTTCTAAACGCCAAGAGCGTAAGAAGTATAGTAAGATTCCCCTACGCTACCCTCGCATTCCTAAACATACACCTTTACTTTCCGTCCCATTAGGCAAACCACCAACTTTTAATGGTGAAGATTATGCTATGTGGAGTAATTTAATGCGATTTCATCTAACCTCTCTCCACAAAAGTATATGGGATGTTGTTGAGTATGGTGTACAGGTACCATCTGTAGGGGATGAGGACTATGACACGGACGAAGTGGCCCAAATCGAGCACTTCAACTCCCAAGCCGCAACCATTCTCCTTGCCTCTCTAAGCAAGGAGGAATACAACAAAGTGCAAGGGTTGAAGAACGCAAAGGAGATTTGGGACCTACTCAAGACGGCGCACGAGGGTGATGAACTCACCAAGATCACCAAGCGGGAAACGATCGAGGGGGAGCTCGGTCGCTTCCGTCTTCGCCAAGGAGAGGAGCCACAAGATATGTACAACCGGCTCAAGACCTTGGTGAACCAAGTGCGCAACCTCGGGAGCAAGAAGTGGGATGACCACGAGGTGGTTAAGGTTATTTTAAGAGCTCTTATTTTCCTTAACCCCACTCAAGTACAATTAATTCGTGGTAATCCTAGATATCCACTAATGACCCCCGAGGAAGTTATCGGGAATTTTGTTAGTTTTGAATGCATGATTAAGGGCTCAAAGAAGATCAACGAGCTTGATGAACCCTCCACATCCGAGGCGCAACCGGTGGCCTTCAAGGCAACGGAGGAGAAAAAGGAGGAGTCTACACCAAGTAGACAACCGATTGACGCCTCCAAGCTCGACAATGAGGAGATGGCCCTAATCATCAAAAGCTTTCGGCAAATCCTCAAGCAACGGAAGGGGAAGGATTACAAACCCCGTTCCAAGAAGGTTTGCTACAAGTGTGGTAAGCCCGGTCACTTTATTGCAAAATGTCCTATGTCTAGTGACAGTGACAGGGGCGACGACAAAAAGGGAAGAAGAAAGGAGAAGAAGAAGTACTACAAGAAGAAGGGCGGCGATGCCCATGTTTGTCGGGAGTGGGATTCCGACGAAAGCTCAAGCGACTCCTCCGACGACGAGGACGCCGCCAACATCGCCGTCACCAAGGGGCTTCTCTTCCCCAACATCGGCCACAAGTGTCTCATGGCCAAGGACGGCAAAAAGAAGGTAAAATCAAGGTCCTCCACTAAATATGAAACATCTAGTGATGAGGATGATGATAAAAATGAGGAGGACAACTTGCACATTCTTTTTGCTAACCTTAACATGGAACAAAGAGAAAAATTAAATGAGCTAATTAGTGCCATTCATGAAAAGGATGATCTCTTGGACTCCCAAGAGGACTTCCTAATCAAGGAAAATAAGAAACATGTTAAGGTTAAAAATGCTTATGCTCTAGAGGTAGAAAAATGTAACAAATTATCTAGTGAGCTAAGCACTTGCCATGAGACTATAGACAACCTTAGAAATGAAAATGCTAATTTGTTAGCTAAGGTTGATTCTCATATTTGCAATGTTTCAATTTCAAATCCTAGAAATGATAATGATGATTTGCTTGCTAGGATTGAAGAATTAAACATTTCTCTTGCTAGCCTTAGAAATGAGAATGAGAAATTAATTGCTAAGGCTAAGGATTTTGATGTTTGCAATACTACTATTTCCGACCTTAGAACTAAAAATGATTTGTTGCATGCTAAGGTCATTGAATTAAAATCTTGCAAACCCTCTACATCTACTGAGCATATTTCCATTTGTACTAGATGTAGAGATATTAATGTTGATGCTATCCATGATCACCTAGCCTTAATTAAAAAACAAAATGATCACATAGCACAACTTAATGCTAAGATTAGTGAGCATGACTTAGAAAATGAAAAATTTAAATTTGCTAGAAGCATGCTCTATAATGGGAGACGCCCTGGCATTAAGGACGGCATTGGCTTCCAAAAGGGAGACAATGTCAAAATTAATGCCCCTCCAAAGAACTTATCTAACTTTGTTAAGGGCAAGGCTCCCATGCCTCAGGATAACGAAGGTTACATTTTGTACCCTGCCGGCTATCCTGAAAGCAAAATTAGGAGAACTCATTTTAGGAAGTCTCACTCTGGCCCTAATCATGCTTTTATGTATAAGGGTGAGACATCTAGGTCTAGGTGAAAGGGAATTAGGCTTACACCTAGTTCCCAAATAATTTTGGTGGTTGAATTGTCCAACACAAATATTGGACTAACTAGTTTGCCCTAGTGCATAAGTTATACAGGTGCAAAAGGTTCACATTTAGCCAATAAAAAGACCAAGTGTTGCATTCAACAAAGGAGCAGCAAGGCAACCGAGGGCACCTCTGGCTGAAGGCACCGGACTGTCCGGTGTGCACCGGACATGTCCGGTGCGGCCAGAGGACTTCGACTCAAACTCTTCGCCCTCGGGAATTCTCGGAAGCCGGCGCGCTATAATTCACCGGACTGTCCGGTGTGCACCGGACATGTCCGGTGCTCCAAGGAAGCGCGGTCTCCGGAACTCGCCAGCCTCGGGTTCGCGCGGCAGCCGCTCCGCTAAAATTCACCGGACTGTCCGGTGTGCACCGGACTGTCCGGTGTGCCAGCGGAGCAACGGCTCCCTGCGGCGCCAACGGCTCCCTGCGGAGCATTTAATGCGCGCGCAGCGCGCGCAGACGTCAGGATCGCCCATACCGGTGCACCGGACATCAAACAGTACATGTCCGGTGTGCACCGGACACCCAGGCGGGCCCAGAAGTCAGAAGCTCCAACGGTCAGAATCCAACGGCAATGGTGACGTGGCATGGGCACCGGACTGTCCTGTGTGCACCGGACTGTCCGGTGCGCCATCGAACAGACAGGTTCCAGCAACGGTCACTTTTGGTGGTTGGGGCTATAAATACCCCAACCACCCCACATTCATTGCCATCCAAGTTTTCCAACTCTCAACCACTTACAAGAGCTAGGCATTCAATTCTAGACACATACAAAGAGATCAAATCCTCTCCAATTCCACTCAAGCCCTTAGTGACTAGAGAGAGAGATTTGCCGTGTTCTTTTGAGCTCTTGCGCTTGGATCGCTTTCTTTCTTTCTCATTTGTTCTTGAGATCATCACTCAATTGTAACCAAGGCAAGAGGCACCAATTGTGTGGTGGCCCTTGTGGGGAAGTTTTGTTCCCGGTTGATTGAGAAGAAGAGAAAGCTCACTCGATCCGTGGGATCGTTTGAGAGAGGGAAGGGTTGAAAGAGACCCGGCCTTTGTGGCCTCCTCAACGGGGAGTAGGTTTGCGAGAACCGAACCTCGGTAAAACAAATCCTCGTGTCACACTCTTATTTGCTTGCGATTTGTTTTGCGCCCTCTCTCGCGGACTCGTTTCTTTATTACTAACGCTAACCCGGCTTGTAGTTGTGATTATTTTTGTAAATTTCAGTTTCGCCCTATTCACCCCCCCTCTAGGCGACTATCAATTGGTATCAGAGCCGGTGCTTCATTAGAGCCTAACCGCTCGAAGTGATGTCGGGAGATCACACCAAGAGGGAGATGGAGACCGGCGATGACAAGCCCACTACAAGCCAAGGGAGCACTTCATCGGAAGAGTTCCGCACCAAGAGAAGGGAGAAGAAGAAAAACTCCTCCAAGCGGAAGGAGAAAAGATCTTCCTCTTCTCACCACAAGGAGAAGAAGGAAAAATCTTCTTCTCACAAACCGCATCGGAGTGGGGACAAGCACAAAAGGATGAGGAAGGTGGTCTACTACGAGACCGACACTTCATCGACATCTACCTCCGGCTCCGACGCGGCGTCCGTCACTTCTAAACGCCAAGAGCGTAAGAAGTATAGTAAGATCCCCCTACGCTACCCTCGCACTCCTAAACATACACCTTTGCTTTCCGTCCCATTAGGCAAACCACCAACTTTTAATGGTGAAGATTATGCTATGTGGAGCAATTTAATGCGATTTCATCTAACCTCTCTCCACAAAAGTATATGGGATGTTGTTGAGTATGGTGTACAGGTACCATCCGTAGGGGATGAGGACTACGACACGGACGAAGTGGCCCAAATCGAGCACTTCAACTCCCAAGCCGCAACCATTCTCCTTGCCTCTCTAAGCAAGGAGGAATACAACAAAGTTCAAGGGTTGAAGAACGCCAAGGAGATTTGGGATCTACTCAAGACGGCGCACGAGGGTGATGAACTCACCAAGATCACCAAGCGGGAAACGATCGAGGGGGAGCTCGGTCGCTTCCGTCTTCGCCAAGGGGAGGAGCCACAAGACATGTACAACCGGCTCAAGACCTTGGTGAACCAAGTGCGCAATCTCGGAAGCGCAAAATGGGATGACCACGAAGTGGTTAAGGGCTCCAAGAAGATCAACGAGCTTGACGAGCCTTCCACATCCGAGGCGCAACCGGTGGCCTTCAAGGCAACGGAGGAGAAGAAGGAGGAGTCTACACCAAGTAGACAACCAATTGACGCCTCCAAGCTCGACAACGAGGAGATGGCCCTAATCATCAAAAGCTTCCGGCAAATCCTCAAGCAACGGAAGGGGAAGGATTACAAATCCCGTTCCAAGAAGGTTTGCTACAAGTGTGGTAAGCCCGGTCATTTTATTGCAAAATGTCCTATGTCTAGTGATAGTGACAGGGGCGACGACAAGAAGGGCAAGAGGAAGGAGAAGAAGAGATACTACAAGAAGAAGGGCGGCGATGCCCATGTTTGTCGGGAGTGGGACTCCGACGAAAGCTCAAGCGACTCCTCCGACGACGAGGATGCCGCCAACATCGCCGTCACCAAGGGACTCCTCTTCCCCAACGTCGGCCACAAGTGTCTCATGGCCAAGGACGGCAAAAAGAAGGTAAAATCAAGGTCCTCCACTAAATATGAAACATCTAGTGATGAGGATGATAAAAATGAGGAGGAAAACTTGCGTACTCTTTTTGCTAACCTCAACATGCAACAAAAGGAAAAATTAAATGAATTGATTAGTGCTATACATGAGAAGGATGATCTCTTGGATTCTCAAGAGGACTTCCTAATCAAGGAAAATAAGAAACATGTTAAGGTTAAAAATGCTTATGCTCTAGAAAGAGAAAAATGTGAAAAATTGTCTAGTGAGCTAAGCACTTGTCATGAGACTTTAGACAACCTTAGAAATGAAAATGCTAATTTGTTAGCTAAGGTTGATTCTCATATTTGCAATGTTTCAATTCCAAATTCTAGAAATGATAATGATAATTTGCTTGCTAGGATTGAAGAATTGAACATTTCTCTTACTAGTCTTAGAAATGAAAATGAGAAATTAATTGCTAAGGCTAGGGACTTTGATGTTTGCAATGCTACCATTTCCGACCTTAGAGCTAAAAATGATATGTTGCATGCTAAGGTTGTTGAACTAAAATCTTGCAAACCTTCTACATCTAATGTTGAGCATATTTCCATTTGTACTAGATGTAGAGATATTAATGTTGATGCTATCCATGATCACCTAGCCTTAATTAAAAAACAAAATGATCACATAGCACAACTTAATGCTAAAATTAGAGAGCATGACTTAGAAAATGAAAAATTTAAATTGGCTAGAAGCATGCTCTATAATGGGAGACGCCCTGGCATTAAGGATGGCATTGGCTTCCAAAAGGCAGACAATGTCAAAATTAATGCCCCTCCAAAGAACTTATCTAACTTTGTTAAGGGCAAGGCTCCCATGCCTCAGGATAACGAGGGTTACATTTTGTACCCTGCCGACTATCCTGAGAGCAAGATTAGGAAAATTCATTCTAGGAAGTCTCACTCTGGTCCTAATCATGCTTTTATGTATAAGGGTGAGACATCTAGATCTAGGCAACCAACCCATGCCAAGTTGCCTAGAAAGAAAGTTCCTAATGCATCAAATGATCATGCCATTTCATTTAAAACCTTTGATGCATCTTATGTTTTAACTAACAAATCCGGCAAGGTAGTTGCCAAGATTGTTGGGGGCAAACACAAGGGCTCCAAGACTTGTGTTTGGGTACCCAAAGTTCTTGTATCTAATGCCAAAGGACCCAAAACCGTTTGGGTACCTAAAACAAAGAACTAAACTTGTTTTGTAGGTTTATGCATCCGGGGGCTCAAGTTGGATACTCGACAGCGGGTGCACAAACCACATGACAGGGGAGAAAAGGATGTTCTCCTCATATGAGAAAAACCAAGATCCCCAACGAGCTATCACATTCAGGGATGGAAATCAAGGTTTGGTCAAAGGTTTGGGTAAAATTGCTATATCTCCTGACCATTCTATTTCCAATGTTTTTCTTGTAGATTCTTTAGATTACAATTTGCTTTCCGTATCCCAATTATGTCAAATGGGCTACAACTGTCTTTTTACTGATATAGGTGTTACTGTCTTTAGAAGAAGTGATGATTCAATAGCTTTTAAGGGAGTGTTAGAGGGTCAGCTATACTTGGTAGATTTTAATAGAGCTGAACTCGACACTTGCTTGATTGCTAAGACTAACTTGGGTTGGCTCTGGCACCGCCGACTAGCCCATGTTGGGATGAAGAATCTTCACAAGCTTCTAAAGGGAGAACACATTTTGGGACTAACCGATGTTCATTTTGAGAAAGACAGGATTTGTAGCGCATGCCAAGCCGGGAAGCAAGTTGGCATCCATCATCCACACAAAAACATCATGACTACCGACAGGCCACTGGAGCTCCTACACATGGATCTATTCGGCCCGGTCGCTTACATAAGCATCGGCGGTAGTAAGTATTGTCTTGTAATTGTGGATGATTATTCTCGCTTCACTTGGGTATTCTTTTTGCAGGAAAAATCACAAACCCAAGAGACCTTAAAGGGATTCCTGAGACGAGCTCAAAATGAGTTCGGCTTAAGGATCAAGAAAATTAGAAGCGATAATGGGACGGAGTTCAAGAATTTCCAAATTGAAGGTTTTCTTGAGGAGGAGGGCATCAAGCATGAGTTCTCTTCTCCCTACACTCCACAACAAAATGGTGTAGTGGAGAGGAAGAATCGAACTCTATTGGACATGGGAAGAACCATGCTTGATGAGTACAAGACACCGGATCGGTTTTGGGCCGAGGCGGTCAACACCGCCTGCTACGCCATCAACCGGTTATATCTTCACCGAATCCTCAAGAAGACATCTTATGAACCCCTTACCGGTAAAAAGCCCAATATTTCATATTTTAGAGTTTTTGGTAGCAAATGTTTTATTCTTGTCAAAAGAGGTAGAAAATCTAAATTTGCTCCTAAAACTGTAGAAGGCTTTTTACTAGGATATGACTCAAACACAAGGGCATATAGAGTCTTTAACAAGTCCTCAGGACTTGTTGAAGTTTCTTGTGACGTTGTGTTTGATGAGACTAACGGCTCTCAAGTAGAGCAAGTTGATCTTGATGAAATAGGTGAAGAACAGGCTCCATGCATAGCGCTAAGGAACATGTCCATTGGGGATGTGTGTCCTAAGGAATCCGAAGAGCCTTCAAATGCACAAGATCAACCATCCTCCTCCACGCAAGTATCTCCACCAACTCAAGTTGAGGATGAGGCTCAAGATGTTGAACAAGAAAATCAAGAAGATGAGCCACCTCAAAATGACGGCAACGATCAAGGGGGAGATTCAAATGATGAAGACAAGGAGGATGAACAACCAAGACTGCCACACCCAAGAGTCCACCAAGCAATACAACGAGATCACCCCGTCGACACCATCCTCGGCGATATTCATAAGGGGGTAACTACTCGATCTCGTGTTGCTCATTTTTGTGAACATTACTCGTTTGTTTCCTCTATTGAGCCACACAGGGTAGAAGAAGCACTTCAAGATTCGGATTGGGTGATGGCAATGCAAGAGGAGCTCAACAATTTCACGAGGAACGAGGTATGGCACTTAGTTCCACGTCCTAATCAAAATGTTGTAGGAACCAAGTGGGTCTTCCGCAACAAGCAAGACGAGCATGGTGTGGTGACAAGGAACAAAGCTCGACTCGTGGCCAAGGGGTATTCACAAGTCGAAGGTTTGGATTTTGGTGAAACCTATGCACCCGTAGCTAGGCTTGAGTCAATTCGCATATTATTAGCCTATGCTACTTACCATGGCTTTAAGCTTTATCAAATGGACGTGAAGAGTGCTTTCCTCAATGGACCAATCAAGGAGGAGGTCTATGTTGAGCAACCTCCCGGCTTTGAAGACAATGAGTACCCTAACCATGTTTATAGGCTCTCTAAGGCGCTTTATGGGCTCAAGCAAGCCCCAAGAGCATGGTATGAATGCCTTAGAGATTTCCTTATTTCAAATGGCTTCAAAGTCGGCAAGGCCGATCCTACTTTATTCACTAAGACTCTTGACAATGATTTGTTTGTATGCCAAATTTATGTTGATGATATCATATTTGGGTCTACTAACAAATCTACATGTGAAGAATTTAGTAGGATTATGACACAAAAATTCGAGATGTCGATGATGGGGGAGTTGAAGTATTTTCTAGGATTCCAAGTCAAGCAACTCCAAGAGGGCACCTTCATCAGCCAAACCAAGTATACTCAAGACATTCTAAGCAAGTTTGGAATGAAGGATGCCAAGCCCATCAAGACACCCATGGGAACCAATGGGCATCTCGACCTCGACACGGGAGGTAAGTCCGTGGATCAAAAGGTATACCGGTCGATGATTAGTTCATTGCTTTATTTATGTGCATCTCGACCGGACATTATGCTTTCCGTTTGCATGTGTGCAAGATTCCAAGCCGACCCTAAGGAATCACACCTTACGGCCGTAAAACGGATCTTGAGATATTTGGCTTATACTCCTAAGTTTGGGCTTTGGTACCCTCGGGGATCCACTTTTGATTTGATTGGTTATTCGGATGCCGATTGGGCGGGGTGTAGGATTAATAGAAAGAGCACATCGGGGACTTGCCAGTTCTTGGGAAGATCCTTGGTGTCATGGGCTTCAAAGAAGCAAAATTCGGTCGCTCTTTCCACCGCCGAAGCCGAGTATATTGCCGCAGGCCATTGTTGCGCGCAATTGCTTTGGATGAGGCAAACCCTGCGGGACTACGATTACAAATTAACCAAAGTCCCTTTGCTATGTGACAATGAGAGTGCAATCAAAATGGCCGACAATCCCGTCGAGCATAGCCGCACTAAGCACATAGCCATTCGGTATCATTTTCTTCGGGATCACCAACAAAAGGGGGATATCGAGATTTCTTACATTAACACTAAAGATCAATTAGCCGATATCTTTACCAAGCCACTTGATGAACAATCTTTTAACAAACTTAGGCATGAGCTCAATATTCTTGATTCTAGGAATTTCTTTTGCTAGTCTTGCACACATAGCTCATCAATATACCTTTAATCATGTCTCTTTTATATATGCTATGACTAATGTGTTTTCAAGTGAATTTCAAACCAAGTCATAGGTATATTGAAAGGGAATAGGAGTCCTCGGCGAAGACAAGGCTTCCACTCCACTCTACTACTCATCCTTCGCCGTCGCTCCGCATCATCTCTCCAACTTTGGTATAATCTTCACTCATTTATTTTATGACCAAAGGAGGAGAAAGTACTTCATTGGGCTCTAATGATTCCGTTTTTGGGATTCATGCCAAAGGGGGAGAAAATATGAGCCCAAAGCAAAAGGACCGCACCACCACCACCTAATTTTATAAATTTGATGATTTTAAATTGGTAAATTTCAAAATTGGTATCTCTTTGTGTTCTAAAGGGGGAGCAACTAGTATTTTCAAAATTGATGTCTTAAAACCCTCTTGAACACTAAGAGGAGACCTTATTTGAGGGGGAGTTTTGTTTAGTCAAAGGAAAAGCATTTGAACAAAGGAAGAAAATTTCAAATCTTGAAAATGCCTTGCAAAATCTTATTCATTTACCTTTGACTATCTTGCAAAATGACTTTGAAAAAGAATTTACAAAAGAATTTGCAAAAACAAAACTTATGGTGCAAATGAGGTCCAATATGTCAAAAACAAAGAATCAATCCATGCGCATCATATGAGTATTTATATTGGCTCAATTCCAAGCAACCTTTGCACTTACATTATGCAAACTAGTTCAATTATGCACTTCTATATTTGCTTTGGTTTGTGTTTGGCATCAATCACCAAAAAGGGGGAGATTGAAAGGGAATTAGGCTTACACCTAGTTCCCAAATAATTTTGGTGGTTGAATTGTCCAACACAAATATTGGACTAACTAGTTTGCCCTAGTGCATAAGTTATACAGGTGCAAAAGGTTCACATTTAGCCAATAAAAAGACCAAGTGTTGCATTCAACAAAGGAGCAGCAAGGCAACCGAGGGCACCTCTGGCTGAAGGCACCGGACTGTCCGGTGTGCACCGGACATGTCCGGTGCGGCCAGAGGACTTCGACTCAAACTCTTCGCCCTCGGGAATTCTCGGAAGCCGGCGCGCTATAATTCACCGGACTGTCCGGTGTGCACCGGACATGTCCGGTGCTCCAAGGAAGCGCGGTCTCCGGAACTCGCCAGCCTCGGGTTCGCGCGGCAGCCGCTCCGCTAAAATTCACCGGACTGTCCGGTGTGCACCGGACTGTCCGGTGTGCCAGCGGAGCAACGGCTCCCTGCGGCGCCAACGGCTCCCTGCGGAGCATTTAATGCGCGCGCAGCGCGCGCAGACGTCAGGATCGCCCATACCGGTGCACCGGACATCAAACAGTACATGTCCGGTGTGCACCGGACACCCAGGCGGGCCCAGAAGTCAGAAGCTCCAACGGTCAGAATCCAACGGCAATGGTGACGTGGCATGGGCACCGGACTGTCCGGTGTGCACCGGACTGTCCGGTGCGCCATCGAACAGACAGGTTCCAGCAACGGTCACTTTTGGTGGTTGGGGCTATAAATACCCCAACCACCCCACATTCATTGCCATCCAAGTTTTCCAACTCTCAACCACTTACAAGAGCTAGGCATTCAATTCTAGACACATACAAAGAGATCAAATCCTCTCCAATTCCACTCAAGCCCTTAGTGACTAGAGAGAGAGATTTGCCGTGTTCTTTTGAGCTCTTGCGCTTGGATCGCTTTCTTTCTTTCTCATTTGTTCTTGAGATCATCACTCAATTGTAACCAAGGCAAGAGGCACCAATTGTGTGGTGGCCCTTGCGGGGAAGTTTTGTTCCCGGTTGATTGAGAAGAAGAGAAAGCTCACTCGATCCGTGGGATCGTTTGAGAGAGGGAAGGGTTGAAAGAGACCCGGCCTTTGTGGCCTCCTCAACGGGGAGTAGGTTTGCGAGAACCGAACCTCGGTAAAACAAATCCTCGTGTCACACTCTTATTTGCTTGCGATTTGTTTTGCGCCCTCTCTCGCGGACTCGTTTCTTTATTACTAACGCTAACCCGGCTTGTAGTTGTGATTATTTTTGTAAATTTCAGTTTCGCCCTATTCACCCCCCCTCTAGGCGACTATCACTAGGCAACCAACCCATGCCAAGTTGCCTAGAAAGAAAACTCCTAATGCATCAAATGACCATGCCATTTCATTCAAAACTTTTGATGCATCATATGTTTTAACTAACAAATCCGGCAAGGTAGTTGCCAAGATTGTTGGGGGCAAACACAAGGGCTCCAAGACTTGTGTTTGGGTACCCAAAGTTCTCGTTTCTAATGCCAAAGGACCCAAAACCGTTTGGGTACCTAAAACAAAGAACTAAACTTGTTTTGTAGGTTTATGCATCCGGGGGCTCAAGTTGGATTATTGATAGCGGATGCACAAACCACATGACCGGGGAGAAAAAGATGTTCTCCTCCTATGAGAAAAACCAAGATCCCCAACGAGCGATCACATTCGGGGATGGAAACCAAGGTTTGGTCAAAGGTTTGGGTAAAATTGCTATATCCCCTGACCATTCCATTTCTAATGTTTTTCTTGTAGATTCTTTAGATTACAATTTGCTTTCCGTATCCCAATTATGTCAAATGGGCTACAACTGTCTTTTTACTGATACTGGTGTTACTGTCTTTAGAAGAAGTAATGATTCAATAGCTTTTAAGGGAGTGTTAGAGGGTCAGCTATACTTGGTAGATTTTGATAGAGCTGAACTCGACACTTGCTTAATTGCTAAGACTAATATGGGTTGGCTATGGCATCGCCGACTAGCCCATGTTGGGATGAAGAATCTTCATAAGCTTCTAAAGGGAGAGCACATTTTAGGACTAACCAATGTTCATTTTGAGAAAGACAGGATCTGTAGCGCATGCCAAGCCGGGAAGCAAGTTGGCACTCATCATCCACACAAAAACGTCATGACTACCGACAGGCCACTGGAGCTCCTACACATGGATTTATTCGGCCCGATCGCTTACATAAGCATCGGCGGTAGTAAGTATTGTCTTGTAATTGTGGATGATTTTTCTCGCTTCACTTGGGTGTTCTTTTTGCAGGACAAATCTCATACCCAAGAGACTTTAAAAGGATTCTTGAGACGGGCTCAAAATGAGTTCGGCTTAAGGATTAAGAAAATTAGAAGCGACAATGGGATGGAGTTCAAGAACTCTAAAATTGAAGGCTTCCTTGAGGAGGAGGGCATCAAGCATGAGTTCTCTTCTCCCTACACTCCACAACAAAATGGTGTAGTGGAGAGGAAGAATCGAACTCTATTGGACATGGCAAGAACCATGCTTGATGAGTACAAGACACCGGATCGGTTTTGGGCCGAAGCAGTCAACACCGCTTGCTACGCCATCAACCGGTTATATCTTCACCGAATCCTCAAGAAGACATCTTATGAACTCCTAACCGGTAAAAAGCCAAATATTTCATATTTTAGAGTTTTTGGTAGCAAATGCTTTATTCTTGTTAAGAGAAGTAGAAAATCTAAATTTGCTTCTAAAACTGTAGAAGGCTTTTTACTAGGATATGACTCAAACACAAGGGCATATAGAGTCTTTAACAAGTCCTCAGGACTTGTTGAAGTTTCTTGTGACGTTGTGTTTGATGAGACTAACGGCTCTCAAGTAGAGCAAGTTGATCTTGATGAGATAGGTGAAGAACAGGCTCCATGCACAGCTCTAAGGAACATGTCCATTGGGGATGTGTGTCCTAAGGAATCCGAAGAGCCTTCACATGCACAAGATCAACCATCCTCCTCCACGCAAGTGGCTCCACCAACTCAAATTGAGGATGAGGCTCAAGATGTTGAACAAGAAGGTCAAGAAGATGAGCCACCTCAAAATGACGGCAACGATCAAGGGGGAGATACAAATGATGAAGACAAGGAGGATGAACAACCAAGGCCACCACACCCAAGAGTCCACCAAGCAATACAACGAGATCATCCCGTCGACACCATCCTCGGCGACATTCATAAGGGGGTAACTACTCGATCTCGTGTTGCACATTTTTGTGAACATTACTCTTTTGTTTCCTCCATTGAGCCACACAGGGTAGAGGAAGCACTTCAAGATTCGGATTGGGTGATGGCGATGCAAGAGGAGCTCAACAATTTCACAAGGAATGAGGTATGGCACTTAGTACCAAGTGGGTCTTCCGCAACAAGCAAGACGAGCATGGTGTGGTGACAAGGAACAAAGCTCGACTCGTGGCCAAGGGGTATTCACAAGTCGAAGGTTTGGATTTTGGTGAAACCTATGCACCCGTAGCTAGGCTTGAGTCAATTCGTATATTATTGGCCTATGCTACTTACCATGGCTTCAAGCTTTATCAAATGGACGTGAAGAGTGCCTTCCTCAACGGACCAATCAAGGAGGAGGTCTATGTTGAGCAACCTCCCGGCTTTGAAGACAGTGAGTACCCTAACCATGTTTATAGGCTCTCTAAGGCGCTTTATGGGCTCAAGCAAGCCCCAAGAGCATGGTATGAATGCCTTAGAGATTTCCTTATTGCAAATGGCTTCAAAGTCGGCAAAGCCGATCCTACTTTGTTCACTAAAACTCTTGACAATGATTTGTTTGTATGCCAAATTTATGTGGATGATATCATATTTGGGTCTACTAACAAATCTACATGTGAAGAATTTAGTAGGATCATGACACAAAAATTCGAGATGTCGATGATGGGGGAGTTGAAGTATTTTCTAGGATTTCAAGTCAAGCAACTCCAAGAGGGCACCTTCATTAGCCAAACGAAGTATACTCAAGATATTCTAAGCAAGTTTGGAATGAAGGATGCCAAGCCCATCAAGACACCCATGGGAACCAATGGGCATCTCGACCTCGACACGGGAGGTAAGTCCGTGGATCAAAAGGTATACCGGTCGATGATTGGTTCATTGCTTTATTTGTGTGCATCTCGACCGGACATTATGCTTTCCGTTTGCATGTGTGCAAGATTCCAAGCCGACCCTAAGGAATCACACCTTATGGCCGTAAAACGAATCTTGAGATATTTGGCTTATACTCCTAAGTTTGGGCTTTGGTACCCTCGGGGATCCACTTTTGATTTGATTGGTTATTCGGATGCCGATTGGGCGGGGTGTAAGATAAATAGGAAGAGCACATCGGGGACTTGCCAGTTCTTGGGAAGATCCTTGGTGTCATGGGCTTCAAAGAAGCAAAATTCGGTCGCTCTTTCCACCGCCGAAGCCGAGTATATTGCCGCAGGCCATTGTTGCGCGCAATTGCTTTGGATGAGGCAAACCCTGCGGGACTACGGTTACAAATTAACCAAAGTCCCTTTGCTATGTGACAATGAGAGTGCAATCAAAATGGCCGACAATCCCGTTGAGCATAGCCGCACTAAGCACATAGCCATTCGGTATCATTTTCTTCGGGATCACCAACAAAAGGGGGATATCGAGATTTCATACATTAACACTAAAGATCAGTTAGCCGATATCTTTACCAAGCCGCTTGATGAACAATCTTTTACCAGACTTAGGCATGAGCTTAATATTCTTGATTCTCGGAATTTCTTTTGCTAAACTTGCACACATAGCTCATAAGAATACCTTTGATCATGTCTCTTCTATATGCTATGACTAATGTATTTTTCAAGTATATTTCAAACCAAGTCATAGGTATATTGAAAGGGAATTGGAGTCTTCGGCGAAGACAAGACTTCCACTCCACTCTACTACTCATCCTTCGCCGCCGCTCCGCATCACTCTCTAACTTTGGTATAATCTTCACTCATTCATTTTATGACCAAAGGGGGAGAAAGTACTTCATTTGGGCTCTAATGATTCCGTTTTTGGCGATTCATGCCAAAGGGGGAGAAAGTATGAGCCCAAAGCAAAAGGACCGCACCACCACCTAAGTTTTAAAATTTTGGAGATTTTCAAATTGGTCAATTTCAAAATTGGAATCTTACTATGTTCTAAAGGGGGAGGAAGTAGTATTTCCAAAATGTTAAATCAAAACCCTCTTGAACACTAAGAGGAGAATCTCATTTTGGGGGAGTTTTGTTTAGTCAAAGGAAAAGCATTTGGAACAAAGGAAGAATCTTTCAAAACTTGAAAATGCTTAGCAAAATCTTATTCATTTACCTTTGACTATCTTGCAAAAGGACTTTGAAAAAGAATTTACAAAAGAATTTGCAAAAACAAAACTCTTGGTGCAAATGTGGTCCAATATGTCAAAAACAAAGAAAACAATCCATGCGCATCATATGAGTATTTATATTGGCTCAAATTCCAAGCAACCTTTGCACTTACATTTATGCAAACTAGTTCAATTATGCACTTCTATATTTGCTTTGGTTTGTGTTGGCATCAATCACCAAAAAGGGGGAGATTGAAAGGGAATTAGGCTTACACCTAGTTCCTAAATAATTTTGGTGGTTGAATTGCCCAACACAAATATTGGACTAACTAGTTTGCTCCAGTGTATAAGTTATACAGGTGCAAAAGGTTCACATTTAGCCAATAAAAAGACCAAGTGTTGGATTCAACAAAGGAGCAAAGGGGCAACCGAAGGCACCTCTGGACGGAGGCACCGGACTGTCCGGTGTTCACCGGACAGTGTCCGGTGCGCCCAGAGGACTCCAACTCAAACTCTTCGCCCTCGGGAATTCTCGGAAGCCGGCGCGCTATAATTCACCGGACTGTCCGGTGTACACCGGACATGTCCGGTGCTCCAAGGAAGCGCGGTCTCCGGAACTCGCCAGCCTCGGGTTCGCGCGGCAGCCGCTCCGCTAAAATTCACCGGACTGTCCGGTGTGCACCGGACTGTCCGGTGTACCAGCGGGGCAACGGCTCTTTTCGGCGCCAACGGCTCCCTGCGGTGCATTTAATGCGCGCGCAGCGCGCGCAGACGTCAGACGTGCCCATACCGGTGCACCGGACACTGAACAGTGCATGTCCGGTGTGCACCGGACACCCAGGAGGGCCCAGAAGTCAGAAGCTCCAACGGTCAGAATCCAACGGCATTGATGACGTGGCAGGGGCACCGGACTGTCCGGTGTGCACCGGACTGTCCGGTGCGCCATCGAACAGACGCCTCCAGCCAACGGTCAAGTTTGGTGGTTGGGGCTATAAATACCCCAACCACCCCACCATTCATTGCATCCAAGTTTTTCAACTCTCAACCACTTACAAGAGCTAGGCATTCAATTCTAGACACATACAAAGAGATCAAATCCTCTCCAATTTCACTCAAGCCTTTAGTGACTAGCGAGAGAGATTTGCCGTGTTCTTTTGAGCTCTTGCGCTTGGATCGCTTTCTTTCTTTCTCATTTGTTCTTGTGATCAATACTCAATTGTAACCAAGGCAAGAGGCACCAATTGTGTGGTGGCCCTTGCGGGGAAGTTTTGTTCCCGGTTGATTGAGAAGGAGAAAAGCTCACTCGGTCCGAGGGACTGTTTGAGAGAGGGAAGGGTTGAAAGAGACCCGGCCTTTGTGGCCTCCTCAACGGGGAGTAGGTTTGCGAGAACCGAACCTCGGTAAAACAAATCCGTGTGTCAATCTCATCATTTGCTTGCGATTTGTTTTGCACCCTCTCTCACGGACTCGTTTATATTTCTAACGCTAACCCGGCTTGTAGTTGTGATTATTTTTGAGATTTTCAGTTTCGCCCTATTCACCCCCCCTCTAGGCGACTTTCAGTCATATACCATGTCATGTGACCACTCCGGGCCCACATGCGCCATGCGCCATATACTCGAACCCTAACCCACACACGCCCATGAAACCGCGCGGGTCGGCTCTGATACCCACTTGTAACACTCCGCCCAGTCCTAGACCGGTGGTACTTACTTTTGACAACTATCTAGGATCATATATTGTCCACACAGACCAACATGAGTCTTTTGTGCGTACTTTGTCCTCACTCATGCACGTCCGAGAAAACTTCCCGATCGGTCACCTATCTCAAATTGCTCCAAGCCAAACACGCTTAATTTAGAGGTTTTTTCGAGATAGACTTCCGAAAAAGAAGATGCACCTTGTTTGTATGGATACTTTATTAATTTTATTAAGTCTTGGACCAGTATATCAACATCAAAGGGGCCAAGATATCACACATACACCTGCTACAATAGTCAAGGGTGATAAGTTTAAGATTAAACAAGGCCCCTAGAACCAATATGAAATCAACTGAATAAAATCGGTTCTATATGCTTCAACTTTAGAAGCATAATGTATGTTCAAAAATGTACGCACCCTAACTTGGCATTTATAACCGGGATGCTTGGCAGATTTTAGAAGAATCCAGGAATAGAGCACTAGAAAACCATTAAGAAACTACTGTGATATTTGCAATGTACAAAATACCTTATATTAACATATAGAAAATCAAGTAGCATTTAGATTATAGGTTACTCAAATCAGATTATGCAGGTTGCGAAGAAAATAGAAAGTCCACATCGGGTAAAATATTCAAACTCACAAGAGGAGTTATATCGTAAAAAAAAGTTCAAAGTAAACACATTATCGATAATGTATATTGAATTTATTGCATTTTATGAGACAACGAGATAGATTATGAAGCTTAAGAAAATTAAGAGGTATACAATATAACAAACCCACTAAATGTATATTGCAATAATGAACTAAGAGTAGGTTACTCCTATAACAATGTCTAGTGTTGATTCTAAACACATTAATATTAAATATTTATAAATGAGAAAGTTCAGGATCAATCAATTGAACTTAATCATATATATACAGAGAAAATGTTTGTAAATCCGCTCACTAAGGCCCTGTTTGGGAACAAAGTTTTTGAAAACCACAGTTTTTAAAATACTACAGTATACTTTAGTCATGACAATACCGTAGTTTACAATACCACAATTTTAGAAACCGAGGTCCAGATCTAAGTTTAGAATACCTTAAAACAACTATAGTATTTGCAATACTTCAGTTTTGAAAACAGAGATTTTAGCCAGCTTGTCAAACACCATTCTGTATATAATACTGCAGTATTTGAGAATACTGCAGTATTCTTCCAAAACTGTGAAAAAACTTCACTCCCAAACACCTCCTAAAAGAGCTTCCACACAACATATTTAGGAATCATGTAGCTGGCATGTGTTTAATGAAGCACCTATGATTCTAGATTAAAGAGTCATAAAATACAACCACCTCTCTCAAGTCTAAGTTCTCTATTTTGAAATAGAAAGATATTCTATAATCACCAAATTTAGTAGCGTATAACAAGTTAATGTAACGTCTTGATTTTATTAGTGTATCGATTTATCAAAAAGTGTGAAATATAAGTTAACAAATTAGAGAAAGGACCGACACATAAACCAACATTCACCGATAAGTTTTTCTTCCATACACACCTCTAACATAGCCAGTAAAGAAAAAGGTAATCGTCGTGGCTTATCCTCACCCTCTCTTATCAAGACAACGTCGCTCTGTTCTACTATATATCCAGTGGCTAGAATTTGAGCACAGTTCGTTTTTTAGCCTTACAATGGCGCTCCATCTAATGTCAAAAAGTATAACATCTATTCTACCGTACCTAGTGGTTAGGGTTTAAGCACGATTTGTTTTTCTAGTCTTACAGATGTGCTTACGATCATGGCATAATTACTGTGTTCAGTTCAGTTCCTTGACCAAATCATGTGAGATCAACCCAACCCAAAGAAGGCAATTCGATGAAATGAATCATGCCGGAGCCTGGTTGAATCGAATCAGCGACTCAATGCACGAGAGAATAAGCTAGTACCGTTAAGGCTAGCTTGGAAACATAAATCCCCTTTAAATGGAGAAGATTGAGAGGAAATTAGTTCATTTCCATTTTAATCCTTTCCAATTCTGAAGGAAATTGAGTTTTCAAACTATCATTTAGGATGTGTTTGGGAGCAAAAGAATTAGAAGATATTGAAAGGCTAAAATCCCTTACTATTCAATTTTAAATAGTAATAGATTTTAGTCCCCTTAATTCCTTTGCTTTGAACAAGCCATTAGGGTTTATGATCGTTGGGTGAGTGAAACAGCACGGAGAAGGCAATTCCATGGATGCAGAGCGAATAAGCAGTTAGTACCAGAGCGTATATATAGACTCACAAAATATGTAGATTACACTGTTTTAGGGGATGAGATAGTAAGACCGCTGGAGGTAGCATGGTTTAGGATCGTCGGGTGAGTGAAGCAAGCCTTCGTCAACGACTGCAAGCAAGATGGAGTGAGTCAGGAGCACCTGCTGGATATATATTTGGAGAAGCATGCCACAGCACTGGTTGGCTTGATTAACCACGAGTCTCAGCTCAACTCTGTACAATGATGAAACATATGACAACACTTTCGGGGCGCTAAGGCCTCCTTTGGATTAAAAGATAATTCATGTGTTTTTGAACTATTTGCTGTGAAATTCATATACTATCCCCATAAAATTCCTACATTCCAAAGGAAGCCTAAAACTCGGCTGAGCCAGGAACTCGGGGAAATGGGATGGCGTCTCTGATGTTGTCTATTCCAGTAGCAAACTGTACAAGCCGCTCAAATCCAAGACCGAAACCGGCGTGGGGAACTGGACCAGAAAAAAGTCAAAGTTTGTAATGAACCATCAAGAAGGGAGAAAAAAGGTGCAATAGAAAATAGAAAAAAATATCAGTATGCGTCATTTTTTAAAATTTTAACATGAGCCAGTATATTATAACCTGATCCATATCGCCGTAGGTCCAGATACCACCAGTAGCTCTCCTTGTTCAGATTTTGCTCGTCTAGTCGGGCTTCAAGGTAATCAAGACGCTCTTCCCTCTGGCTTCCCCCAATAAGCTCACCTACCTGACATTGAACAGACACTGTCAGTATTGGCAATAGCTAAAGCTTTTGTTCCGTTTCATTCGTTCACAACTTCACATGCTAAGAATTTTATATATGATCTGTTACTTTGTATGTGCTTACCCGAGGAACCAACAAATCCATTGCAGCAACTGTCTTCCCATCATCATTTTCTCTCATATAGAAAGCTTTGATTTCCTATGAAAATGAAAAGCTATGGTTACCTTGTTTCAAAAATAATATTAACACTGAAAACTGTACGCTGCAAACCTTTGGGTAATCTCTGATTATTACAGGGCGCCCATCAAAGGCAACTTCTGTGATATATCGCTCGTGCTCACTTTGAAGATCCAAACCCCACTTTACCTGGTGATTTTTGCCGAGAGAAAGAGGGGGGAAAAGGTCAAGACATTTATTTTCATATGAACATCACTTAGCTTCTGCCTCTGTTATTTAAGCTCAGGGAACAAATATTGGTATGTGGGGCTCAGTACAAGTAGAAAGCACACAGGTGATTTCATACATATCAAAACAACCAGAAGTCAACATTGAACTGTGAAGACAAATATCAACATTTCAGGCATTCAGCCATTTTCAGAAGTATATGCTTCAATCTTACTTACAATTGTAAATCATTTTTTTAAACATCAAATAAGTATTACTGTGACAAACATGAGAAAGTTATTCTTAGAAGCTGTCACTCATGCATTACCGGAAACTCAAATTTCTTCTTGGACCCAAGTAGTAGCTCGACAGCATCAGTGTAAGACAAGTGAACAAAGTTCTTCTCTACTACATCCTGTGGGCAAGCAGAAGTGAATTTACTGACATCATTCCTCTTGATCAAAATGTACGTTGAGTCGAAAGCTATATGCTGCTGCAAGATATGAGAATTATTTCCTTGGCCCTGAAAACGGTTTGGCTTACTTTCTTGGCCCTTTTATCTTTGAACTTACCTGTTTGGCGCTGAAGATATTTTTAGTTCCTTATATGGCCCTTCCGTTAGTGTTGACACTTAACAGTGTTAAGTCAAGGGTGAAATGACAATTTTGCCCCTAGGTGAAAAACAAGTTAGTGCAAAGTTCAGTTTGTGTTTATTTTGCAAAATATTTAGCATGGAGAAAAATTACATAAAATAAGAAACTATTTTAAATATGGTGACCTTAAACCATGCAAAAATATTTATCAAAATTAAACACAGACAAACTGGTCTTATGCACTGATTTATTATTTTTCACCTAGGGATAAAATTGTCATTTTATCCTTGGCTTGACACCCCCAAAACTAACGGAAGAGCCATTTAAAGAACTAAAGATAGGTTTCTGGCAAAAAATAGGCAAGTTCAAAAATAAAAGGGCCAAGAAAGTAAGCCAAACTGTTTTCAGGGCCGAGAAAATAAGTCTGTCTAGATATGATAAAAAAGGAAAGCTATATATAAGAGCTATACATTTAATCGATCTATGATGCCTTTCTCAACCCATGTATTGAAGAAATCCATATCCTCTTTGCAGTTCTCTAGAATATACTTTACCTGCATGAAACAACGTTAATTAGGTTAAAGGTGAGTCACCGCTAGAAATTTCCCCAATTTAATAGACAAGAGGCTTTAATAAAAACAACACCGCAGAAATGTCTAGCAGTAAACTTGATCATCAAATGAAAATGGTAGAGGAGACACCTACTACATACTGGAGATATGCAGTTGCACAAGCCATGTCATCATTTAGATCCGCAAAGGCAAGCTCAGGTTCAATCATCTTCACTCACAACAACGAAACAGCAAAGTGTGAATAATCAGTGTTGAATCAGATTCTAAAGATAGAGGTGTGAGGATTTCAAGTACCCAAAATTCAGCCAGATGCCTTGCAGTGTTTGAATTTTCAGCCCTAAACGTTGGACCAAATGTGTAAATCTGGAGCAAAAAAATGAATGAGGAAATGAAAAAACTAATCAAAGCTATCGAACATGACAGGGTTTACTGTTTCAAAGGAATGTGGCAAAAGAATTACATCAGATAGAGCTGAAGCATATGTTTCACCATTGAGCTGTCCAGATACTGTCAGAAATGCTGGTTTGCAGAAGAAATCCTAGCATAAGTAACATTGGAAAGATTTATATTACTTGTACAGTTTAGAGAAACTAAATAACATTAAATATAGGGCATCATATGATATAAACAAATTGACTCAGGTAACATGCTAACAAGGGCAAAGGCTACCTGTGACCAATCAACCCTTCCATCCTTGGTCGCAGGAATATCTTTGAGTAGGGAACCACCTTCGGCGCTATTCGAAAGCTATATTATAGAAGTGGCAAAAATATTAAATACATTCAAATCAAACCAGAATACAACAAGGAAAACCAAGGAACAAGAAGGCAAAATGGACAGCTGCATATCATTCTGACAAGAAGTTCTGTGGAAGACAACAATGCCACTAGTAATCATGAACTTAGTTATATACTCTTATACATATATGCATTAGAACACATATGGGATAATGATGGTATAACTTCAATGTTTACATTTACAATTCTGCAAAAAAATGCATGCAACCTTATCTAACAGTAAACCTGGTATGGCATTTCTAGGACTTCCATACACCGGATATTTGACAGGCGCAACTTTAAGAAAGTTCTGTAAGCAATATAGGTAAAAAAAATTGCAACATGTACACTCCAATAATGATAGAACTGGACTGGGCAGCTTGTCAGGCTGTATGGTTTCTGATTCAGAGCATAGGCTTCAATTGAAATACTTTGTGTAAACATAGACATGGGCATAGATTCAGTTTAACATCGATGAGCAGAACATTTTCTATACAGCAACCAAATTCTAAGCGTAAGTAGTCTATCTAAAGAAACATATTGAAGAAAAACTAACCAAAGTAGTCACGTAAAACTGCTCCCCAGCTCCTTCACAATCTGAGGCAGTAATAATTGGGCTTGAAACCCAAACAAATCCATTGTCTTGAAAGAATTTATGAGTTGCGTATGCCAGAGCATTTCTCACTCTTGCCACCTAAATAAGCACACACATATCCAGTTCCAGTAAGCAAATCCACAGGAGAAACTTGCATAATTACTGAACAAGAAAACATGGGGTAAAAATCATATTCCATATCATTTTTTAGAGATTTGTGTAACTATATCATCAGCATATATGGTAATCCATTATCTTTAGTCAGTGTCCAAGTGGTCCATATTCAAAAGGGGAAAATATAACCATATGACTCCAAAATCTAGAAAACTGCATGGGCAACCATTTAACATATGTGTACGAAATTGTAAGCTAACACATGGAACTAATAACACAAACAGAAAGGGCATTCCATTCAATTTCTGGGTGAGTGAGTAACGGAAGGAAAGAAAATGTATCGTCCGCAATCTCTTGGTTAACGAATCTATGCGCCTTTATACTAGAATGAACCAAAATAATATCAAAGTAGCAGCTTTTAAAGTCCTCAGAATGCCAGTAAAGGAGGCCCAGCAATGTAGAACATACTGCACCAAAAGTGTTTGTCCGAGGACGGAGATGGGCTACAGTTCTAAGGAACTCTCTTGATGCCCGTTTCTTCTGTATAGGAAAAGATGTGGGGTCACTCTTACCAATCTGCAAAAAAGAAAGTAAAAATAAACATTAGCACAAGACAAGAAATAAAGGCGCAAAAAAATAAGGTCATCAGACTCTGCATGTTCTTGGTCCACAATCCGACAAACGAAAGGTAATTGTAGAGGCCTGATTAGTTAAGTATAGCATATAGCAAATGAAGTTACATAGCGTGTGTACAACTTGAAACAATAGAACAACAGAAAATATGGCCTCATCGGATGCTTCAGTTGACTACAGTTGGCATGCAAAATGATTAAATGAGACATTAACTAACTACTGACTACAAAATAAAGTATTCCCGTATTTTTTTTAGAAATGCAGAAACATAAAGAAATTTCTTGACATCTTAACAAGCTAGTCAGTTACAGACTATTCTCTTTCCCAGGAACGCCTGAACTAAAAGTAATTCTGAAGTACTGGAATAATTACCACAGTGATCTTTGAAACCTTCAACTCCACTTTTTGCTTACCGCCTTGGCTGCTTGCAACAACTCCCTCAACTAGTACAGATGCTCCAGTAGTGACAGAGTCTATCTGACAGCCATCATTGAAAATAATGACAAATAAAATGTATTATAGCCTTATCAACTGCAACCAATGCAGTGTAAGAGAAGCTTACAAAAGTATAAACTTGCAACCTTCACAAAATGGGCAAAACGTAATACCTGGTCATAGCCTTCTGTTTCAGGAGTCAACACACATTGCATATTGGACAAGCAAGAGCCATCATTGACCTAAAAGTTGAAGTTTTAGAATGCATTAGACTCTTAAAGAAAATAATAATAATAATAATGCCTGTTCCTCTGGATGGTAGTCTATGCATGTGCAGAAGACAAGAGCTACTTGAGTCCATAAACATAAATTCCTTTGTGACGTGCATAAGCATTATGATTTGACTGGCTCCTTAGCCAGTGTTATGACATGTTAGCTAGGGTCTTGTTGTTCATTACTAGAGCAAAAAAGATACACTATCAGTTGAAACATGCGGCACTATATCACTCAGAATATTGCAAAAGGGCCTCTAGCTGAGTTGGTTAGGTGATCTGAGTAGCACTCCTCAGGTCCTGTGTTCGACTCCCCGTGGGAGCGAATTTCAAGCTGTGATTAAAAAAATCCCCTCGTCTGTCCCATGCCAAAGCACAGGTCTAAGGCTCAGCCCCGGTCGTGGTCGTTCTCACATGGGCTTCGATGCCGCTGTGTATGGGTGGGGCAGGGGTTCAGGGATTTCCTTGACCTGTGTAAGAGAAGGTCTTCTTCTTAATACAATACCCGGGGCTGTCTTACCCCTCGCAGGTCAAGTTTTTTATATCACTCAGAATATTTAACCAAATATCAAGGCATTGATAACATTGTGAAACGCTCATTGAGCATCCTATTCGATAGCATGATTCCTGGTACAAAAGCAAGGCACATAGATACATCCACTAAAGTCACCCAGCTAACCATATGCACCCATTTCAGCAAAAGTAAAATCTGCTAACGACGCGCATCACTGTAGCACCAAATTTCAATTGATCAAAACCATAGCAAAATGAAGTCGCAAGCGTCCACCTCGACGAAGGTGACGGTCCTCTGGGCGCGGCAGGTGCGCACCCACCCGCGCACGGCGAGCTCCTTGCCCACCCAGGCAGCGCCCTCGTCCTCCCCGCCCTTCACGTCCGCCACCCGCAGCCGCTTCCTGAACTCCCCCACGGCCTCGCCCGCCGTCCCTGTCGCCGCGTATGCGGGGGCGGGGGCCTGCGCCGCGGCGCAGAAGCGCTGCCGCCGCCCCGAGGCCGCGGCGAGCGGTGCCGTACGCGGGAGTGGGAACGAAATCGCGGCGAGCGGGGAGGCCTTGGGAACCTGCAGCCGGCGCGGGGCCAAACGGAGGAGCCGGGCGGCGGCGGCCGCCGCCATCGGCAGCGAGGCGGTGGCAGGTGGGAGTGGCCGAGTGGGACTGTATTATTCGTGTGGTAGGCTCTTGGCGGGGCCTATCTGCTTCCCCCGCCTAGGAGCCGTCCGTTTATGATCGAGGGGCTAACGTGTCTCCTGTGCCTATTGACGTATTTCTAGTAACCCGTCTTTGGGGTGTTTGGTTACACCCCGCTAAAATTTAGCCCTTGTCCCACTATCGAATGTTTGAACCTAGTCCAGTTGGTTGGGTCTATATTTCATACTCCTATTTAAAAGTCAAACGCTTGATGTGATCTGGGCTAACTTTAGTAGAAGCAACCAAATACCCCCTTTGTAGGTTACGTATCAACAGGTGCCACTTTTTTATTTGCGCGAATCTTTATGTTTTGTTGAGTTATAAGTACTATATTATTTATTATTATCGTATTATCATCCCAGCATCACACGTTATCAGGCTGAAAGTCAATCCAAATCACATGGGAATTGGGTGTTTGGTGTTTATCATCGATCCGAAAAGCATGCAAGAAGCCAATCAAGATCATCACATAACATCATATGTTTTTCGTCGTGACTCGTGACGTCTCACTAGTTGATTGAGGAAGAGACCTGCTCGCTTCTCCCTCTCCCCCGAGTCGATCGGTCCAGTACTCCAGTCCGAGGGAAGAAGGCAAGAAGCTCCCGGCGCGCGCGCGCAAGCGAGAGGATATGGCGACCAGCAACGGCTCAGGGGTCGCGCAGGGGGAGGAGGGGAAGACGCCACCGCCTGCGGGGTCGATCGGCGGGTACGAGTCCCTGCACAGGCTCCTGGAGGCCAACCTTTCCCCCGAGCTATTCCAGGTATTGCTCTCCCATCATTCCATCGATCGCTAGGCGGAGGCTCAGATTCGTGCCGCCGTGCCGTCGCCCGTGCCTTTTCCTTGCTTCTTGGATGGATGCCGTATCCAAATCCAGTCCAGAACGCGTGCTTGGGCGAACTGACTGGATAACAAATTGCGACCGGGAAGAGTGGTCCAGCTGCCCCGGCAGTTGAATGGTGGAAGTTTGTGAACAGTTTTAGTTCTCTGAATTGGCACAATTAATGATCAAGCGGCAACGTCAACTAGTCACTTTCTCTTCATATAGGTGGTTATTTTGCACCACTGAGCTTAGTATTGACGTGGACTATAAACGTGCTTCTTGTAATAGTATTCATACTGATGTCTGATGGTTGTGTACCTCTTCCAACAACAAAAAATCGATAGAATTTAGTACATGTCCTTTTTTGTTCCTAGACAGAGCCTCAGATGTAAATGTAATGGTGTTTACTTAGCAATATCGGTGGAGCTGAAATTTACCTATGGCCTGATTTTCAGAATCGTAAATACCCTGCTGTACTCAACTCTCGATCTGTTTCGTTGGGTCGTAATCATATGGATATCTAGATGACATTTAGGTTCACTTGGCAACTTTTTCCTTTTGACAGGAAGCAAGCCGATTGCTGCTGGGACTGAATTGTGCACGACCTCTTGAGGCTATCTCACTGCCTGACGCCACAACCACTCTTGCGCAAACACATAATTTTGATTTGCAGGTTAACTCATAATAAATTGCTATTTTTCATTACTGTGCTTGTCAAGTGATTTATGTGATTGCAGAGACGTAGCATGTTTTTTCAAGACATCAGCAGCTATCATACAAAAACTAATTATATTGGTTGATGGATTTAAATCTACTTGTGCTACAGGCATTCCGTTTTAGTGCAGACAAAGAGTTTCTGAGGCAATCAAGAGTTGTTCGAGTAGGTCTAATTCAGAACTCAATTGCTGTTCCCACTACTTGTCACTTTGCTGACCAAAAGAAGGCAATCATGGACAAAATAAAACCTCTAATTGATGCAGCCGGCGCTTCTGGTGTCAATATTCTGTGCTTACAAGTGAGTAACGCGTCGTATACAGTTCAGGACATTGAGTTATATTCTAAATAGGAAGATCGTTCCTAATGATTCGTATATCAAATTCAGGAAGCCTGGACAATGCCTTTTGCCTTCTGCACACGCGAGAAAAGATGGTGTGAATTTGCTGAACCAGTTGATGGAGAATCTACTCAATTCCTTCAGGAACTTGCACAGAAGTATAACATGGTAATAGTGAGCCCAATCCTTGAAAGGGATATAAACCATGGGGAGACTATTTGGAATACTGCTGTTGTTATTGGAAACAACGGCAACATAATTGGCATTCATCGAAAGGTATGTGTATCGCTACAATTTTATTTTCCTTGGCTGCATTTTCTATTTCTTCATTCTGTCAGAAAGCTTTTACATTGTCTTAATAAACGCTACTGTAGAATCACATTCCAAGAGTTGGTGATTTCAATGAGAGCACATACTACATGGAGGGTAACACTGGGCATCCAGTGTTTGAAACAGCTTATGGCAAAATAGGAGTGAACATTTGTTATGGAAGACATCATCCCCTTAATTGGCTTGCGTTTGGTCTCAATGGAGCTGAAATAGTGTTCAACCCATCTGCGACTGTTGGTGAACTGAGTGAACCAATGTGGCCCATTGAGGTCAGACAAAATTTATGTGCTCTTTTGTGCGCTATAGAACATTTCTTTATATAAATGCATATGCAAAATTTGGGGTGAATGATTATTTTTTTGTTATTTCAGGCAAGGAATGCCGCAATTGCAAACAGCTACTTCGTTGGATCAATTAATCGGGTTGGCACAGAAGTGTTCCCTAATCCATTCACATCCGGTGATGGGAAACCGCAACACGCAGACTTTGGCCATTTCTATGGATCTAGCCATTTCTCAGCACCTGATGCCTCCTGCACCCCATCTCTATCACGCTACCGAGATGGCTTGATCATCTCCGATATGGACCTCAACCTATGCCGCCAGATCAAAGACAAGTGGGCCTTCCGCATGACTGCTCGCTATGAGATGTATGCATCCTTGCTCTCAGAGTACTTGAAGCCAGATTTCAAACCTCAAGTCATTGTTGATCCCTTGATTAATAAGAAGGCATAAAAACTGAGGTATGCTGGATACTTGGGCTTAAAAGGAGGTCATTTGTGTATTGACATGAACAGGAAAAGGTTTACCATTTAGCAGAATAATGTCTATGATGAAGGTGCAAAATGGAGGAAGTTTCTTTCTTTTTTTTCCTTTACATTTCCACATACTGTAAAAATGTGTTTGGTGTAGTTTGAGCTTCTTTTACTCAATATTCGAAACAGTAATGCTTGTTTTGTTGTATAATTTGCTAGAGATTTTTCGATGAAGAAATTCAACAATTTTTAAACCACCGAGAATAACTTAGAAACTCCTTCAAACATAATGCTTAATTAGTTCAAGATGGTTATTGTTCATGGCACTGACTGGCACGGAATGCTTTGGATTATTTGACATGACGACATACAGTTCAGTATTGTAGTATTACCAAGCTACAATAAAGAGATTGGCTACACACCATAGAACTGACATCAGGTGCAGTTCAGTTCCCTAGTCCTCTTTGTCAGAAATTAACCCTAAAATCTTCAGCGTATATTAAGGGGGTGTTTGGTTTTAGGGACTAATTTTTAGTCCCTCTATTTTATTCTATTTTAGTCCCTAAATTATTAAATACGGAAACTAAAATAGAGTTTTGTTTCCATATTTAATAATTTAGGGACTAAGATAGAATTAAACAGAATAACTAAAAATTAGTCTCCAGAAACTAAACACCTCCTAAACACTACTTTCACTAGTCTCTTCAGGAAGTCCATCACCTACAACTTTCACTAGTCTCTTCAGATAGAGTTAATAGTTACTCCTCCCCATCCCCACCCCTGAAAACTAGTGCATCGTGTAAAGTTTGATGTGGTGGAGAATAAAGCATCCAATTGTATTGATAGATGGATTGTTGTGCAGCAAGTAATAGCAGCCGTGCGCTGGTGGATCCACCAGAGAATACAATGCATGAGATTCTTTTGGTATCCAAATCCCCAAACTCTGTTTATCTCCCCGTAGAACCTGCAATTTTAAACCATCAAGTCCATATCAACTTTATAAAAAGCATGGATTTTATGTACCGACACTGAAGCGTGGACCTTGAACACGTCCTCGTCGGTAGGGATGGACATATGGAAATGAATCTGAATGTCACTATTTACCATATTTTAATTCGAATATGAATATAAATATTATCGGATACGAATACAAAATGGATAGTTCGAATTCGGATTCACATTCGGATAAATACTTGATTTGGAATATAACATCATAACAAGTATTAATTTGTTTTATCGATGGATTTATAGTTGATAAAAATCATATTACAAGTAAATTATGAACAATAGTACATCTACATTATTTAGTTGAAACTTAGTTGAACATCATATTTTAAATAAATTATTTATAGCTGGTATATTTATATTTTGGACTCTAAATATAATCTTTTTGTATATTAAGTATATTTGTATTTTGGACTCTAAAAACTCCAATAATCTAATGTATTCAAAATTAGACTTTTTAATATTAATTAAAATAATGTAAGATTAACACAATCATTTATTTATGATATATAAATATTTTTAACATTTTAAATGGTGTGTATCAGTTTTTAGTGCATTATTTAAAGTTTAAAATCAATTGTAATTAATAATTAGTAATAAAAGTAAGTTTAAATTGATTTTATCGAATACTTTTTCTTTCGGATACGAATAGTATCGGATATTTCATGGTTTTGTCGAATGTTGTCGAATACGAATCTTAAACCGGATAGAGAAAAACCTAATTCGGATATGTCTATTTAACATTCATATTAAAATCGAATACGAATACGGATATCCATATTAGCACTTTATCCGAATACGAATACAAATAATTCGGATAGACATCTGAATCCATCTCTACTCGTCAGTCCAGTCATCTCCGATGCAGATATATAGGGAGCACTTTGTCAGAATCAGGTAGCCCCAGGGAGTCCAGCAAAAACTCCACGGCCTTTCCTTTAATACTTTGTTTGGATACTCCAGTATTTACTTTAATATATATGGATTGATGTAGATTTACCATAATCCATATGTATTGGGTTAAATACTAAAGTACCCAAACAAAGCACGTGCGAACTTCTAAAACCTGCATTGCAGCAGTTTAGTTTCATCTCCTTAAGAGCACAAATTGTCCATTCCATGGCTACCAGCATAGTTAAACAAAACCAAACACCTAAAATAGTTTCAAAGGAGTTAAGTTAAAGCCCAGGAAGAGATAAATTTAGAAATATAAATAAAAACCACGGGGAAGAATAATCGCAGTGGGAAGATGCAGTGCAGCACTCCTCACCACCTCCCGCATCTGTAAAATTCAACTGAGAGAAGAACGGAACTCTTTAATTAAGAGATCGATGCTACAATGCAATTACCTGATCAGACATGACATCATGGTCAGGGTCCTCGACAATTGCCGAGAGGGTTCCATCATAATCCAAGAACAGTGATATCTTCTTGCCTGACTGTTATGAATCAAAACTATGTGCAAATATATAATGACTGTTACGAATCAAAACTAGCCACCAGATAGGATCTTACCTGATTCGGAGATGGAGACGGAGCTAGAATTGCAAGAGAACGAGATTGCACGAGAGTTTTGCATGTAACGATTAGCCAAATAGGGAAGAAAAGGAAGAGGAAGAGGAATGTAGAAGGTGGCCATTATAGACATCAATTAATAACAAGAAGTGGAACTTCTTGTTGGAGTGTGTGTATTGGGGGCAGAGCAAGGGCGCCGGCAGGGGCCATGGCTCCTTGCCCAAGGCTAAGGCATATATATATACTAGGTGCTACAGAGTGAACATCTTTCTCTTGCAGTTGTAGCATCGCAAAACAATCCTATCTCTCTTGGCCTCTTGTTGTGACTGTTGTTGCTACAATAGCAATAGCCGACAAAACAAATTGGGCAGCAACAAGAGAGAAAATGACAACTCTCCACAATTGTTAAGTATGTATAGGTATGTGTTCGTGCGTTGCCACGAGAGTTAAAAATTAGTATAAACCATAGATATGAAACAACAAACATCATTATGACATGCATAATCCATTTGGCAAAACATCACGGTAACACTAATTTTATATCGATGTTTAAATATGTGTTATTATTATAAATATGTTGACTCAAATAAAATGAACAGATGTCGAACAAATATTATAATACCGCACAAATTATTCTAAAGAATCAATATAGAATTTTAAATGATAGGCAAATATATCAACAACACCACACTAATTTAATATTTTTTAGCGTTATTGAAAAGTCTCTGTTGTATGTTTGAAGAGATGTCATATCGATACGAATTGCCTTCATAACTTAACAAATCGATCACAAATTTCCTCCGAAAAATCTCCGCAACCTATGCAGATATAAGAGAACAAAACATTATTTTTTTATTATGTAACTTGAATTTATGTTTAAACATGGAACAAATGTACTCTACTCTTCCTGACAAATTTCATCCGCCCATCATTTCTCCACATTTCCATAGCTTGTAAAACGATTCCATAGCTTATAAGATGATGTAGCTGGTGTTACTCCTATAGACTAATGTTTTGCCAATTATACTATATATAATAAAAATAATAAAAAAATTTAAATTGCTGAGAAGGTAGTACGAAGAAAATACCTTTTTGAGTCAATTTGAGCATCAGTCCAAATTGTATGTTCCCACTTAAAAATATCCTCTGTTCATGTAAAACGTTTCTTGTATGCAATCTTATATTTTTATGAAGCCATGATAACCGCTTCTACAAATCTTTTGTATGACATAGGCTTACATAACTCATAATTATGCACATAATTTTTTGTAGAAAAAAAGATACCTAGCTCGAGTATTATAAATCTAAGCCAAAGAGGAGACTATAAGATTTCTAGCAGAGTTGTCAAGGGAAATAAAAAGTGTGTAACACAAAACATTGATGTTAAGGTTTATCTGCTATTGGTTGTAAACATCATCATCCATATACGAAGTCCAGCACCAGCCTTACTAATTTAACATTCGATTCCAAATATCGGAACAAAGCTTCAGCATACTTAGAAATATCATAAACACAAAAATTGTGGGAATGAAAATTGATACCTACCTGAGATTATTTTTTCTCGTGTAAAAAGGAATATTGTAGGGTTCCAACAGAGCCGTTACAACAGAGAAGAGACTTAAACAAGTGTGACACTTCAATAAAACCCATTGTACGGTAATAAATAGAAGAAGGGAACGGTCTACATCATGAGTCCCAGCTATGAATAAAAATATTTAAATGTTCAGCTAATGATTTGGACTTCTAGATCTTTCATAGGCATGCCTTGTTGGAGAATGTGACCTGCTCCTCATTCTCCCTTGGGCGCTTGTCATATCACCACTCTTGTATCTATGACCGACTCTTTTAGAATCCCTCCCATTTCTGTAGAGATTGCTTTGGTGCTCTGATCCTCTCTCTCTCTCTAATCATAGGATTTGTCTTTTCTACAACTTTGTTCATACTGACGATCACGATTATAGTCATGCTCCCTAGACCTCTCTCTTCTGGTATCTCTATCCCTGCCTCCACATCATACTCTTTTCCCCTCTGCTTTTGACGCTCCTCTGCTTTCTGCTCCCTTGCAAGCCTATCTATCTCTTTTGACTTCTCTTTTGCTGCCTGGATTAGATACAACCATCATAAGTGCTCAATAAATTTAATCATTATTCACAAGCTTCTAGTGAAGTAATAATTCACCTTGTATTCCACCAAAAAAATCTCTAACCATAGGAAAGGCTGAAGGTTATGCTCCATTGACTGAAGTAACTTGATGAGTATATGTTTCTAAACACTAAATCATGTTTTAGATTAACCAATATAAAAACAGAATAGTTTGTTCCTTTACGCAAATTGCAGACCTCGATTAAGTGCTTGTTTTTCAGTCCTAACTTTACATTCTAAACTGAACACTAATTCAAAGCATGTTTCTGCCCACTAAACTGAACATATACCCCTGTTTTTCAGTCCTAACTTTACATTCTAAACTGAACACTAATTCAAAGCATGTTTCTGCCCACTAAACTGAACATATACCCCTGTTTTTCAGTCATAACTTTACATTTTAAACTGAACACTAATTCAAAGCATGTTTCTGCCCACTAAACTGAACATATAACCCTATTTTTCGGTCCTAACTTTACATTCTAAACTGAACACTAATTCAAAGCATGTTTCTGCCCACTAAACTGAACATATACACCTGTTTTTCAGTCCTAACTTTACACTCTAAACACTAATTCAAAGCATGATTAACTAAAATAAATTCAATCCATCTGTGGACCACCTCTTTTTTAAATAACACTCTAACGAGTAAAGCCGACACCATATTGCCATTCTATCTTCAACTTGCTTTGTGGTTATCCATCTATTTTTCATGTGTTGTTAATTAGATGTTGAGGTTTGAGGCAAAGTTAGGCTTGAGTTATTTGTTTAGGAATGAACTAAAAACAGAAAATGAGCAAGAAAAATCAAATGCTACTGCAATTGGACAATTAATAGGACAACTATTAGCTGCTGACCGACGATGAGGAAATTGGCTATCAACATAACATCTAAAAATCTGAAACAAGCATTTGAAAAATACACATTCATTTTCCTAACTCAAGAAAATTCAGAAGGCTACTACCGAGAGTGCACAGAATATTCAGTGAGACTAAAGAAGTATGTCATGTAAGCCTAGCTAGCAGTCAGAAAGAATACCAAATAATTGTTACTCAGGCATCCTAGATTTTGTGCATTTCTGCTTAGAGCGTCAACGTTAAGAACACAGATACTCATCCAGATTAGTTCCTTGTTATAGAGCCCATGGTAAATGAATTGGAGGGTACTTCCTCAAAAAATGAATTGACGGATACTAATTCAGAATCTGTTCAGTTTCCATACATATCTATCCAGTTTCAAGACAAGGTGAAGGAACTATCACGCATCAGGCATCACAAAGTACAGAACAGTAGGAATGCTAGGCACAACAAACAGAACACATCTGGATGTGCATATATTTTCAGCTACTGTTTCACTGTTAAAAGAACCAACAATTACTGCAAGACGACGAACACACGCACATCATTTATGTCTTTCAAACACAACAGATTTCGTAGCTAATCTAAGGGAGAAGCCAAGCCGGAGGAGAGTTGTAAGAAGGAACCCGCTCTGGGAAGTAGAGGTTGACATGGGGAGACGGCCTTTCCGGCGACCACTTGCCGATGTCACTGCAGGGGTACTGCCTCTCATTGACTCTGCGGAACATCATCTCGGCATCGTAGAAGCTTCGATCATCCAAGAAGATGTCACAAAATAGGCCAGTACCGGTCCGAGCGCGAGGCGTGTAGACAGGCGGCGGGTCATCAGGGTAGGAGCGGTCGTACGCGCCGCCGCGCGAGGCGGTGGTGGCGGCCTCAGATCTGAGGATTCGCGAGGGGCAGGCCTACCTGAGGAGGCCGACGTCGGCGCCCGGCGCGGCGAGGGCCACGCATGGTCCCACAGAGATGGTGGTGGCGACGGGTGGTACGGCGAGTCCCGCCAGTGCGGTGGCGTTGGGGCGGGCGGCAGGAGCGGGTCGCCTTCGCCGCCGTCGTGCCTGCGGCCCTCCCGGTACAAATAGTCCCTTCGATCCGGCGGTGGCGGAGGCATCCACGGCGCCGTTGTCGTCGCCGCCCCAACTGCGGCTGTGCCAGCCTCCGCCCGCCACAAATCGCATGCGCGCGGCGAAGCCAACTATGAGGCGTCTCTAACCTCCTCGTAGAGTGTAGAAAACCTACAGAGAGGCACACGAATGGAGTCTGCGGGAAGCACAGTTGTTTGCGGCGGAGGGAGGCACGGTTGTTTGCGGCGGTCGCGGCATGTGCGGGATTGCGGTGGGTCGCGGGCGAACGGACTGCGGCGGTGTTTGCGGCGGGCGGGCAGAGGTGGAGGGAGGCGCATGCAGTCTACAATAGACTTAATAGTCAGTAGAGATATTATTTATGTGCTCGTGTGTTGCCACGAGGCAGGGGAGTATGGGAACGACGTTTAGGCTATAAATATAATTTTTATTTATTTCTAAACAATAAACTATGTGTAGGGGTAAAAACGGGTCGGAACCGTCTGGTACCGTATACGGATAATACAAAAAATACCCGTTTTTTCGATACATATTTGAGTATTTTTATATTCGGGACGGATACGGTTAATACCCGGATAGTGCAGATTCGAATTCGAGTCGGATACGGAGCGATGACTACCCGGTAAATACCCGAATATTCGGGTCGGATACGGGTACCCGGAATTCGGGTACCCATTTTTCTTTTTCTGCATAATATAGTTATAAAATCATAACTTTTACATATTAAATCGGATGAAGATAAAGTTTATATGAAAATTATAGAGCTCGAAGAGATCTATAACTTTGTAGTACATCATTTTTTTTGTTTAAACACATATTTAGGCCAAAATCATCAAAATAATGTCCAAATTTATATCAAATTAATAGACTTTATCATTTTTATGTGGGGGGCTTAAGGTTATGTGCATGTGGGAACTTAAGGTTATCTTTTTATAGACTATTATTAGTATTGGTAATTTATTTGCAATTTTCGATCGACGCTATTGAAAGTCGCCTAGAGAGGGGTGAATAGGTAAATCTGAAATTTATAAAGTTTAAGCACAACTACAAGCCGGGGTTAGCGTTAGAAATATAATCGAGTCCGAAAGAGAGGGTGAAAACAAATCACAAGAAAATGAAGAGTGTGACACGGTGATTTGTTTTACCGAGGTTCGGTTCTTGCAAACTGTTAGGGACTTGTTCTCAAGTGCTATGAATTAAGAACAAGGCAACACAAAAAAGGTTAATGATTGATGCCCTTCGTCCTTCAGAGCATTATCTCCCTTGGGATATAATGATCTTTAGACGAAGGTCATGAAGGACATACCTTCGACATTACAATATATCTCAGTGGAAAGAGAAACGTATAAAGCATGAAAAATAACATGAATGATCTCGCGTCATCATTAATATCATTTAATCATATGATCATGAATGTTCTTGAATAATATTAAATTACACCTTTACCTTCGGGTCGACAGAAGGCAAAAGTCCAAGCGTGACGCGCAAGTGAATACAAGTCAGCGTGAACAGTACGGGGGTACTGTTCATCTATTTATAGACACAGGACACAGCCTGTGACGAATTACAATTATGCCCCTCATAAAAGTTTACAACATTGACTCAGACCTTTATGGATTAAAAGGTCATTCTACCTCTATGTCGGTTCGTACTGCCGAAGCTTCATGAAGAGGAACCTTCGGCCATCTCCTGGGAACAACTTCAGCCGAAGCTGCTTCTTCGTGTAAGACCTTAGGCGCAACGAAGCATGGCCCCAACAGTAGCCCATTTCGCGGTGCTAGATCGTTTTTCGTAACGAGCTTGATCCGTGAAAAAAGCCTCTTCAGCTTCGGGAAGCCGAAGGTCCAAAAAACACCTTCCCTGAGCTCGTTGCTGAGAAACGATCCGGTTTCCGAGCGCGTGCCAGGCCCACCTTGCAGAGTTACTGTTTGATCTTTGCGGTCCACCGCGCAGCGAGTGCAAGTGACTGCGCGCCTGGTGTAAAAATCCTGGCGCTTCGCCTTCTTACCTGCAGCACTATATAAACAGGCGAGTAGGTGTGAAGTTACCACAGCATTCATTGCTATTTGCACTGTTTTGCTGCCAAAATTTTTAACTGTAGCCGAAGCTTGATTCTCAGAATCGAACGAAGGTCTATCTCGAAGTCTGCTTCGTCAGAGAGAAAGGCTTCGGGAGAAAAAGAAAAAGAAAAAAGTATTCAATTTCCCCAAACTCAGAATCAAATGGCCAGAGTACGATCCACTGCCAGGGTTGAGCGTGAAGGGAACGAAGCTGAAGGTTCGGAGACTGTTCCCATCTCCGAAGCAATGCAACGATCCGGGCTAGTAACCGCAGAAGAAACGCCCGCCGCCGAAGCAGACCCGACAACTGCCGAAGGAGGAGAAGAGAACATTGAAGGAACTGATCCCGAAGATGACTATCGCATTGCCATGCCCAGCAAGCCCAGCCACTTAGACTTCGGAAAGTCGACCATTTCAAAGGCTGATCTCTCGAAGATGGTGAAATCTGGTTATTTCAGTGAAAATCAGAAGAAACTACTTCGCTTCGGGGGAGAAGAGACTACCCCGAAGCCAGAGAAGGACGAGATAGTTATTTTCAAGAGCTTTTTAAAGGCTGGGCTGAGATTCCCCCTTCATGGAATTATTGCAGATGTATTGAAGAAGTTTGGTATTTATTTTCATCAATTGACTCCTAACGCTATTGTTAGGCTTAATGTTTACATCTGGGCCCTCCGAAGCCAGGCTGTGGAACCGTTTGCCGACAGTTTTTGTCGAGTTCATGAGTTACATTACCAAACAAAGGCCAGAAAAGATGGACTACATGATAACTTCAGTTGCTACAATTTTGCCTACCGGAAGACAACAAAGTTTCCTGTTATCAGCTACCGAAGCAAATGGCCAGCAGGCTGGAAATCTGAGTGGTTTTATGTGAAGGTTGACGAAGATGAAGAGAAGTTGGTACAAAGCCCACTTGAATTAATCTTCGGAGAGACAAGGCCGCGATGCCACATGAAATTAGAAGGTCCCACCTGGGCTGCACTGGGTGAGTTTGAAATTATTTCAGATCATATCGGTACCAGGGATCTGGTTCAAGAATTCTTGGCGTTCAGGGTTTTCCCTACTCTAAAAGAATGGGAAATGCCGAAGCTAGAGGGGGAGAAAAAGAAGGGGGAACTTGTCCGGCTTCCTTATCATTTCAAATTCAAGAAATACTTTAAAAAACCTTGCAAAGAGTGGCTGGACACAGTTCAGGTAATGTGCAATGAAATTCTTGGGAATTATTCCAAAAAAGAAGATCAACTGATGACGGCGGCCTTCGGCACCCGTCCGAAGCGAAGGCTGAACCGAGTGTTTGATGCCCTGGGTTTCGAGTACCCTGACTATGAACGGTTGAAGAAGGGTGCTGAGGGCCAAAAAAGAAAAAGAGTGGCCGAAAGTTTGAACAAAGAGGAAGAAGGACCAGCAAAAGAGAAGAAAATTCCAAAGAAGAGAAAAATATCAACTCCAAAGCGAAAATTATCCGATGAAAAGGGGACTCCTGCACCACCTTCTACTAGCGACGTGGAGGAAATCTTAAAGGTAATGACTGAACCTTTGCCCGCGAAGCTAAGTCCATTAGGGCCCCAACTGACGAAGCTTTTTCGAAAGGTGGAGGAGCCGGAAAAATCGAAGGTAACCAAAACAAAGAGGCAAAGGATTATTGCAGTGACCGAAGTTATCGACAAGACGCCGCCGAGGGCGTCAATTCAGAAAACACCAGCTGTTGAGGGCACAACAAATGCCGAAGTCGCACCTTCGGAGGTCGCGGCTACCGAAGCCGCTTCAGCCGAAGATTTGAACTTAGAAACTACCATTGAAGACATCGACAAAATTTTACTAGACATGGCCGCAGAAGAAGCTGCCACTGCTGCTGAAGAAACCACGGCCACAGTGCCTGGAAAAGGAAAAGAAATAGCCGAAGATACTTCGGAAGACGAAGCCTATATATTTCAAAATTTAGCTGGGCAAAAACTGTCGAAGGACGAAATAGAAGAGCTTAAAGACTATGCCAAATCTTGCGGATACAGGCCAGGAGCTCTTCTTTTCGGAGGTGTGGACGATGAAAAATTAGGCTGCATCCGAGACCAAACTGGAGCTAAGGTCATCGGTACTCTATCAAAGAGTATCGGTTTTCCGAAGCTAGAGACAGATATCAGCCGCTACCGACGACAACATATCGTCGGCAGCTTATTTTATTCCAATTTCAAGGTAAACAACTTTCTCTCTGACTTCTATTGTTTTTTAATAATGGAAATATTCCTAACGAAGGTTGTTTATTTGCAGAGCATGCTACTAAGCAAAGCTTTGAAGATGCAGCAAGATTTAGAGGATAAAAAACACGAAGCTATAATTGAAAATTTAGAGAGCAAAATAAAAGAACAATCAGCTATTATTGAAAAGAAAGACTTCGAACTCCAATCAACCGAAGGCTTGCTGGCAGAGACTGAAGCTAAAGTATCAGAATTGAATTCGAAGCTTATCTGCCAATCAAAACAATTTGAACAAAAGAAGCTAGAGCTCAATTCGAAACTTGAAGCTGAAGTCCAAACCAACTCAGACTTGAAGAAATCATTAACAAGCCTTCAAGATAAATGCTTGAAATTTAGTAACAACTGTATTCAACAATTGAAGAAGATCTTTTACTCAGTTGGAGCCAGCAGTGGAAAGTTCAACCCTGCAGCTGAAAATTTGCCAAGAGCCTTCGAACATATTGAAGCTGAAATTGATGAGCTGGACAAAGTTATAGCCGGGCACGGTGACTTCTGTGCCTGGGTAGCTTCTCGGGGCACGGCTGCAGCGTTCCTGAAGGCCGGCTGTGATCATGGGAAAATCGTCAACAGGCCGAATTTCACTCTGTCTCCATCAATTTTAGATGATATTCCTGACCTCGCCCGAAGCATATCAAACAGATTTATAAAAATGATATGGACAAAAGGCGGGCGAGAGAAGGCTGGGGACGAAGCTCGAAGTCATCTTGAACCGGTAAGAAATCATACCTTGCGCTTACCTTCTCCTTCACACTTGATTTTTACTCACAATACCTTGGTTCATGTAGGATGACGAAGCTGAAGGTGATACTTAAAGAATATGCCGCCGAAGCGGAAGCCTGACGAAGATTAGTAGGAGTAGACTAGAAAAACTCAAGAGACTTTTGTAACAACTTTTGTAAATACAGCTAAACTGTTCTTAATGAACTTTGTTCATACTTTGTAATATATCCTTACCCTTCCATTGAGATGCTTTGATGTGGACGAAAGTAATATTTTGAGCTGAAAGCGAAAAAACACGTTCCCTTCTTTTCGTACACAACGAAGCATAAAAGATCGCTTCTTCTTTTTTGCCGAAACAACCACGTATGCCATGAATGAATGTTTATGGATGCGAATGCTATGATGCCATGTGATGTGCGAATGAATGTCCAAACACATGTCCGAAGCCATACCCTCAGCCATTATTTCCTTAGAAACAACCACACATTAGCTCTGCATTCCCTTAGGAACGTCTTTCGAGCTTCTTCGCCTTTTACTTTCGGCGGAATCAGCGTTGACTTTTCGCTGTAAGCTCTGCATTCCCTTAGGAACGTCTTTTGAGCTTCTTCGCCTTTTACTTTCGGCGGAATCAGCGTTGACTTTTCGCTGTAAGCTCTGCATTCCCTTAGGAACGTCTTTTGAGCTTCTTCGCTTTTTCAGTTTCGGCACTCGATGGTGCGTTCTCAGCTTTTACATTTACATTCTTTGGGGGACTTTGCTCTTATAAATCTAAAAAGGAAATTACATATGATGGCCCCATTAAAAACCTTTCTCCCCCTTTAGAAAGGAAAAGGGTGCCATGAAAAAGAAAAGAAAAAACATAAAAAGTTACATCAAGTTATACATAATATCGCCGAAGCTCATCCGCATTCCAAGATCTTGGAACTTCGTTGCCGTCCATGTCCTTCAATCTGTACGAACCAGGCCTTGACGAAGATGCTACTAAGAAAGGCCCTTCCCATTTCAATTGTAACTTGCCCACTGTGTCTGGGTTGGCCACTCTCCGAAGCACCAAGTGTCCCGGCTCAATATTTTTTAGCCGGACCTTTCTATCTCGCCATTTGACTGTTTCAGCCTGGTATTTATTGATATTCTCCACAGCTTGAAGCCTGATCCCTTCTAAAGCATCTTTTTCCACAAGACAGGCATCTTCAGGACCTGGTTCTGCCGAAGCTACTACTCTTATTGATCCAGCTTTAGCTTCTTCCGGAGTTATTGCTTCGTCACCGAACAATAACTTGAATGGAGTAAAGCCTGTAGACCTTGATGTTGTTGTATTGTGGCTCCACACCACTTTGGTTAACTGATCTGGCCACTTTCCCCTGGGTTGATTGAAGATTAACTTCATTATTCCTGTCATTATAATGCCGTTGGCCCTTTCAACGAGCCCATTCGACTCCGGATGCCTGACTGATGCAAAATGGATCTTCGTTCCAATTTGATCACAGAAATTTCTGAAAGCTTCGGAGTCGAACTGTGTTCCATTATCTACAGTGATGGCCTTCGGTACTCCGAAGCGACAGACAATATTCTGCCAGAAAAACTTTTGGACAGTGGCCGAAGTTATTGTGGCTAATGGCTTCGCCTCAATCCATTTAGAAAAATACTCCACAGCCACTATAACATATTTTAGATTCCCTTGAGCCGGTGGTAATGGACCTAACAAGTCAAGGCCCCACCTTTGCAATGGCCAGGTGGGTTGTATCAGCTGTGTCAAAGACGAAGGTTGCTTTTGATCTCTTGCACATTTCTGACAACCTTCGCACTTTTGGACTAACTCCGCTGCATCCGAAGCTGCCTTCGGCCAATAAAACCCTTGGCGGAAAACTTTTCCAAGTAACGGCCTAGATCCGATGTGGGATCCACACAGGCCTGCATGTATTTCTTTCATTAACTCTATACCTTCGGTTCTAGATAAGCACTTGAGCAGCGGAGCGCAAACTCCATGTTTGTATAATTCCCCTTCTATCATGACATACGGACGAGCTCTTGCCTCTATCCTTTTATTGTAAGCTTCGTCATCTGAAAGGAACTTACCCTGAAGGTAAGAGATTATTTCAGTTCTCCAATCTTCGCTGTAAACAGGAGATATGTTGAAGACTGCTGTCGGGGACCATAATTAGGGGTACCCTCAAGACGCCTAATTCTCAGCTGGTAACCCCCATCAGCATAAAGCTGCAGAGGCCTGATGGGTTTGATTAAGTCAGGGATCAGTCCATACGAGTGACTTGATCACGCCACGCCCGAGCCTAGCCTCGGGCGAGGGCAGCCGACCCTAAGATGACTCCGTCTCGCCTGAGGCCTCCTCTTTCACGGCAGACGCATCTCCGGCTCGCCCGAGGCCCCGCCTTCGATAAGAAGAAACCCTGACTAAATCACCGCGCCAACCGACCCAGTCACCGGGGCGTTTAACACAAAAGGTAAGACCGACGGGCGACCAGACTTCGCTAGAGGTGCCATAGGAGGCTCTGCCCGACCCAGGGCTCGGACTCGGGCTAAGGCCCCGGAAGACGGCGAACTCCGCTCCGCCCGACCCAGGGCTCGGACTCGGGCTAAGGCCCCGGAAGACGGCGAACTCCGCTCCGCCCGACCCAGGGCTCGGACTCGGGCTAAGGCCCCGGAAGACGACGAACTCCGCCTCGCCCGACCCAGGGCTCGGACTCCGCCTCAGCCTCTGCCGAACGATCTCCGCCTCGCCCGACCCAGGGCTCGGACTCTGCCTCTGTCTTGCAGGACGGACTCGACCTCGGCTTCGGAGGAACCTCCACGACGCCCGACCTAGGACACGAGACCGCCACGTCAACAGGAAGCGTCATCATCACTCTGCCCTGAGCCGACTTGGGTCGCAGAGAACAAGACCGGCGTCCCATCTGGCCAGCAACGCCAGATAGGCAATGATGGCGCCCCGCTAGACCATGACGACGGCGGCTCTCAGCTCCCTTACGAAAGCAGGAGAACGTCAGCAAGGGCCCAGCCACTCCGACAGCTGTCCCTCCGTCCGGCTCCGTTACTCCTCCAACAGCCACGACGCCACACCAACAGGGTGCCAAGATCTCTCCGGCTGCCACCTTGGCATGTACTTAGGGCGTTAGCTCTCCCTCGCTAGACACGTAGCACCTTGCTACACCCCCATCTTGTACACCTGGATCCTCTCCTTACGACTATAAAAGGAAGAACCAGGGCCTTCTTACAGAAGGTTGGCCTCGCGGGGACGAAGGGCAGGGGCAGGCGCTCTCTCGGGGCCGCTCGCTTCCCCTCACCTCGCGCGGACGCTTGTAACCCCCTACTGCAAGCGCACCCGACCTGGGCACGGGACGAACACGAAGGCCGCGGGAATTCTCCGACTCCCTCACGACCCGGCTCCAGCCACCGACCGCTCTCTCTGTTCCCCCCTTCGCGCTCGCCCACGCGCTCGACCCATCTGGGCTGGGGCACGCGGCACACTCACTCGTCGGCTCGGGGACCCCCCGGTCTCGGAACGCCGACAGTTGGCGCGCCAGGTAGGGGCACGCTGCGTGTTGACGAGCAGTTTCCCGTCAAGCTCCAGATGGGCAGTCTCCAACGACCCCTTCAACCCGGGACGGTGCTCCGTTTCGGGAGTCTCGAGTTCATGTCCTTCGACGGCAGCTACGACATGATACCCCTTCCACCGCCGCGCGACAGCGACAATGGTGGCGGACAGCCCGCCCGCCGGCGGCGGAATCGACGACGCCTTTCCCACGTGGGGGAAGGACAACTTTCGAGCTCGCTCCGTCCTCTCCCTCGCCATCGGAGGAGGAGGAGGCGGGGCAACCAGGGCCGAGCGGGAGGCCGCGCTCCGGCGGCTGTCGAGCAAATCGACATCCCCAGTGCCCCGACGGAGGACACGCTAGGCGTCGCCCTCGCGTTCGAGGCAAAGGCGAGCGCCATCCCCCCGCAGCACGTCGACCCCGAGCAGGTGGACGACGCCAGCACGCTCACGAAGGGCCTGCAGGACGTCGCCCTCGTACCCAGGACGACGGCGCGATCAACCCCCGACGTGACTTCATCGCTCCTCGTCGACAAAAAGGTACCGAATGCTACCCATCTTTCGTTATTTCGACTCGACCTCAGCCCGCCTGGCGACCTCGCTTTGGCGGGCACTCACGTTGAGGCGAGTGCAACCTCTCTGGGGTTTCGTGTGCGGTCGCCTTGGGACCGATTGACGGGTGTCTCGACCTACGGACCCTCTGGGTCCGAGGAAGATGACGACTCCAGCATCTGCTGGGATTTCTCCGGATCTGGCAACCCTAGTGCCATGCGGGACTTCATGACCGCATGTGACTACTGCCTCTCCGACTGTTCCGACGGCAGCCGCAGCCTTGGCGACAAGGACTGCGGCCCGAGCCGCGAATGTTTCCACATCGAGCTAGGGGATCCCTCCGGAGGCGGCTGTCTCGGCATGCCGGAGGATGGTGATCCCCCTAGGCCGGCGCCTCGCGCCGACATCCCGCGGGAGCTAGCTGTGGTCCCCATTCCGGCGGGGGGTCACGACCCACAGCTCGAGCAAGTCCGCGGGGCGCAGGCCGGGCTCGATGAGGGAGCGGGAGCGCTCGAGGTAATCCGCCAGAACATCGGGCAGGTATGGGCGAGCCAGCCCCCGGCCGGAGGAATACGTCACCTGCCCCAAGGTCTCCAGCACCGCATCACCAACGATGCCAGGGACAGACCGCCACCCGCGTCCGGCGGAACCGGTCAGGACCTGGCCGCCGCAGCGATGCTCCTCCGCGCAATGCCGGAGTCATCAACCACCGAGGGTCGGCGAATCCAGGGAGAACTCAAGCATCTCCTGGAAGGCGCTGCGGCCCGGAGGGCCGAAAGCTCTGCCTCCCGAAGGCAGGGGTACCCCTCGGAACCTCGTGCCGCGACTTCCCGACTCACGCGGGAAGCCTCGGTCTTCACCGGGCGCACGCGCAACACCGCGCCTGCGGCCCCGGGCCACCTCGGCGACGAGCACCCTCATCGCGACCGTCGGGCACGCCTCGACGAAAGGGTGCGCCGAGGCTATCACCCCAGGCGTGGGGGACGCTACGACAGCGGGGAGGATCGGAGTCCCTCGCCCGAACCACCCGGTCCGCAGGTCTTTAGCCGAGCCATTCGGCGGGCGCCATTTCCGCCCCGATTCCGACCCCCGACTACTATCACGAAGTACTCGGGGGAAACGAGACCGGAATTGTGGCTTGCGGACTACCGCCTGGCCTGTCAACTGGGTGGGACGGACGATGACAACCTCATCATCCGAAACCTCCCCCTGTTTCTCTCCGACACCGCTCGAGCCTGGTTGGAGCACCTGCCTCCGGGGCAGATTTCCAACTGGGAAGATCTGGTCCAGGCTTTCGCCGGCAACTTCCAGGGCACGTACGTGCGCCCCGGGAATTCCTGGGACCTCCGAAGCTGTCGGCAACTGCCGGGAGAGTCTCTCCGAGACTACATCCGGTGGTTCTCGAAGCAGCGCACCGAGCTGCCCAACGTCACCAACTCCGATGTCATCGGCGCGTTCCTCGCCGGCACCACCTGCCGTGACCTGGTGAGCAAGTTGGGTCGCAAGACCCCCACCAGGGCGAGCGAGCTGATGGACATCGCCACCAAGTTCGCCTCCGGCCAGGAGGCGGTAGAGGCCATCTTCCGAAAGGACAAGCAGCCCCAGGGCCGCCCGTCGGAAGATGCCCCCGAGGCGTCTACTCCGCGCGGCGCCAAGAAGAAAGGCAGGAGGAAGTCGCAAGCGAAACGCGACATTCCCGATGCAGACCTTGTCGCCGCCGCCGAGCACAAGAACCCTCGGAAGCCCCCCGGAGGTGCTAACCTCTTCGACAAGGCACTCAAGGAGACGTGCCCCTACCATCAGGGGCCCGTCAAGCACACCCTCGAGGAGTGCGTCATGCTTCGGCGCCACTTCCATCGGGCCGGGCCACCCGCAGAGGGTGGCAAGGCCCGCGACGACGACAAAAGGGAGGATCGCCAAGCAGGAGAGTTCCTAGAGGTCCGCGACTGCTTCATGATCTACGGAGGGCATGCGGCAAACACCTCGGCTCGGCATCGTAAGCAAGAGCGTCGGGAGGTCTGCTCGGTGAAGGTGGCGGCGCCAGTCTACCTAGACTGGTCCGACAAGCCCATCACCTTCGACCGGGACGACCACCCCGACCACGTGCCGAGCCCAGGGAAGTACCCGCTCGTCGTTGATCCCGTCATCGGCGACGTCAGGCTCACCAAGGTCTTGATGGATGGAGGCGGCTGCCTCAACATCATCTACGCTGAGACCCTCAGGCTCCTGCGCGTCGATCTGTCATCCGTCCGAGCAGGCGCTGCGCCCTTCCATGGGATCATCCCCGGGAAGCGTGTCCAGCCCCTCGGACAGCTCGACCTCCCTGTCTGCTTCGGAACACCCTCCAACTTCCGAAGGGAGACTTTGACGTTCGAGGTGGTCGGGTTCCGAGGAACCTACCACGCGGTGTTGGGAAGGCCATGCTACACGAAGTTCATGGCCATCCCCAACTACACCTACCTGAAGCTCAAGATGCCGGGCCCCAACGGGGTCATCACCGTCGGCCCCACGTACAAACACGCATTCGAATGCGATGTGGAGTGCGTGGAGTACGCCGAGGCCCTCGCCGAGTCCGAGGCCCTCATTGCCGACCTGGAAGGCCTCTCCCGAGAGGTGCCGGACGTGAAGCGACATGCCGGCAACTTCGAGCCAGTGGAGACGGTTAAGGCCGTCCCTCTCGACCCCAGTGGCGACACCTCCAAGCAGATTCGGATCGGATCCGGGCTCGACCCCAAATAGGAAGCAGTGCTCGTCGACTTTCTCCGCGCAAACGCCGACGTCTTTGCGTGGAGTCCCTCGGACATGCCCAGCATACCGAGGGATGTCGCCGAGCACTCGCTGGATATTCGGGCCGGGGCCCGACCGGTCAGACAGCCTCTGCGCCGATTCGACGAGGAAAGGCGCAGGGCGATAGGCGAGGGGGTCCACAAGCTGATGGCAGCAGGGTTCATTAAAGAGGTATTCCATCCCGAATGGCTTGCCAACCCTGTGCTTGTGAGGAAAAAAGGGGGGAAGTGGCGGATGTGTGTAGACTACACTGGTCTCAACAAAGCATGTCCGAAGGTCCCCTACCCTCTACCTCGCATCGATCAGATCGTGGACTCCACTGCAGGGTGCGAAACCCTGTCTTTCCTCGATGCCTACTCAGGGTATCATCAAATCAAGATGAAAGAGTCCGACCAGCTCGCGACTTCTTTCATCACGCCCTTCGGCATGTACTGTTATGTCACAATGCCGTTCGGTTTGAGGAACGCGGGTGCAACGTACCAGCGGTGCATGAACCATGTGTTCGGCGAGCACATCGGTCGCACGGTCGAGGCCTACGTCGACGACATCGTAGTCAAGACGAGGAAAGCCTCCGACCTTCTCTCCGACCTCGAACTGACATTCCGGTGTCTCAAGGCGAAGGGCGTCAAGCTCAATCCCGAGAAGTGCGTCTTCGGGGTGCCCCGGGGCATGCTTTTGGGATTCATCGTCTCCGAGCGTGGCATCGAAGCCAACCCGGAGAAGATCGCGGCCATCACAAGCATGGGGCCCATCAAGGACTTAAAAGGCGTACAGAGGGTCATGGGATGCCTCGCGGCCTTGAGCCGTTTCATCTCGCGCCTCGGCGAAAGAGGCCTGCCCCTGTACCGCCTCTTAAGGAAGGCCGAGTGCTTCACTTGGACTCCCGAAGCCGAGGAAGCCCTCGGGAACCTGAAGGCGCTCCTCACCCAGGCGCCCATCTTGGTACCCCCAGCTGATGGAGAAACCCTCTTGGTCTACGTCGCCGCAACCACTCAGGTGGTCAGCGCCGCGATCGTGGTCGAAAGGCAGGAAGAGGGGCATGCTTTGCCCATTCAGAGGCCAGTTTACTTCATCAGCGAAGTGCTGTCCGAGACCAAGATCCGCTACCCACAAGTCCAGAAGCTGCTATACGCAGTGATCCTGACGAGGCGAAAGCTGCGACATTACTTCGAGTCCCATCCGGTGACTGTGGTGTCATCCTTCCCCCTGGGGGAGATCATCCAGTGCCGAGAGGCCTCGGGGCGGATCGCGAAGTGGGCGGTGGAAATCACGGGCGAGGCAATCTCGTTTGCCCCTCGGAAGGCCATCAAGTCCCAGGTACTGGCGGATTTCGTAGCCGAATGGGTCGATACCCAGTTGCCGACGGCTCCGATCCAGCCAGAGCTCTGGACCATGTTTTTCGACGGGTCGCTGATGAAGACGGGGGCCGGCGCAGGCCTGCTCTTCGTCTCGCCCCTCGGGAAACACCTGCGCTACGTGCTCCGCCTCCATTTCCCGGCGTCCAACAATGTGGCTGAGTACGAGGCTCTGATCAACGGATTGCGAATCGCCATCGAGCTAGGGGTCCGACGCCTCGATGCACGCGGCGACTCGCAGCTCGTCATCGACCAAGTCATGAAGAACTCCCTCTGCCGCGACCCGAAGATGGAGGCCTACTGTGAAGAGGTTCGACGCCTGGAAGACAAGTTCTACGGGCTCGAGCTCAACCACATCGCCCGGCGCTACAACGAGACTGCGGACGAGCTGGCGAAGATAGCCTCGAGGCGAACGACGGTTCCCCCGGACGTCTTCTCCCGGGATCTGCACCAACCCTCCGTCAAGATAGGCGACGCGCCCGAGCCCGAGGCACCCTCGGCCTCGTCCGAGGTGACCTCGGCCCAGCCCGAGCCATCCTCGGCTCAACCCGAGGTACCCTCGGAGCCCGAGGGCGAAGCCCTGCGCATCGAGGAGGAGCAGAACGGGGTCCTGCCAGATCAAGATTGGCAAACCCCGTACCTGCAATATCTCCACCAAGGAGAACTGCCCCTCGACCGAGCCGAGGCTCGGCGGGTAGCGCGACGCGCCAAATCGTTCGTCTTGCTGGGCGATGAGAAGGAGCTCTACCACCGTAGCCCCTCGGGCATCCTCCAGCGATGCATCTCCATCGCCGAAGGTCAAGAACTCCTGCGGGAAATACACTCGGGGGCTTGCGGTCACCATGCAGCACCTCGAACCCTCGTCGGGAACGCTTTCCGCCAAGGCTTCTACTGGCCAACGGCGGTGGCCGACGCCACTAGAATTGTCCGCGCCTGCGAAGGGTGCCAATTCTATGCGAAGCAGACCCACCTGCCCGCTCAGGCTCTGCAGACGATACCCATCACCTGGCCCTTCGCTGTGTGGGGTCTGGACCTCGTCGGCCCTCTGCAGAAGGCGCCCGGGGGCTACTCGCACCTGCTGGTCGCCGTCGACAAATTCTCCAAGTGGATCGAGGTCCGACCCCTGAACAGCATCAGGTCCGAGCAGGCGGTGGCGTTCTTCACCAACATCATCCATCGCTTCGGGGTCCCGAACTCAATCATCACCGACAATGGCACCCAGTTCACCGGCAAAAAATTCTTGGATTTTTGCGAGGATCACAACATCCGGGTGGACTGGGCCGCCGTAGCTCATCCCATGTCGAATGGGCAAGTAGAGCGTGCCAATGGCATGATCCTACAAGGGCTCAAGCCTCGGATCTACAACAACCTCAACAAGCTCGGCAAGCGGTGGATGAAGGAACTCCCCTCGGTGGTCTGGAGCCTGAGGACGACGCCAAGCCGAGCCACGGGTTTCACGCCGTTCTTCCTGGTCTACGGGGCCGAGGCCATCTTGCCCACGGACCTGGAATACGGCTCCCCGAGGACGAGGGCCTACAACGAAGAAAGCAACCAAGCTAGCCGAGAAGACTCGCTGGACCAGCTGGACGAGGCTCGGGACAGGGCCTTACTACACTCGGCGCGGTATCAGCAGTCCCTGCGACGCTACCACGCCCGAGGGGTCCGACCCCGAGACCTCCAGGTGGGCGACCTGGTGCTTCGGCTGCGGCAAGACGCCCGAGGGAGGCACAAGCTCACGCCCCCCTGGGAAGGGCCGTTCGTCATCGCCAGAGTTCTGAAGCCCGGAACGTACAAGCTGGCCAACAGTCAAGGCGAGGTCTACGACAACGCTTGGAACATCCAACAGCTACGTCGCTTCTACCCTTAAGATGTTTCCAAGTTGTTTATATACCTCGCACCCACGCAAAGTTTAGTCAACAAGGAAGGGTCGGCCTCGCCTCGGCAAAGCCCGACCCTCCCTCGGGGGCTAAAAGGGGGGAAACCCCCTCTGCGTCAAAATTTTCCTCGAAAAGAAAATCTCTTTTACCAGAACGTCTTTCGTGCTTTTTGACTACTTCGAAAAGTGGGTCCTGGAAACGACGGGGTACACGTAAGCAGTCAAGGCTGACCGAGCCGAGGGACTCCTACGCCTCCGGGATACGGATACCTCACTCATCACCTTCTGCGATAAGTAACTCGCGCTCGGATAAGGTGAATCCGCGGATCGAACGAGTCTTTACGTACGGAAGCTCTTCTGTCGAAGCGATTCTTCGAGCCTTCTCGACTGAGTCAGTGACAGGGCCTCATGGACGGGTAAAAGTACGCGTAAGCGGCAAGGCCGACCGAGCCGAGGGACTCCCACACCTCTGGGATGCGGATACCTCACTCATCACCTTCCGCGAGAAGCAACTCGCGCCCGCACTAACATCCCTGCTACCGACAAAAAGTCCAGATACTCGAGACAAGAGGAAAAGAGACGCAGCTTTATAACGCAGCAAGGGTGTGTGTTCTGGCCTCGACGGCCGCACAAGGCCCACGCTACAAGACGATTTGACCCTGCAGGCTCGGATCTTGACGCTGGAAGAGGGCGATGACACCCTCGGCATGGGTAGCACCTTCGGCAAGGCCCGACCTAGCCTCGGACGGCGACGCGGTCCGAGGGCCTCCGCTCCGAAGGACAACGTCATCACCACGTTCGAGCGATCTCTGCCAGGGACTTCTCCGAGAACCCGGCCCGAGCGGACGGCTCGGCTGGCCACCTCCGGGGCCTCGGCCGACCGCCTTCCGAGGGCTCCAGCTTGGTCCGAAGCCTCGGCTGATCAACTCCGACGTCGATCCTGCCAACGGACAACCCGGCTAGGCTCCGGCCAACCAGGTTTCATTTCCGAGCCAACTCCGCCTCTGCTCATGCTGATATCGCTACCCCTGGCCTCGGCTCGTCGAAGAGCGGCCGAGGGGTCTCTTTAACTAAGCTAGAGGAGCCTCGGGCAACAGGTCCGACCGAGCCGAGGGATTCCTACGCCTCCGGGATACGGATACCTCACTCGTCACCTTGACACGGGGCAACTCACGCTTGGTGAAGCGGTTCAGACAATCAGCGGACGAGTCTTAGTGCTCGGAAATGAGGAAAAAACACGGCTCCGTGCCGTGGTTACATACATGTTCAGGCCCCGAAAGCCGAAATGAACAAAAAACCCGGCACTCGAAGTGCCCTTACAAACGGAACTCCGGTTCCTCCCTCTGCAGCGGCGCAGGCTTCAGGAGAAGGCACAGCTGCTGTCTTGCCCTCGCCCATAATGCCACCCGAGGGGCGAGGACAAGTACAAAGAGCCGAAGGCCCGAAGCGCCGATGGTGGCGGTGATCCCGTCGCTGACGGGGACTTCTCGAGCCGCCTCCACCTCGGCACTGACGCCAGGAGCCACCAGCCTACCGGCAGATCCCCACTCAAATCCTCCCCGATGAGTGGGGCACCGGCCTCCACGCAGAGGCGCCGCCCTGGTGCAAAGGCAGGGCCACCCCAGAACACGAGCGCCGCCCTAGCGGCGTGCGGCGTCTAGGGTGGACCTCCCGTGTACACGGCGCGGCAGCCGCTTCCCCCGACAAAAGGGGCCGCCGGAGCCGAGCCAGCGGACCCGACACTCTGGAAGCGACGGCGTTCGCCGCCGATCCATCCCCCGTTGTCGGAGTCCGCGCCGCCCGCAGGGCCAGTGAGCGCCTTCTCCCTCGAACATCGTGGGAGAGGATGACCCACGAACCCGCGCGGGAGGTGGAGCGCCGGCTCAGTCCGGCACCCACCCCAGCGAGGATGATGAACATCCTTGAAGCTGAGGGTGGGACCCAGACCGCAGTCCGGTTTGCTCCTCCCCACCCAGGAGCTGGAGGTCACCGTCTCGGGTGACCCCCAGCGGAGGGGAGCAAACGGGCTGCATGATGAAAATCCTTGAAGCCGAACGAAGGCTGAAAGGTACCAACTCCCACGGAGTTGCGTTCCTCCAGCGATGGAGCGAAAAGACGGTGGTTCCCCCCATCCGGGGGCTCGGAAGATGGAGAGACACAATGCATAGGGGAGGAAGGAGACATGGTCACCTTACGAAAGGGGTCGCCCTCCTTTAAAAGGCACCTCCCCCTGCTTGCGCCCTCAACCGTCACGGGCTGAGTCTTCTCCAACATGCCTCCAAAGTCCTCCCCTGCGGCGCGGGGGCTGGGGCCCGCCTGTCATGCAGACCGGCTCTAAGCAGAAGAAGCCGAACCGCCGCGCACGACGCACGCAACCACCCAGCGGTTACAAGTAACCCTCCACTTTTGCCCGGACCAGCGGGCGAAAGGGGGAGGCGGCCATGCAGGCGGCATGCAACCGCGCCAAGTGGACGCGCCTCTCCGACTCCTGACAAGCCAGCGCGACGGCTCAAGCCCACGCGTCGTGCAACTGGCGCGCCGGGTGCTGCATGCGAGCCGCTGTGCCACTCGCTCCACCACCGCACCTCCTCGATTGCGGAACCGATACCGCGATTCGAGGCGACCCAGCCCGCGACCCAGCAGCGCCAGCCTGGCGCAGCGGTCAAAAGCGGTCAAAAATGGGCCGGCAGTAATGACGGTGGCAGGCGCGCGAGAGCAGCGGTCACGCCATCTGCCAAGCTCATGTCCCATCCGGAGGCAGCAAGAGAACCCCCTCTCACGGCGTGAAGACGACGCACCCGTAACCCGTACCTCGAACGGCTCGCGCACGCGCAACGGCAACCTCGCCAACTACTCACCCCGGCGCATTAACTCCGCGGCCCGACGGACAGCGCTACGGGCGGGAGCGGCTGGTGACGTTTCGCCTTCGCCAAAACAACCGCGCCGAAAAAGGTACGCCACGACGTTCAATTTCGAATCCTTTTTCCCTTTTCCTTCTTTCTCTATCTCTTGCAACAGGGACCGAGAAGGGGGATAACCCCAAAGGGATCCTTCCCCGTGAAGGAACTAGGCTCCGAGCCTCCCTACTGATCAGGGGTTCGAAGGCTGGCCCCCCGAAGGGTTCAACAGCCGCCTCAGATCGCGTGGGCCCGACACCCACTACTGGTCAGGGGTTCGAAGGTCGGCCCCCGAAAGGTCCCACGACCGCCTCAGGCTACTCGGGCTCCGTGCCCCCTACTGATCAGGGGTTCGAAGGCTGGCCTGTCGAAGGGTTCACAGTCGCCTCAGACGCCGAGCGAGGGATGACCAGGGGTACGTTCGATACATAACCAAGGCTCGGGCTGCGCTCCCGAGGTACCCTAGGACATTTCCGAGACCAGCGGGAACGACTCTGTAACGGAATCCCATCGGAGGGAGGCAACGAGCCCTCGGACCCCGTCGCTAGGGGACCGGGTCCGGCAGATCACCCGCAGGTACTTTTGGGCGTGCCTCCGGGCCCCTAGCCGACCCCCAACGAACGGGGCACGGACGTCCACTCGGATTACCCGATTGCAGCTCACCGGAGACACCATGTTCGGTGCCCATCAAGGGTAACATGGCGCACTCCCCCCTCCTCCTTGCGGAAAGGCGACGTAGGGGCGTATATAAAAAAGCCGAGTCTGTCCCTGATCGTCCTCTCGCTCCGTGCAGAGGCTCGGGGGCTGCTCTCGCAAAACCGGCTCCGGCCAAACCGTTGACAGCGTCAACATACCAGCCCGAGAACTTGGGCCCCGACAGTGCACCTGGGTTACGCCCTGCTCGCATGAGGGAACCGCCAGACCAGCCGAGGCATTACGCAAGGCATTAAGACCTCGAAGGAGTGAAACCACTCCTCCGAGGCCTCGGGGGCTACACCCGGCGGGTGCGCTCGCGCGCACCCACCGGAACAAAGTACCACCGAGAAAGGCTGGTCCCCTTGCAAAAAAGTGCGACGCAAGCCTCCAAGCGAGTGTTAACACTCTCTTCGAGGCTCGGGGGCTACTGTCGGGGACCATAATTAGGGGTACCCTCAAGACGCCTAATTCTCAGCTGGTAACCCCCATCAGCATAAAGCTGCAGAGGCCTGATGGGTTTGATTAAGTCAGGGATCAGTCCATACGAGTGACTTGATCACGCCACGCCCGAGCCTAGCCTCGGGCGAGGGCAGCCGACCCTAAGATGACTCCGTCTCGCCTGAGGCCTCCTCTTTCACGGCAGACGCATCTCCGGCTCGCCCGAGGCCCCGCCTTCGATAAGAAGAAACCCTGACTAAATCACCGCGCCAACCGACCCAGTCACCGGGGCGTTTAACACAAAAGGTAAGACCGACGGGCGACCAGACTTCGCCAGAGGTGCCATAGGAGGCTCTGCCCGACCCAGGGCTCGGACTCGGGCTAAGGCCCCGGAAGACGGCGAACTCCGCTCCTCCCGACCCAGGGCTCGGACTCGGGCTAAGGCCCCGGAAGACGGTGAACTCCGCTCCGCCCGACCCAGGGCTCGGACTCGGGCTAAGGCCCCGGAAGACGACGAACTCCGCCTCGCCCGACCCAGGGCTCGGACTCCGCCTCAGCCTCTGCCGAATGATCTCCGCCTCGCCCGACCCAGGGCTCGGACTCTGCCTCTGTCTTGCAGGACGGACTCGACCTCAGCTTCGGAGGAACCTCCACGACGCCCGACCTAGGACACGAGACCGCCACGTCAACAGGAAGCGTCATCATCACTCTGCCCTGAGCCGACTTGGGTCGCAGAGAACAAGACCGGCGTCCCATCTGGCCAGCAACGCCAGATAGGCAATGATGGCGCCCCGCTAGACCATGACGACGGCGGCTCTCAGCTCCCTTACGAAAGCAGGAGAACGTCAGCAAGGGCCCAGCCACTCCGACAGCTGTCCCTCCGTCCGGCTCCGTTACTCCTCCAACAGCCACGACGCCACACCAACAGGGTGCCAAGATCTCTCCGGCTGCCACCTTGGCATGTACTTAGGGCGTTAGCTCTCCCTCGCTAGACACGTAGCACCTTGCTACACCCCCATCTTGTACACCTGGATCCTCTCCTTACGACTATAAAAGGAAGGACCAGGGCCTTCTTAGAGAAGGTTGGCCTCGCGGGGACGAAGGGCAGGGGCAGGCGCTCTCTCGGGGCCGCTCGCTTCCCCTCACCTCGCGCGGACGCTTGTAACCCCCTACTGCAAGCGCACCCGACCTGGGCGCGGGACGAACACGAAGGCCGCGGGAATTCTCCGACTCCCTCACGACCCGGCTCCGGCCACCGACCGCTCTCTCTGTTCCCCCCTTCGCGCTCGCCCACGCGCTCGACCCATCTGGGCTGGGGCACGCGGCACACTCACTCGTCGGCTCGGGGACCCCCCGGTCTCGGAACGCCGACAACTGCTCTTTCAAGGAGCTCCACTGAAGGTGCCTTTATTGTTTCGAAGAACACATCCGAAGGTAACGGCAGCCCCTGTGCTGCAGACTTGGCTAGCAAATCAGCATGCTCATTTTGTCCTCGAGGGATATTCTTGACAGAAAATCCTTCGAAGGAGGCTTCGATCCTTCGGACCGTGTCTAGATATTTTTCAAGCTTCGGATCTTTAGCCTTGCAACTTTTGTCAATATGACCCGAAACAACCTGGGAATCAGTTTTAAGAATCGCCCTTCTGATTCCCATTGCCTTTAATTTCCGAAGGCCCAGTAGCAGGGCTTCGTACTCAGTAATATTGTTTGTACAGCTGAAGTCAAGTCTTGCTGCATAACAAGTTTTAACCTTGGATGGTGAGACCAACACAGCAGCTGCACCTGCTCCGAAGGTTCCCCAAGAGCCATCACAAAACACTGTCCACACTTCGGCATCTTTATTTGCTTCTTCATCCTGAGCCCCTGGCGTCCAGTCGGCAATGAAATCTGCCAATGCTTGAGATTGGATCGAGGACCTATGCACATAATCAATGTAAAATTCATTGAGCTCTGCAGCCCATTTTCCAATCCGTCCAGTAGCTTCTCTATTTCTCATGATATCCTTCAACGGCTGCGAAGAAGGAACAATAATATTGTATGCCTGAAAATAATGCCGAAGCTTCCTGGATGCCATTAAAACGGCATATAATACCTTCTCCAGCTCCGTATAATTTTTCTTTGATACACTAAGGACTTCAGATACAAAATATACTGGAACCTGCTTCTTGATTTGTCCATCAAGCTTCTCCTGGACAAGTGCTGCACTTACTGCCGAGTGCGAAGCTGCCACATATAACAACAAAGGAGCCCCTGGCGTTGGTGGAGTTAATGTTGTTAGATCTATCAAGTATTGCTTCAGCTCTTCGAAGGCTTTTTGTTGACTTGGGCCCCATTGAAAGACTTCAGCTGACTTCAGCACCTCGAAGAATGGTAAATTTCTTTCTGCTGATCTGGATATGAATCTGTTGAGAGATGCCAGCCTTCCTGTCAATCTTTGGGCCCCCTTTCTTGTAGTTGGTGGCTCCATTCGAAGTATAGCTTCGATTTTATTTGGATTAGCTTCAATTCCCTTTGTTGAAACCAAGCATCCGAGAAATTTCCCCTTCTTCACTCCGAAGACACATTTTTCTGGATTCAGCTTCAAACCAGCTTGTCTGAAACTGGCGAAGGTCTCCTGCAAATCAGCAATATGATTTTCCTGCTTCGTGCTTTTTACAATAATGTCATCAACATAGGTCAACACATTTCTGCCTATCTGAGACTGGAGAACCTTCGCAGTCATTCTGCTGAAACTCCCTCCAGCATTTTTGAGCCCCTCAGGCATCCGAAGATAGCAATATGTGCCACTTGGGGTTATGAAGCTAGTCTTCGGCTCATCTTCCTTCTTCATCCAGATTTGATGATAGCCTGAATAGCAGTCTAGGAGACTCATGAGCTCTGAAGAAGCTGCTGCATCGACTAAAGAGTCTATCCTTGGCAGCGGGAATTCGTCCTTCGGACAAGCCTTGTTGAGATCTGTGAAATCGATACACATTCTCCACTTGCCATTGGCCTTCTTCACCATAACAGTGTTAGCTAGCCACTCTGGATACTTTACTTCTCTGATAACTCCTGCACTGAGGAGTCTTTTTACTTCATTGCGAGCCCCTTCGGCCTTGTCATCAGACATTTTCCGAAGCCTCTGCTTTCGGGGTCTGAAGGATGGGTCAACATTGAGCGAATGTTCAATAACATCCCGATTTACTCCACAGAGATCATTAGCTGACCATGCAAAAACATCTTTGTTGTTGAACAAAAACCTTATCAAAGTTTTCTCCTGGTCTTCAGATAATTGCGAGCCTAACAGCACCTTCTGCTCTGCTATGTCCTCACACAATAGCATGGGCTTCGGCTGATCTGCTGAAGCTGCTTTCTCCCTTCTAAATTTGTACTGTTCACAAGCTTCAGCTCCATCTATGTTATGGATTGCTTTAGAGTCAGTCCAGCTTCCTTCGGCCCTTCTAGCAGCTTCCTGGCTTCCATGAATAGCAATAGGCCCTTGGTCCGAAGGTATCTTCATGCAGAGGTAAGCTGGGTGAAGAATTGCTTCGAAGGCATTGAGAGTACCGCGACCAATGATTGCATTGTAAGGATACTCCATGTCAACAATATCAAACACAATTTGCTCAGTCCTTGTGTTGTTAACAAAGCCGAAGGTTACTGGCATGGTAATCTTCCCAAGTGCTGCAATCTGCCGTCCTCCGAAGCCACAAAGAGGGTGCGTAGCATCATGGACCTTGTCTTCGGGCTCTTGCATTTGTCTAAAGGCCTTAGCAAATATAATATCAGCTGCACTGCCTGTATCAACTAAGACATTGTGGACCAGAAATCCTTTGATCACGCAAGAGATAACCATGGCATCATTATGAGGATAATCCTTAAGCTGAAGGTCTTCCTGAGAGAAAGTGATTGGAATGTGGGACCATTTTGACTTGATGAAGGGTCCCTGTATTCCAACATGCTGCACCCTTCTCTGAGCCTCCTTCTTTTGCTTCTTGTTAGCCGGCTCTGAGCAAGAACCGCCTGTTATCGGAAGCACCAGCTTCGAAGCCGAAGCAGCTTCAGCTTGATTGTTGAACGAAGCCATCAGGCCAGAAAAGTGGAAGTGAGTTGACCGGAGGTGGGCGCCAATGTTAGGGACTTGTTCTCAAGTGCTATGAATTAAGAACAAGGCAACACAAAAAAGGTTAATGATTGATGCCCTTCGTCCTTCAGAGCATTATCTCCCTTGGGATATAATGATCTTTAGACGAAGGTCATGAAGGACATACCTTCGACATTACAATATATCTCAGTGGAAAGAGAAACGTATGAAGCATGAAAAATAACATGAATGATCTCGCGTCATCATTAATATCATTTAATCATATGATCATGAATGTTCTTGAATAATATTAAATTACACCTTTACCTTCGGGTCGACAGAAGGCAAAAGTCCAAGCGTGACGCGCAAGTGAATACAAGTCAGCGTGAACAGTACGGGGGTACTGTTCATCTATTTATAGACACAGGACACAGCCTGTGACGAATTACAATTATGCCCCTCATAAAAGTTTACAACATTGACTCAGACCTTTATGGATTAAAAGGTCATTCTACCTCTATGTCGGTTCGTACTGCCGAAGCTTCATGAAGAGGAACCTTCGGCCATCTCCTGGGAACAACTTCAGCCGAAGCTGCTTCTTCGTGTAAGACCTTCAGCGCAACGAAGCATGGCCCCAACACAAACCTACTCCCCGTTGAGGTGGTCACAAAGCCCGGGTCTCTTTCAACCCTTTCCCTCTCTCAAACGGTCACTTAGACCGAGTGAGCTTTCTCCTTAATCGAACGGGTCACTTAGACCCCATAAGGACCACCACATACTTGGTGTCTCTTGCTTTGATTACAAGTCACTTAGAGAATACGAATGAGGAAGAAGAAAGCACGATTGCAAAAGCCAAGCGACAAGAGCGACAAATAATACACAAATCACTCTCTCTCAAGCCACTAATCACTAATGATCACTTATCTCAATTGTGGAACTTGGAGAGATTGGAGGCTTTGATTATGTCTTGGAATGGATTTCTTGCTCTTGTATTGAATGTAGAAGGTTGGAATGCTTGGGTTTAATGAATGGAGGTGGTTGGGGTTGTATTTATAGCCACCAACCACTTCCTAGCCGTTGCTCCAATTCTGCCGACCGCGGACGGTCCGCCCCTGTACATCAACGACTGAAATCTCAACGGTCAGCAGTAACGGCTATATCAACGGCTATAATGCATTAAATGCGTCATATGTCAGATAAAGGCAGTCGCGGACGGTCCGGTCATGCATCCCGGACGGTCCACGAGGATGTTATAATTCATTTTACCGAACCCGTCACCTTCGGGTTTTTCAGTTCCTCACCTACCGAACGGTCCGCGCCTGAGGTCGGACGGTCCGCGCTTGGTCTCGGACGGTGCTTGCTTCTCCATCGGACGATCCGCCGTGTGAAGTTGTGTTTTTGCAGTGGTTCTGTTCGAGGGTCATTTAGGTGTCGCGGATGGTCCGCCGCAAGGGCCCGGATGGTCCATGCTTAGTCTGTTTTTCTAAAAAGCTTCTCCTGTCCGGAATAATCTACGGTATTCCGGACAGTCGACTTAGAATAGTTGTAGATGAACTTTTGGCACCTATAGAACATATAATCTAGAGCAAACTAGTTAGTCCAATTATTTGTGTTGGGCACTTCAACCACCAAAATCATTTAGGAAAAGGTTTGACCCTATTTCTCTTTCAATCTCCCCCTTTTTGGTGATTGATGCCAACACAAACCAAAGCAAATATATAAGTGCATAATTATACTAGTTTGCATAAGGTAAGTGCAAAGGTTTCTTAGAATTAAACCAATTTATACTTTCATAAGATATGCATGAATTGCTTTCTTCATTTTAACATTTTGGACCACGCTTGCACCACTTGTTTTGTTTTTGCAAATGTTTTTGGAAATTCTTTTCAAAGTCTTTTGCAAATAGTCAAAGGTATATGAATAAGATTTCGAGAAGCAATTTTAAGATTTGAAATTTTCTCCCCCTGTTTCAAATGCTTTTCCTTTGACTAAACAAAACTCCCCCTAAATGAAATTCTCCTCTTAGTGTTCAAGAGGGTTTTTCAAATTGAAAGAAGATCAAATATTTTAGATACCAATTTTGAAAAACTCTTCCTTAAGATATAGATATCAAATGAGATAAAATTTCTTTGAGGACTACAAATTTGAAGAATACCAATTGAAAACAACATTTAAAACTTAAACTTATTTTGAAAATTTTTGAAATTGGCGTGGTGGTGCGGTCCTTTTGCTTTGAGCTAATACTCTCTCCCCCTTTGGCATTAATCGCCAAAAACAGAGTCTTTAGAGCCCTTTTTACTTTCTCTCCAATGGTACAAATGAATATGAGTGAAGATTATACCAAAGTTGGAGAGCGATGCGGAGTGACGGCGAAGGATAATTAATACGATGGAGTGGAGTGGAAGCCTTGTCTTCGCCGAAGACTCCATTTCCCTTTCAATCAATGACTTAGCATGAAATACACTTGAACAAAACATTAGTCATAGCGCATGAAAGAGATATGATCAAAGGTACATAAATGAGCTATGTGTGCAAAATATCAATCAAAATTCCTAGAATCAAGAATGTTTAGCTCATTCCTAAGTTTGGTAAAAGTTTTCTCATCTAATGGTTAGGTAAAGATATCGGCTAATTGTTCTTTGGTGCTAACATAAGCAATCTCGATATCCTCCCTTTGTTGGTGATCCCTCAAAAAGTGATACCGAATGGCTATGTGCTTAGTGCGGCTGTGCTCAACGGGATTATCTGCCATGCGGATTGCAATCTCATTATCACATAGAAGAGGGACTTTGGTTAATTTGTAGCCATAGTCCCTAAGGGTTTGCCTCATCCAAAGCAATTGCACGCAACAATGGCCTGCGGCAATGTACTCGGCTTCGGCGGTAGAAAGAGCTACTGAATTTTGTTTCTTTGAAGCTGAAGACACGAGGGATCTTCCCAAGAACTGACAAGTCCCTAATGTGTTCTTTCTATCAATTTTACACCCTGCCCAATCAGCATCTGAATAACCTATTAAATCAAAGGTAGATCCCTTAGGGTACCTGAAAGGGAAATAGGCTTACACCTTTTCCTATATGAATTTTGGTGGTTGAATTGCCCAACACAAATTAACTGAACTAACTAGTTTGCTCTAGATTATGAGTTCTACAGGTGCCAAAGGTTCTACACAGACCAATAAAAAGTCCAAGAAAGGGTTCAAATAAAAAGAGCAAAAGACAACCCAAAGGCAGTCCTGGTCTGGCGCACCGGACTGTCCGGTATGCCACTGGACAGTGTCCGGTGCACCAGGGAGTTCCACTCCGAACTTGCCACCTTCGGGAATTTGGGGAGGCCGCTTCGCTATAATTCACCGGACTGTCCGGTGCACCACCGGACTGTCCGGTGTGCCAAACGGAGCAACGGCTCTAAGCGCCAACGGTCGTCTGCAACGCTACAGTAAAACGCTACAGTGCGCGCCTGCGCGCGCAGAAGTCAGAGCAGGCGCCAGAAGGCGCACCGGACAGTGAACAGGACCTGTCTGGTGCACCACCGGACTGTCTGGTGCCCCAGTTGTCAGAAGCTCCAACGGTCGGAACCCAACGGCTTGGTGACGTGGCTAGTGCACCGGACAGTGTCCGGTGGCGCACCGGACTGTCCGGTGCGCCATACGACAGAAGCCCTCACCAACGGTTCTTTTGGTGGTTGGGGCTATAAATACCCCCCAACCACCACACTTCAGTGTATCCAAGTTTTTCAGCCATCAAACCTCATACAAGAGCTCTACACTTCATTCCAAGACACAAACAAGAGATCAAATCCTCTCCCAAGTCCAAAGATCATTCCAATCAAATAGTGACTAGTGAGAGAGACAATTGTGTTCATTTGAGTTCTTGCGCTTGGATCGCTTTTCTTCTTCCTTCTTTCTTGTTCCATACTCAATTGTAATCAAGGCAAGAGACACCAATTGTATGGTGGTCCTTGTGGGGACTTAGTGTCCCGATTGATTGAGAAGAGAAGCTCACTCGGTCTAGGTGACCGTTTGAGAGAGGGAAAGGGTTGAAAGAGACCCGGTCTTTGTGACCACCTCAACGGGGAGTAGGTTTGCAAGAACCGAACCTCGGTAAAACAAATCATCATGTCATCCGCTCTTACTTGCTTGTGATTTGTTTTTGCCCTCTCTTTCAGACTCGACTTTAATTCTAACGCTAACCCCGGCTTGTAGTTGTGCTTAAACTTTGTAAATTTCAGATTTGCCTATTCATCCCCCTATAGGCGACTTTCAATTGGTATTAGAGCCCGGTACTTCATTAGAGCCTAACCGCTTGAAGTGATGTCGGGAGATCACGCCAAGAAGGAGATGGTGACCGGCGAGAAGCCCGCCACAAGCCATGGGAAGGCTCCATCCGGGGAGTCCGGCAACAAGGTGAAGGGATCGCCTTCACACGACAAGTCACGTTGTTGGAACTTGCGTTCCCGGGCAGGTTGATTCCAACAGGGGGAAGAGCGAGATGGGAACACGGTTTAACTGGAGGCAGCAATTGCTCTGTTAATCCAGCCCCTCAAGGGCACTGTGCGGGGGTATTTATAGGTGCCTGAGTGCCCAGCGTCTCGGATTAAGGACGCATGTGCCCTCAAGCGCCTAGGTCGTTCCCGGAATATTCCCATAAAAGTAGGGTTACAGACCGCCATTACATAAAAACATTTGCAAATCGGGCCCATAATACAACCGGTCGCGCGCGCCCTGTTACAATGGGCCGAATTCCACGTGGGCCTTCGTGTTCGATGAGGACACGGGGCGGGGCGACCTCGTCGTGGGCCTTCATCTTGCAACATGTTGGATGAAGGGTGGATGCTGCCGGTCGTTTTGCCTCCGTTGATGCAGCGAGATTGGCGAAAGCATCGAGCGAGGGGTAGTGTCTTCGCCTTCGCCCCAACATTTGCCCTCCGAGGGACCAGTTCGACTGAGTCATCTGGTGCCGAAGACGTCGCTAGATGGTGGAGACGCTGCCCTCGCTCGAAGTGGTTCCGCGGGGGTTTTTGATGTGACCGTTGATGGACGCGGTACTGTTGAACTGCGGGTTTCCCGAAGCGTCGTGTCCTGTGTATAAAAGGGGGGCGGGGCAGCGCGGGTCAGGTACTCTTTCTGCACGCCGCGAAACCCTAGCCTCCTTTTGAAACCGTTCGTCTGCTCGCTTGCCCTCCTTGCTCCTGCTCGTCGGAGATCTGGCCCGCGTGAAGCAGACCGCCCGCCGCCGCCGCCGGTACGTAGCCATGCCGTCCTCTTCTTCATCTGCTGCCGATACACCGCCGGCCGGCGCATCGTCCGAGGACACTTTGAGCAACGTGGCGGCGGAGGAGTTCCATCCTGGTGATACAGTGGAGTTTGGCGTGTCGCGGATTTCCTCGGTCCGTGTTCAAGACATGCAGCAGCTTGGATATTTTGGCAGCGGAGTGGGGCGTGTCCCGGGGGCGGAGGTGGTCCCCGAGCCAGAAGGCAAGTTGGTCGTTTTTGAGGCTTTTTTCACTGCTGGCCTTCGTCTGCCCGCACATCGATTCGTGGCGGAGGTCCTGCGGAAGTTCGAGGTCTAGGTCCACCAGCTGACGCCGAATGCCGTGGTGGCCCTGGCGAAGTATGTCTGGGCGACGACTTCGTATGGCGGCCAGCCCTCAGTGGAAGTCTTCGCAAAACATTACTGTCTGCATTGGCAAAAGAGGAAAATTGGAGATGAGATTGCACAGTTTGGATCGTGCACATTTACGCTGAAGTCCGGGAAGACTTCGATGGAGGTTGTGGAGTTGGTTCCCTGCGCCCGCAATAAGTGGGGCAACTGGTGGGATTTTTGGTTTTACGTTTCAGAAGGCGCAGTCAAAAACCACCCAGGGCTCCCCATGGCCGTCATGTGCTCCCATTATTATGTAGCATACCCGCAATTTGAGGTAGCGGAGGATGACGAAGATGAAGGAGCCCTTCGCTGCGCTGCCCGCATGAGTAGCGGGCGCGATTTAGTTGAGGAATTTGTCGGGTATGGGGTGTGGCCCTTGGCGCATGGCTGGGCGTTGGGCAAAGTATGCCCTCGCGAGATGCTTTCCCGTGGCGGGCAGCTGGTGCGAAGTCCTGCCTTCGCGCTGGATTTGCATGGCCGAGATCCCGACGCATTCATGCGTGAAGCGGAAGACGGGGCGGCAAGGATCATGGGGCGCTACGTGCCGAAGACAGAGGGTCTGCGGAGCTGGGATATCCGCGGGTCCAACGACAGATTGAACCGGGTCTTTGACCTGAACCGCTTGCCGTACGGTGGTTATCCCGGTGTGGACGCCGCCGACCGCCGCGGGAAGAAACCGATGGGCGGAACCGAGGAAGAGCCTTCGCAGGAGGCTGCCCCGGCCACTAAGAAGAGGAAATTAGGTACTATAGTGTGAGGAATGGGGGTGTCTGATAATTTTACTGTGGAGTTGATGGGGACATGCGCGGCCCCTGGGGGAAGGATGTCTTCGCCCGAGCTCTGGGAGTCTTCGACGCGAATGCTGGAGGTTACCAGGGGTCGATGGCCAAAGATTCTTCCAATCCCCTAGGCGGAAGGCGAAGACATGTCTACGTCTCGTATAGCTCGTGGCTTGAAGATTTTCCCTTACGGATGGAATATTGCTGCTGTTGTGTCGGCAGTGATGACCAAGGACCGTCAAGACACTGCGTAGAAGCGCCGGGCGGTTATTAGGATGGAGGATCCGAGGCGTGAGGCGAAGAGAGCGCGGGGGAGCGCGAAGGCTGCTGCCTCCGGCAGCGGCCAGCTGGTGCCGGCTGCGAAACCGGCCGCGCCTGGGTCCAGCAAGTCGTCGGCGAGCGCGAAGACAGCCGCCGCTGGCGGGACCAAGTCTCCCCCGGTCGAAGCTGCGAAGGGACGAGAGCTGCCCTCGCCGGGGAAACGTGTTACTGACTTCGGCACGAACATCAGCGTGGAGGACTATTTTGTTGGTAAGTTTTTTTTACGAGGTCTTCTGACCGGTGATATGTTGCATTGCAAGGTCCAGGGAGGGACAGATGGTTGTTGTTCCACCTTCGGTGGCAACCGCTTTTCCATCGGCGGAGGTAAGGGCGAGGGGGACCGCATAGGACCCGTGGGTCGCCTTCTGCGCGAGCGGCGAGATTCTGACAGCCGCTGCCGCTAAGGACGTGGCGGGCACCATGTCCCAGCGGCTGAGGGAGGCATCGCAGCGGCTGTCGCAGCAGCTAAGTCAAGTAAGTTGAGTTGGACTTCGGTGTTTGTTGTTTCCATGAAGATTTGGGTCTCATGTGTTTTTGTTAGGCGGCTGACTTCGCCGACCGCGTTGTGTCTGGTGTCCTGACTGCGGACGTGGCTGCCGAAGTCGAGAGACTTCGGGCACAACACGCGGATGCCGTCCGGGAGAAGTCGGCCGTGGAGAGCAAAAGCTGCCGGCTGGCAGAGAAAGTGGCCGCCTTGGAGACCGAGAAGACGGACCTTCGGCGCCAGTTGGTAGAGGAGAGGAGGGAGGCGAACCAGGGCATCGCTGAAGCACAGGCTGCGCAGGCGGAGGCCAAGGTGGCGTGGGCGAAGGGAAGTCTCGCCAGCCAACGCACCAAGGAGTGGGAGGCGAGGTTCAACGCCCTGCGCGGCCGCGTGGATAAGGCCGAGGCCTCTACGCGCTCTGAGGTTGAGCGGACGCTCGCACAGTTCGTGAGCTCGTATCGCGAGCTGGGCGCGCGTACTGCTGACTTCGAAGTGCCCGACCGGGAGGTGGGCCTTCGCTTCCTCGAGTGGTTGCAGGAGGAGTTGCTGGTACTCCCAATCATCGTGGAGGGTTTCATGTCCTTTGCCTCCCTCGTCACCTGCGAGGAGGCCATGAATGCGTTGTCCCGCGAGGGCTGCGGACACTACGAGGTCTTCGACCAAGCAGACGAGAGCTTTGAGTGCGAGATCTTCAAGGCCGAAGACCCCGTTGTGAAGCAGTCAGCGGGGGCCCTTTTTGATAGGATGTGGGGGGCACATGGTCGGTAGGCTGTCAGGGAGCGATCCGACCGGGCGAGAGAGCAGGTGAAGATTATTATTTTTGTGTGGTTGGTTGCGTGTGGGTATGTATAGTTTTTGCTGAGTGAATGTGCTGTTGCTGCAGATGGAGCGTGCCGAGGACGTCGAAGACTTTGGAAGTCTGGTCAGCGCGTCGCCCGAGGCTGTGGAGGTCAATCCGGTGCTGCCCTTGGACGTCGGCGAAGGCCCCTCGGCCGTGGCCATTCCTGCTATGGCCGGCGGCGAAGACCCTGTGTCGGCCCCTGCGCCGACGATCGAAGGTGCCTTGAAGGTGGCGGACGAGCCGCCAGTCGAAGACCCCACGGTCGCGACCGGGCCCTCGCAGGTGGCTAAGTAGCTAAATAGGTGCGGGGAAGTGTGTAAGTTTTGTCTGCGTGTTACTGAACCTCGGTTGCTGCACAGGTTCAGGGTTTTGGGCCTGCGCACGCAACCGCTACTGACAATGCTAATTTTGTGGTGGCTTCGACCGTGGTTGCTGAAGATGTTTCAGATGATTCTGTGTCTAAGTTTTTTGAGTCTGATGATTTTGGGGGTTCCGTTGTGTGGACGGAGGAGTCTTCGGATGAGAACCTGGATTATTTTGTGGCACTGGATGTGGCTACGGTGGAAGCTTCTCCGCACGTGGTAGGTGCGGAAGTTATTCCTAGTGCGAGTGCTGGGCGTAGGCGGCGAAGGGCGGTCGCGAAGTGGAGGGTTAGTGAGGTGGAGGGAAGTCATCTTCGTGTTGACGGGGCTGGCAAACGAGAATTGTTGTCCTCGCCGAATGGGACGAGTGTAGGTGAGGGGGAGTTGCGAAATCTTTTTGAGGGTGAGGAGCTGAGGATAATGCTGTTCAACTACAGGGAGGTGGGCATCATCCCTAAGGTTGAGCCAATGTAACATGTGATGCCCTCGCTGTATGTATGTACCCGTGATTTGTATGAGGCTGTGTGCCTTCGTTGATCCGGTCGTGCTCGTAGACGACTTGTGCACGGGGAACCTTTTGGAAAATACTTTCGATTTTGCGCGCTTACTGTGCTAGTCCGGCTGCACCCGTGGGCGCCTTTTGCACGGAGAGTCCAGCTGCACCCGTAGGCGACTTTTGCACGGAGAGTCCGGCTGCACCCTTAGGCGACTTTTGCGCGGAGAGTCCTTTGGAGAGGACTTCGATTTTGCGCACTTATTGTGCTAGTCCGGCTGCACCCGTAGGTGACTTTTGCACAGAGAGTCCGGCTGCACCCTTAGACGACTTTTGCACGGAGAGTCCTTTGGAGAGGACTTCGATTTTGCGCACTTATTGTGCTAGTTCGGCTGCACCCGTAGGCGACTTTTGCACGGAGAGTCCTTTGGTGAGGGCTTCGATTTTGCGCACTTATTGTGCTAGTCCGGCTGCACCCGTAGGCGACTTTTGCGTGGAGTGTTGCACGCGAGGGTAGCCAGCGCTGTCCCTCGCGGTGACTTTGGTGTAGTCGAATGCCGAAGACCGTTGATGCGGTCTTTTTCGACATTGGCTTATTTTTTTTGCGGGGGATTTTTGCTTGTGTATTACATGGCTCCGCCCCATTAAAAACCTCACCCCCTGGGAGGAAAAGAGTGCGGGCTGGAATAATAATGTTTGGCGAATTACAAGGGCGTGATGGCCCTGAGGGTTCAAACAAAAAATTTGCGAAGATTATCTATATTCCAGGAATGTTCTAGGTCTTCGCCAGATTGTGTTGTTAATCTGTACGCTCTGGGAGACGACTTCGTCTTGACGATAAATGGTCCTTCCCACTTTGGTTCCAGCTTACCCCGTGACTCTGTCCGGGTTGTGCGGACGAGTACGAGGTCCTCTTCGTTGAATTCTCTTGGGACGACTGCGTGGTCGCGCCAGGCCTTCGTTTGGGCTTGATATTTGTTGAGGGCCTGCAGGGCGAAGACGCGGTCTCCGTCGATGAGGTCTTTGGAAGTTGGCTCGTCGACGTCGGGTACTGCTGAGGCGGTTGTCCGTGGGGACCCATGTTTGATTTCCTGCGGGGTCATGGCCTCCGATCCGTATAGCAGGCAAAAAGGAGTGAATCCGGTCGCCCGACACTCGGTCGTGTTCAGTGCCCAGACTGCTTCAGGTAGTAGGTCGGCCCATTCGCCCTTCTTGTCGTCGAGGAGCATTTTCTTGATCGCCGTGAAAATCTTGCCGTTGGCGCGCTCCACGACACCGTTGGATTGTGGGTGGTAGACTGAAGCGAAGGCAAGCTTGGTGCCAATGGAGAAGCAGAAATCCCTGAAGTCTTGGCTGTCAAATTGCTTGCCATTGTCAACTGTGAGCTCGGACGGGACTCCGAATCGGCAAACAATGTTTTGCCAGAAGAATTTCAGGGCAGTCTTCAATGTTATTGTGGATACCGCCCTCGCCTCGATCCACTTGGTAAAATACTCGACGGCGATGAAGGTGAACTTGAGGTTTCCTTGGGCCGTGGGTAGTGGCCTGACAATGTCCAGGCCCCAGCGCTAAAGGGGCCACGTGTGTGCGATTAGCTTTGTGAATTGCGAAGGGCTTCCCTTGCGTGGAGAAAACTTCTGGCAGGCTTCGCATGACCTTGTGACCCGATTTGCGGCGCAGATCATGGCGGGCTAGTAGAAACCTTGACGGATCACCTTGGCAGCTAGGGCCCTAGGCCCTGCGTGAGAGCCGCAAGTCCCGCTGTGGACTTCGCGCAAGATTTGGACGCCTTCGGTCTCGGTGACACATTTGAGCATGGGTTGGCTGACCCCCTTCTTGTAAAGCTGGCCTTCGATGAGAGCGAAGTCCCGGCTTCGGTGTTTGAGGCGCTTGGCCTCGTTGACATCGGCTGGACGGTAGTATCCTTGTAGGAACAGGGTTATTGGTGCCCGCCAGTCTGTGGTCATAATGAGGTTGACTATGCGGTGGCCCTCGGTGTCGTTGGTTATTTGTAGGCCCTCTGGGCTGCGGACGGCTGGTGTGCCGATGACATGGTAGAATACGTCCGAGGGTAGGGCCTCGCCCCTGGCGGCTGCTTTGGCCAACGCGTCGGCCTCCTCATTCTTGGCGCGGTCCACATGCTGCAAGGTGAAGCCTTTGAATTGTCTCTCGAGACTGCGGATAGCCGCGAGGTACTGCATAAGTGCGGGGTCCTTCGCTGCGTAATCTTTCTCAATTTGGCCGGCAACTACCTTGGATTTTGTTTTGATTATGCAGGTAGTAACGCCAAGTGCCCTTAGCTTGCGAAGGACGAGGATGACAGCTTCGTACTCTGCTATATTGTTGGTGCACCTGACAGACTCCAAAGCAAAGCTGAGGCGTGCAACATATCTGTGCTTGACCCCTGCGGGTGAGGTGATGACTGCAGCAACGCCTGCCCCCGCATGGCACCATGTGCCATTGCAATGGATGGTCCACACCGTCTCTGCAGACGTGTCCGGCTGCGTTATTGGCCCGGTCCAGTTGACGATGAAGTCTGCCAGGACTTGTGACTTGATGGCTGTCCGGGGCTCGAAGGTGATATGGTAGCCGGAAAGCTCGACTGCCCATTTGGCGATCCAGACTGATGCCTCCAGATTTCTGAATAATTTGCCGAGTCCCCTGTCCGAGGTGACCCGCACCTTGAACGCTTCAAAATAATGGCGCAATTTGCGCGAAGCCATGACTACCGCGTAGGCGATTTTTCCAGTTCTGTCATATTGCATTTGGATGCTGTGAGTACTTCGGAGACGTAATAAACTGGACATTGCCTGGTCGTGCCCTCTCTGTCCTGCTCCTGAACCAGCGCTGCTGCTGACCGCGTGCGGCAAAGCCGCGACGTAGAGCAACAGGGGCAGCGAGGGGTTGGGGCTTGAAAGAATCGCCAGCTCTGACAGATGCTGCTTTAGTGAAGCGAAGGCCACCGCTTGCTCTGGTCCCCATGCGAAGTCTTTTGCGCCGCGTAGTGTTTTGAGGAAAGGTAGGCTTCGCTCTACGGATTTGGAGATGAATCTGTTGAGGGCGGCCAAACTGTCGGTCAGTCGTTGGACGTCTCTGGCTGACTGCAGGGGCGTCATGTTGATGATGGCCTGTATTTTGGTCGGGTTGGCTTCGATCTCGCGGTGCGACACCAGGTACCCAATATCTTCCCCTGGTGAACGCCGAAGACGCACTTTTTAGGGTTTAAGCGAAGTCGTGCGTCTCGTATGTTCGCGAATGTTTCTGCGAGGTTAGCCAGATGGTCTTCTTTGCTTTTGTTGGCAACGATGATGTCGTCCACATACGTAAATATGTTTCTACCGACTTGGCTCTCGAGCACTGTTTTGGTGAGGCGAGAGAATGTGGACCCAGCGTTCTTGAGTCCCTCCAGCATTCTGATGAAGCAGTACATGCCGAAGGGTGTTATGAAACTGGTGTTGGCCTTGTCTTCCTCCTTCATATAAATTTGGTGGTAGCCGGAGAAGCAGTCGAGGAGTGACATGACTTCGCAGCCGGCCGCACTATCGACGATCTTGTCGATTCGAGGCAGCGGGAAATTATCCTTAGGGCAGGCTTTGTTGAGGCTGGTGAAATCGATGCACATCCGCCATTTGCCGCTCTTCTTTTGCACCATGACTACGTTGGTGAGCCACGTAGGGTAGGCGACTGGCTCGATGAACTTGGCCTCAAGCAGGCGGTGTACCTCGGCCTTGGCGGCTTCTGTCTTCTCATCAGACATCTTGCGCAGCCGTTGCTTCTTCGGCCTCACCGAAGGGTCAATTCCCAAGCTGTGCTCGATGATAGAGCGACTGGACCAGGTCGAGGGCGGACTAGGCGAAGATGTCCTTATTTTTGGACAAACAGGAGAGGAGTCTCTCCTCGTCATGCGAAGTAAGGTCTTCGCTTATGATGACCGTTTGCTTAGGCGTTGACTGGTCAAGGGGGACAGTCTTGGTCCCATCGTTGCTCTGCAGCTGTGCCTTTTCATGTTCTTTGGCGATCAGGCTGGTTGACTCGGGGGCCTCGCGCTGCGCCGTGAGGCAGTGTACGTTCCTTTGCCCTGGAACGAAGTCTCTTTCTATGTTGCACGCGGCCTACTGGTTGTCGTAGACTGTGATTGCGCCTTGTGGACCCAGGATCTTCATGCATAGATAAAGTCCGTGAATGGCTGCTTCAAACTTGTTGATGGAGCCTCGACCCATGATGGCGTTGTATGGGTACACCATGTCGACAATGTCGAAAGTAACTTGCTCACTTCGGGCATTAGGTGCTACACCGAAGGAGAGGGGTAGTTCTATTTTGCCAATAGGAAAAGTGCCCTTGCCACCGAAGCCATACAGTGGGTTGTCCGAAGGCTTGAGCAAGCTGTGGCTGATGCCCATGCGGTCAAAGGCGTGGAGGAAAATGATATCCGCTTGTCTGCCGTTGTCCACTAAGACTTTGTGCAGGTCCCAGCCTGCCACGCTGCAGTTGATCACCATGGCGTCGATGTGGGGTGCGCTGCGCAGGTCGACGTCTCTGGCGTCGAAGGTCAACGACACATGGGACCACTTCGTCTGCACGACTGGGCCGGTGATGGCGACGTGGTTGACGCTGCGGTAGTGGTCCCTCTTCTACCGCTTTGTGTCGAAGTCGGCGCTAGATCCCCTAGTGATCATGTGAATGACTCCACGATACGGCTGATCAGTGAAGTCTTCTTGTTTTGGTGCGTGGGGGTGGTGGATGTTTGGCTGTTGCGGGTGTGGAGGTGGGGGTGGGGGAGGCACGATTTGTACCTCCTGGTGATGTTGGTATGCGTGGTTAGGTGGATGCTGAGCGGGGCCGTGGTTGCATGGTGGTGGGAGTTGTTGATATGTGTGCGCGACAACTCTTGGGTTGTTGGCTGGTTGCGCCCGAGACATCCTATCTCTGGTGGCCTTCGTCTCCGGACAGTCCCTTGTTGGGTGCGTGCAGTCTTCGCCGTGGAACAAGCAGTAAAATCTGCGCGGCTGCTGCGCCCGTCCTCGGCCTCGACCACGGGTTCCTCCGCCGCGGCCCTGGGGGGGGATAATCTTGGCGGCAAGGGGCCTCACCAGCGGGGTGCTGGTTGGCGATGTTGTGTACCTGCTGCTGGCTGTGGCCGTCCCGACCGGATTCTGTCTGCGAAGGTCTCGTCCACGTGCGGCTGGACTACGGAGGGTCTTTGGGTTTCCTCTGGGACTCGACCTTGCGCTAGTGGAGCTCTTCGGATCTGGCGTACTTCTCGAACAGCTGATACAGCTCTTGGAGGTTCTTGGGTGGAGCTCTGATGCAGTGGCTGTAAAGGACGCCAGCCCAAAGGCCACTGATGGCATAGTGAATGGCTATTTGGTCATCGACCGAAGCCAGTTGTGACTTGAGGATCAGAAACTTGCGGTAGTACTCCCGCAGAGTCTCTCTTTCCAGCTGCTTGCAGAGTGACAATTCGGCCAAGGCGTCGGTGTCTGGGCGATACCCTTGGAAG